>OX439140.1:38860294-40060294 GCA_949318255.1 Pollenia labialis
CCATATTTTTTAGCATTTTTACTACACAGTACAGTAGAATCGCGAAAAAGTTAACTCTCGGAAAAGTTAATCTCGCGGATAAGTTAACCGAATTTTAGCGTCCCTGCGTCGCTATAAAAAGTTAACGTTTAGTTAACTTTTCTGAAACTTTTGATAAAAAACATCGGAAATGAGCAGAAAGTGGAGAATTTGAACAAAATTAATTAAGATATTCAGGGAAAACTAATTGCGTTGGATTATGTATCTCAAAAATTAGAAAAAAAAATTTTTGAAATTCTCGAGTTTAGTGTGTTTTTTTAAGAGATCCACATTTATTATTGTACATTTTTTAAATGTTAGCCCGCTTAGAAAAGTTAACAGTTCGAAAAAGTTTAAAACCCTTGGGACATTTTGGTTAACTTTTTCGCGATTCTACTGTACTTTAAATAATTTCGCTAAATTGGGCCACAAAAAATTACAGGTTTTCTTGAAATTTGAAGAAAGATGTTAAAATCTTATAGCCAGCGTTGCCACAGCCAAGATATTTTTGCAACCAAAATTAAAAAAAAAAAAAATTGCCAAATAAGGAAAAAAGCTACCAACATTTTAATATTTTTTATATTTTATGTTATCTTACAGCACAAAAATGTAAATATAAGTGGAACTGACTGACATATTTCTGTTAATGTATGCATATGTGCCTACTTATAAATATGTATGTAGCCTTATTTATAAACAATATTTTCTTGTGTCAATCAGGTAGGCATAATTATTAGAATTTGTTTATTTATTTAAATTTAACAACACAATATGAAAATAGGCAGTTAGTTCTAAAACTTGGTTTTTATACTAAGTAAAATAAAAACTTCAGTTGTATATAATCCAGTTAATTGTGGCCTAGATTTATGTTTCGCAAATCAGGTAGCTTGAACCTTTTTATTTTTGGGTATAAATTAATCTGCAATTGTGTAATGCAATCAGTTAAAGTTTTACTTTGCAAAAGTAGTGATCAGTACCCGAACTCATAATGTCATTTCAAAAATCGGAATTGTTCGAGTTATTTAGAAAATCACATAATGAAAATGTATTTAATTTGGCTATTGTGGAAAGGATGTTAAAAACAAAATTCACTTCGTTTTCTTGGATATTCGTAGAAAATGGCTTGCCTTAAACAGTACGACAAAAACCTTTATGAAAAAGTACTCAGACTGGCTAAATGGAGTAACAACTTTTGAAAACATCGAAGAACCGCATACATCTTTGGACAGCAGAAAAGGAAGACCTGCTAAAACTATAAACGAGTGTTCGGAGTACACAAAAAAACGTAAACTTCAAAAGGCTACAAAAGATATATCTACATCGAATCTGTCAGAAGCATTATGTCTTAAGTACGTAAAAGATAAATATAAATCAAGGTCTGATATTACAAAAGCTGTGGAGCTTGCTAGCCCAGATCGACTGCGAAGGATTAAAAAAAGTATTCCAACTCCTCCGAATGCATTACCCACAAAGTATAGCATAGAAGAAGCCTTAGCGTTATTTATGGACTTGGGATTGTCAAAGGAGAAATATAATATTTTACGAAGCTCTTTAAGGAATCATAATGTGAATGTTCTTCCTGGATATAAAAAGGTTACCTCTGCCAAAAAAACTATAAAATAACAACTATTAAATAATATTATAAATTAAAATTAGTATTAAAAATATTTCAATAATTTTTATCTGTAATATAAATAAAAAGACTTATATTAATATAACATGTTATATTAGAGTAGAATTTTTTCTAGACTTCCCTTTGAGAATTTCATTTAAAGCACAAAAAGTTGTGTTTTAAATATTTGAGAAATTTTAAAAATATCATTACTTTAAAATATATGATTTTTGCGACAAGAAAGGTCAAACGTGTCATCGTGTCCAATGCCTATCACAATAAGGGAGCACTTATTTTGATCCTAAAAGATTTAAAAATCCAGTGTTTTTTCCCCATTACAAATTTATTGGCTATGGCCAATAATGATACTCATTTTTATTAAAATATCTTTCTTACCTCAAAAGTTATGATGTTTGTAAAAAAAACAGTCGAAACAGACACTGTGCACAGTGCCGCGCCTAACCTATGACCTTGCAAATCATGTATATTAAAGCAAAAGAAGTTTCCTTTCAAATGCTTTTTAAAATTTTTAAATATCTTTATCAGTTCAAAAGTTATGATTTTTGCAACGAAAAAAGTCAAAAGGCGCCACTGTGCGCCGTCACTTGGCTTCTTTCTTCACTAAAGAAGGTTTTATCGGCTTTGCTACACCACATCACATGGGGACATTTTCTTGATTTTTTTTACATTAAACGCACTGCATCAGCCAAATTTATGGAAATTCTTAAATTTGGCTCCTGCAGCGCATAGGATGCCCCTAGATGGGTTAAATGTATGACCAACCCCACTTTATTTTTCATTTCACATATTTCGACTTTTGTGAAAATTTTCCAATTTTTTTTATGAATTTTAAAAAACAAAAATTTCGAAATTTTGATAAAAAAATTATTTTTTTTTTCAAAAAAAAAAGATGTTTCTAAAACGACTGCGCCTCTTGCGGATTTGGTTAAAACGCCAAGTACCCAGCTTGTCTAAAAAAAGTGTCGATTTCTAGCACAGTGTAATTAAACAAATCTTATTTTTACGTTAACTTCCGTGTTGCGAAATGGCAAAACCCAGAACTTGATGGCAAAAGAAGCTAATTCACTGAAAGGATTTATATTTCATGCATTTTAATATCCATATACATTTATTAAGAAATCAACTGTTATGTTTTTATTTAACATTAAATTAATTAAATATGAATTTAGTTTCAGCCACTGATGTTACAAAGTTGAAAATTCTTCTACAGTGAAATCAAGCATTTCTTTAAAATGTTCGCTTAATTTGCATTTACATATTAGTTTGTAAACTGTTTTCTACACAAAAAAAGTTAGTATGTATTTATTAAATTATGAAAAATATTTGGCAATCATTATCTAGGTTGACATATTAATTGAGCTATAAAATCTCGGCATGTAATTCGTATTTGTTTTTCTATTTCAAAAGTTATGGTATCTCATTTCGATTCCAAAAATTTTTCAAGATCGTTATTGAGGGAAAAAATCAGCTTAACATGAATTTAATGGATCAAAATGATTAAATTCTAAAATAATATGATATGAAAGGTATTTTTACAGATTGTACATTTTTAACAGCAAAAGAGTAGGGGGTTGTATGTGCATTCAACAAAAAAGTGTGGTAGTTTTTCAAAAAAAGATTACCTAACATTCTTAAATTAAATAACACTAAAAAATGTTGTTGAACATTGCTAAAAAAAATTCTAACTGCCAAATGGAAAATTTGCAGCTAAATCAGTCAAAAAAATGATAAGTCTAGCTGCAAAAATGTCTAAATGGCCACTCTGCCTGTCACTTGGAAACAGCACTCGAATACAAGTTCTTAATTGACAACGAAATTTAAGTTGGAAAAAAACAAAATCCATTTACAATGAAACAGGTTTGCTTCATGCCTTTTTTATTATTTAAGTGCAGGCACTTAGGCGGAAATAAAAATTTACTAGCTCCTTAGTTCTCTCTTAGAGGGCGCTGTGTTAAATACTTTTTTATGTATACAATTATTAAGAAGACGCTGTAATAAAAAACTTGATTTACCTTAATTAATTAATAGGTATTTCATAAAAATCATTTGCGATGTTTTGAGAATGGATTTTTTAAGGTTGGCTACCGAAATCGATACAAGTACCGTTTAAGTTGAATACCGGTATTGGTACCTATACCGAAAAAAACGTAAATCGTTTCTCTTAATACCGGTATAATCGTTTCGGTATTAAAACATAATACATATAATTTTTCAAATAGAAAGTTTCAACACTTGTGCAGCAGTGTTATTGTTTTTTTACTTACTATAGTAAAATCATAGAATATAAAACATAAGTTCTACAACAACAATTATAGGAAATTTTTAGTTGTGGTGTTTGAGAGTTTGAATTACAAAAGTTCAAGTAGGTATTAAAGCATTCCGTCAGCTTTCTAAAGGGCCAAATAAACTTATCAAAATTCTCATCAAACATTGTGGAAGTGCTAGTGAAAATGTGTTTCTACACAGAGCGAAAAAAGACGTTAAAAAATTGTCAACCAATGGTAATAAATTGTTGTTGTCAAATTGACAACACCTTGTTGTCAAATATGTTTCGCACTGTCATTATTAATAGCGAATATACAAACAACTTTTGTTTTCGCCGCAAGTATAAAGCGCAAATTCTTTTAAGGGAAATAAAATTAGTGAAAAATAAAATTATAAAATTAAAAAGTGAAAAAAACATTATAAACAGTGAAGAAAGCATTATGTTCCTTGGATATGAAGGAGAACCTTGAAAAAAATATAAATGATGTACAAACAATGCAAGAGCAAAAAATTAATGACGATGAAGAGGCCTAACTATTGAAAAAAATTATATTAAATCTTATATTTAACAATGAAGTTCCTGTACTTTTAAAATTTTTATTGCATATTTTGTTAAAATTAAACATGTGAATTATTTTATTTTTAAAATTTGAAATAAATTAATAAAAATGCGTCATATATTTTTATTGATTGTGTTCAGAATGGGCTATTTATTACTATACTCAGAATAATGTGTTATCGAAATGACAACCGAATGTGGTCAATATACAAACGGTGTGTTGTCAAAAATTATAACAGCATTATGTTTATAATATATTAACATTTTGTTGACAGAATGAGACCAAAAGGTGACAAAATCACAACGTGGTGGTTAAAAAACATTGATACCATCTGTTACCAAATTGAACACAAACGTAGTTAACTCACTTTTGACAACGAATGGTGTCAATATTGGTACTTATGTACCGGATTTTTCCCTTTGTGTATGTGTGACACCGACGATGCTGGATGGAAAATCAAAAAAATATATATGATGGTTAACAAACATTCAGCACATGTACACTAGTGTGACCCAAAAAAATGTAAATTTGTTTGTTGGGTATGAGTAATAATATTATAAGCTGGGTACAAAGCTAAAAATCGGTATAACTCAGAAACGGCAAGAGCAAATTCAAAAATATTTGTTTCTAATTTAGAATAAATTGATCTTTCAAACTGCGTTGTTGGTTTGTTTAATTTTCATAAAGATTTTAAAAGTTATAAAGCGTTCTTTACAAAATTTTTAAAAAAAATTACGAAAAATGAGCAAAAGCATTTCAAAACCGTATAGTCTTTGTATCTATGTACATCAAAATAAAGATTGGATATTTTTCTTTAAATTATTTTCTTAAAAGTGAAGAAAATCGTGGTTTTTGACAATGTTATGAAGAAAACTTAAAAAAGACCGGCAGACCCGATTTTTGGCAATAATTCGACTTGAGCGACCTCTAAACCTGTTACGCAAAATCTGAAAAAAATCTCAAAAATACTAAACCCTATAAAATCTTAAATTATGCTTGAGCCCCAAAAAAACTTTTGGCGGGACACACTAATGTGCACGAGTGAATTTTCCAGCAAGACAAGCATTTAACAAGTGTATTTGGTGCTTAACTGATTTAATTTTGAATTGTTATTGTGATGATAATATTTTTAGTTGAAATCAATAAATAAAATTAACTATGTACACAAAAATTAATATTTATTTTTTGGTTTGCTTCATTTGATTGTAATACCGATACATGTATACCTTTATAGAATATATAATTAAAATACCGATACCGAAATAAACAAGTTTAATACCGAAACCGACACCGAACTCGTTTCGGCATCCAACCTAGGGATTTTTTTTAAAATAAAATTTCCGAGTAATTTAGCTTTAACGTTTTTTTTGCTGTAAGTATACTTAATATTAAAGTTTCGGTAGATGTTGGAATCACTATACAGTGCCCTTGTTACGCTTCTCTTGCGGTGAGAAACTTTTCGATTGAAATGTGTGAAATGAAACAAAAATTCCATGTTTTTCTAACTTAATACCCTTTGTACACTTGCATACATTTCGGAGGAACGCATGGAAGATGTTAATAATGTGAAACATCTAACATTTTTGAAAAAACCTTTTTTTAGTTTTAAATACTTTTTTTCTACAAAAGTGACAAAAATTTAAATGATACATAATACCAAAATGAATTTAGACTCAAAAAAAGGAAAAACTTGAGAAATGGTAATGCTGCTTTCAAAGCAAATGCTATTCTGTCAGTGATGCCACAATAATAATAGAATTTATTATCACATTTCTAGTGATGTCACTAAAATAATCGGAAGATGTAAAATGGAGTACAATGAAATAGAAACATTTTGTAAAGATGTTGAAAAATTTGATTTTTAGCTCAATGTATTTCTTATAAAAAAATTTAAACATCTTCGAAAATTAATGTTAGATTTTAAATGTTGACAAGTGTGAAAAGGCTATAAGGAAATTACTTGCCAATTTACAGAATAAAGTTAGAAGTACATAGCACGCGTTAACTCGTGGACGTTTTTCGTGCTTTTAAAAACTTTAGCAAGTTACACAACGCACGTTACAAAAGCCATTCCTGTCAGCTGTATTTTATTTGTGCATTGAAAACGGATTCGAAAGTATATCAAGATTTTATCATTTTATTAAATTTATTCTTTGTATATAAATATTGTATGTTTTTTAAGTTCTTCAATAAGGTTTTCTATCATGATTCACACATTTGTGAAATTATTCATTTTATAGTCAAAAATACACAACGCGTTAAAAGGTTAAAAGTTACCCAACTTTCTGGCGCCAACGCGTCCAAATATTTTGCATGTAGCTTGTTCTATGAAAATACGCAAGTTAAACTTTTTTTGACAGAAGTCTACAGAAGCGCGCGCACTTACGCGTGTTATGTACTTCTACCCTAAAGGTCATGTCAGATAGAGATTCGCTTTGACATCCAAGATGAAATATTTATACTTATACGAAAAATGTTATAAAGCACTTTTAACGCAGAGCGAAGCGAAAAGGTAGGCAACAGTCTGTAGTATACATTTTTTTATTTATTTATTTATTTTTAACAAACAATTCGTGTGTGTTGTCAAAGTGTTTATTGTGACATACACCTTTTGCGTTACGCTTTTCTGTCAAAGTTAGAAACGCCACGCAAAGCGAAGAATTTTTATCTGACATGGCCTTAAGTGTGTCTGTAATATTTTTGTGAAAAAAGCACCCGCTTTGAACTGTCAAATCAATTCACGAATTAAAATGGGGCGAGAAAAAACAATTAAAAACGCAAAATACAAAGAATAATAATATATTGTTCTTGGCATATTTTTTTATTGTTTATTATTTTGCTTTTATCCATTTTATAAAATATACGAATGTTTTCAAAGCTCGTTTGCAAACAACAAACATTAAAGTCGCACTTTACGTTACGTCGTTGAAAAAATTTCAATTTCATTAAATTTTGGTCGCCGTCAACGATATGTATTACTGAAGTTCTCAACGTCTGCTATGTCACATCGACTTCGAGTGCAATGTTATGACATTTATAACGTAACGACGAAATCTCTTTTGATAGTTTTCGATATGAGATACAGACACTTTTTTCTCACTTTTCGAGAAACGATGGGAAATTATTTTGTTTCACATCTTTTCGATGCGAGAAGTTCTCACTATAGTTACAGAAGAACAAGAACTTTTGTACAGTAATAGATACAGGCATATGTAACGTGTATAAGAAATTAAAAAATCCACCAAAACTGTTATTTATACAGTTATTTCTGATAAAAGTATATAGTATTATATATATTATTATATTATATATAACTATTAGGTTTATAAATAGAATCTGGGAATTTGTTTCTCATGGTGAGTACATTTATTATATAAAAAAAATCTGATAGTGCATAGAAAATATTCCTGGAAAATATTGAGGGAATTAGACTATTAAAGCATAAAAGCTTCTGAGGATTTTAATTTGACTTAGAATACACATTCGAATAATATGAAAATTTATATTATATGTATATATATATATATATATAAAGGGGGTTTTTTTTATATAGAGTGACACAATTTAAATCACAATAAAACAAGGAAATATATTTTTAATATAAATTAAACGGGCTTTATTGGAAAGAAAAACATGGCAGAACACCAATTTTCAACAAAATTTCGCATTCTGACCATTATCGTTTTTGAAAACATATTGACCAATGACTCCGTCAGCCCATAAAGCGCACCAAACAGTAATTTGTTAGTGGATGTAGTGGTGTTTCGACAAAAGCTTGTGGATTCTCCTCACTCCAATTGCCATATTCTGCTTATTTACGTCCCCATTCAACGAGAAATAGAATTCATGGGAAAATACAATTTTGAATGGAAATTCAAAATCAATATCAATTTGTGCTTCAGTCCATTCGTCGAATTATCTTGATAACTACCAGCTGTTAATTGGGTGCTCAAATAAAGCAGCGATGCCATATACTTTGTGCAAGCAAGTATGTGCGCACTTGGTACATGGCAAAATATTTCTTGTATCAGTATTTTTCGGCATAAAAAACATTTTATATTGACACATATGGAAAAAGACACGGTGTTTTCTTAAGGGCATAATAAACCGCACTAAATGCTAGGCAAGCATTCCGTACAAATATTAATTTTCATTCTTGTTTTGTTTTCAATTTATACAGGCGCCAATAGTGCTGCGGAAATTTTGTTGCTTTTTGCCACAAAAATATAAAATTAAGGCAAAGACTGTTTTGTGGCAAGCAACGTTTCAACGTCTTCACTGTGCAAAGTTTTCGCAGAAATGAATACATTAGACGCCACAAAAAGTTCGACAAATATCCAATATGTTTGCCAAATATTAGAAATGTTCAATATCTCAAATGTTTGTCCAAACAGCAAACACCCTAATTAACAACACAAAATATTTGTACAAACGTAGCATTTTGACATGTTTTCCAAGCCATTTGTGTGTTTTATTATGCCCTTTAGAAGCGTTTTTTTTCTTATATGCGAAGTTCATATATCCGTTATCTACTGTATTTGTACACAGAAAGAAAAACACTCGGGATAAATCAAGTTTTTTGGGATTACTTTAAGTACGAGTCGTACTCAAAAATTCAAGTACGAATAACAATTAAACGTACTCAAAACAATCCTAAATGGGATTACTTTTGAAAATTAATTTCTTTTCAATTTTTTTTTTTAAATTTGAACTCATGCTACTCATTTAGTTTATATTTTTGGTTAAATATGTACATAAGATTTCTAAAATAAAAACCATATCGGGCATGATGTTGGTGTTTTATCATTCTGTAATGTGTAATACGGGGAAGTAAATCACTCATAATCATTTTTTGTTTGTAATTTCTTTTGTTTTTGTTTTTTTAATTATGAATTCAGGATAAAATCAAATTTATATTACTTGAATCAAGCTCATTTTGAGATTGATTCAATCTTAGTTTTACTTAAATCAATCTCATTTTCGGATTATTTCAAGTACGAAAACGGGATTGAGTATGGATAATTTAAGTATTTTGGGATTAAAAATCCGTACTTGAATCAATCTTTCTGTACTTGATTCAAGAAAATCCGTGCTCACCGTACTATTAATACCGCTTCTGATTGATTTGAGTACGGATGGATTGATTTTTTTTTTGAGTGTAAGTACTAAGAAGGGTATTCAATTAATCGGGCTTTTGCTTTAATCGGCTAATCTCTCGATTAATAAATCGAGGTTTTGGTTCATTCGGTTAATCATCGGTTTATTTTGTTGTTGATCGGCTAACCGATTAATAAAGTTTTTTTTTTAATTTAAGTAATTTAAATAAATATAAATTAAACATAATAATTCTTGAACTAAAACGAGCAAACAAAAAAAAATTCATAATTATTACATAAAAATAGAATTTTACCCCACTTATTTGCTCCAATCGAATCGAATAAAATTCACGATCTTTTTTTTATTTTTTGTTTTATTCTAAAAATATTGGAAGCAAAACACAAATTTGGACCAAGACGGTAATCCTAAGATCAAGCGACTCTTTTCTTTATTTTTAATAAATTTTGACTTGGAAAAAATTCTTTCACTTAATGTAGCTGTTGAAGAAACCGAAAGCAACACATAATACATAATATCTATTTTCTCAGTGCTTTTTCTGCATTTATCTAAACATAAACATAAAATTTTCCGTTATGGCATTAGAGTTCCGTTTTAATTTTTTAACATTTTTAACACTTCTAATTGTTTTGGGTAATTCTGTTATTGTGTTCCTATCGAAAGTCTCTTCTAATGTCAGGTCGTCATCTAACTCATCCTGACAAAGTTCGGCACCAAACATTCTTCATTTCATTTCGAATCTGGAAATTTATTTCTCATGTGGAGTAACATTTATTATACAAATTTTCATATTATTCGAATGTGTATTCTAAGTCTAATTTCAATCTTCAAAAGCTTTCATTCATTTCATTTCCGAATTCCTTCATTTCTGTTTTTGAACTGTATTTAAAAATGTATTGCTAGAAGGAAGTATATTTAAAAAAAATATATTTCTAAGCACAACTGTTTTGTTGCACTTTGTTAACTTTTTGGTGAACTTTGGTACAGATACCGTTGTAAAATTCTACATACTTGCATTGTAGAATGCGTTTAAAAAAGCGAGTTGCTTTGCAACACAAAAAATATAGTTAACATTCAATAAAAAATTAAAATTTTTGTTACATCGGTTAATCGACTTAAATTTACCGGTTCAATCGTTAATCAACAAAAGCTAATTTTCAATTAACAGATCAGTAAATCAGGTAGTAATAAATCGGTTAACCGATTTGCGGTTAATTTCGCACAACTGCGAAATAATACTTATAAGCTGCACAAATGGAAAAAAGTATAAATTTAGTATTAAATGACAATAAAAAATTTAAATAACAGAACCGGTAAAAGTTTTTCATACAAATCTACTTTTTTGTTTATTTAATTTTTTTTTTTAATACTTGTTAGTAAAATACATATGGGTCTTGTTTACATACGCAAATAAAAGTCGCATACTTTGTAAGATGAAAAACGTCAAATTGTGCAAACTCGCAGGAAAGGTAACATTGATACTTGTCAAATTTTTCGTATAAAATAATAAAGGTTGCTCAAAATGTTTACATATTTCAACAGGGTACTAGTAACCGGTGTTCAGTATTTCGTGCGAAATGTTGTCTTATGGCCTTTTCACACTTGCAAACATTTAACATCTAAAATTAATTTGCAAAGATGTTGACATTTTCCCATAAGAAATACATAGGGCTAAAAATCAAAATTTTTCAACATCTTTATAGCCTTTTAACACTTGTCAACATTTAACATCTAACATTAATTTGCTAAGATGTTGAAATTTTCCCATAAGAAATACATAGGCCTAAAAATCAAAATTTTTCAACATCTTTACAGAATGTTACTATCTCATTTTGTTCCCTTTTACATTTTTCGATTTTTTAGTGTCATCACTAGAAAAATGGCAATAAATTCTGTTATTATTGTGGCATCACTGACAAAATGGAAGTTGCTTTAAAAGCAGCGTTACCATTTCTCAATTTTTTTCCATTTTTGCAAGCCTTATTTTGCTTAGTTTTGCTAAAATTAATCAACAAAATGGATTAGAAATACATTTTGGTGTTATCTTTTAAAATGTTGGCACTTTTGTAGAAAAAAAGTATTTAAAAAAAAATAAAAGTTTTTTTTCAGATATGGTGAAATTTTTTATTGATAGTAGATGTTAGATGTTTCAAGTGTGAACGCGTATTTCACATTTTCAACATATTCCATGCATTCCTCCGAAATGAATGCAAGTGTACAAAGGGTATTACTCAATATAAAAAATTTCTGTGTGTACATACGAAAAAATGTTGAATCACTTCGTGATTGTTTTGGTCAGCATAATCGACCAAACGTGTCCACAATCGGGAGAAATGTGCACAAATTTCAGCGAAGCGGGTCTGTAGGAAATGTGAAAACACCTGTGCATGCTCGACCAGTTCGTTCTGCGGTCATCGAGCCGTACTTCTTTTAAAATGAAGCAGTTACCGTGAATGGTGTTCGCCATCACGAGATGATAACGAAACTCTTGTGTCCAACTGAATGGTGCCACACATCCAATGTAACAATGGTGTTGTAAGCTCATCTTGTGGCGATGTTGATTGGCCGCCACGATTATATAGTTTGCCAAAGTCGGGGGTCTTTCTTTGGCGATATTTGAAAGAAAAAGTGAACGTCAATAAGTCAATAAAAATAATATTCAATATTTCCCATATTTTGACAAACATTAGCTGCGTTTGAGAACACAAAAATTTTTACTATATTTTACTGCATTTTACTAAATTGCGTTCGCGTACACAAAATACAGTAAATGAGAACACAAATTGAGACCGAAAAGTTACAGTTCTTGTTCTAGTATTTACAAATTTTTGTAGTAAAATTTAGATAGACAAAAAACATATGTTTCAAAAGGTAAACAAACAAATGTAACAAACAAAATGCTTACAAATTGTGAAAAAATTGAAAAAGAAAGTTGAAATAAAAATTAAACAAAAGCAAAAAGTGAATAACTATTAATTAATTTAACTTGTTTGTGAAGCATTTATTTGGCTAAATACCAACATTTGAAACTTTTTTTTATGTTACTTTTTTAGAGTTGTAAGAGTGTGAATTACTTGGGTACTAAAGTAATCTATTGCAAAAACTTATTAATGTTCTTTTAAATAAATTAACCCGCCAAAAATTAGTAACAACAAATAAAATAAAAAACAAACAAATATGAAAGATTGCGTAAAATAATTTGTTTGTATTTTCCAAAAGTGTTCGTGTTATAAAAAGTACTTAATCGGTACTCGTTAAGAAAACGAGTTAAGTAGTCAAAAGTGTAAACATTTTTCAATACTTCAATTATTTTCCATCAGCTGTTGCCTTTATTTTAAGAATTCTTACAAATTTTGCGTTCGCGTACTTTTTTTGGACCACAGCTTTTTGTGAGAGCAAATTTTACGATTTTCTCGTTTACTGCATTTTACTGTAAAAGTACTCATACGCACCAATTGTAATTGTAATTGAAATAGAAATTGTTTTTCGAGAATTTGAGAGACGATTTGCAAATCTCAATAATCTTCAAACGATTTTTGAAATTATTTTATTTCCTTTTGGAAATTTTTATAACGAGGGTATTTCATCAAATCTAGCTCGCACTTTTTAGTTGAATACATCTGATCTAGAGTTAAAACTGTCAACAACACAATCAGATATAATTCTGAAAGCACGTGCAAATACAAATTATTTTTGGAATTTCTGCAAGTAGAAAAATATCCATTGTTAAAATCGGTGGTAAGGAGAACATTTGCTTTTTTTTTAGGTTGGAGCAGCTTTTTCTCAAATGAAAGACATAAAATCATAATTAACGAGTTATTTGACCGATTATCACTTAATGCCATCTATTCGATTGTGAAGCAGGGATTACAAAACTAACTTTACAGGATTTGTTGATGAAATCGAATGAATGCAAGATATATAAATCCAAACTATTTGTTAACAAAGTACATTGCACAATATAGTTAATACAATGGGTTTGGTATGTAGATATACAAAACAGTACATATTTTCAATAAAGCCCTTAATTAAACTTTTATTTGGGTTTAGTTTAACCCAATTTCTAAACAAAAAAACAATACTTAATGCCAAGCATATCAGAATTAAGTTTGCCGCCCCTGACATGCCATGTCTGTGAGAGTTATATCCCAACAGACCAAAACAGAGCAAAATGTAAATGAGCTGTAGAATAAGCTTATCATAAGAGATTTCCTACAACGTGACTTATTCTCGCTATAGTTTTGTAAATGTTTTTAAAATGATGCCCCGTTATTTGAAGTGTGCCTAAATTTTGCATTATTATTAAAAGTTTTCTGTCTTTGTGGTTTGTTCGAAGAGCAAAGTGTTTTAAGCAGTGAACAATTAAAAAAAAATTAAATAAAATAAGTAAAACACTTTTTGTAAATATGCCATATAAATTTAATCAGGGTGTTCGTAAAGAATTTAATCTTATTATTATAGATTAAATTTGTTTTTCTGTAAGCTTATTCTATAATTAGACTTCATGGCTTACAGTATATTATAGACAAGTATTTTTTTTGCAAGCGATTAGATTTCAGTATTAAACAATTTTGAATAAGCCTTTTGTATTTAAAAGTAATCACAAGACTTTTCTAAGCTCAAGGCTTATGATAGAAAGCTTGCTATAAGTTCTTTATAAATCGTTTTGGTTTGTTGGGATAGTACATAATTATTAACATAACTATATACATTAACATTGTTAAGTATGTACATACATATTTATAATGTTTATATGTATAAGTGTTTTGATTCTTTATTGTTCTAGGTGTTGTATTGTATTGTATGAGAGTGTAGATAAATTCAATTGAATACAAAACATTTTAAAATAGAAACAAATTTTCTAATTGTAACTATAAGCATTCTAAATAAATATAATAGAAGAAAAAATAAACTAAATATATTGTAAGTATGTATATTTACTAGAGTTTGTTGTTTTTTTTTTTATTTAAATATATTTATTTACATTC
This sequence comes from Pollenia labialis, assembly GCA_949318255.1. Taxonomy (NCBI): domain Eukaryota; kingdom Metazoa; phylum Arthropoda; class Insecta; order Diptera; family Polleniidae; genus Pollenia; species Pollenia labialis. Next base: position 38,874,874 of record OX439140.1, read on the forward strand.
AATTTAAAACTACGAGTACTACCAAATACGACAAATACGATTAAAACGAATACACACGTAACATTTTTCCCAATTATAAGTGACCTTAAAGTGTGTTTTTTGTTTTTAATTATTAATTTAAAAATTTTTCTTTTTGCTTGTCTTTTATTTTTTTATTAATTTTCTTTTGTTTTTATTTTTAATGAACGGATTTGATGGTCAATATGTTTCAGAAAAGAAAACATTAACAAAAGAAGAAGAAGAAGAAGAGGTAGTATATTTTATAATTTTTAAATGGTCCTTAATCTTGAATTGAGTTGAAATTGTAAAGAAACAGAAACAAAGGATATTTGTTGAAATAAATATTAAATTAAAAAGGAAATTTTAACTATAAATGGCATTTAATAAATTTGTTTTTAAAACAAAATTAATAATAATAATAAAAAAAATACTCTCAAAGCGTGCGTCTACAAAGAAATCAACTAAATAATGGAAAAATAAAAGGAAAATTTCATAAGAAATTATTTTGCAATTCAAGCGAAATTCACATGCCATTTTTGGTTTTTTTTTTTAGTTTTTTGTTTTCAGGAATATAAAAAATCAAGTTTCAATTTGTATTTAATTGCTTTTTTACTTTAAACTGTTGCCTAGAATGAATTCAGTTTTTATTTTCATAATTCAAATTCTAAAGTTTTAGCAGCGTTTTTTATGTTGGTTAGTGATTGAAAGTGAAGTGTAATTTGTTAGTGAGTGAATTGATATGAAATGGATTTGGTGGAGTTGAAAATCGTTTTTGTATTTATTTTATTTTTTAAATATTTTTTTTTTAATAATAATGTACTGTCTTGAGTTTGGTTTTGTTTTGAGAACTGTGTTTATATGATTGATTGAGTGTTGTTTTGAAGAGAAAAGAGGATGTGCATGATTTGATAGCTTACCAAAGGACTTGCAAGAATGACTCCAATCCTGCTTAGAACCGCTGGAAGACGCTGGAAAATTTACATAAAATATTGTTGATACTAAAACACACTTTAAGATTGGTGTTAAATCAAAAATGTATATGTATTTGGAAATTCTTATCTTGTATTGCTTGTAAAGCATCATTAATTTTAATTACTTATTAATTTGTTGTTATTTTTCAACAATTTTTGACATAAGATCAAATTATACGAGTCAAATGAAAACGAAATTAATAAAACTAAAAAGTAAATTGCTGTTTTTTTACTTTCTTTGAATTTTAAATGAGAATGTAATGAATGTTTAGTTTTTTTTGTCATTTATTTTTCAAAATCAAAATCATTCTTCGTTAGTTACGCAAATAGTTTTAAATGGCAATTTTTAAGTAAATCACTGAAATTGGGAACAATGTTAATAGAGTTTGATTTTATATATAGATGTTTTCAGTTTTTTTTTTACTATTTGTTAATTACGATTAAATCGAAAATTTCATTTAAACAACAACTAAAATTAGTATTCTATATGTATATTAAATATGTTAATTAGTTATTTAAAAAGGAGTTTCCTAATAGAGTTTTGTACAAAATATCTATCTAGGTAAATTTTGTCTGCACTCTAGTTTCTTTTTTTTTATCTACAATTTAAAATGCATGTTAACATATAACTTTCGAATACATAGAAGTCTAAGAAATCAATAAGATGACTGATAATTAATTTGGAACTATTACTTCTGTAATCCATTTCATTGGAACTAAGGCATTTTGCCATAATATCCTTATATGTATATCACAATAGTTTAAAAAAATGTTTGTGTTTTAAACAAAAAAAGTGGAATAATTAGACTTTTTTGATTTGTTTATTGTTTTCTCATAAGTACACAGTAGAAGTTTGAACCGAATGGCCGAAACTATTTAGTGGGAAATTATGAGGCGTTGCTCACAGCAGTCATATTTTTTCGTCGGTTTGTAACAACAAAAAAATCTTAAAATCAAAAGATGAGAAAAAGGCAACAATTTAAATTTGGACGGCTCGAAAAGGATTTTCTTAAATATATCGCAGTGGCACTTTTTCTTCTTATGCCAACAGCTATCAAAAATTCAATGACACAATATCGATTGCTTAATCGACCCACCCCCCTGATACATATAATATTATGAATACCGTTTGAGTCCCCCAATTATGTAATGAAATGTCCGATAGGAAAAGAGAAAAAGTACAGAATAAAAATATGATTGGAGTTAACCATAATCAAAGAGCAACATACTTTTTTTGAATTAAAAGCCATAGCATGTAAAAAATTATCCATAATTTGATCAACATTTACAATAATATGGTCAATATTCTCCATAATATGGTAAATTACAATAATATTTTGGTTATTGATTTCAAACAATTTTCCCCATGTGCTTTTTGAGACAAGAAGTGATTTTATTAAGCATTTTTTCTGTTTCACTTTTACAAGCAATTCTTTGATTTACAGTGAAATTAGTTTTATCTTAATCATTTTCTATCAATCTTTTTGTTTTCCTGGTTTATGAATCATAAATTATGATACATCGTAAGTTTCAGGTACAGATTTTAATTACAAAAATGTTCGGCTATGCTGAATATTTTATAACCTTCACCATGGTGCAATAAGAACGGAAAATTAAATTAATATCGCTTTTATAGACATAAATAAATCTATTTTGTGCAACACCCACTTCTCCAATCCTGCCCATATTTTGTCTTGATAACCAAGACGCTTGTACCTAATTCGGAAACTTTGGCTCTTGCCGTACTCCAGATGTACAGAATCTATAATGTCTTTGTATTGGAAGTGCCACGCCAACTTCACCAATCCAACCCACATTTTGTCGGGAAATGTGTATTCACGGTAATGCCAATTTAACCATTTTGTAGCTAAAAGTATCTATTTTTTTTTATTGAGCTTTTATCCATTTTTATTTCAATTTAGCTATTTTTCAGATAATTGTTTGCGACTTTTCATTAAAAATTTAAGCTTGCAACAAAGAAACACTTATTTACTAGATGGCTATCCATTAAAATGTCAGTTTCAAGAAAATTAACGCAATGGAATAAACTGAAGCTAAATTTTAAAAAGCATATGTTGGCGAGAACAGTCATAATGCTAAAATACCTAGTGAAGTTTTAAACGATAATTTAACTGGGTTATACTTACGGCCAATTTCACCAAGTTTAGTTATATTTAACTATTAGTTATAACGGTTAAAATATATAATATATATAATAAATAGTTTTAACTGAGCTTTTTGAAATTGGCCTTTAGTGTTTTTAAAGCCAATTTTGTGTGAGGTGCAAGTAGAGAAAAAGATAAATTTTAAGGCAATGATAATGATCGAATTCGCCTGCTTAGAGAAGATTCATTGCTCATAAAAGGAAAGTTGTAGATGACGACAATGCATCCCAGTAAAAACAAAATAATGTGTTAAGTAATCAGGAAAAAGTGAAAACACTACTTCATATTCTACTGAAAGAACCAATGAATTTTACAAGGAATGTCTCAAAATGAACGCATTTTTATGTAAGTGATTATTTTTTTTCCTTCATAAATCTGAATAATAAGTAGTTATAGAAGTAATTATAGTAGTTATATAGAAGAAAGCTACTAAATAATGAGTGAAAGAAGCTATTTATTTTAAAAAAGTAGGCTAAGTTTTTACTAGGATATTCATGTAGCCTGGGAAACTAATTTGGAACTTGTTATAAGAATTTCAAAACATTAGAAAATATCAAAAATAATCAAAATCGTCAAATCAGAAACAAAAGCGTTAAGTTTGAAAATATTAATCAACTAAAACAAAGGTTGGCAATGACTTTCACACATACGCGCACATATAAAAACATTTGATATACCATTACCCAGCTAGCATTTTGTATCATAATCTAATCATTTATCATTTATCAGCTTCAAGAGCAAAATACCCGCACTTATAAAATTATAACAGTAACTGATTGTGGGTTATTAATTTCGTTTTCCGTACTGTTAAAATTGAATAAAAATATAGTTATTTACGAATAATTTTATTTGCCAACATTTGTGTTTGGTATTCAAAAAACAAACTACCAAAAAATAATGTTTTTCCGTATTTATTTTGTTATGTAGTTTGATTTTTTTCGGTTAAAATATATTTTTTAAAAGTAAAAACTATTCAATTTTACGGAATATGCTGTTTAATAAACAAAAAAATTAAAAATGAATGTAAAAATCATTTGTTTTAAATGAAGTGTAAATGATCCGTTTTTTAAATGAATTTTAAGTTGTTTCAAATGAATTTTCGTTTGAATTTAACTACATAATTTTTTGAGTGCATATATGAGCTCATTTTTCAATCATAAATTATAGTCTCGTTGTGAGAAAATGGTACCCTACCGATGAATCACCTGAAAGAATCATTTGTGATACAATTTCTGATTCCTTTTTGATCAATTTTATGGTAGTTTTTAGAATCATTATGGAGTCGTTTTCGTCTCATTTTTCATTCATATAGTTTTTGATTATTTTTCTTATAATTTTTTAATTGTCATGTTTTTTATTTTTCTCCAATAATTATGGCTTTTGATTATTCTAACCAGCTTTATTTCAAGCCAAACATTTATCGGTTTTTCGCGAAGAAGAAAAGAAACAATATGCACTAACATTTTTGTCCATAAATTATCGATAATTTTTGGGCTTCTTTTTTAGCCAAGCTTCTTATTTATTTTTCTAGCATGAAAGTTTCTATTTTTATTTTTTTTCATTTGGCAAAAACAAAAATTCAAAATATTTAAAAATCATTATTTAAACATATAAATGAATCATATATGAATCCTTTTTCAATCACTCAAGTGAAAAATCAGTTTTTAATCAACAAAACTGGGGCCTGATTCTGGCAGTCGTGATCGAGTAATTTCTCGATTCGAACGCAATTTATTATTTAATTATTTCAGTCAATACTGAACGAATCGGAATAATTTGTTCAGTGTTATAAAGCATTAATTTTAGTTTCACAATACTGAAAAAATAATTTCGATTCGTTAAGTATCGACTGAAATAAAATTGCTTTCGAATCGAAGAAGTACTCGATCACGACTGCCAGAATTAGGCCCCTGATCTGAAAAGAATATGGGTGATTTTTACAAAAAATAATCAGCCAAATGCTGGCTGGGTTATGATTAAAGTTATGCAGAATATAGAATATTTTACAATAAAAAATATCTTGCGATCTTCTACAAACGATAGCAAAAAAATCCAGTAAAAACTTCGCTTACTTTTTAAAAATGAATAGCTTCTTTAACTCATTATTTAGTAGCTTTCTTCTATAACCACATCTATAACAACTTCTACAACTGCTTTTCTGGAAGTATTTAAGTAAAAAAAATTCATTGGTTCTTTCAGTAAAATTGTAAGTAGTGATTTTATGATTACTCAACCCATTATTTTGTAGGCGCAGTTTTTACTGGGAACGTATTATCAAAAAAAAAAACAAAATTGACTTTTTGATTGATTTTTGTTCGTTTTATTAAACTATATGTTCGCATCATTGCGATCAAAAAAGGCAACTCCATTAAAGAAATTCAAACGCCAAGTACACCATGTTGTTATTGATATTGTTAATTTTTTTGCTTCTTCTGTAAACTTATAAAAAGTGTTTATGTATAGTTTAGCCATTATTGGTGAAAGCATAACCAAGATGCTTGTACCTAATTTGAAAACTTTCATGGCTAAAATTAGAGGCAGTTGTATTTTCTGCTCATATCTCAGTCATTTATAGACCGAATTGGCAGAATTTCAGTAGTAGACGGAGTATATTTGACATAAGAACCTAGTCCCTATCATTTCTGGAGTCTATTTCCAATAAAATATATGTGTCCTATAAAGTTCATAAAACGAAGCACCCGTGGTGAAGGGTGTAAAAACAATTCGAGAATTTTAAGTGAGTTGAGTACTTAGTATTTAGTACTATTTTAGTTTTTAGAAAAATATGTATGTATATATCTTTTTCTAGTACGTGAATAAAAAAAATTAAAGAATGGGCACATTTATAAGACGCAACTAAAAACTAAACAAGTAAGAGTGCTATATTAGGCTGTGCCGAATCTTATATACCCTTCACCATTGTGCGAGCAGAATACAGAGCAAGTAGACAAAAACTAAATAATTTTTACATATACATACATATTCACAATTCTAAAAACTTAATTATAAATTAAATTTATCTTAGCCATTTGTGGACCGATCTTTTTGAATTTCAATAGCAAACAATTTCGGACCATATGTGACATAGATGTATAATAACCTGGCCCCCATCATATATGAGGGGCTTAGAGCACAAGGGGGCTAAGTGCCTTTTTCTAAAATTGAATTGGAATTAAATTATAGGTATATTTCGGAGAAGTTGTTCAGAGCACAAGAAGTGAATGTAGGATTCTCATCCGGACGCTAGATATAGTGAACAATTCAAGCATTTGACATTAAAATACCTGCTTCCTTTGGAGCACAAGCGAAACAACCGCTTCAGTCTCATTATTTAAAATAAATCACTTGAACCCCTTGTGCTTTAAGCCCCTCATATGGGGTCTTCGTAAAACCCATTTCAACGAACAGATGGACAGACGGACATCGTTAAATCAACTTCGCTTTTCATAAGGATCCAGAATATATATACCTTATAGGGTGCGGGATCAATATTGTAGAAATTACAAACGGAATGACAAAGTTTTATATACCCTTTTTACCTTCGGTGAAGGGTATTAAAATAATAATGACCATTGTAGAATAAGTACAAGAAGTTATATCCTTTAGAAAGGTTGTTCTCAATTTTAAAAACCCCTGTAACGTCAAACAAAAGAACATTACATGGGTAAATAATGACAACGCTTCCTCACAAACATACCTGTTACTTATTCTTCCATGATAATGACTTAAAATTGTTAACACAAACCAGCTGAAAGATTTACATACTGAAAAAACAAATTTGAATTGTCGTATAATATTTTAAAATGAAAATAAATAAAACAAAATTTTTATGAAAGTCATAAACTGGCTTAAAGTTACAATCAATAAGACACAGTGGACTAATTTGTGAATTGCTTATAATATTTATATAAATTTTAAAATAAAATTGGTGATTCAAACGGTAGTTATCTTATCTTAAAATAGTAACACAAAAAATGTGACTGCTATGAGCATTCCCTTATAATTTAGATCTCTACTGTGTAGTTATTAGGGAGATCGATTATTCTACTTTTTTTAAAAACCCGGTTTTCGAATATTCCGAATAGTTGCTATTTTAAAAAAAACCGGTTTTCGGTTAAGCAGTTTAAGAATAACCGGTAAACCGATTTAAATTTTATTGAAATTATAGAAACGACATGTAATATGAGCAAGTTTTTCGTATGGAATATCTGTCCATTCGTCGACCACAATTTAAAACCATCCATTATATTGTTTCAGATTTTTAATTTTTAGTTTTTTAGTTCTTGGTGCATTTATTAAAATTAAATTTTTCCCATATCGTTGATTCCACCGTAATATTGCAGTTCTTAGCAAGAAGATATGCTAGAACTAATAAGGGTCATTATTACAACTTGCTGTAGGATTTTGTACCGCATACAAAAAAGGTTTTATCTATTACAACATTGCTTTAAACTTAAGTGAGCAATATGTCAAGGGCAAGTTCATTCTACCGGGTAGGTTAAAGTTAAGTTTAAATAATAAATAACATGTTCCGACATAAAAATAATGGTTCTTAAGGTTTGTTATTGCAGTAATGTGCATTACGTCCTCGGCTTCATTTTTGGCAGCGTATATAAGTAATGTATTATTGTATTATCTTTAAGAACTACTTGGAACGGCGTCAAGTTTTATTTGGCGCACATTTATATCAAGCTTGCGGACTAATTAAAGGTGATTAATAAGTCGAGACGTCGAAGAACCTTTGGAACTTATTGTTGCACCTTTTCCTTTTAAATCCCGTTCGAAATGTCTCCAGAGATGACATCTGTATTAAAATATATTTAGTATTGAGAATACGCTCACACAAATTGATATTTAACTTTTTAACTGAACATTTTTTTTGTAGTATTTTGCCTTGTTTTTAGTTTTTTCTTTTATAGGAACTCGTATTTATATCGTTAAAATTGTTTTTTGACTTTGTTTACATTACATTACTTTATAAAGCGGCTCATAATACACTTGCAATAAAATTGTTCAATTTTACGTATTAAACAATTACATAGCCAATGTGTATGGTATATTTGAAGGTGACGCAATATATTGGCAAAAATCAAAAGACTTTTGATGTTTATTGCACAACAAAAAGAAAGTGAAATGTATTGGCAACACTGTACAATGCTGTTTATGTTATTCCTTTGAGCAAAATTTAAATTGAAACATTGTGCGACTTATTCCATAATATAAGACAAAATGGAAATAATATGGCGAATATTATATACAATAATATTGCAAGTGTATGGGCCGCTTTAGAAGTTCAACTTTGTCCAATATAACAATTAGAAAAATACTTAAATTACGGGTACATTTGCAACAAAAGTAAGAAAAAAGGTATTTAAATTACACATTATTAAAATAATCGCGTTATTATACTTAAATAATCGGCTTATTCGATATTCGAAAAATGGATATTTAAAAATAACCGACTTGGACAAAACTAAAATAACTGGTTAAATCCGGTCGAATATTAAACGTTGGATCTCCCTAGTAGTTATGCCAAAACAATAAACATAGCATTAAAAGTGTTATTCGTAATACTTTTACTAGTAAAGTACCCTTGTGCAGTGTACAGGAGTGAAAACTGGTGGCAAATTATGGCAGTCGTGAACAAATACTTTTTCGATTCGAAAGCAATTTTATTTCAGTCAATACTGAACAATCGTAATTATTTTTTCAGTGTTGTAAAATGCTTTACAACACTAAACAAATATAAAATTATTTGTTCAGTATGGACAGAAAGAATTAGAAATAAAGTATTCGTTCACGACTGCCATAATTTGTCCCCAGATTTAACTCTTGTACACTGTACAAGGGTACTTTACTACCAAAAGTATTTCAAAACGGGGTTTTTATTCTCAAGAATAACTTGCTAGACCATTACTAATTTATTTAAAGAAGCATTACAAAAAGTACCATCCATAAAATTTTAACTGCTTTACAGGTCACTCTTTGCTCTGTCAAATTTTTAATTAATTTGGCCTTAAAAGTTTAGCATTCTTCTTAAAGCGGAATTCAACATTTCCCAGAAAGACAAAAACATATTAGAACTGACAATGGTCAATTTTCTGAATGCAATTTTTATTTTAAAATTCAAAACTGAACCTGGCGGCGTTATGGGATTTTCTTTTCTACTAAAAATATAAATACAGAAATACGGATTCTATGAATTTTTAGCGGCCGTTTGTTGAAAAGCCCCGACACTCATACGTAAATGTTGCAGACACGTAAACGTTGCTGCCGACTTTAATGGTTGGTAATTACTAAAACCATGTGAACGTGTTGAAATTTATAAAATTTATAAAATTTTCTTTTATTTTTTCTATAAAAATATAAAAAAGACGTCGTGTCGTGTAGATTGATGGAATGTTGGTTTTATTAATAAGCAAACATAAAATTCTTTTCCATCTGATACGTTAAAACCGAGAAAAATTTTAGTTTTAAGAGGTTAATCCCAAACGCAACGTGACGTGTATATAATACCCCTGACAGTCATATGATTTGTATACTGAGCAGAGAAACTCAGTCTATAGTTTCATAAACAGTTAACAAAAAAAAACCCTTTTTTTGTGAGTACGAAATATTTTGTATGTTTAATTTTTTGATATTATTGCAACAAAAATTCTTTGCAAAAACAATTCTTTGAGTGCATACACCACATACGATACACAAGTAAACATTACAAATTCTGCACGAGCTAATTTTCAGATACTAGGAGTATAGGGAAAATTGGTTTACTGTATTGAAAGAAACAAGTACAGTCTGGGAGGTATTTCTTTGAATTTGTGTACCCTCACACACCATTTGTCATTGTGGTTGTATACAAACGCTTGATAAACACATTTGGTTTTTGTTGCGCTTATGATTTTCAAATACATTAGGCAGACCTTTAATGTGTAGTTAGATAGTTTTATCCATTTTATTCGAGTACTCTGTATCGTTTTCTTTTCTACCACCTTTGTTCAGTTACAGCCAGGGCTGCCAGATTTGACGATTTATCGTAATTTTGACGATATTTTGTTCCTAAATTAGTAAAGTACCAATTTGCTGATTTTTTTCTAAAAAGTGACGATTTTTTTCAATCTTCAAAGTCTGAATAAAACATTAAATTTTTTTACACGTCAGTTTTTTAATCTTGGAATGTTAAACAACCGTACTTTAACAAGAGCGAAAGGCGGAACATTTTCTTTCGCTTAACTTTAACCCTGATATGCCATACATAAGCAACAGCGTCAACGTTGTGTGATGAACAGTAGTGATAGCTTGTTTAATAAAACCCACAAATTATAAATAAAAATAGAGATAAAAGCGCTAGGTTGACCAAAAAATAGCTAAAAAGCCATTATTTATTAACAATAGCGGCTGTCAAAACCGGTGTTTCCAATTGCAAAGCGTTGAAGACGCTCTATTCAAAAAATAGAAAACGCGTGCCACTTTTGTTTAGGTACTGTTGAAATATGCAAATCTTAAGAAAATCTTTAAAAGATTATTTTCAGAGTACAAAATCAACAATGTTACGCTTTGTTTATCTTTCGTCAAACCATCATCGAATGAACCATTTACGACTATCTGTATAAATCATATTTTCAATAATAATACGGCGAACATTTAAGGAGTTGCAAGATAATTTCTACTTGAGTCTCATACGATGTAAGACTCGTTAAATAATCTTCACCCACGTCTTAAACGATTCCCACAACGATTGAAGAAGCGTCTTTCGCCGCTGTGCTATGAAAGGATCTCAGTCGTGTAACAGTTTTTCCCGTGTGAGGAATCTTCTACGATTAAAAACCGCGGTCATCGACGATCAAAGACGCTCATTGTGAGACTCCTAGTATCTCTTACATCTCAAAATGCCAGCTGGGTATGAAGTAATTATGTTTTTGCTTGTATGTTTTTTTTTTATAAAAATCAAACAAAAATTGTAACAAACAACTAAATTTTAAGTTGTCCGATTTTGTTGACGATTTTTCGAAACGTGAAAGATGATTTTTTTATTTTTTCTCAGGAAATTGACGATTTCCTCACTAATTTATCTGGCAGCCTTGGTTACAGCCCTTTAATGTTTTATTGGTTTGGCAGAAGTGGTCCTAATATGACATTTATGTACATTTTGTTATTGTTAACATACATTTCAATATTTTTACAATCATTAGTTTGTAGTTCATAGATATACACATTTTATATACAATGGAAATACATACCTAAGTCCTCTAAACTACTGTAAGTGGACCTAAGAATTTAGACAATTTCGAAGTTAACTTGCACTTTATCATTAAAATATTTATTGTATTTTTTTATTAAAGAAATTTTCAAATATATTTAGAAAAATATTACAAACAAAATAATTCACAATAGACAGAAATCAATAATCAAATGAATTAAATGAGAATTTATTAGACACGCACACACACATGAACACATTAATAACAATTTTGATTAGATCATTAATAACTATAGATTAAATTGATTGATTGATTAATTTGGTTAATTGATGCAAAAACAATTAAAAGAATTTATTAATATATTTATTATTTTTATTGTTTTTATTGTTGCAGTTTAAAAAAATACTAAAAAAAAGAAGGAAAAACATTTTCACACATACCAAAACAAACAAACAATCAAACTTAAACCAAATTATTTTAAATAAAATAATAAACAAAAAAACTTTTCGAAAAAAAAATTGGTGTTGAACATAATAATAAAACGTTTTTAAAAATAGGAACACATAAAAAATTTTTGACTTTATTTTGGTTTTATTGTTTATTTTTTCATTACAAAATGCTACGAATATTTATAAAATGTTTTGTTTTTTTTTTAAATAATTTGTCGCAAAGTGAACAGAAAATTATTAGGAAATAAATAAAATAAAATTTTTGTTCTTTCTTTATTGTTTTTTTATATAAAAATTAAAAAAGAAGTAGAAGAAGGAAGATAAATTTATAATATTTAAAAAATTTAAACTTAACAGAGAATTTTATTTGTAGTAAATGTAAAGAATATTACATATTTTTATTTTTAGGTAATTTAAAAACATTAAAAAGAGAGAGAGAGAGTAATACAGAGAGCGTACAATATTTTATTTGATAGAGAGAGAGAGAAATAGTGAACTAATTTATTTTATGATCTCTAAAAAACGAACGATCGAGAAAAAACAAAAAAAAATTGTAAAAATGAAGAAAACAAAAACACAACAAACGAAATGATTAAGGAAAATAAAATTAATAACAACTGGTTGATTCTATTTCTAGAAAGTAAACAGGATAAGAAAATATAACGAGATAAAGAGAGATAGAAGGATATATAGATTGACTGATTGATTGATTGATTTTGTTGTTTTATGAATTGTTCGATTTTGATCCGTTTTTTGGTTTTTAATTTTTTTTTTTTGATTCTAATTAATTTTTTTTTGTTTAGCAATTAAATTAAACTTTCCCAAAAATATACGCAAAAATATTGTATATATTTTAAGGACATTCCAATATTAGTTATAGATATTTCTATTTAGTTCTATATGCATGTGTTCACAGAGTGATTGCAGTTAAAAAATGTTCGTTTGTGCACACATACATACATAAATAAATAAATAAATAAATAAACTAACTAACTGTAATTGATTGGTTTTTCTTCTATTTTTATTATTGTTATTGTACTAGTAGTAGTAGAAGTTGTTGTTGTATGATTGATTGATTGATCGTATACATTACCTGTGTAACAGGATTCTCTCCGGGTCGATACACAACATTGTGTTGTGGTCGCTTACGTCCCATATAATTGACGCAAACAAATTCCAGAAGGGATGCATAAATGAAACACATGCAAACACCATCCCACACATTCATCGCCGTAAGATTCGAGACCACGGGTAGTGTACTGCGGAAACCGTTGGATGTTGTGAAAAAATTCAACATTGTTGTTACACCTTTTTACGATGTCATCATTTGTTTTAGTTGTTATTGGTTGTAATTGAAAATTGTTGCCGTTGTCGTTGTTGTTGGTATTGATATTAAACGCAATGCGAAAAAGAAATTAAAAATCGATTAATATTATTTCCAAACAAATAAAAATGCAGTAAAAATGTACAAAACAATTCTTAATTGTTGATGTACAATGTACTATGAATATATTTCTTTCATATTATTATTTTTTTTTTTTTTGTTTTCTTTGAAATGTTGCTAATATATTTCACTGATGGTATTTGAACATTTGATTTTTTAATTTTTTCGAAGTATCGATGGATTAGTGTCAATAGATTGAATTTGTATATGTGAGTATGTGTTTGGAGGTTGTGAAGGTGTGCGGTTATAGAAGTGAGCGCAATTGGATTTGGCTAAAGCATAAAAATTGGAAAATATTTTTATAATACTATAAGTATACGTGGATGTAGAAGTTGGACATAGATTTTTTTGTGAAATCAAATAAAAGTGCATTCAGTAAATATGTATGCATCTATATCTATATATATAAAAATGAAAAATGTTTGTATGTTTGTTTGCCAGTTTGTTTGTTTGTTTGTTGGCTTATAGACTCCGAAACTACTGAGCGGATTTTGCTGAAATTTTTACAGTAACATCACGTGAGCCCTAAAAATAAAATAGGCTACTTATTTTTTCGATAGGGGCAGGGGAATTGGTACCCCCCCATAGGATGCCAATATTAATTATCGCATATCTTAAGAGCCGCTGGACGCATTTTGCTGAACTTTTTGTAGTAGGACCTTCTGAGCCCCAAAATTGAAATAAAATAGCAGCGGGGGAAGTGGTTCCCCCCATAGGAAGCCAATGCTTAATATCGCATATCTTATGAACTGTTATAGTGAGAATGTTCAAACTTTGTGGAAGTCACTCTTATGGTATACTACACTTTTGAAAATAAAAATAAAGCTGGTAGGCGCAGGGGGGAAAAACCACCCATAGGATGCATATATTAAATATCGCTCAACTGAAGAACTATTAAAGGGGGCGTCTTCAAACGTGGTTAAAGCTACTACTATGGCAAACTATAAATTTCAGTATAAAAATTGGCGGGGTAAACAGGGGAGCAGCAGTACCCCTCATAGATAGAAATATAAATAAGAGCCACTGCACGCATTTTGTTGAACTTTTGGTAGTAGGATCTTCTGAGCCCCAAAATTGGAATAAAATAGCAGCGGGGGAAGTGGTGCCCATCATAGGACGCCAATGTTTAATATCGCATATCTTAAGAACTGTTATAGTGAGAATGTTCAAACTATGTGGAAGTCACTCTTATGGTATACTACACTTTTGAAAATAAAAATAAAGCGGGTAGGCGCAGGGGGGAAAAGCTCCCATAGGATGCATATATTAAATATCGCTCAACTGAAGAACTATTAAAGGGGGAGTCTTCAAACGAGGTTAAAGCTACTACTATGGCAAACTATAAATTTCAATATACAAATGGGCGGGGTAGACAGGGTAGGAGCAGTACCCACCATAGATAGAAATATAAATAAGAGCCACTGCATGCATTTTGTTTAACTTTTGGTAGTAGGATCTTCTGAGCCCCAAAATTTAAATAAAATAGCAGCGGGGGAAGTGGTGCCCACCATAGGACGCCAACGTTTAATATCGGATATCTTTAAAACTGTTATAGTGAGAAAGTTTAAACTTTGTAGAAGTCACTTTTATGGTATACTTCACTTTGAAAATAAAAATAAAGCGGGTAGGCGCAGGTGGAACTACCTTCCATAGGATGCATATATTAAATATCTCTCAACCGATAAAGTGGTTAAAGCAGTGTAGCGAAGCGCACCGGGTTAAGCTAGTCTACAATGTAAATAATGTTTAATACAAGGACAGGAAACATATGTATGTACATATATGTATATGTATGTTTGTATGATCATAGTCGGTCGTATTTATTATAGACAAACAATTATTCGATTATATGACATACTATATTTTTGACAGTATCTGTTCAACTAATTGGTTTTTAAAATCTATTTTTACACGAAACAAAATAAAGGGGTTCTGGCAATGGATTCTGGTAGAGGAGGTAAAAAAAATATAAGTGTGTCAGTGTTTTAAAAGATCACATCGAATTTTATTTTGGGTGGAGGAGGTTAACCTTTCACCCTTTTGGCCTGTTCGTGCATCATATCTGTATATGAAACTATGTTTTCTTTACATCAGGAGAATAAGCCATGTTCAGCTTTGTAGAAAATGTCACGTCATTTTTTATTTATTTTATTTATTTAGGAAAAATTAATAATTATAATAAAATTATAATAATTAATAGAGGAAGGAGTACTACCAACTGAAATTTAATTTAAGATAAGTTTTTAATTGCAAAAAATTTTTTACACAATTTACCGAAGAACATTTATTAATTTCCAGGTAATTCACAAAAAAATTTGAAAAAAGTCATGATAAATTTCTAATTTTCAGGGAAAGTATAGGAAAAATTGGTTTACTGTATAAAAAGATTTTAAAAGAAACAAGTACTGCCTGGAGAGTATTTCCTTGAATTTCTGTACCCTCACACACCATTTGTCATTGTGGTTGTACACAAACGCTTGAAACACACATTTGGTTTTTGGTGCGCTTTTGATTTTCAAATACATAAGGCAGACCTTTAATGTATAGTAAGATAGTTTTATCCAGTTTATTCGAGTTCTCTGTATCGTTTTCTTTTCTAACACTTTTGTTAAGCCCTTCTATGTAATATGTATTTGTTTGGCAGAAGTGGTCTTAAGGTGCATGTAGACGACATGTTTTTTACATCTGACTTGTCAACTTTTTAAGTCACATATAATTGTGCATGTCTGTCAAAATTGCTGCTTTACATAAGGTTTATAATATTCGGTCACAAACGTACATGTAATTTGCTTCTGACATTGTCTATGTATTTTTCGCATAGTTATTCTAGATATTAAAGTATTTCTCGGTTTCAAAATAGCGTGCGGCCGCCATACAAATTTTTGTTTAGGCCAAAAAAGAGTTCAGTCATCTAAACATTTTTTTCTTTAAATTGGAAGATACCAATTTAGGATATTATAATGAAACGTTTTTTTTTAATGTATGTACATAATTTCTATTCAATGGTGAAATTATCATGTATGTATCGGTATTGTAAAATTAAATAAGTTGGTATTGTAAAATATTAACTTCAGCCGGCTAATAATTCCGTCAATAGTGGATGCCGCTGCCGGTTTCTTCCCGGCATAGATCTCTGAAGTCAGATGGTTTGTCAGAAGAAAATAGAGCACGCTCTAATTGAAATTTTGTCAGATGACTTTGCGTCTGACTTTTCCAGAAGCAAAGTTAAAAAGGTAACATACGACATGTATGTATTTTGCAGTGGGAAATTTGACATGTCAAATGACAAATACATGTCGTGTACGGTCGCCTTTAATAATGACATTTATGTACATTTTGCAAAATAGCAAATTCTAATTTTCAAAGTTGGAGATTTTCTAAACTGTAAGAGATAAACGCATGTCCCTAACTTTTTGTAAAACTCGCAAATTTCACTGATAAATTGAAAATCGTTTTTAATTTTTGTAATACCCGCTGACATGTCTATAGACACCAAATCCAAAACTTAAACTCTAACACATGTCCTTAATTTACAAAATCCAGAACTATAATTTCTCACTGTCACAATCTCGAAATATTTTTGCTGTTTTACCCGTTGGGGTATTTTGATAAGTTTAGTAAAATTTCATTGCTGACATTTTTGTGGAACATGTTATCACTGCCCTTCTCCTAATTAGGAATGTTTCTTACGGTTTTTTAGAATAGAGCCAATAATGACTGGTATAACAGGGTTAATATGTTCCACAAACATACAAATCCGATGTGATCCTTTTACACGCAGACACACGTTTATTTTTTTTTTTGCCTCATTTACCAGAATCCATTGTCAGACCCATTATTTTGGAAAAAGTTAGAAATAGTTGTATAGCTGTTCAATGTTCTTAAATGGTTCGGATTAGTTGTGATGGGTATAGATTATAAACCTAAACATGCTAGCTAAACTATGCTAGCCTAAGCTACTCCCGAAAAATAAGGAAAAGCTCGGACATCTGGGGCCGAATTCTGGATTTCGTGATCGAGTTCTTTCTCGATTCGAAAGCAATTTTATTTCAGTTGATACTTAACGAATCGAAATTATTTTTTCAGTATTGTGAAACGCAAATAAATGCTTTATAACACTGAAAAAATAATTCCGATTTGTTCAGTATTGACTGAAATTATAAGATAATAAAATGATTTCGAATCGAGAAATTACTCGATCACGACTGCGACAGTTTCATGAAACCTTAAGAAAGGGTTTCTTAAGTACAATATGGCTTGACACATACATATGATTTAGAGGTATTCTCACAATTGCATAAGCCATCTTATGCACATCATGGTTAAGCCTTTAATATTTAAGAGAGTTGACTTGGAGGCCGTAAAGTGCTCTATTGGGATTCACTTAATAATTTTAACGGAAAATTTGTACATGTTTACGGATTTTTGTAGCTTTTTTCTAGTTTTAACAGAACCCTTAAGTGCAGATAATTTGAGCCAACGAAAAATTTGTCCCATAGTTAATTAATTGTATTTCCTTTAACACTATAAAAACAATAGACCAGCATAAGTTAAGACAATACGAAGTAATACATAAGACTGCGGTTTCCCTTGTGATCTTAATAAAAGCCAAGTTATAGTGGTTAATTTAGCTATGGTGAATCTTTTATACCCTCCACCGAATATTCGAATATTTCAGGAGTGAATTATGAGTCAATCTTTTTAAAACCAGACCTCAAGATGGGCCTATTGTAAATTATGGGTCGATCTTCACAAAATTTTGATGTGGTATTTCCAGTCATATAAAACGAAATTGTGCAAAATTTAATGAGAATCGGTAAACTCTGTCACATATTAAGTAGGTTGTTTCATATTTGGGTTCATAACAAATTGTGCTGGATTTCAATCTTAAACTACCCAGGATAACTAAAAAGAACGGAATGTCAAAATTAGTAAATTCTCGTTCACCGTTTGTGGTGCAAACGGAAAAAAACTAAGAAAACCCATATTTCTAACCTCTATAACTTATATAATTTAGCACAATTTTAAAACTGATCATCATTTCTGAGAATTCCTTAAATGTCCTGTAAAAATTAAATAAGAAGTATTTTAAAAATTTTACAATAAACTGAAATTTTCCGAATTCAACAATTTTTTCGAAATTTCTTCATTCGTGTCAGAACTTTGGGTTTAATTTAAGATGATGATCCGAGCACCAATAGCGCATTTATAACCATTTTATTACGATCCAAAAAATTGGTCCCAACAAAGTAATAAAAACGCAGTTTTTCTTGTTAAGCATATTTTAAAATACGACATTAAATTAAAATCCTGATGTAATAAATAAAAATAAATATTGATTTAAATGTATCTCCAAAGATCAACGCAAGTAATTGTCTTGCAAATTCTGTAACATTGTAAAAAAAATTTAGGAAGAAGAGCAATTTTTGTCACAAAAATTTTGTTTGCATTCTCAAACTTTTTTTCTTTAACATTTGTAAAACAAAATTTGATTTGAAAGTTGCAACCATGTTTTTGAAGCAATTTTTTTGTCTCTCCTTAGCATTTTCGTAATTTGAGTTGTGACTTTTAAAGATTTAGTGTGCGACATCTGTGATCACAAGCAATAACCGCCTAACTCGAAATAGTTTTTGAGAAAAGGTACTTTCTATTTATGCTTGCATTTCAGAAAAAATAATTTGCATTAGAAAGAAAATATAAATCAGAATCAAAGATTCTTACCCCCACAATGCTAAGATAAAAAAAATATAACGAAAGTTGTATATATATTAGAAATATTATCAAAAAGTAATTTCAATTTTTGATAATAAACAGGCAGGTGCACGGCCTAAAAAACACTTAATTGACAACATCTTTTGTAAGTTGTTGTTGTTTTTATTTTGTTTTTCTTAACCTACTTACAACTACAATTAATGTTGAGAGAATTTCAACTAATTGTAGCGGGGAATGTAAGATGAGATAAAGCCACTGTTTATTGTTAATGTTGTTTTGTTTAAGCTTTGATATTATTACAAGTGGAACTGTTGCTACAAGTCTTATACGTTTAACATTTTTATTTGGTTTAATATCTTTAGTTTTTCTAAAATCTTTATGGATGAAGTTTCCTGATGATCTGGCCTAAGCAACCAGTGAAATGCGCATAGGAATAGCTTATCCCATCAACAATAAATTTCAAGTGTTTTTATCAAAAATAAAAACTGGGAATTGAGCACGAATAACAAAATCTTTTGAAATATATTAGAAATATTTTATAAAAACAAATATAAACTCAATTGTTTCTTAACTCGATTTAGGCGGTTATTGCATGTGACCACAGATATGTTGGCGTTAGGGGCTTTGCAAACTTCTCATAAGGATCCTGCATATATTTATATTGATGGGTTCAAATATATATTCTTGTAATAGTTATGGCTAGTTTTTGACTTTGCATTTAAATACGGATTTAGTAAATTTTTATTTAAAACTTACTTGTATTTAAGTGTTGTTCCAATTTTTAGGTGCTACTTGATTACTATTGTTCAGTTAAGATGAAAGCATGGTAGCACTACTAATTTAAACAAACATATTATTTAACAGCTGTAACATCACTTCGTTATATCAACTTCGCTTTTAATAAGAACCCATAATATATATACATTATAGGGTGTAGAATCAATATTGTGGAACTTACAAACGGAATGACAAAGTTATATACATATACCCTCTTACCTTCGGTGAAGGGTATACAAATACACAAAGGCTTAAACATATCGAGCCCTAATAGCAAAAATGATGTAACCAACAACATTTTAGATTTTTGTTTTTTGATAAAAATCGATAATCATCATTTGTATCATCTCTAAAGATCTCTTATCTCTGGGAAGTACCGTTACGAAATAAGAGCAAAAGCAATTTGAAACGAAACCCTAGACTTGAAGCAAAAATATTTTCAAAAACCCCCTGTAAAATTTTATTTTTGTAGGTTACATCAATTTCGCTATTAGGACTCGATATACAGCAAAAATGTGAAATATATATAAAATGCTTTAAAATTTAAATGATATCAAAACCTTGTTTGTATGTATTTATGTATATGCTAAAATACATACATATTTGTTTATTGTAAATCTTTAATATAAATATCCAGTATTAAATTATACATACATTCCCAAAATACTGTTTTAATACCATTTCAATAACTTGGTACTTATTCGGCACAACCTAAGAATAAATTGTGCAATGTTTTTAAATGTTTTAAATGTGTGTGACGATAAAAATCGTCACATATTGTGCTATTTGAGCCGATAGTGGGATCTTAGCTTAAGAATGATAGAAATCATGGTCCATAAGGTAGGTCTGCTTGAAGCGCCTGCTGATTTTTTGCAGAGTTGTGTTTTTTACGTGCAATTGTTTTTCTAGCAATAATTTTTGACATTTCTACCATTTCTTACACAAACAAATGCTTTTGTTCTTGACATTTTTATCATTTTTTACTCAATCAAAAAGCGTGTTGTTGTTCTATTTTGGCGCGCAGACCTACTAATTGGGCCATGATAGAAATAAAGATTACGCATGACCAAAAACAAAGTTTAAATCTTCTGCGCATGTCGCACAAATAACGTCACGCAAACTGCGTTCATATTGGCTAATAATTTCAAGGTTACAAACTTAAGCCAGTTACTGTTTAATTGCGCGTCTTCCAGCTCTTATTAAGTGCGTACATTTCGTATAAAAAAATTCGTCAATATAACGTACTTTTATACTTGGCAACCCATATCACAAACAAACTACGCCA
The DNA here is from genome assembly GCA_949318255.1 of Pollenia labialis. Classification (NCBI taxonomy): domain Eukaryota; kingdom Metazoa; phylum Arthropoda; class Insecta; order Diptera; family Polleniidae; genus Pollenia; species Pollenia labialis. The sequence goes on from OX439140.1 coordinate 38,895,875, forward strand.
TCTAACGGGTAATCATGTGCATGGCGTAATCTTGTATCGTGCTAACAGTGCGGTACAAAACGTTACGTTAACAGCAACGTTCACCTAACTCAGCCTTAAGGATATTCATATTTAGTACGAGTATGTGTTTTTCTGTGTGTGTATGTATGTGCATGTAAAAATAATTATGTATGATCGAGTGTGCTATGAAAACGTTCATGCATGTGCAGATAAAATCAAACATCAAGTAATTGAAAGAAAACACAATTAAATAACGAAATAAATGTTGAAACTAGACAAATTAACAAAAAAATTTCTATTAAGTTTTCAAAGAACTTGTTTTTGAACTGCTATTAAATAAATTACACAAAAACAGGAAAAAAGAAACAACAAAAAAATACAAAAACGAAAAACCAATAAAACTTTTTCTTACACTAATAGCAAAAACCTCAAAAACACTGACATATTTTATTATTAGAAAAACTATAGATATTGTTTTTTATTGCTGTTGCTAATAGAATGATAGACAATGAAACAATTGAAACATTTATGTAACTAAACTTTGATTTTTGCTCTTTTGTTTTTATTTTTGTTAGACAAGAAGAAGTTAAGCACAAAACTTTTGACCTAAGACTCAATCAAGTCAGCATCCAATCCAAAGAATCGGATGCTCATAAATGTTCATCCATTCTTTTTTTTTTAGGTATTTCCTTTTTGTTTGATTCTCCTTTGCTTTGTCTTGTATGTACATAAGAGGGGAAGAATAGATTGATAACGAATAAGTACGATATAACGACAACTATAAACTAAATATTTATGAAAATCTTTTCTCATACAAGTTTTGTTTTTACACAGATACTTTTTGATTTAAACAATTAAATTGTATTTATATCTATTAGTTGCTACAATAACAATATAAGTAGAGAGAGATAGAAAACAAAATATATGTTGTATGTATAGTTTTCTTTTTTTTTTGTTTTTTTTTTTTTAAGAAGGAAGAAAGTTGTGTTCTACGTACCGATCATAACTCTGGCTGGCACTGCGTTCCATTCCAGCCAGAAGGTAATAAAGGATGAAGTCACCAATATAATGCCAGGTATGAAAACGGTTGTAAAATAATACGCACGATCACGGGTAAATGTTAACTCAACTTGTAGACAACTGTAATTACCTTTAAAAGAACACATACAGAATACAGAAGAAGACACCATGTTGGCAAATCATCAAAAGTTGTAAGTTAGTACATAGAATGTATTTTGTTTTTTATTTTATTTATTTTTTAGAATTTATAACTTAGATGTTTAAATACACAAATTAATATAATAAAACATACACTACGCGAAGTTAAATGCAAGATCAAACCAAATGGCTTTTACAAAAACTTTCGATTCGATTATTCAAATTGAATTTGATTTTACAATTCCTTGTTTTGTATCGGGAAAAGTAGTCAAAACAAATTATTTGTTTTAACTCTGATGAATTTTTTATAAACTACACAGAAAAAATTATTGCCGAATTATTTTCAAACAAACGCTTGGTGGAATTTTTTTTTAATTTCTACAATTTTTTTACTGATTCAATTAATATTTTTGTTTGATTTTTATTTAACCAACAAAAATGTTGACAACTATTCAAAAATATAATATACGCGTTATTGGTTTTAAGTTTTCATAATTTTGTATGAAATATTTGACGCTCTTTAATGTTTTCGTTTTATTTGCATTTTTTTATTTGATCGTAAAAGCAATTTTACACTATCCAGCAAAGTCTTAAGTAATTTACGAAAATGCAACCCTGTCATGATAAGTTGTTATTGTTTTTTGAAATCAATAACAATTTTAATAAATTTTCATGTTGTAAAATTCCTTTCTTCATAAAAATAATTTAATGAAAATTAAATTTGATGAACTTAAGCCTGATCAAAATATTAAAAATTTGGATTAAAAACCATGAATAGTTCAACAAAATAACCACAATTCTAATTATTGTTAAAGCTAAGGCACGAGCTCTATGTGTACATTTGTCCTTCAAGTTGTGCTGAAAAAGGTCAACAAGAAAAGGAAAGACAAAATGAAAAAACAAAAAAATGTACTTTGGACTTCAAGAAGAATTCTTGACATAAGTACGGAAAAAACAGAAGTTAGGAAAAACATGTAAAATCAATTAAAATGGATAATCATTCAAAAAAAGCAAATTTCGATCTACCAAAGGTTAAAATACAATTTGGTTTAATGATTGATGTTTGACTATTGACGTCAGCAGTCGTCAATGGCTGCGAGTGTAAGACGGCAAATCCATCTGAGGAGATCGAGTGGTTGCGATCGAAACATGTCATGGTAACCAGCCGCCTGGGTTCGAATCTCAGGTCAGTCAAGAATGAATGATTATCAATAACAATTTTAATAAATTTTCATGTTGTAAAATTCCTTTCTTCATAAAAATAATTTAATGAAAATTTAATTTGATGAACTTAAAAGCCTGATTAAAAATATTGAAAATTTGGATTAAAAACCATAAATGGTTCAACAAAATAACCACAATTCTAATTATTTATAAATAGTAGGTTTAAATAATTTTTACATACTTTTTGGTGTGAAAATTACTGGATGTATAAAAAATATCCTTGGCTTTAAGTATCACGTCAAGGTCAACTCGCAATTAAATTTTTAACAAAAGAAAAAGAATGGCGAAGGCGCCAAGACGCTTCTTGACAATAACCTTTCGTTAAAAAATATAAATGTTATTAGTCTTAGGCCCATTTTCACAACTTACCGATAGCTTAAAGTATACTTTAAATGGCCTTATAAAAAGTGTTCCATTATTAAAACTTAAGTTTAACCAAAAGTGAGCGATAAAGTAAATTAAGGTTCATCCTACCTGGTAGGTTAAAGCAAAGTTGTAATAATGGAACTCTTTTTAAACGGCCGACAAAATCCTACCTTTAGCTATCGGTAAGTTGTGAAAACGGGCCTTACAGTATTTTAAATTTTTTCGGAGTTCAAATAGTGTTGCAAGATTAAAATTAAATTAAATTATGGTGTTTTGGGAGTAGCGTTAATACGCATTATATATGCAGTCAAAACTTAAAATATGGTCCAGAAATTGTTAAAAATATGCAATTAAAAAACCAAAATGGCCTATTTTAAGGCAAAACATTCAGCAATTTAATAACTTTTGCATATAATGAACAAGTAAAAAAGTATAATCGGCCAAGCCCTACCATATGATAACCTAAACCATAGTAAACATCTAGGTAAAAACAAGGTGGTCGCATGGATGATACATTCATTGGCCATCTTGGCTCACTGTAAATCACTTATAGGGCGCGAGTCTTATAGAGTTGCGCAGATGCGGTGGACCTGTGAATCCACCTGCTCGATATCCAGGATCCTTTGGCCTGGATATGATGGACGTAGAACTAGCTCTCAACTTGGGTTCAGCAGCGACCAGATTAGCACGGTGATATCGGTTGTGACTGGATACTGGCCGGTGGGGACTCATGCTGGAAGAATGGGTCTGGAATTTAACGACTACTGTAGAATACCTGGGGGAACCGGTGTTTGCCTGCTTGGAGGATCTATCTGGGATTTAATAAGTTAACTAAGGATTGTATGTGACATTTTTTATTAGGTTTTCAGTTAGTATTTTGTTTGGCCTGTATCTGGCAATTTACAACTTTAAGCTTGCTAAAAAGTTTTATACAAAAGGTCCTTACCTTTTTTAATCTAAATTGTCTCGATAGATCCCAAGCAATATATTTCACTTATTTTCATCTAAATTGTTTTATCTAAGTGCTTAAAACGGCAAATAATGGCCAAAAATAGCGTTAATGTTATAAACTTGTTTGCGTTTTTATATAAGAATTTGTATACCATCCGCCGCAACTAGATTGTCATTCTGAGTGAAACTGTTTTAATATTCATCTTAGACCACCAAATATTTATATATTGTAGGTCATTGAGTAATTCTAAGTCGGTTTAGCCATGCCCGTCTGTCTATACGTCTATTGAAATCACTATCACTTTCAAACGAAAAGGTAAATATTGGTATAAAATTGTTTCTAGTTTCCCTAAGCAGTTTGGGATTGACATCCAGCAAAATTGGTTCAGTAGGACAAAAGTTATGAATTAAAATGTGGAGCAAGCCCCCTAAAAAGTTTGTTATTTTGTTACAAAAACTAGCAAAACTAGTGGCGGAATGCACATATGTATTGATAAAAGATTTTGCAAAAATTCGTTCTATATGACTAAAAATCATATTTAAAAACCTTAAGTGCGCTGTAACAAATAATGCTATTGTAATAAATTTTGGTTTGTGGCAGTTTTTTATGACTAGAAATTACACTGTCAACTATCGATCAGTTCGGTCCATTACTTACCAAAGGCTCCATATGAAGCCTGCTCTCATAAATCAGATAAGTAAAACCCCTTAAAAGTATTGCAATTTCAATAAATTTTGGTCTGTCACAGTTTTATAGGACTAGAAATTACGAAATTAGCTTACCATTGGCCTCATATAAGCCCTACTCCCAGAAAAAGCTTTAGTACGCGTATCTGTGTTCTATAAAAATAACATTTGGTCAATCATAGTTTTATAAGACTATAAATTACTTGTACAAATTTCGTGAAGATCGGCCCGTAATTTACCATATGTCCCACATAAAGACCACTCCAGAAATATTCTAACCGTAGGTGGAGGATATAAAGATTCGGCACAACTGAATACATAACTCTAATTTATTTGATTTTTGGGAATAAAATAACTGGGGAAGTTCGAAACCTTAGTATGTAACGTAATTTGAGAGTCATATACCTTTGAAAAAGCAGCCTATATTTAAATCTATATAAAACTTTTAAAAATGTTTAGGTTTCAGCGGTATTTTAAAAAATATGCCCGCTAAATTAAATATTTAGCGGTTTCTAGAAGTTTTGAAGTCCGATTTGGCGGGAAATGTTGAAAAAAGTTGGCAACAGTGCCTTTCGTGGATTTTTACATAAAGTAGAGAGTTAAATTTAAATAATTTAAAAAGAAAAAAGTTATTTTAATATGCTTGTGTATAATTGTAAACAAATGCAGATTTTGAACAGTGCTGCTAGAAGTTTCTTATGTTGCCAGATTAAATTTTTAAAAAAATAGCACATTTGCACAATCATAATATGCACTGCAAATTTGCACAAAGACCATCATGATTACGCTTGAAAGAAAAAAAAATGAGAAATAATTTAAAGTTACTGTCGACATATTAGTTATGGCCTTTTGGATATTTGCCTGTAGTTATAGGTTCAATTCTGTTTAAACACTTAAAGGGAATCTATCAGGATGTCAAATTCGTCTTTGGGACATTAAGATTTCATTGATTTCTTAATTACTAGCAATTTTATGTCCCAGAAGTATAGATTCGATATTGATTGGATTGATTAATGGACTTAGTAGTAATCCAGGATGTAGGTACTCACCATGCCGATGAAAGTTTTTTTTTTTTGCAATATCAAATAAAAAGTTATTGTGAAAGCACGAGGTTTAATCTTACAAAAATTGTATACAGTGTATTTGAGAAGTAGTTTAATTAATGTGATTGCATTTATTTATTTTATTGGTGTTCTAGAAGACGTAGGACGTTAACATTGTGAACATTATTTTAGACACGTTACAAATACATAAATATTATAAGTAGATATACATACATAAGCACATACATATATGCATGTATGTAGTATTCTATTGCTAAAGCCCTTAATGCCATAACGCCATAATTAATAATACAGCCCTGTCAGTATATCTATCGCTAAACTATCTAATGATAAATTATAGATCTGATTTTCCTTTCGCTTTTTACAACTAAACATTTTGTTAAATTTTTTCCTTTACTTAACATAAATATAATTTCTTTAAATTAAAAAAGATACCAATATTAGGAAGGGAGTTACATGCAAAGAACAGATAAAACGAAAAAAATTGCAGTGAATTTGAAAGTGATTTCGAAATAAATTATATTTGATTTCCTTATATCAATTGATGTTTTCTTTTATTTTTTTATAAATGTTCAATTGAAACTACAATATAATTAAGGGAAGATATAATTTTTTGTTTCATGGATCTAAATACAAAAGTAAATTAAAATTTAAAATAAAAATAAAAATGTCTCGTATACAAAAGTTGAGATGGTATTTGTAGCAAAAAAGTTATTTCAAATGCAAAATTAAGACAAACATGATTTTTAGGCAACACATTTGTAAAAATGTAACATGGGGCTACCAGGCGCATTTTTAATAATTCAAATATTTTTATTGGTTGGTGGAGTTGTAAACGACTTGGCAAAATAATAATTTCGGTGTTTTAAGGTGAATTTAAAAAAAAAGAACAAACGAAATAATTAATTACTTAAAGATGGTAGGCAGCGACGGCAAAGTAAAATTATAAAACAAATCCAAATAAAATGAATTAAATTTTATTTATAAAAAGGTGACAAAGGGAAATGATGTTGTTTGATTTTGTTTCATTCTCTGATATGGTTTGAAATGAAAATTCAGTTTGAACTTGAACTGATTTTGGTTAATGTTGGCAATTGGTTTCATAGTTGTTGTACTACGTAATTTTTATGGTTGTTGTCTACTGTGGTATTTGTTTTTGTTTTTTGTTTGATTTGACTTATTTTTTTTTGTAAATGTTATTAGATGGTGTTTGGTGAATGGTTTTACCTATCATGGATCTAGCTGGTACAGCATTCCATTCTAACCAGAATGTTATAAATGATGACGTCACCAATATAATGCCAGGTATAAAAACGGTGGTGAAATAGAATGCTCGATCTCTGGTAAATATTAAATCGACTCTAAGACAGCTGTAGTTCCCTTCGTAATTGAAAAATTGGAATAATAGTAGAAAGTGGTAGATATGATATATAAATTTGTTTAAGTTGTAAAAAATCTTTTAATTTATTTAATTAAACTTTGTTAAAAATTGTTTTTTTTTCATTTAAGCTAATTACGATTTATTTAAATCAAAAAAAAAGGGTCAATGAAAAAAGGGTCAACTAAATAATTGACAAATCTTAAACTCAAAATTATAAAATACCAATTTCTATACAAATAATTATTCATAATAATATTGTAAATATTTAAAAACAGTATATGCAAATTAATTTAAAGTAATCAATGTTATTTTAAAAACCAGCAGCTAAATCATGGCATTCAATACCGATTGAAATTACAACACAATTTTAATTTTCAATCGTGATATCGAATGCCGTAATTTGTCCCCCACAATATTTCAAAGCCATTCTAATTTAATATATAAACATAAGAAAACATTTATTTGCAAATTTAAATAATATTTTAAAATCTCGAATTCGTTTGAATGCTGCAGCCATGGCATATCATGTTTGGCAAAAGCTAATAAAAATTTTAATAGCTAATTTTCAAAATAAACAATTGAATTTCTTTCTAAAACATTTTAATAAAAATATTCTAATTACTTAATCATACGTATTGTTTGTAATGCAATTAAATTTATAATCCATTTAATAAAACTCTGCTAAATTACTTGCGAATTTGTTTAGAAAATAAATTGTTTTATATGTGTATAAAAAAATCTACATTAAAATAATAGAACGAAATACGATTTAATACGATGTATAAATTTTAATAACTACATATTTGTGTTTTTAACATAACGTCAGACATGAGTAAGTGAGATTAAATAAAAAAAAAAAAAAATACATACAATAAAGAAGCAAACAAATTAAGACAATAAAAAATTATTATTATTTTGTTTCAAAATATGTTGATTAATTCTTTACTACAAAAATTTCTAACTTAAAACAAACACTTTTAGGCAAAAGAAAAATGTTAATTATAATAAACAAAAAAAAAATAACAAACCAAAAATGCTTTAAATGCGGACTCACCTCTCCAGCTATTTTGATCACAGGCGGTTGTTTGATTTTTAATCAAATATGCATTTAATGTTGTCAATGAAGGACTTTTGCGAAGAGTGTCCTCATCGTTTTTCCAAACGTATTTAATTTGGGCTTCTTCGTAAGAAACTTTTTAAAGGAATAAACGAAAGCAAAATTTTATAATTAGCAATTTAGTTTAAATTCACTTAAAAATATTTCAAGTTATTGCAAAAGCAAATAATAACAAAAATTAATTAATATAATCACTGATATTTTATTTTATTATACATACATACTTATATATATATAATAACAAATTATATCTGACTTATTTAACCGAACAATAGTGGCTTAGACCTTCACCAGTTGTAGTTAACAGACAAGAGTAGATTCGAACTTGCAACCCTGATAGACTAGCTCACTACCAACAAGCCAACCGGGGAACCCAAACCTAATTAAAATCTAAAGGATTATTGATAAAAAATAAGGAAAACCCGACTCCTAATATTTATATCACCCCTTAAGTATTGAACTTTCGTATACCTAACCTTACACACATCTTGATAATTTCGATTATTAACTACTGAGTAGAAAGAGCTGCGGACTCTGCAGGGCTACGAACGCGACAACCTCGAACAGAGGATTGATCACATCTCCTGTTTTGTTGTACGATTGTAGTTACAGGATAACAAACTGGAGTGCGTTCAGAAACGGTGTTCCAGGCAGGAAAAGAGGCATTTTCTTCTACAAGGATGGCTCTAATTCACGAGAAGGGGTGGATTTCGGAGTACACTAAAGGGAGCTTAATCTCAATTTGTCGCGATAACTACGGTTTACGGATCAATGAAGCTGTAGTCTGGTTCAGACTATTTGATGTGTCGGTGACTGCTGTGGATACTTATAGTGTTTTCTTTTCTACAAAAAATGTGCCTTTTTTTGTTAAAAAAAATGCAATTTGGTGTCTGTTTCTTAAAAATTTTGTTCCCGAAAAGCATGAGTTTTTTAGAATAAAACAAGTCACCCTTTTCGGGAGCAACATTTTAAGGAAAAAGACACCAAATTGAATTGTTTTAAAAAAAGGCACATTTTTTGGTAGAAAAGAAAACACCATTACACTGATACTTATGCCCAGTTTTCAGGATTGATATTAAAACACATTTATTTTTAAAATCGATTTAAATACAAAATTCTTTTCTTCAATAAAAACTTAAATCAAACTTAAGTCACCGATGTGGTACACTTAATTTCAACTTAAGTTTCCATTGTAATATTTTAGCAAGGTGGCCTGAATATCACAAAAATACAACAACAACAGGCAAAGCATTAACAGTCAGCTGTTTTTTCAGACCACCTTGTAGATAATTACACTTTTTTATATTTTTTTTTGTATTTAGTAGTGCTACCATACTTTTATCTTAATTAAATAAGACTTTTCAAATAAAACTCAAAAACACAATCTGTTTTAAATACGATTTAAGTTTGTTATGAAAATTAACTTAATATAGATTTAAATACTATCCTGAAAATTGGGCATTACACTATGGCCTTCGATTCCCTTTACCTGAGAACTAGAAGGCTGTACTGCTTGATATCAGGATCCCAGGGCACTTGGATATACTAAGGAATATTAGGGCAGATGAGCTTTGCTAGATCTGGAATGCATTGGGGGGCCTTTGCTCTCCTGTAAACTCGGTAATTGTGGGCCGCATGGATGACGGGCGATCCATATCTATGCTATCGATGACCAAGAGGGACGTTTCACTTTTTATATCTGTTTTCACGCGATACTGTCTTATAATGAGACATGTACAGCGTGTGAGAGCCGCACACTGTGATACGGCCGCAGCTGTAACTACAAAAGTGAGAAGGGGAACGTATAATACTTTCTCTGTTATTGTTCTACACTGGCGAGAAAATGACTGGCGGAAATGGTATCCGCCATCTTTGGCGGAATATACGATATCTCTGGCCTTGAGCTGGAGCGAATTTTTAACTTCGTTAGGTTCTACGTTGGGGGCTCAGTTTAGTGGAACTCCATGATATCACAATGAATCGTTGTGTCAGATGGATATTTACTACCATTCCTACCTAGCCTAAGCTCCTTCATTAACATTTTGTACTGTTTTTCTAACGACGTCATTGCTTATGTTTGGGAGTAAATATTGCGCGTGTAGTCATGCCGTGAATGATTTGCATTTATACCTTTCCAATTTTTCTTAAACATAACCATTTCATTGCGCTCAAGCAGGACTGTCAGATTTGACGATTTATTGTCATTTTGACGATTTTTTTAGTCTGAATAAAATATTAAGTTTGCTGAAAATTTCGTTTTTTTTTATCATGAAATCTTTAATAGCCGTGCTCTAACAAGAGCGGAAGGCGGAACTTTTTCTTTCGCTTAGCTTTTACGCTGATATGCCATACCAAAGCAAGAGCATCAACGTTGTGTCACGAACAGTAGTGATAGCTTTTTTGTTTAATAAAACCCACAAATTTTAAATAAAAATAGAGATAAAAACGCTAGATTGACCAAAAAATATCGGAATTGCCATTATTATTTGACGATAGCGCCAAACTTCACTATTAGACGAGCTGTCTAAATCGGTTTTTACGAATGCAAAGCGTTCAAAAACTAGAAAACGCGTGCCGCTTTTGTTTATGTACGGCTGTAATATGCAAGTCTTAAGAAAATCTTTGATTATTTTCAGAATTCAAAAACAAAAATGTTACACTTTGTTTATCTTTCGTCAAACCATCACCGAATGAACCTTTTACGACCTTCTGTATAAATCATATAATTGTTGAATTATACGGCGAGCATTTCAGGAGTTGTAAGATAATATCTACATGTTTTTGTTTGAATGTTTTTTTTTATAAAAATCGAACAAACAATGTTTAAAAAAAAACTAAACTTAAAGTTGTCCGATTTTTTGACAATTTTTCGAAACTGACGATTTCCTCACAAATTTATCTGGCAGCCCTGCACCCAAGGAATATCACAAAGGTCATGCTAACTAGTTGAATATTTTTCGTTTTTTGTTAACTTTCTTTTAATGTGTAATTTGGGACACAGTAATGTCTAATTTACGAATTCTTAATTGTTTTATCCGCGGCATCCGGAGCAAATCGTTTAGATCTTTTAATTCCGTAATATTAATACTATTTTCCAGATTTTCTACTGGAATTCGCTTAAATCCCTACGTCTTATGACAGAAGAAACCCAGAAAATTAGTTTGAAAAAATGTTTACCTTCTGTTGGGCAATCATGTTATTGCATCATCATCACGTACTTGTCAACAATATGTTAATAAAGATTTCTAGGTTTTTTCCAGAATTGTACGGGTTCTTTACCTATACTTATACTGCTCAATAAGCTTCTTAAGATCTAAGATTTTTTTGTATTGCTATGTACTTAATTTCACATTTTTACATATGTACATACGACACCTATTAAACCATGAGATACTCATAGAAATTTTGTAAAATTATGTAAGGACGTCACGTTTGAGATACATAAATAAATTAAGACCTGCATTCAACCGTTTAACCTAACTACAGGGTGCGGCAAATAATGTCTTACCAATTTAAGGGCCATTATTATAACTTGACGTTATCTGTTATCCAGCAGTTAACAGACGCTTTTTGACAGATAACACATAACTATCTGTCAACTTAATCGTAACTTTAAATAACTTCAAGTTGTAATAATGGCCCTAAGTGGTTTAAATTTTTTTATTTCTAAACAGATTTTAATAGCAAATTAAACAAAAAGTTTTCCGAGAATTATTGTAATATTTGTTTATTATAATAGAAGGATCTGTGACAATTATGTGTGAAACCAAATATCGGCCAAATGCTAGCCACGGTTTCGGTGGCGTACCTCTATCCCATGGTTCATATTTTTAATGACTCTGGGACATAATTAGAGTTCAGTGTCGGCAATGTGGCAAATTATCTCATCATTTAGTTCTTGAATTGTTCTTGGCTTATTGACGTACACTTTTTCTTTTATTTATCCCCAAAGAAAGAAGTTCAACGGCGTCAAATCACATGATCGTTGTGGCCAATTAACATCGCCATGACGTGAGATAACACAAAAGAGCCATTGTTTCGCTGACTGTTTGGCAAGTGGCACTATGCTGTTGGGACCACATATCGTCCAGGTCCATATCCATAGCCACAAGAAGTCCGTTATCATCTTGCGTAGCGTACACCATTCACTTAAAAAAATTCGGGGCAAGCAGCTCGTCCAACTTAGAGTATTTTATTAAAAGGACTTTGTCATCCAAAAAACCGCGAATACGAAAATCTACACGCAAAAAAAATACGATTGGAGGGAATTCGTAGAGGTACATACTATGGTAGGATTTTAATAATACTAATGCTTGTATGTTAGCATATTATTGTTGCATGGATAGTTTTAACCATACTATCCATTACATATTTACAAAATAACATGATTTGGTCAAAACTCTAAGTCGGTAATTGTAAACTATAATATGAACAAAATTAGCTAAAGCATGATCAATATTAACCATGTTATGGTTATTTTGAGTCAAGTTTTTTATGTGTCTGTTACATGATGCTATAATCCACTTTCATAAGCTATCCTTGTACTTCACAGTAAAGTAAACGGTGTGTTATAGAATTTCCAGCCCTTTATGTTTTCTTGGTTGATTCTACTTCGTAAAGTTTATGTATTAAATGAAAAAGCATGTGAGAGTTTTAAGCAGATAAAACAAGTGACTGTCAAGCATTTTACTACTGCAGAGAACAAAACAACCACAAATCTGCTACGTTCATTGTGTTAGTTTTTCATCATAAAACACGATGTACGATAGACTATTTTTCCGTTTTCTTAAATTAAAATAATAACGTCAATATTTGCCGTTTGGTAACACTCTATTTGTCGCAGCATGTAGAACGTAAACATATAATTATTTATTTTTAAGGACTAATAGATTATAACTTGTATGTGCTGTAACATATTCGCCAGGACATTCTTATTCATCCTTTGATTTTTATTTATCGATTAAATAGTAAAACAGAATAAAATGAAATACTTACTGCTTTCCATTGAAAATGAACATTTCGGATCATCGAATGGAAATATGTGTAAACTTCCCTGACAGGATAAGATTAGATGTCGTCTGAAATTAAAACAAGGCACGTTATTTTAAGTAAATTATTTTTATTCTAATTATTTATATGGTAATGTAATTAAAATTCCAATTTTTTTTGTAATTTTACAAAAACAAACGAACTGAAGTTAATGGGGTTTTACAGTAAAATAACGAGGGCAACACATGGTCTCTACAATTGCTGATTCTTGTGCACGCACCATTTAGAAACTACAAAATTTTTACACGTTTTTAAACACAAACAAAACATAATTATTGGGATTAGAAGTAATACGTATGTATATAAATAAACAAAAAGCTAAATACAAAAAGAAATTTCAAAAAATGTAACACTAAAGCTACGGTCACACTTATTAAATATTTGACCAAATAAGCGTAACCCCTACTTTTCTTAATAGTTGGACAGACTTAACATTTTCTTAATATCACAAAATAAACGCATTTTACTACTAGAGGTAGCTAAAAGACTGATTTTTGTAAGTTGTGGTATTAAAATCAAAATAAATATTGGAATTCAAAGAAATCATATTTAGTTTGCTTGGGCTCCACGAAAAGCCCTCCAATGAAATAACGCCCAGGAAATAACCCCAATGAAATAAATCCCAAAAAATAGGAAATAACACCCAAAAACAGTGAATGAAATAACATCGAAAAATAAATGAAATAAACCCCAAAGCGAAAACGAAACAACCCCCAATATTTGGGAGTTATTTCATATGAAATAACACCCAATGATGAAAATAAAATAACCGAAATGAAATAAACCCCATCAGCAACAAAAATGAAATTATGCCCAAAATTCATAAAAGAGTCAGTTTCACCCACCCCAAAAACCAACAGCTTTAAAAATGAAATAACCCCCGAATAAAAAATGAAATAACACCCAAATTATACACGCTATGAAACAAGCCCTGAATTTTAAAAATTTGTTGGGTGTTATTTCATTGGAGATTATTTCATAATTTGAAAACCCCAAATGAGGAATGAAAAAATTCCCAAAAAAAAATGTAAAAGGGCCCAAGAAATTGGGTGTTATTTCATATGAAATAACACACAAAAATGTATGAAAAAAATTTGGGGAATATTTCATTTCTCATTTGGGTGTTATTTCATTGGGGGGCTTTTCGTGGAGCCGTTTGCTTGTTGGTCACGCTTTTTTCGTCAAATATTTGACAAATGTGACCGTAGCTTAAGAAAGTATTAGGAAAAAAACTTCCTGCAGACCAACCTTAACCTGCGCGGCAAGCGTTTCTATCTGTCAACAATTCTCATGCTAATACAAATTGTATGAAGTAAAACAAGCGCGAATCTAGCGGGTGTCATGACCTCTCCCTAGGCTAGACGACAATTGGTGTTTTAGAATCATAAGCAAGGAAACCAGAAATATGCAGGAAATACTTAAAAATATGCCCTCAAAATTGTCAAAAATATGCCCCAAACAATTCAAAAATTGGTAATTTGAAAACAAAATATTCAACAGTTCCATTTTATAGAAACAATCCTAAAATTATAATCGGTAAAGCCCACACTCTTTCGAGATTAGGTCCTATTTGGAACCATGAGAAGACATCGGCTCATAAAAACAAAGTTATGTAAAGAGGTTTAAATTCATATAAGAGTTATTTGTGTCGAATATGATCTAGATATTAGCATCCATAAGAGATTTTTTGTCTTAAAGGGATTTCAGGGACTGTCACTAAATTCTTTATTAATGTTAACTTTACGCTATTTCTTAATGGAAGTTTGGGGCAAATGAAAACTGTTTCAAAACGAATTTAATCTGCAGTAAAATATTTTTAGGGTGAAATTAATCTAAATACCAATAAAAACAGTCTCATTTGGAAATAAGTTTTTATGGAGGATAATCAAATTATAGACCGATTCTCAACATTTAGACAGAATTCGTCCTTAGTAAAATTTAAATGAATTTACCAAATTTGATCAAATTATCTACAAGATTGCATTTTGTACTTTGCGCACAAAATTAACATGGACAGGCAACCGGCCAGACGGACGGACTTTTTTTAAAGTGATTCTAAACCGATCGGTATACATTGGTCCAGATTTCTATGTATTATAGACATCGCCAAAAACGTATATAATTGATGTTTGCTTAAATTTTGCTTATAATATTTACATATGAATATACAATTTTAATGCTTTGACTTTCAATTTTCGAGTAAAAATAACAGATACAGATTACAAATAGTTATTTAAAACAGAAAAGCCAAAATTTCGGGAAAAAATTTTTTAAACAAAAAAGCCAGAATTTTCCAAAAAAAAACAACATTTTTATATGCTTCGAAAACATCTAAAATAATTGAACATGTATCAAAATATGCCTCGAAATGGCAAAATATGCTCTTAAAACTTAAAAAATTCTGCAAAAATGCTCTTTAAACTAAAAAAAAGCTCAAAACGGTAAAATATGAAAAATATGCACTAACAAATCGATGCCAAAGTTCATAAAATGCTCTTAAACTGATAAATGTATATGTATATTGTTACTGCCTTCATTGGTCACATAAGGGAAAACATGAAATTGCATTTTTATGGTTTCCCTTTTTTTTTTTTTTTTTTTTTTAGCGATAAACCAACACTCAGGGGATGCCCCCTATATATGCAGTGCATTGTGTTGATCAGGAAAATAAGGTTTGGGAAGGAGGAAAGAGGGAATAGTGTTTGTGGACATTTGACTTGAATCTTAATAAATTGTAAGTACCGGGGAAGACCTCTGCGGGAAGTTTATTCCACATACGGATAGTTCGACTGAAAAACGAATTTTCTCTATAATGCGTTGTGCGAAACACAGGACAATCGACTACAAACGGATGTGATCCACTGGATGAGCGAGTATTACGAAGAAATACTCGGGCGGGTGGAATAAGTTCACTCATCTCAGTGGAACACCTCCCATGGTAATATCGATAGAAAAGTGCCACACAACCCACATTCCGACGATGCTCCAATGAGTCAATAGAGTTGGATACCCTACTGTCATTGATGAGCTTCACCGCCCTCCTTTGTACACGGTCCAGAAGGTTCAAAATAGACTTTGAAGCCCCTGCCCATATATGGGAGTTGTATTCCATCTTCGGTCGGATATAGGTGGTATAGATAGTAAGGAGATCGGATGAAGTGAAGTAAGTCTTGCACCGTTTTAAAAAACCTAAACACTTGAATGCTTCTTTCGACACTTTAAAAACGTGTTTATTCCAGCGGACATCGCACTGTATTCTCATGCCCAGAACATCAAGAGTATCCGATTCTTCAATATCAATGCCACCCATTACTACAGATGACATAGTTGGTCCCACGGCCCGTCTGTGGGTCAACATACAACATTGGGTCTTGCGTGCATTAAATTCGACCCTATTCGCTTGACCCCACTCAGAGATTGCAGCCAGGTCCTGATTAAGTGTGTCATTCATATTCTGCCTTTTGCCCCCAATCTCAACAAGGCTTGGCCTATGATCGAAGGAATATGAATGACAAATGTTGCTGTCATCTGCAAAAGAGTAGATAGGATTTGAAGTATGACTAAGAAGGTCATTAAGAAATATAAGAAATAGCGTAGGAGAAAGGACAGAACCTTGCGGTACCCCTGAATTCAGATGAAACTCGTTTGATGCAATCCCATCTATAACAACACGTATAGTGCGATCACTGAGGAAACTCGATATAAATCGAGAGAAATCATTACCGACACCAAAAGCAATAAGCTTTGACACAAGCGCACCATGCCACACTCGATCAAACGCCTTGGAAATATCCAGAGCAACCACTTTGCATTCACCAAAGCGGTGAATGGACCGACTCCAACGTTCTGAAAGAAACGCTAACAGGTCTCCTGTAGATCGGCTACCACGAAAACCATACTGTCTGTCACTGAGAAGTGAATTCGTCTCCAGATATTTCACAAGATGGTAATTAACCATGCTCTCCATCACCTTCGAGAGCGAAGAGCAAATTGCGATTGGGCGGTAATTGTCAGGGTTAGTAGCCTCACCCTTCTTGGGGATTGGCTGAACATTGGCCACCTTCCAGCAAGAGGGAAAGATTCCCGCACGGTACGAAGAGCTGAAAAGGTTGGCCAACGGACGAGCTAACGTCGAACAGCACTGTTTCAATACCAGTGCTGATATGCCATCCGGCCCCGGTGACTTGTTTACGTTAAGATCCGAAAGAACCCTTTTGACTGCGCGTGATCGGAAAAATATCTTGGGCATAGTACATGATACTCTTCCGACCACGGGCAGTGATTGATTGCTTTCCGGCAAGAACGAATTACTTGCAAACAGTTCAGCCAAGAGGTTAGCTTTATCAATCGGGTCAGTAAATATTTGGTCGTCCTTTAAAAGCGCTGGGATAGAAGAACTAGCACTGTCCCTAACTCTTTTAACGAAGGACCAAAAGGTCTTACTGCCCCGAGGAGCAGCAAGGACCTTAGCACGAAGACGCTGTTCGTGTAGAAATTTTTCCCGTCTAAGTACTTTGGCACACTCAGATCTTGCCTTCTTTCGTAGGTGATCAGTAGTTGCGTTTTTATTCAAACGCCAACTACTAAACGCCTCCTCTCTGGATCTGACTGCATTTTTGCACGTCTGGTTAAACCAACACTTAAGTTTTGGTTTAACCGAAATTTGCTTCGAGGGAATAAAAAGTTTCATTCCAAGCAAAATTACATTTACGACCATTTTTGCTGCGGCATCAACATTATTGTCAAGGAAACAAAGTTTCCAGTTGAAATGCCGGTAAAATTCGTTAAGCTCGGCCCAACGAGCCTTTTCATAAATAAAAATCGAGCGTTTCGGGGCTGTTTTCGAAACGCTATGAAGTGCCGAATATGAAAAGTAAGCAGAAATGGTATTGTGATCCGAATTCCCGAGAGGATCGAGTGTTCTCACTTCGTACTTTTCAGGGTGAGAAGTGAGAAAAAGGTCAAGAGTATTTCGAGATTGCCCTACAACACACGAATTGTGTGTTGGCTCATTCACTAATTGCGCTAAGTGGTTATGCGCGGCGAATAACTCAACGTATTGGCCCTCGGGAGTTGTATGGCTCGAATGGCGAAGCCAGGAACAGTTGTGGACATTAAAATCGCCAGCAACTACAATTTCACTGTTCGGACAACTTTCCAGGATTCTAGAAATGGTATCGGAAAGGGCGTCAAAGCCATTAAGGGAAGCCGCCGTTTCCATGTTTGGACTTCTATACAGAAATCCGAAATGCAACATGTGTGTCCTGATCCGGAATTTAACCCAGAGGGAACTAAATTCCGCATCACCACATGTAAGATGTTGCTGGTACTGGTACACAACATCGTTGCGAATGTACATAGCAAGGCCCCTATGAAGAGAAAAAAGGGATAGAAGTTGATACCCAGGTATGGGAAAATCCTGTGGATCAGCATCCCCACACACCTGGGTTTCACATAAGGCGAAAACATCCGGCCGATGGAAGCGAATGTGAGCATATAAAGAGAAATAATTCGCTCTCAATCCGCGTATATTGCAGAAGTCTATGCGAAATCTACCTGTCATTACAAATTAAGAAGATTCAAGGCAATACTCCTTACGATAGTAAACGTGACAAAAATACCAAATTGCTGCTGAGAAAGTTACTCAATGGCCAGTGTTATGCCTTTGTCATTAAGTAACCAACAGCAATCTGGCATAATGCCAATTAAACTTCGTAGAAAAATGGTATGGGAAAAGTGAACAGCAATGGCACTGTAAACGGGGACATAAAAGCCCCTCGTTTGGTCATTGCCAAAAAAATATATTTTTAATCGCGTATATCGAGGTGTAAATGTATCCTGATATTGTGTGGTTGTGTATTTGATGTGTGTTGTAGGTTATTTATGTAGATGATTGTGCACTTGTTTAGTTGTTATTGTAAATTAGATTTTTAAAAGAGTTGAAATGTGTTTTATTGTTTTTGTTTTTTGTTTTATTTATTATTTTTTTTTTTTTTTTTATTTCGAATTGAAGCCACAGTTATTAAGTGAGTGTTGTTATTGTATTTTTTCTTTTTAAGTGTTGTGTTTTTTTTTTTTTTTAAATATTTTCAGTTATGTTTTGTGTATATTTTTTGTTTGTTTTGGATTTTGTGTTTTTAGTTTAATATGTAAAATTGTTGGTCTATTTTATTGTTTTAAGTTTAAACTATTTCTTTTGTATTTATTTAAATTTTTTTATTTTATTTTGTTTATTTTTTTTTTTTTTTTCTATTTAATTGACGGACGACGTAAACACCAGTAATTTAATTTTAACATTAAAGGACGAGAACACGGGGACAATAAAGAAAAAACGTGTTAACAGCACGACGGACAAAACACTACTCCTGATCATAAGTTACGTTTGGATGCTGTCCCAACTAAAATTTCAACTATGTGAACTGAAGGCAGGATCTGTCCTTAAACCAAACCAAAATAGTGCAGCGTCAACACTTTGCAATTGGAAATTTTGACAGTGCGTTAAAGAGTGAAGTTGGCTGCTATTGTTAAAATGTAAAAGCATTTTCGCTATTTTAAGGTCAATTAAGCGGTTATATCCCCGTTGTTATACCCTCCGCCACCACTGAAGGTGAAAGAGGGTATTCTAAGTTTGTCGTTCCGTGGAAAACATTTTTATTATTCATCTCAGACCTCACAAAGTATATATTCTGGCTCTTTAAGTAATTTTAAGTTGATTCAGTCTTGTCCGTCTGTCCATCTCTCCGTCTGAAAAACTCAACAAAGAAGAAAAAACTTGGTCTCAAATTGCTTGTAGTTATTCTAAGCAGGATTAGAACTATGAATCCAAATGTAATTTGTTACATTATGTTACAAAAACTAACATAAATGTTGAATTAATGCACGAAAATCGTTTTATACAAAACGTAAATCACACTGTTAAATTTCGTGAAGAATGTTTACAATAAAAATGCAAATAAGAGATATTATTCCTTATACAATTAAATTTTTTTTAGAAAAAAAATCATCGAGTGAATTTTTTAATACTAGAAGTCGTTTGATAATATGAATTAAGAACACTACATGCTGTAAAGTTTATAACATTTTTAATCCCAATATATGTATATGGGGTATTCACAAGGTGTGCTCTCATGTTATATTTTCATAATGTTCTAACATTTTACAATGGTTTAAAATTTTTGTTGTTGCTTTGTAAACAAAAAGTGTCTAAAATTAATAGAACTTTGCTTGCTATGTTTATTGTGCTGAGCCGCATTAGTTTTTGTAGCCGTCGCCGTTGATGTTAAAAGTTTTATCCGGCTAATATCCGAATTTAACCTGCGGCTAGCAATTTTGCAACAAAACACTTGCGGCGTCAAATTATATCGGCTTAGGACTCTGATATTTGGTAAACTAACAAAATAAAATTCATTTGTGATTTGCGTTAAACAAATGGAAAATAGTCAGGTAAGATCTAATTGCATTTATTGATTCATGGATTCGAATTAAAAATTATTTTGATGTCAGGTAAATATTTATTTTTTATATTTGTTTTAAATCAGCTGATTTAATTTCAAAATAGCACTCTAAAATATGAGGGGTTGTTTACAAAAGTCGTATATTTTCATGTTATATTTTAAGACTTATGTCTTTATGACACTTTGTGAATATCCCCAAATGTGTTTTTAAATCGTGTAAGCATTTTTGACCACCCGTGTACTTCATGAATAATAAACGAAATCGTGACTACATTTCGCACAAATATCGGAGAATAGAAGTTTATACCAAATAAGATAAAAACAGATTGATTGAAGTTTTGCTTATTTTCAACATAATCAAAGGATTCATATCAAACTTTCTTTAATAACAGTGTCCTTTCTTGTTTTATCTCTGAATAAATGTACAAATAAAAGTGCGGCTGCAAATTTACATTTTTATAGCAACATTTTGTACAAAATGAAAAGAAAATGGGGATAAAAACTCCATCGTTAAAGGACAAATCTTCATAAATACAGAAAGCTTAATGCGTAAAAATAATACCAACGCAAAAACGGCATTGATATCCCAGTTAACATGAGTGTTTGAAAAAAAAACAATTAAGAGTGCTACAATTTTTTTATACCCTTCACCATGGTGCGATAAGAGAACAAGTTTATATAAATAAATACACACACACACACATATTTATGTATTAAATATATTAGCGAGTACCCTGCGTGTGCTTTTAGAATCGTTTAGATTGTTTCGAAGAGACAAATATTATCCCCTGCCCTCTTCGTTGTTTTTCGATATTTGTTGACCATTAGTGAAAGTAGACCTTTTTCCATTGCATGTGTTGGCTTGTAAGTCGCTTGACTGCGTCTCAAGTTATAAAATGCCAATAATTTCTCCAAGCTCGTCCAATTTTGCCGGATGCCATGTATTGCCATCTAAGCTATTTTTTTTAACCCAAATTTGGGTATTTTTACTGATTTCAAGGCAGAAGCCACTCCCAATTCTCAAATCCCGCCAACTTTTTAAGGAAGTTTGTGTTTTGATAACCCAGTATATTTGTGTATTTTTTCCTAACCTTTCTTTAGATATAAATGAATCTAATCTTCAATCAATCCCACATTTTGTTGGATTTTGTTTATTGATAACCAAGATGCTTTTAACTAATTTGCAAACGCTAATCCCCCCATTTTTAAGACTGGCTTTTGCCGTTATCCAGATATTTAGAAGAAAACAACAGCAAAAGTTGATTTTTTGGTAAAATTAGAGGCAATCGTGTTTTTTTGTGGACTTTTATGGACTCATCTAGATGAATTTCAATAGCAACCAATTCGAGACCATATATGATTTAAATGTATAACCAGCTAGTCACCACCATATCTGGGACAGATGGACGTCGATTAAACAACTTCGATACTCATAATACCCTGTGGTGAAGTGTATAAAAAGAGTGTGAATACATACATATCATTTTAACATTTGCCAGAACAAGCGAGATCGAACGGCTGGTTTCGACCGGTTTTAACCGGATATTTTAGCTTAAGTCGGATATTTTAAAATGTCCATTTATTGAACACCGAATATACTGGTTATATTGGTAGAATAAACCGGTTATTTTAGTAATGTGTAATTTATATACGTTTTCATTACTTTTGTTATAAATGCTCGCGTAATTTAAGTATTTTTTTAATTGAATATTGGACAAACTTAAACTTTTTATGAAGAGAACAAAATGTAACAAAAGTTAAAAAACATTATGAGCAATGCACACACAAATCGTTTATATAAGCTTCTTGTAACAAAAACCAAAAACCATTCAAAATGCCACAAAAAAATGTTTTGCTTAAAAAGTAATTAGCAATTTGACAGTATTCTAAATATTATATGTATGCCATCTCTCGTGATATTTCGAATTGATTTTAAGACTAAGGTGCTTAAAGGGCCCTAAAATGATAAGTTGCAAAGGTTCATCAAGGCCACGACTATTTAATTAGTCCAAAAGCTTGACATAAATATACGCCAAGTAAAACTTGACTCTGTTCCAAATAGTTCTTAAGAGACTGCAAATAAAATAACTTTAATTATTTCCCACAAACACACTGTAGCTACATACTTAACGCGTCAACGAACTGAAAATAATGAAAAGTTTTAACTCGAACGTCACTACGTGTACGCCAGTTAAGTCATATCCATGTATTTTGTTGGTTCCTTACCTTCGTGAATTGTTTTGTTTTTATTCAAATTAACTTTTATTACAAAAACCAATTTGATTTTTGTATTGGTATGTATTCGAATTAAGACCGGTAAGCCGATTATTTTTAAAATGCTTAACCAAAAACCGGTTTGTTTAAAATAGAAGCTATTCGAAATATTCGAAAGACAGAACCATACAAATGTGTCCTATACATATATAGAAAAAATAGTTAAAAAACGATATTTAGCATAATCTGTTCGACTGAACTATTCGTTACATCAAAAGTAAACGATTGAATAAAATGTGGTGACAAATTTTTATCGCAATGATTAAAAATAAGTGTTAAGCGTTTTACGGGGGATTGCTTTATTTGGGATCAGGGATGATAAAGTCAGTACAATTGTACTTTTTTCAGAACATTTTGCATTGCAAAAGTACTGAAGTACTCCAATGACATATTTAGTACAATTTAAAAATTTCCAAATATCAGAAGAATTGTAAATGGCATATTGTCTACACAACATTCGTCGGCGAATATGGAAAGGATTTTTTCGTAGCAAAATATAATTAAAACAAAGCGAAGAAACCGCCTTTTTGTGAATATTGCATCATACTACAGTCTAATGAATCTTGTTTCTATAAATAAACGAAAACTTGTAAGCTTGATTTCTTAAAATATAGTGAAACGGGATATAGTGCGGCCCCACAATTCGATCAAGTTGCACAACCATTTGTTACGCTGTGGTTGGTCATCGGTTGAATAAAATATCAATTTGATTTGAGCTTTCAAATTAGTACGTGTGATGGCGATTTTTTCTTTCGTTTTTAATTTTCATTCTGCCGTTTTGAAAGCAACAGTGTGCGAAGTAAACAATATTTAAGAAAACTAAAACGAAATTTCAATGCACAATATTAGTAAAGAATATACAAACTACCGGAACTATTATTTATTTTATTTCTTGCTCCTCTGTTTACTACACTTCATTAATCGCCACTAGTGCTAAAAAATCAGTACTCATGATGACTCTTTAAAAATAATTTCTTAATAAAGCTTAATTAAAAGGTGGTTAAAAAATTGTAGCATGTGCTGCGAACGATCAACTGGTCTATTCAACTCAATTGTACGACCAGTTATAACGTATAGGGCCCGCATAAGGGCGCTTAGACAATTTCTTTTGGGCTTATTACTGGGTTAAAACGTATTTATACCCTGTTCTACTTAGGCGCCCTAAGCTCTAGTGGGAGTTAGAGGAATATAAAAAATACCCTGTTGAGTATTTAAAAATTACAGATAAAAAAGCCTCGTCTAAATTACTTATTACGTATTAACTTAAGCCTAAGGTACACGGAATGTAAAAAGCTACATGCGCATGTGGTTCTGACGTAATTTTGTCGTAATCACACAACACGTACTTGCTACTGTGGCTTTTTACATTCCGTAACCTATATGTTAATTGCCAAAGGTATATTGCAAATACGTATGTATGTATGTATATATAAGTGTATAGTACAAGTGAATTTTAATGTACATATGTTCGTACATTTTCTGTTATTTCAATAATAATTCTAGTAAAAATATTTTTAGTACAGTTAGGGTCAAAAAAGTACAATTATTTACTTAATTAAGTACAATTTAGAAAATGTCATTTATCATCCCTGTTTGGGATCTATATCAAAATAGGGAACGATTCTTATAAATTTGGCAAATTTTAAAAAGCAATTCTATTTTCATTGCAAAAATTAACTTAAGAATTTGTAATGATTTTTAAAACATATAAAAGCAACAGCAGTTGTTTTAATTGAAACGCTTTTAAGTTTTTTTTTCGATAGGTGAAGCTGTAAGGGAGTTGTAGTAAATTGTGAACCAATCTACCACACTTTTAGAATATAATTTCTTCGTGGGTATATGTGAATTCTCACAGGTAGTTATTATTATTAAAACTTTACAAGAAATGCTTTTGAAACTTCGATTTGTTTCCTGGGTTAAATTACAATTTTGTTATTATTTTGCTTTTTATTATTTTTTTTTGCAGAAGTAGAGTATCTAGTGTAAGCTTGTTAAAGTGGTGGAAATGTAAAAGATATGAATAAAAATTTATAAAATAAATACATATTCATAATTAAGAAAAGAAAATATTTTTTTATAGAAAAACATCATAAAAATATTGTTTTATATATACACACCTCATTGCGTACGTAATGGTCCCGTTCCGGTAAATTCTTAAAGCGAAATGCATGGGTATAATGGGGTCCTTGAAGTCGCCGTGCATAATGAAATAAGTGTCCGGCGTCCAAATGCTATCGTGGTGATGCAATGCATTGAGAAAATCATAATGCGACTTGTTGCCATATTGTAAACGAGGATCATTCCACTGTTGATTCAACAGAAATTCCACTTCATATTTCTAAACGCATTTTTATAAATTTATATAACAAAAATACATAAATTATAATAAAAAAAAAGTCAAATACACATTTAATATTAAATTTGTAATAAAAAAATTGGTTGTATGAATAAATTATAGTTACCAGACTACTCTCATCGGGTGATGCTAAACTTAGTAGTAAAACGTTCACATTTACCGTAAGAGTACCTGTTTGTTGTTGTTGTTGGTGTTTAGTTTAATTTTTTTTTGTTTTAAGAGAAAAAAGAAAGAAGTAAACTTATTTAAAATAATATTAAAGAAGGAATTTAGTAACGATTTTTTAAAAGGACTTTCTTTAACGAATTGCTGGGAGAACGAAAAGAAAATACGCATGGAAAATACAGTGTTCGAATACGAGAATGAAAGTAAAAGTACAAAAATAATTTGGTCATCTTCGAAGTGTTAGCGAAATTAAATTAAAAGTTTGATTAAATAAAACAAGTAGATTAGGAATTTAATTTGCTGCTGTGGATTGACACACAACTTAAATGAAAAAGAAACAAACACACAACACAGTCCAATCAATGTACGAAATTAAATAAAATAATTTTATAAATCATATTGTATACAAATAAAAATAAAGGCCAAACATTTTTGAAGGAATAATTTAATATTCCATGATCTACTTTTTACGATTTCAAAAGAAACCCTAATTTCTTTTATAATTTAAATATTATTAATAATTAAAATAGTGTTGAAGAGAAAATTAATAACGAATGGCGGATATATTCAATTGAGTTATTTGTGAGTTACTAGTAAAAATAAATTAATTAAAGTTCATTAGTTAATTATTTAATTAACAAACCGCGTTTATGTGGTCTCCTGGAATTTAATTCTGTAGCCATATCTGGTGATGACAATCCACAGCAAAAGTCTTCATCTGTAAAATTTAACTTGTTAAAATCGATACTTTTGTTAAATGAACAAAAAAAAATCTAACTTTTTTTAAGACAGAAAAAATACGAAAACAATAATTCCTAAATCCAATAAATACATATTTTTAAAGAGAGTATTAATCGGACAATACTGTTTTCAATTGTCATATGTGTTAAAGGGTGCTTTACACTATCACACAGGTCTTACGTATGTAAGGAAAATACAACCCTATTATGAAGTATTTTCGTCAAATTACTTTGGACTTGTATTATAGTTAAAAACGGCCTAAAGGTCGATTCACCCATGTGACAACATTTTTTTTATATGCATTAAAACGTCTTGCTTTTGCGGAGAGTAGAAATATTATACAGACAACTTTCATCTGTGATGCCAACTATGAAAACGGGCTAAAAAGTGCTTAATTGTAAAAACGACTTCTTAAGTACATTTTCATGACCTTTTTTTTGTTTAAAAGCGCAAAAAGGCAAATTTTTCAAGTGAAAAGCAAAACAATTTATTAAAATCTTCACCATTTTCAAGTGCAAATGGTAGTATTCCATTTCAGTTTTAGTAAAACGCAATTAAAATTTATATTTTCTAAAAACATTTTGGATAGGAGCATTTAAAAATGATATTTTAAAACTCGATTTCAGAAAAGATTTTTCAGTGTAGGGTAGAGTTTCCAAGTTTGGGATAACGTAACCGCGATAATTGCTGCATTAAATAGTAATCGCTTAATAATCATGCGCCTACAATTTAAATGTCAAACCTTGAGAAGATTTTGTTTTGAATATAAAGTTCCAGTAAAAAAGTGTGTCCACGAAGTTCCTTTTGTTCTTTTAAACAACATCCCATAATTCCCAGTCAATCCATGAGCCACTTTAAGAATTACGCAGGGTTAAAGGCCAAGAAAACAATATGTCTTTAACATTTTGCTAAAGTTAAAATCTATCGAAATAATGCTTATAACGGTTTTTATGAAAATTTGTTTAAAAAAATAAATGGAAAATTTGTAAACCAACGTCTGGTAGTGTCTAGTATTTTGCATACAAATTTTCCCGTACACTGATAGAAAAATTCATCTTCATATTGATGATGCCCTTACATCAAAATTGTGATATCAATGTTACTACAAATGGCATCAATGATGCAAATAGTAACATCAATCCAATGACTAACGTCTTCGTACAATTTTGTCATTTTTTACGTGTCATCTATTTAATGACTATAGTGACATCAATTCGATGCCACATTTTGTATATTATTAACATTTTTTCATGATTATAACGTATTACATATAAGAAGCAAAAATTCCTATATTCTATTTTTTTAAATAATTTATTTAAATACATCAAATTTTCAAAGTAGAATGATTACGAAAACCATATGGGGCATGGTGCTGGTGTCTTATAATTGGGAGTTCTGCTGTAAACAAAGGTCGTAATTCAACAAACGTGAAACAAACCTATGTAACGGGTAAGTTAATAATAATATTCTCTCACTTTGACTTGAGTGAATTCCAATGACTTTGACTTGATGACAAACTGTCATTAAATTGATGCTAAAATGTTACTTCGTCATCGCACTGAGGACATGCTCGTCATTTCTATGATGCGGATTTGTCATCCCATTGATGACATAATTTCATTTTGACCCTGATGACACTTTGCCCAAGTGATGTTAAGGTTGACATCACAATGATGAAAAGTGTCATGGGGTCAAAAACGAAGACACTTGTCATAGTACTGATGTCAAAATACATCAGCGTTATGACGCCTTTTCTATCAGTGTAGGATATATGCTTATTGATTTACTTGTAATTTAGATAATATTTCATAAAATTGTGATAAGTTTGAGCAATAAAGTTGCAAAGTACTAGACCAAGGTAAATCCAAAATTCCAAATATATTAGAGGTAAACAATTAATGACTCTAACGGTTTTGTAAAACTCGACTCGTGTATTCCACGGATAAAAAAGTCTTTCCAATCGGGCTAAAATTTAGCACTCGGAGCCGTTTTCAATTTGTGTAATTCCCGAAATGACCTATTTTGAGAAACTATGACGGTCCTTCCAAACCCAAATCGAAAACGTTATCTTGAATGCAAGTCCTAAACTGCCATCTGCAATTTTATTCCAATCGGAGTAACAGTTTAAAAAAATCTAGAGATATTTTTTTATTTTTTTTTTTCAATTTGTAAAACAAACTTCCCAAAACCGTTAGTCCTACGAAAAAAAATTACTGAAATGTATTTGTTAATGTAATTTTCTAAGCTAAATATTTGATACATACATAAGTATTATTTTTTCAATAATTGCTAACTTTAACGAGATCTTTACGAAAACCCGGTTTTTTTTTACCCTTAAAAGCGACGCATGGTTCGCCGGTGATTTTTGGGACGTTGGTTAGGATAACAAGAGGAAGCTTCCCGCAAAAATTTAGCTTTCCATTTTTTTTGCGAAGGTAAATGGTTTCATTACCCATATTATAAAAGCATATGGTGTTTTCTTTTCTGCAAAAAATTTCACATTTTATTTAAAAAAATGCAATTTGGTGTTCGTTTCTTAAAAATGCTTTGCTCTCTAAAAGAGCAGCGTGTTTTATTCTAAAAAAAATCACCCTTAAAAGTCATACGCCCCGTATAAATCGAGAGTGTTGCTAATGCACTGTAAAAAGATGGCTTCTTTTTTTTATACGGGGTAACCAGACGAAGTTGGGAAAAAATCGCCTCTAATCAGGACAGTAAAAATTTCAAGTTTTAATAGTTATTTTTCTATTATTTTATAGTAAAAACAAAAGAAAGCATTACATTTTTAATGGTAGGTTGTCAGTGGTATACAATTTAAATGAATTCGGTGTTATTAAATTGTTTTGAAAAGAACGTCAAATCAAGAAATCGTAAAAACTTGGTGTTAATAAATCAAAATTAGAATTTCGTCATTCAGTTTGTTCATTTATTTATTTATTTTATATCAATCTATTCACAAATTTAGGTGTATGTTTATTTTTTTTATATTTTGAAGAACATACTTTTTGATTTATGTACATATTTTTTTATATATTGAAGGACAAACTTTTAGTCAGCTGTTAAAAACAGGGCGATCAAATTTTGTGTTTTGTTCTCGGCAAATAAAAAATTGCAGTATTACATGTTCGGCAAGACATTTATTTATACATGCCCCTTTTAAAATGTGGTATTTTTTTTGTAGAAAAGAAAACACCAATAGTCTTACACTCAATTCACATGAGGGCTTTTACGACGTCGTTTTATCTTAATTCCCTTTTCAAGCAACTTCCAAAATCTCTTTGCGTTTAAACGATGATTTTTGGTTGCATGTCTTTTTTTATTTACAGTATGTCCTTGATTATCTGTCATTCGATTAACCGGCAGCATCAATTAACTGGAAAATATAATTTTTTTGCATTGATTTAAATCACCTCAGTTATCCGAAATTATAAACAAATTATATTTTTCCTTTAATTTAGAACAATCAAAACAAATTTAAATAAACGAAGAAAGAGAATTTCCCAACGTACTGGAAGCATCCCAGTGACGCACGTGTGTTATACGTACTGAAATACGTATGCTATACTTTGTGTGTACGGGGTACTCGGAAGTGTATATACGTTTTTCGTTTACTTTTATATAGAACATGGCCGGTTTTTCATTGCTTACCATCAACCCACAAAGTGTACGAGAAAGTAAACGAAAAACGTATATACACTTCCGAGTACCCCGTACACACAAAGTATAGCATACGTATTTCAGAGAAAGTGTGTTACACTCAATTCTATACCACGATTAGCTTACTTCCTCTCTGCCTGTAGTAATGTTTCATGTACATTGTACAATATGAAGTAAGTGAAAGCATACTCTGTGTTACAATTCCACTTACAATTCTGAGTACTCGGAATATTAGTCACTGGGATATTCTGCCAATTACTTTTTTCCCTATGTTTACATAATAATACATTTATATAAAATATGAAACAAAAAAAAAAAAAATTAATAATCAAGAATGCTGCGGTCCCGTCTGTTATCGATAATCGAAGACTCACTGTATTTTCAACCACACACTTCAAAGTAAGAAAGAGAATAAAGCGTAAAAAGAAAAAGTTAAAAGAGAAATATAAAAAACGACAAGAAAAACACAAAACGAGTCGTTTTGTTTACCCCTCTTTCTTCTCTACACCGCTTGCCATCAAACCAAAAGAGACGTCGACAAAGCGACGTCGTAAAAGCCTCCATGTGAATTGCCTGTTACATTGACCAAGAAACTTAATATGATGGAAACAATACATTTTAGACTTGCAACTATTCAGATTTTTTCTCTGCAAATTTTGACTTTCTTTAATATCACGATGCTGAGAACAGCAAGTTTAATAGTCGAGAAATGTTTATGATTATATGATTTTAACATTTAATCTCATGTAAGAACTACAAAAATTAAGAAACACTTTGAAATCGGAAGCAAAACAAAAATATTCTATCAAAAGTAGACCATTTTCGCTTAGACGGTCCGACAACGTTTTTTATTATTTTTTAAATTCACATTGTTGTGTACAAACACGTCTCTTGTATTTGCGCTCTTAATATATGTATATGTATTCAAAATGTATTTTGTATTTTTTATACATGAATTAAATGTATTTTGTATTTCGAATGCATCAATGCATGTATTTCGCCCTACCCTGGCAATATGCAATGGAAAATGTAAACATTTTTTAATGGCCAAATTACTTAAATTTAAGGAAGATTTTATATGTTGGTTTGCGTTTTACTAATATTGTGGAAAAACAATTTTAAAATTATGTATAGTGTCTCTTTATTTTTATTTTAATTATTAAAATTTTTAAGAGTAGTTTTTTGCATTTATAAGGGTATACACACTTTAATGGTTAACTCATAAAACTGGAAATAACAATATATCCGGTCAATTTACTTTAATGTAACCATTATGGCTGCCTTCGTTACGGTGGTCGTTATATGGCAACTACGATTGAAAATTTTTTCATTTGTTTTTTTCAATACAAGTAGGACAGAATGGGAGTTAATGTAAAGCAACATAATGAAAATAACAAGTATTTTATCTTTGAATGTATTTTTTTTTTAACAATTTCTGGGTAAAATGACTTAAGCATTTTGTTATATTTAGTTCTAAAACAAACAATAAACGATGACATCAATGGCGTCTAAATAATAAACAATGCTTCACTTTAGTGTCTTAGGAATTTGTCTTCTTCATATTTAAATATTTATTCAACACATACACACACACACACTCACCTACATTCGGATTAATATATAAACAAATGGTTAAGCCATATGAATAACAAATAGAACAAAAGTACAAGATTAACTTACCATTAACTGGCGGTAACAACCGTTTATCGTAACGCTTTTTTTCCAACAATAAATCCAAAATTTCTTTGTCTGAACTTGACTCGTCAAATCTGTAAAGGAATCATTGAAATGCAATGCCGAAAGAAAAAATCATTCCATTGTTAGTGATAGAACAACAAAAAAAAATCTATTTGGAAGCTTAACAATTGAACAATTAAAGTCTTAGTTGGGTAAAAGAGATGACAACAAATAAAAATACAATACAAGTAAGAATGCTATATTCGGCTTTACCGATTCTTATATACACTTCACCTTGGCTTGCCAAATAGATTTTTCTTGACAGTCAAAAGAAAAAGATTGATTTTTCTTAACAATTTAAAATAACAAAATAATTTACATACATTACACTGTGCCACAATTTCGAACTTTATCCAAAATAACGGGGTTCTGAGTATCGATTACGGTAAAGGAGACAAAAATAAAATGTACGTTAATCAGCGTTTTGAAAGATCATATTGGAATTTAATTTTAGACGGGGGTTAAAGTTTCACCATTTTGGGCTGTTCTTGCAGCATATCGGTTTATGAAACAATATGTTCTTTACATCTGGTGTATAAGGTATTTTAGAACAAATTAACCTACTAACTTCCCTTCATAACTGTAAGAAATTTTTGAACATGTTTGTTTTTACATAGCAATATTATACGGGATGTAGTCAGATACAATAATACACTTCTCTGGTGAGTACCTTGGACTCAAGGAATCACGAAGACTTCAAGAGGCCCATAATTTTTTGTTTTCTAAAGTCAATATTGATGCATGAAGTTAAGACATTATATTTTTAACGAAAAAACAGTTCTTCTTTTCACAATAACAAAATCGAATATTCCTTCTCCTGCAGTTAAAAGGGGAAATACACGATCTTCAATTTTTAAAATTTTGGCTTAGATTGACGAATGAAATTTTGTTTTGCTTGATGAATGACTTAATTGAAAATCTTTCGTTTGTTTGTTCCCTAAGTTACTAAATCAATGCTTCTGAAATTGTCACCTGATCAACCGGAGCTTAATATTTTTTTTATCATATTTTTTATTAAATTAGTCATTAAATAAGAAAAGTCACAATTTTAAATTTTTAAAAATTTAAGTTATATATAAATTTAAAATAATAAATTAATTATAAAACCTTCGTTTGTAAACTTCTTTTAAAGACGTTTTTTTTAAATAAATATCTATAAAAAGCATTTATCTCTTAATTTTTAAAAATCCCGAATCCCGAAAAATCCCGTTATCCGGTAAAATCCCGGGATCCCGTAAAATCTCCGGATCCCGAAAAATCCCGGGATTTAATTTTTTGTAATCCCGAATCCCAGGATTTGCGAAAACTTGTTCGCGCTCACTGCACATAGTTTTTTTTGGAAAGAAATCTAAATGCGAATGAAGAGGCGGGACGAAAAACCCCCCCAAAATATAAGCCCCCAAAAAAATAATGAAATAACCCCCCAAAGTGTGGGGCCGTAATTCATATGCAATAAGCCCCCAATTTTGAAAATGAAATAAACTCCCAACGAAATGAAATAACATACCTAAATTTCTGGAATGAAATAAGACCCCAACATCTATAATACAATTAATTGTACAGTTTTGGTTTAAGGAATCATGCGACGATAGATAGCATGGTTGAGACTTCGGCGCAGCGTAAGGATTTTCTCCTCTACGGTATTACAACACTGGCTTCGCTAACTAAATCTTCTCGGCAGGGCGCAAGGATTTCTTCCTCTATGGTATAACAAATACCGGTTTCGCCAATGTTTGTTAAAAATATATTGGGCTATATTTCATAATGATTTTTTGAGGAATTATTTCATATGAACTAATCCCCCAATTAAGAAAATGAAATAACACCCCAAACAAAAAGAAATAACTCCCCAAAAATCGTTGTTGTTGTGCTCTGTACAAACTTTTGGGGGGTAATTTCATTATTTTTTGGGGGGTTGCATTTTGGGGCGTTGTTTCATGCCGCCGATTGAAGAATATGCAAAACATTGTCGGTGTTCACGGTTTGCCCAAGTTTCTGATTGCAAAACTAAAATAATGCAAATCTGCATATTTTAATGATTCTGATATTGTATTTCCATTTTATTCCAACCAAATATTCACCACACACAAAGCAAAAATAGCTTGAATCAGTAACACACGATCTTCCTGATATGCTTAAAGGCTGCTATTATGAAGATTTAGAATGAATGTGGGCTTCTGTCAAATAAATAATTGTGAAATTGTAGTGTCAGTATTGACTGCTTACAGTATTGCCAGCATGCGATAAAAAATTAACAATACATGATAGCACATTTTTATTCCAGATTCGAAGTCAGCGCACCCAAATTAGTTAAAAAGCATGCTTCCAAGGCGAATTGACTTTCAGGTGCCGTTGAAAACACAGCTGTGCTACTTTTTTTTCTTAATTAGAGAGAGAAACGTCAAAAGTTACTGGTGTTTTTGACATATCGGCCAACGATAGCAACAAAAAAATACATTGTGGTGTTTTTGGTGTTGTTACTTGTTGTAGTATCGACACCACCGTTTACATGAATTCGCCTTGCATGCTTCGTTTCTGCAGTCAGTTTTTTTTTTTCAAATTTGTAGACCAGTGTTATTGTTAGTTCTTGTTAATATATTTTGAGAAAATAAATTTTAATACAAATTTGTTGATATTTTGCATACAAGTTTTTATTATTTACTAATTTTGATAATCTAATAAAAATTTAAAATAAGTATTCCTGCGTTTTAAAAACGTTTATTTTCTCTCCTTCAAATTAATTTTCTATTTTGTAACTTACAACGTTATTTGCGCCTGTACTTTAACTGTTATATTGGCTGAAAGAATAGAAAGATATCTTGTTAACAGTGTAAATTTTATTTTATGCCGCTATCAAAATGTTCGCCAAAACACAAAAACAATAAAAAATGTTTCCCATGTATCTGGGAATAAAGTGCTACGTTTTAGTGCTTTTCGAAATTTAAATACAGAAAAAATCGTGACGCTTCCGTCGAAAACACTTAGGAAGAACCGAAACATATCGAACTTTCCCACAATGATGAAAAATCAGCCATGTACGTGGAAGTTTCTCTAACCGCAGTTTTGGGTATAAACTACAGCCACCGCGTGATCCCCGAAAGTTTTACTTTGCAAAAAACCCCTGACCACAAGGATACGTAAGCTCAACCTGCGGAAGGTACTACATAACAGCAAGATAAAGCCTCCGCAAACAGCCTAAAGTCAAGAAGCATTTCTCGCAAGAAGAATACCTACGCAGGCCTCAACCAATAGTCAGGATGGTGCTTTGCACTCACCATGGGCAACTGACTCCCGCTTTACCAGATAACAAGGTACCCTCAAGAAATCACGAAGACTTCAGGAAGCCTGTCATTTTGGATATGGATATGATTCAGGGAATAATTGGATTTTTAATATTGTGGCGAAGTGAATATAAGATTAAGCAACTTTTTATTGTTTTTCCATTTGGTGTTATTAAAAACAAACTTGGTAAATTTTGACTATTTTACAGTATTTAAGAATATAATATGCACATATCGCGACCTTAGAACAACAAGGCTCTCTTTGTACCTTAACTACATGTAAGATTGAAACTTGTTGTCCTAAGGTCGCGATATATACACTCAAAATATTATGTCGTTAAATTCAAACGAAAATTCATTTAAAACAACTTAAAATTCATTTAAAAAAACGCATCATTTACATTTGATTTAAAACAAATGATTTTTACATTCATTTTATTATTTTTTAAACGGCATATTCCTTAACATTGAATAGTTTTTACTTATTTTAACCGGCAAAAATCAAACAACATAACAAAATAAATACGGAAAAACATTATTTTTTGGTAGTTTGTTTTTTGAATAACAACCATAAATGTTAAAATATAAAATTATTCGTAAAATAACAATATATTTTTTCAATTTTAACAGTACGGAAAGCGAATTTAATAACCCACAATCTGTTACTGTAATAATTTCATGAGTTTTCTTATGAAAGGTATTTCAAATTAAGCAATAAAAAATAAATACAATTAAGTTTTTACGTAAAAATTTTTTTATATACAAAAACAAGTAATACAATTATATATAATTAAGATTTTTCGTTACTGAACTTCATAACTGCTGACCAAATACACAGTGCAACAAAATTCGGGTCATCGCCGCCAGCCTCAATACTTGCAATGCGAAATGAAACAAGGCTATTGGTAGAGCAAATCTGCCAAAGGGTTTTGAAAAGTTAGCTCGGGTTCCCGAAATATCGGCTCCTAAATTTTTTGAAAAATTACCACTTAAAATGAGTGTTAAAGGGTTAATACATTCTAAAAAAAGAATCGTCATACAATTATACTGAAGACATCTCAAATAGTCTTTTAGCTCAGAAGTACATTTAGTATATTTTTTTGACTTGTTTCAAACGCCTTTTCAAAAAATTTAAAAAACTTTTCAAAACCCTTTGGCAGATTTGCTTTACTAATAGTCTAGTTTCATTTCGCGTTGCAAGTTTTGAGGCTGGTTTTTTTGTTGCACAGTGATATAAATTAAAAGTTTTAATATTTCGAATCTTGACACGCATTGAAAAAGCCAAATCAAGATCTTCTGGCAACCGAGCTAAATTTGTATCAGGGTTTTCAACAAGAACTTTGTTTTCTAAAAAAAAAAATATAAAACAAAAAATGTAGATGAAGGTTATTCAAATCGAGTCTGGGAATTTATTTCTCATGGTGAGAAACATTTATTATATAAATTTTCATATTATTATTTGAATGTGTATGTGTGAAGTAAAATTACAATTTAAAAAGCTTTTATACTTTAATAGTCCTATTCCTTCAATATTTTCCAGGAATATTTTCTATACAAAAGAAAATTCTGATGGTGCATAGAAAATATTCCTGGAAAATATTGAAGGAATAAGACTATTAAAGTATAAAAGCTTTTGAAACTGTAGTTTGATTTAGAATACACATTCGGATTATTCAAATCTTTATTGCATTACGAAGAGAAAAGTTCGGCAATTAGGAAATAAAAAATAATATCTGCCAAATGTCCAGCACAAGCGCGCTGACAGATTCAGGCCTTAACTAAATGTCAAAACCATCATGTTGATGCTGTGGCCACAATATAAAAAAATGTTTGTTGAAAAAGCCTTTAATTGCCAAACCATGGTACAATTTATAAGGTAACCCTAGTTCTACAACAAATATAACAAGGCTAAAACCTGAATCATTTTGAGTCCAGATTCGAATTCACCGCAACTCAAACCTTAATAAAAGTATGCAC
Organism: Pollenia labialis; assembly: GCA_949318255.1. Classification (NCBI taxonomy): domain Eukaryota; kingdom Metazoa; phylum Arthropoda; class Insecta; order Diptera; family Polleniidae; genus Pollenia; species Pollenia labialis. The sequence continues at coordinate 38,932,514 of OX439140.1, forward strand.
TGGTCCATGGATTAAAGATTTGATGGACCGCGTTAACAATATAAATCATCTGTCAAAAAGCGAGCTGAAATGGAATAGTGAGCGATGAAACTCCCATTCAAGAACCATTTAATTGTCTTAATGTCTAGAGAAAGATAATTGTAGAAGTTTAAAATTTGGAACATTTTGGATTGCTACGTTTTTAATAAAATAAATTTTTAATAATTTTGTTTTAATGGCGGTAGCGAAGAGCAACGGGTTAAGCTTATCTATATATTTGAAATTGCACCGTTACTCACTGATTCATCATCGCACAGCATAAACGCCTGAAGCCAAAAAATTGAAATATGGACCAGAGATTGGCCACTCCCAAATCGATCCACTCCACAGGCGGGATTTTTTGAAATCCGAATGTTTAGGGGGGAAAAAGAGAAAAAACGGGAAACTCTAAAAGAGATACAAAAAGTGTAATATCGTTGTTCTTTAGAAAAATAAGCGGACAGGTTTCTGGTACTTTTTTGAAATCGTTGTTCTTTAGAAAAGTAACCGGTCAGGTTTCTGGTACTTTTTTTGAAATTCGGCCCTATTAGGGAGTAAACTGGTAAAACCTGAATTTTGGTACTTTTTGACACCCCATCTCTTGAACCACTAATTTTAGAAACAAAGTTAATACCACATTCGAAACTTATCAAAAAAATACGGATACGAATTTGGTACTTTTTCCATGTAAGGGATAAAAATCGCTACTATTTTTAGTACTTATTTACAACATTTTTCTCCATTCATTGACATATTCGTACTAAATTATTGGCTGCCACTACAATACTGAAATTTTTGATACTTTAATGGGGGGGAAAAATATTACCCAATAAAGGAAATTCGGTACATTTTATTTTTCTTTAGATTTTTGGTACAACTGGTATTTTTTAATAAACTTTGGCATAAAAATATGTCCACGAAGGAAAAGGAGACGCTAAGGAAGTAGCGGGTTAAAACAGTATAGAATAGGAAAATAGTAGAATACGAGAGTAAAGAAAATTCGGTAGAGGATATCTAAGAGGCATAGCTGAATATAACGTTTTTATTAAAACAATTTTTTTTAAATATGGAATTAAATTGCAAATAAAAATAATACATTTTATGTGCATCACTTTTTGATACATGAAATTGATGAAAGGTTTTTTTTTTTTAAATGGTGTATTAAAAACGAAACAACAAACAATAAAAGAAAACAAATAAAGTCACATGCGGTCAAATTTACAGCCAATTTAAAAAAAGAATGTTTTAAGAATTTTGGAAAGTATTTGAGGAGTGCACTTACTTCGACCAATCGATGCCTTGACTGAAATTGATTTAAAAAAAAAAAAATATAAAAAGTACAATTTTAAAATAGTGTAGGATGAGAAACAAATAATAATATAACTTAATACGAGTCTTCGAATGAAATGAAATTTATTTATAAAAGTGCATTTTAATGAACCTAAATAAAAAAAAAAGAAAAAGATAATTATCCAACTTTCAATTTAATATAGTCGATACTAAAATGGAAAACAATACTACATTAATCATGCAGGAGATAAAATTTAATTTAATTAAATAATATCATGTATTGTTTCTGTGTTCAGATTCGATGGTCTTTTTTTGGGAAACCGATCGATCGAGTCACAACAAGTGGTATCTGTGATGAAAATGGGTGCTAGTGGGCTGAAGGGAACAACTTACATGGGATGTTTATCTACGGCTGTGCTGTCCGATTTGGTTGTTGCAGCTGATGTTGTGGATGTCAAGTAACATAAGACCAAAATAACACTGGAGGCGGTGTATAAATTGATTGTGTTGCGTAGAAAACTATAATAATTTTGACCAATATAACTAAAGGCAGCCGTGTGTGCAGAAGATGCCTGGCAATTGTAGTTGTTGCTGCAGCTTTTATTTAAGCGTTTGCTGTTATTATGGTTTATGTTATCGTTGTTACTGCTAATGCTGCAACTTCTTATATTGCTAGTGTTATCCATATTATGATTATGGTTATTACATCGACTGTTTGAGCTAATGGCATCGTGGAGAGGAAAGCGGGAGGAATTCAAAGTAGAAGTAGTCGAAATTGAAGTTGGAGTAATGGATGAAGAAGAAGAAGAAGTCGTAGAATTAGAGTAGGATGTGTAATTGAATTTATTTAGTAAATTGTGTTTTCGCTGACAATAGCCTCTATATGGTTCAGACTTATTTTGGTTGTTGTTAGTATCGATGTTGTTGCTGTTTTTACTGTTGCGGACGATACCATTGTTTAGGCAATTTTTTTTTATAAGCAGTGTATTAATACCCATCATAGACTCTGCCACTGTTGCACAATTGGTCATCACCTCTATTAGATTGTTTTTTAAATCGAGGGCATTTGCTGTTAAGGAGGTTCTTGCTTGTGATATTGTCTTTTGCAAACAATTGCCACTCGTCCAGTGGGCGGTTTTAAATGTGGCAAAGTCGTTGGTTTGAGTGGCAACACAGTTGCAGCGAAACTGCGGTACGCATTGTTGTTCATTGCGTAACGTGTTTTTTGTGTGCTTTGGATAAAAAAAGGATAAATGACAGCGGCAGTAATTATTGTTGATACAGTTGTTTCTATCAGTGCAGTTTTCGTTGCTGCTGCTGTTTTTGCGATAGCTTTTACTGTTGTTGGCGTTAATATAGTTTGATTGATTAAGGGTTAGTCTTGTTGGATCTACAATCTCGCCGACAAAAAGATGCGTTTGTTTATGTTGCTGTTCGCAACGAAATCTATTGTGACAGGCAAGTGGATAACAATTTATGCAGAATTCTTGTAAAGCTGCAACGTTGTCGTTACTGTCTTTCGCTTTTTCCAAATTGATTGTTTCTTGCGAAATAGCGTAATTACTCCGGTTTATGTTTTCCTTCTTTTCTAAGCAAAAAATTATTTTACCACTTTCTTTTTTGTTGCTCTTGCTTTTGTCGATACTGTTGTCACTGTTGTTGCTATTGCTGCTAAAGTTGTAAATCTTACTAACTGTTGCAATTTTATTGGCTGAAGTTTTATTCGTAGAATTAGTAGTTGGTAGCTTTTGTTGTACTCTTAAAAGTTGGCAGTCGTTGTTGGTGTGATTCTTAGAAAGGTGTTGATTTAATTTACTATTGTTGTTTTGAACTTGTTTTCCGGTTTTCTTGATGCAATTTCTTGTTCTGGCATGTAAATGACTTGTTGCTATGGTAGTAGTTGTTGTTGATATTTCATTTATTCGGATCGTCTGTTTAGCTGTGTCATAGGAACAGCCCATGTTATTGAAAGGATCTATAAAACAAAGAAAATATATATATATTTTAGTAAAAGGAGTAAAAGGTTTGACAACACATATAATTAGAGCGACTCAAGTTGTATGGAAGCAAAATTCGTGCTCGATGTACCCTCCTAAAAATGAACCTTAGACTTTTTTAAGATACCATTTTAAATATTTCGGCTCCAGCTTTGACCTCTCGTGAGCTGGACCATTTTGAAAAAGGGTCTATTTTTGCATGTTTTGTTAATTTGAGAATCTGTTTCCTTACCAACATATACAAATTGGGAATCATAAGAAAGGTTTTTTAAGGCGCGTCCAACTGTATATACAATTCATCCATATCCTTTTTTAAGGATTTTCTGTAAAAAAAACGGTTTTTTAATTTTTTGTTCGAGGATGTTTGTAATAAAAATGCCAAATTAACATATTTTAATCTTTAGTCGATTTTATTAAATACGTGTTTCCGCTTTTTTGAAAATTCGCGCTAGTTCGCATTTTGACAAAAATGCAATGGGGTGGCAACCCTTCGTTTTAAATAGAGCAATATGGGTATCAAATTTTTTCTTTTGCCAAGTACATCATCTTTGTATGTAAATAATTTAGATTTTTGCAAATTAGATGCATTTTACACGGTGCTCTGGAATATATATAAATGGAATTTTTCGGTAACTCTAATATGATAGCGTATTTAAAGAAAGAAAAAAATCATCCACTACTTTTTGGAGGCGTATTTTTTTTCGCAAATTAAAAAAAATTTAAGTCGTGGATGATTTTTTTCTTTTTTTCTTTAGGTCTATTTTCATCCATACATGATCTAGAAACTAAATCCCCTATCATATTAGAGTTACTGCAAAATTCCATTTATATATATTCCAGAGCAGCGTGTAAGAAGCATCTAATTTCCAAAAATCTAAATTGTTTACATAGAAAGATGATGTACTTGGAAAAAATTTGATACCCATATTGCTCTATTTAAAACGAAGGGTTGCCACCCCATTGCATTTTTGTCAAAACGCGAACTAGCGCGAATGTTCAAAAAAGCGGAAACACGTATTTAATAAAATCGACTGAAGATTAAAATATGTTAAATTGGCATTTTTATTACAAACAACCCCGAACAAAAAATTCAAAAACCGTTTTTTTTTTACAAAAAATCCTTAAAAAGGACATGGATGATCGTCCTTGGACAAATTGTATATATAGTTGGACGCACCTTAAAAAAACCTTTCTTATGATACCCAATTTGTATATGTTGGTAAGGAAACAGATTCTCAAATTAACAAAACATGCAAAAATAGACCCTTTTTCAAAATGGTCCCGCTCACGAGAGGTCAAAGCTGGAGCCGAAATATTTAAAATGGTATCTTAAAAAAGTCCAAGGTTCATTTTTAGGAGGGTACATCGAGCACTTTTTTGGTGAGTCGCTCTAATATACATATATATTTTTTTTTTTGGTATATAGAAATTTAGATGCCTTCAGATTTCGACTTACAAGTCAAGTTTCCTCTCTAATGACGAAAAATAACTCAAGTTTTAAACTTTCTTTGTAAATGTATAATATTTTATGACTTGGTTTGGTTCAGCTCTGAACTCTCCATACAACTAAAAGCGCTATTAAATCTTCGGCACTGGCGAATGTATCGCATTTGCTTTCGTTTAATCAACTTAAGATTTGATTCTGACCGCATGTGATCAGTAAAGAGTTAACAATACCTCAATGCTAATGACATTTCGTTTTCTTGCGGTTCAATTTTATTTATCTTTTGCTTTTGAGGATTAAATTCGAAACCTAACTTATAAAAAATAGATATAATTTGACTTTAAGGTATAATTGCTATTAATGTTTTATAAATTTAACATTAAAATAAATATTTTATTCAATTTTGTTTGTATGAACAAGTCCACGTCCACCTAAATGAGAATACGAGCACAAATGATATTTAACCTAAATACTTAAAAACGTTGCATGTTGTAGATAATCTTTATGTAAATAAATGTCATAAATAATTTAAATGTCTTTACACTGATTCACACTGGTATTTTCATAACTAAATACATACATAGAAACGTACATACAATGTTTAAATGATTTAACAAAAACGAAGGCGGGTTTATAAATCTCCTGCCTACAAGCAAAAGGATAATACTTTAATAAAACAAAAAGGAACACATTCACAGTTTAAACAATTAAAACAGACCTTGTTCTTAAGTATGAATTCTAATGCAAATTTAAGTAGCTATTTATTTTATACATACATACATATTTATGCGACATTTTGACAGGCTTTGATTTAATTTTTTTTTATTTCATACTTAACCTAAAAATTAAATTCTATTTTTAATATACATTTCCTGCTTGTGTTTCTTCCTTATCGCAACTCGTGGATGGAACAGGGAAAACTTGGCAAACCTTAAATATAATAAGGCTCAAAATTCTTAAAATGGCTTGAATATAATTGTTTTAATATTTAAATTAAGTACTTCTCAGACAACCTCAAAACGATTTTAAAATTATGATTCTGCACATCAAAGGATTAAAACAATCAAATTGTTATGCTTTTTAGAAAATAAACTTTGACTCTGAATAATTCTTAGAACAAAATTGTGTGTTTAGCAATTTAGTGATAGGTAAAGAGGATAATAAGGACTTAAAATTCCACTTTACAAAATCGTAAAAATAAAGCGAACCGTTAATATGTGCACAGAACACATGCATGAAATTTTAATTGTTAACCCAACAAACACGGAGGTTTGATTTCAAATTGGAAATGATTTGAAATCAAACGTTATCACAAGCGACAAGCGTTTGATAATGATTTGAAAATCATAGCATTCTCAACAAAAAGGGGAAATTATTTTCAAATTGAAAAATGCATTTATTTTCAACTTGCTTTCAAACGCAATTCTCAAATGTGGATTATAATACAATGTGGAACATAAATAAAAATATTTTAGTTTTTTAACTTAAATTCATTATTTATTTAAATAAACCATGGGATAAGCATTCGGCACCATAGCTTAAAGGTAAAATAATGTTCTTTCCGTCTTCTAAGTCTTGGAAAGACGAACTACTTGCCTTCCTTTTATTTTGAGGATTGTAGCACCGCGATCACACAACAAACTTATAATTTCTTCACTTTTCCGTTTTATTTATTTTTAATTCGTATTCTTTATCATTGTAACTACTCACAAAGAATTTTTATTTTTCACAAGAAATAAATCGTTCACTTGTAAAACACATTTAATCACGAAGTAAACATTTTACTAGTCGCCATTTTTAATGCTTACATTTATTTAGTTTTGATTTGAATTCAACATTTGATGCTAATTTGACATCACATTGATGAAAAATTTAATGACAAATGTTTATTTTTAAATCATTATCAATTTGAATTTAAATGTTAAAATCAAACAATTGAAAAACGTTTGAAATTTGTGTTTGATGTCATATCAAATGTTTGACTTCGTGTTTGTTGGGAACCATAAGTTTTTATGATTATGCATGTACATATGTGTTTAATCATTAGGGCAAGTTTTCAAGCCATAAGTTTGAAAATTAAGGGTTACAAATTTCAAAGTAATTCCTAATTTCAATATATCTACACAACTACATTAGTGAGGCTCTCCACATTTAAAGTCGGCTGCTCTTGGAAAAAATGCAACTTCCTGTAATATATCAGAGGTGTAGGAGGGGAAGACGAGTACCCGCAATCTGTCTAATAAGCTTAAACTTTTTGTTAAATTGTAGTTTTTATGATATTAACACATTTAATAAAATTGAGTTATTTACAATACGAAAATTGCAAAGGTTTTTTTATACCCACATCACACGGACGGACAGACGGACATCGTTAAATCAATTTCGTTTTTCATAAGGACCCAGAACATATATTCTTTATAGGGTGTAGGATCAATATTGTAGAAATTACAAACGGAATGACAAACTTATATATACCCTTTTACCTTCGGTGAAGGGTATAAAAAGAGTAATTTTGGGATTTTAGTATTTTGGTTATAACTCAGCCATTTTTAAACCGATTTGAAAGATTTATATACCGAAGTGTTTAAGAAGAAATTTACCATTTACTTGGGTTAAAAAACTTGGACTCGGAAAGATCTTTGGTTCCCGAAATTGGGTATTTAAAAAAAAAAACATTTTTGTATCTGAACCGATTTTTCCGAGTTTTTTATAAAATATCTTCTACTAAAAATTTCCGATATTTTGGTATATAAGTCATATCCATAGGACATATGTCAGCCCTAAAATGTAGGTTTTTATACAATTTTTAATTTATTTTGTATGGGAGGTACCACGCCCACTTCTCCAATCCCGTATTTTGTAGGATGGTGTGTATTGACTAAATGTATGTACCTAATTTGGAAACTTTGGCTCTTGCCGTTCCCCAGATACAGGAAAAAGTAATAAAAATACCACAACCTCAAGGGATTTTTGGGAAAAATTAGAGGTAGTCGTGGTTTTTTGCTCATATTTCAGCCATTTGTGGACCGATCTTTTTGAAATTCAATAGCAAACAATTCCGGAGCATATGTGACATATACATATGTATAATAACCTGGCCCCCATCATATATGGGGCCTTCGAAAACGCATTTCAACGGACAGACGGTCAGATTGACAGACGGACATCGTTAAATCAACTTCGCTTTTCATAAGGACACAGAATATATATACTTACTTAATAGGGTGTAGGATATAAAAACGTTATAAAAAACGTTAAATTTTTCGCAAAAAGAATATATTAGTGAAAACTTTCAAACAAAATAAAAAACCAAATACATAATTATTTATATGTTGGAGGATAGCGATGAAGAAAGTGATACAATTGCAGAAAGAATTCAACGGAAAATAATAATTTAATCATTAAAATACTACTTTTGGTTTCTTGAAAAACTTTCGGATTAATAAAAATTAATTGATGCATGTCTACAATTGTATAAAAGGTGATTTAAAGACACATGAAAGATCGAAAGCCATTGCACCTTTGAAAAAATTAGCTGCCACATGAAAATGTTTGGCACAAGGTGTTAGAAAAAATGTGTAATTACGTCGTTTTGTATTTATCAATCAAACATACTTGCAGTCACGTCCCTTTGTATTTTGTTAATAAAAGCGTAATTTTTGATCGCAGAAGTGTAAAATTTTGCTAAGACATGAAGTTTAATAGTATTCATAGCCCTACGTTTCCACAAGCAAGTAATTACTTGCAAGTAGTGCATATGTATTATCAACAAACAATCGAGAAAACAGCCGATTGGCTGAACGTACAAAAATCGTGTGAATGTTATTGAAAAAGAGTGATTGTAATGAGTTTTTCGAACTTGCACTTGCATGTGGAAATGGGGGTTTATAATCAATCAAAAACTTGATTTGGAATTATTTATTAGTAACACCTTTTTGCAATTTTGCTCACGTATGCCTATCTAAGAAAAAAGATGGAGCCGAAAAGATGTGTTTTTTAATAAAGGTGGAATACCTGTAGTTATTGGAGCAGTAAACGGCATGCACTTTCAAGTAATAAGGCCAAGTAACGATAAGCATTTATACTTCAGCCGAAAACAGACATTTAACTTTAACGTGTTGTTTATAGTCTTTCCGTACCTAGTAACATAGGACATTTGCAAAAATAGTTAACACAAAATCGATTAAATCCAAACTTAATTTTCAACCGCATATTAATCATTTGACTGTCTTTGCCTCAAATTCTTCGTCTTGCTTTCCGCATTTGCAACATTAAGGTGGCCCTTTGCTAAATCTGCATATGCAACTAGGCTTGCCAGACGTACTTTTTTCAGCAGTACACGTACTTTTTTTCATCAATGTACTGCTCTCTGCATAACACCTAAAAAAGTACGCTAAAGTACTTTTTTTAGCCTTTTGTACTTCTTTTTGTGCTTTTTTTCTGTGCTTAACGTTTTTAGTAATTTTTTTTTTTAGTGTAGAAAAAAAAGTTCTTTGAAACACCAAGTAAAAATATCTACAATGGCGATTGAGGGTACAAGTATATTGAAGGCTTTGGCTTTGAATTTAGATTGTTTCCAAACATTATATAAGTAGAAAAGCAGAGCTACTGCTGGCGTTTTTGCTATACTTATTAAAAGTTTGGTTACAAGCAAAATTTAAAGCCAAAGCCTTCGATATACTTCCACACTGAATCAAAACAAAACGAATGTCAAACATTTTACCAGAGCGATTTATGTGATGTTTTTTAAAGTTATTGTAAAATATCGTGCTGTTTTAGCTATTTTAATTAAATTTTCATATTAGGTAAGTAATATTTATTTAAGCTATGTTCACATTGTGTGTATTTGTCATATGGAATGTCACTTTTCTACCCACATGTGTTTTCATGTGTATGTCAAAATTTGAGTTTTACATAAGGTTTGTAATTTACATGTTCACATGTTGGTATGTAACGTACATTTGACATAACCTATCAAAAAGCAATCCTGATATTATTGGCATTGGATGTTTGTGTCATGTCCTTAACAATTCTTTTAAAAACGCTATAAAAATTTTAAAATTTGATTTAGAAAGTATAATAATAAAAATATTTAATGAATTTTCGAGCTCAACGAAGAAGACTGCAGCATTCAAGGAAATGTTTTATTTTGTGACCTAGAGTGGTCTGAAATGCTTCGTCACGTATCAACTCGTTGGCTTACTCTAACACCTGCAGTAGAAAGACTTTTAAAAAATTATCCGGCCATAAAAGCTTATTTTCTGTCTCAAAATAATTGTCCACCTGTCTTAAGGCAATTTATTGAAAATGAACTTTCTGAAGCCTATTTGAGATTGGTTCACAACATCGAGAGTTGCATTTTATTATCTTTAAAAAAATTAGAAGAAGATCACACTCTAGTTATCATTGACTTGTTCCAGATAGTTAGCCAGCTGAACAAAAAATTTGAGCAACAAATAAATGAACAATTTTATGGGTTCTTGGCTGAAATGATGATCAAAGGGAGATTTCATTGTTCAAAAAACTTTTTTTCTTAAAGGTAAATAATATTTACGTTCTCATTTTTATGTTCTTTATTGAATAAATTTTTATTTTATGTTATTTAATGAATTTTTTAAACGTTTTTTAATAAAAAAATATATGTACTTTTTTCCCTAAATGTACTCCTTTTTTTGATCAATGTACTTTTTTTGTCAATTCCATATCTGGCTACCCTATATGCAACCATTAAATCATCCATCACCTTTGGTTTTGGTTTTGTAAACATTGCTTTGCTTGAGCTTTTCCTAAAGCAACCAAAATATAAAAATATTTCTATCTATACCAATGTTCAGACTAAAAACAAAGAGTTTTGACAACAAACACAGGATATAAATTGTGATTTTAAGCCACTCACAGTAAAGAATACAAAGGATATTTTATGTTTTTTGTTTTATTTTACAGTTTTGTAAAAAGTTTTATTGAATTCCTTAAATTTTTTTATTTTGTTCACAAGCACCAGCCACTTTCGAATAAGTTACGAACAATTTAAATGAACTGACATTTGCTTTTGTATTACATAGTTGCAATTATAAAAGGGTAATTTATAATTTACGAAAAGGGGTAAAAAAATCCCTCAAAAGAAAATATTTCCGAACGTGCGAAAATGAATTTTCGAAAAACGTAGTATGTACATAATACAATTTGTACGAATTCGTAAATCTTTTCTTTCGAATTGTATTACATAATAACCCCCCTGTATAAACAGAAAATAAAAAAAAATTAGGATATAAAGAACATTAAAGTTATTAATTGCTGATTTGTATACTTTTTTAATAAACCTAATAATGTTCTTAAATCTTCTTAAACCTCCTTTTGGAAAATGAAAGACCTCCTTAATGCTCGCTTTTTAAAAAAGTCGACGATAACATTAATTTGTTCTGTAAACTGCTTGATTATTATAATTTTTTAAAACTAGTGTTTAAATGTTGAAACTATAGATTTTTTAGTCGTGTTGTTGCCATTGAATAAATTTTTACAGCAAAATCATCCAATTGTGTTGACAATATGGACAACAACTGTGAGGAGATCTGTACGAATGCACGATGTCCCTGTGGCAATGTCATCTTTTAACTTTTAATTTGACCGAAGTAACAACTTTTTAGGACAAGTAAAAACAAACACTCTGTTTTTCTCGCTGCCATTCTGCTTTTTTATTTTTTTTTTTGCATACGTTTTTTATATTATTATTATTTTATTATATTTTTTTTCTCATAAATTCGCGTTGCTACATAGAACAATAACGATTTTTAATATGTCCTGCAGCTTATTGTAAGTAGTTGAAAAATGTCAGCTTGACATAATTTAATTTAATATTTTATTATTTTTTGTTTATTTTTTCATTTTTACGAGTATCTAACGTTGCTCTCTAAAAATTTAGTTTGTGACATAAAAGTTTAATGAAACATGACTGGATATTTTTGTTTTAAAATGTTAAATTTTATATTTAAGTAAAATCTTGTTTGGGTGGAGCGTTAGTTAGGGATGGATAATTTTTGGTTTGCTCCTAGTAGAACGAGTAAATTGTGAGTAATTATATTTAAAAATATAATTTATTATGATGTTGAGATTCCGCTGGTCTTAACTCAAAATGAGAAAAGTGTTTAACTACGAAAGGAATACCGAGTAAAGCCAGATTCACAATGAGAGCACCATTTTCACAGAGTGTGCACAATGAATGCAACCATTTTTTTCACAAACATATTTTCAGTTAATAAAAATATGTTAAAATTTTAGCACGATTAGTTTTACTTGGATATAAATTTTTATCTCAAAACATAGGTAATTGTAAAATTATCATACAAAACTTATAAAAATTACACTGTGCTAGGTGAAAAAATAAACTTGCCGGGCACATAGTGTTTTAACATAATTGAGACTGGTCATACATTATACACCACTAGGGGCGACAAGTATGTTTTAAGAAAATGTTAAGAACTAATGGAGGTCGGTCATACATTTTATCCCCCTGGCGGCGATTCATTGGCAGTTATGGGACTTTTTCTTCAATATATTTCTAATCTGTATTGACTAGTTTGTATGGGAACCCCCTTAAGGAATGGTGATAGCGGGTAGATTTGTTAGAAATAAATGATTAAGATGAAAAATAATGTGGGGTTGGTTCTTTATTTGGGGTATCCTAGACTAATTAAAAAAAACAATCTGGCAACTTTTTTTCACATGATTTTTGTTTTGTTATAATTAAAAGTGAATTTCCTATTTAATTCTAATAATATGTATGCGGGTTAAAACACTAGTAATGAAATCGATGAGGCTAAAGTGTAGGATCTTTTAGATTTGTGTACTTAATTTTAGTTTTATTAACTGAATACCTGATCTCCATTTTATGTTATTTGAAAAAAATAAAAAATAACACTAATGTTATACCAGCTTTTTTTGTATGCAAAATATAACTTGAAAAAATGTTACGAAAACTAAACAAAATTGCCGTTTAGCAATTTTTGGCGATTTCTGGCATCCGGTTTGGCGATGTAGCTCAAAAAAATCTGACAATCCTGCTTTTGAGTCAAAAAAACAGTTTTGTCGGGATTCAATTGTATCCTAGCCGAGACCCTTCTGAAAGAGCCTTTTAAAAGTGTCGTATGATCCATGTTCATCAGATAGATAATTTAATGGCATTTAATTTTCAAATATGATTTCAGGCATATGCCCACCGCGGCTTTAAGTTCCTCGGCCCATTCTGTTCAATTTTGGACCTCTTTTTCTAATAAATCTGGCCGTTTGGCTTCTGTGTTGGCTTGAATATTGGCTTTCAATAAACTAATGCCCTAACATAGCCCCATAAAAAGTTGTCTAGATGCGTTCCATCGCACGTGAACAGGACAACTTCCTGAAATTCCAAATACAGCAATTTTGTTTATTGACTTATTCATTTATTCACTAATCACTTAACACAATTCTTTGATAAAAGTGCCCGCGAACAGGTATATTTTTCAAAGTAAACTTCCACAATATGGAAACGTTGCTGTAGCATCAAACAATTCATAATGACTTGGAAAATTTTACTGAATAGAAATGTCTACACAGTTTGACATTCTCAGCTCTTAATAGTTACGGATATCGATATTTCTAATGCAGCTTAAAAATTGCCCTAACATTTTTTAGTTACTCTAACTAGTAAAAAATAATTTTGGGGTTTATTACAATAAGATTTCAAAAAGTACAAATTTTTACTGAATTAAGTACAATTTTGGAAATGTCATTTATCATCCCTGTGCCACCCTTATATGTATGTAGGTACATTAGAGCAGTCGACCTCCATACACAAAAAAGTTGTGCCAGTCACCCCCTAAAATAAAAGATATGTCAAAGAAATTTCAAAAACAGGAACAATTTTTATGCCACGCCCCCAAATACGGTTTTTTTGTTTTAAATATGTAGCACTGCCATCTGAAGTCCGATTTCTTCATATCGCATATCGTTGATCCTGGCTTGACAGTTACTTAATTAGTATTGGGAAACATCTTTTATTTATGTGAATCTTTCAAAAAAGTTATGTGAATTAATTCTATCTTTTCTTTCACCTTTCAGAAAGTAACACAGCTTTCAGAATAAAGTGTCTATATCTTTTGATTAGTGTTTAAATTTTTTTTTTAAACAAAAACCTGTTTTTATAATAAATTGAAATTAGATTTTCTTTTTAATGTTAAAAAGTTGTTTTAAAAATATAAGATATGCATACATTTAGTATGTTTATGTATGTATGTATGTATGTATGTTAAAATTGAAATTGGGGTTTAAAAATGTCATTCGTCAAAAAAAGTAAATTAACGTTTATTGCAATATTAGACAAATAAAAGAGAAAAGGCATAACAAACAAGTTAAACGTAAAACAGAAAATGAAAGCAAACAGATATGTATGTATAAAATAGAAAAAAGATGGAAAGAAAAGAGATAAATATTTCAGAATTAATCAGTTGAAGCTATTCATTTAAGAACGACAAAAGCCTAGGCTTCATTTTTAATCCGACATCAAATTCTGGGCACCACTTATGCCATCTCGGTCCTTCTCCGATATGTTAAATTTTTAAACGTGCAAGAAAGTCCTTCTAAACCTTACTTATACATTTCACATACATTTCACATTAAACTATGTTGGTAGAACCCAATACATAACAACAACAAAATCCACCAGTGACAAAAACGTATATACAAATGTATTAAGTTTCAAGAACTTAAATTTTTTTGCCACGCCCTAAAATAATGCGCTTTTGGAAATTTGGCACTTTGAAATTCGGGAATTTAAATTTGAGCCACATGACCCAAACCTAAATTTTCAATACACATAACTTTCTTTGTGATTTTTTCTGAGTTAAAACATTTTTGGGGTAAAAATTCATTGAAAAATCTAAGGTGATTTTTTAAAAAGAAGAATTAACCGAAATGTAGGTTAATTTTCATTTTATTTTTATAGTTTTTTTTTTAATTTTTTTTTTTGAGGTGAAATTTAATGAAAAAAGTGGGTGATATTGCATTATTAAACATAACCCTAAATTTTGGCGAAAATTTTCCTTTTCTTTCTAGTGCCTCATATCACAGCGTCATTACAATAGCTTTAAGCGGCCGTTAGCAAAGTCGCCCTAAGCAAAATCGCCCAAATTGAAAAATTGCTTAAAGATTAATCGTCCAACGTAAACTCTAAATTCTCAGTTTTAATTAATAAGTGGAGCTGATAACCTATGCTGCCAATGCTCACTCCCATATTTAGTCTCAAAATTTATTCTGTTGATTAATTAAATAAATTTAATTAATAAATACTTATTTCTGTTTGGGTCATATTTATGGAGGATTTTATGTCAAGTGACCCAATTTTTAAATCGATGTCTTCCGAGTTGGATGCAATTTGCACCAGGGTTATTCCTTCTGGATAGAAGTTTTTCAACAAGATCAATCAAAAAGTTTCTGAGTTAGAGGGGGTCAAAGTTTGACATTTTGGCCATACAGGTGTTCTTTTTCATCCATGTAACTTATTACCAGGGAAACCATCAGTATGCAATTGCATGTTTTTCCTGGTGCGACTAATGAAAGCAGAAACCATATATTTATTAGTTTCAGAGCTTTTTGTGAATTTTGGCATTCGTTTGTCAGTGAATATGTTTGCATATATTTTACCGTTTGCAGCATTTGTTTGCATAATTTTGTTAAAAGATCCTTTTTGTAGCATTTTTCAAGTTTTTAGTGCATATTTTGCCTTTTTGAGGATTATTTTTTTATACATATCAAATTTTTTTTGAGGCCTACAAAAGCTTCCGCAGCAAAAAACAAAATGGTGGCTTTTTTTTTAATTTTCTAAGCTAATCCCGCGAAGCTCTATGCTTGTCTGCAGTAGAGAAACCAGAGTCTATGGCGGGAATCGAACCCGCAACCCCGGCGCTGATAGACTAGCTCGCTACCACTTTTCAAGTGCTCTAACGTTAACCATCCATCCGTATGGCTGGTGTCCTGTCCATGTTTATTTTGTGCGTAAAGTACAAATTGCAATTATGTAAATAATTTGATCAAATAAAGACGAAGTCTATGTAAATGGAGAGAATCTGTCTATAATTTCACATATTCCCCATAAAAACTTCTTAACAAATTAGACTTTGTGCCCGTATTAAATGGGTATTTAGATTAAATTCGCCTAAGAATATCAAACTGAAAATTAAATTATTCTTGAATCAGTTCACATCTGCCCAAAGCTTCCATATATAAATAGCTTTAACCTCCTTTTAAATGTTAACATTAATAAACAATTTCGCGACCGACCCTAAAATCCCTTTAAGACAAAAAAATATCATATGGATGTTAATATCTAGATAAAATTTAGCACAAATAGCTCATATATCACTCCATTTTTGCAACATAGTCAAATCTCAAAAAATAAAAAATTTAAAGTTACTTAAGCAAAAATGTTCCATTATACCTTCTTTATGTTTTAAACCAAAATCTGCATTATATCTCAAAGTGAACCGAAGTTATAGCAAAATATATTTTATTGGATCTGTATACAAAGGTACATTTTGAAAACTTTAAAAGCATTTGACCTAATTTGATTTTTTTTTTTTTGAGATATGGCGTTGTTGCAATAAAGGAGCGATATGAGTTTCAGCCTCTTAACATAACTTTGTTTTTGTGTGCCGATGACCGCTCATCGATTCCAAATAGGGTTAAATCTCGAAAATAAGTATGTAAATACTATGTTGTTTTCATTCAATGGAACTGTTATTAAATTGTTGATTATTTTGTTTTAAAATTAACAATTATTTAATTTTTTGGGGCATATTTTTAACAATTTTTAGCGCATATTTTCAAGTTTTTACGGCATATTTAATGCGCATAAAAAGTGTTTTCTATATCATATTTCTGGGTTTCCTGCTTATTAACTATTGGTGATCAATCTTTTGAAATTTTTTTTTTTTTGGTTTTTTTAAATTTAAAACTTTTTTTTTATTTTATTTAAGCGGGAATGTTTTTTTTTTTGCTCAAAAGAAAGCTTGTGTATTTTCCTTTAAGTTAGTTCTGGTTTTTAGGAAAAAAATTCATAAGCTAAAAATTAAAAAACTCTCGTCTTGAGTTAGAAAAGAAAAATACTCATCAAATAAATTTAAAAAAAATAAAAACCCGCGGCAGTCAAGAATAAAAAATTATCATAAAATTTTAATTAATATCATTTTGTAAAATTCCTTTCTTCATAAAAATAATTTTATGAAAATTAAATTTAATGAACTTTATTAGCCTAATTAAAATATCAAAATTTGGATTAAAAACCATAAAACAGTTCAACAAAAATAACCACAATACTAAATAAAAACTTTAATTTTATTTTCGATGCTTGTAAAAGTTTCGAAATACAAATATTTTGAAGCTGTTAATAACGCGGGAGATAAATCTAGTACTCCAGGAAGGCGAGTTTGACACAATTTTATAATGGCTCCTACATAATACACAATCCTATTTTGATTAACTGCCTGTTTTTAGAAAACGTAAGCAAGTGAGTGAGTGAGAAATTATATTGAAAACAACAATAAAAAACGAAAATTTGTTTTTGTTTTCAATATAATTTCTCACTCACTCACTTGCTTACGTTTTCTAAAAACAGGCAGTAAGAGCATTAAATATAGACAGCAAAATAATTCTTTTTTTCATTTCAACTAAAAACAACTTTAGTCATTTTATCATTTCAACGAAAACTGCAGTTTTTCTTAACAGAATGCTGCTGTTATTTACACCAAAATTTCCTACCATACTGCATTTGCAGAATTTAAAAATTTTGCCTCGAACAATTTTTATATAAGAAAAGGTAAGCAAAAATTATAAAAAATAAAAGTTCGTAAAAAATGTAAATACTAAAAGATAACAGAAAAATAATAATTTTTAAATATCGCAAAATCTTGTCGTTTAAGAAAATGTTTATATACATTGATACAGTTAAAGTGTATGTTTACTTTCTGGAGAAAATACAGTTTCCATTTACGTTTCTGGTAGTAAAACTGTTTTTTTGTTTGAAACATGTGGTGAATATTCTTATCTGTGCAAGTAAGACCGAGCAAAAAAAAGAACAAATTTATCTGGTCGAAATGAAACAAAACTTCATTGTAAGACGTCGCTTAAAATTTCAATCTCGTAATAGACCCAAAAAAAAACAAAAATTAATAAATTCCTGTTTTTTTTTAATAAACAGAATATACACAAACTTGTTTTTTTTTATTTGTGCATATTAGCAACTCACAACTTAAGCGACCCATACACATGTGATATTATTGTATAAGATATTCGCCATATTATTTCAATTTTGTCCTATCTTATGCAATAAGTCGTACAATGGTTTAATTAATTTAATTAAAAAGTGAACATAATCTATAGGAATAACACAAACAGCATTGTACAATGTTTCCAACACATTTCACTTTCTTTTCGTTGTGCAATAAAAATAAAAGTCTTTTGATTGTTGCCAATATAGTGTGTCACATTAGAATATCACATACACATTGGCGATATAATTGTACAATACGTCGAATTGAACAATTTTATTCCCAGTGTATGAGCCTCTTTAAAGATGAGCAGTGAATTATCCTTTTAAGTAGATACGTGGTCGGCAGGATGTCTATTAAATATGTGCTTGTGCACTTATATGGTAATAGGAAACTGTACTTATTTACAAGCTTTTAGCTACCCTGGAGTTAAGTAGATTAACTAATGAAGAAGAGGCGGGGGAAAGAGGGACATTACATCGTTAAATCAACTTCGCTTTTCATAAGGACCCAGAATATATTTACTTTATAGGATATAATATTAATTTTGTTGTTAAGGGTCTACAAATGAATGCTAAATTTTATATTTATCAGCCACGCCCACCGTCCATATACAATTTAGAACAAAGCACGATACTTTTACAGCAGGTAAATATAAATATTAAGTGTCGTTTTGTTCTCAAAAAGTGAAAAAGTAAAAATTGTTTTCATTATCCAGAGCGATATGAAATCTTAATATTCTGAAGTAAAAATAGGATTTGTGCTAAAAGTTAATTGCGGATACAAATCATGAAATTGTGAGCCTCTTGCATTAGATATAAGATCTTCTCTTTCCGTTGTTTTTAAAAGTTCAAGTATTGGTTTCCAGGATTCACA
Organism: Pollenia labialis; assembly: GCA_949318255.1. Lineage (NCBI taxonomy): Eukaryota > Metazoa > Arthropoda > Insecta > Diptera > Polleniidae > Pollenia > Pollenia labialis. Next base: position 38,951,431 of record OX439140.1, read on the forward strand.
CAGGGGTTTAGTAGCATTTTCAGGAACATATTGAATTTTTTCACATATGTTTCCCCACTCCTCAGCCCAAAAGGTTTTCATTGAAATAATTTTTTCAGCTAACATTCGAGACAATCTATGCTCAGGCAGTTGTAGAACTCTATTAATGTAAGAAAAATGTAGCCTTAAGGTATCAATATACAGGGAGTTTATACCAGTTTCTAAATAAAGCATGTAGTTTGGCGTATTTAATGGTAAAAGTAACATTTTCTTTACGAAGTATCGAAATATTTTTTCCACTTCATCATATTTTTTAAATCCCCAAATTTGAGCACCGTAAAACATTAAAGATCTGGAAGCAGCGACGAAAATTTTAAGTTTATTATTGTTCGATATCTTAGGATGATTTATATATTTTGACCACGTTGATGCAATCGCCATTTTCGCTGTTGTTAATTTGTTTCCTAAGTGCTTTGTAAAAGATAAGTTAAAATTGATATCCATTCCCAGATATCTGTAGTTATTGACAATTTCTATATTACGTTCTTCAAAATTCCACTTAATATTATTGGATAGTCTTACACCACTACGAAAAACGACTATCTTTGATTTTTCCAAATTTACCTTAAGGCACCACATCAAGCAGTAAGAATGAAGAGCATCAATCATGGTTTTCAGTTCATTTGGGGAATCGGCCAAAATAACAATGTCATCTGCGTACAGAAGAATTTTAACAGCAATGTCTGCAACTTTTACTCCGCCAGGAAGCAAATCAGCTAAGTCATTAAGATACAATGCAAACAAAATTGGACTTGTTTAACGCCAACGTTAACATTAAAAGGTTCAGAAAACGTATTTCCATACAGGACTTGACTAGACGTGTTTTCGTATGTAAGCTGTAGAATACGAACAATTTTTGATGATAATCCCATAGTTGATAATTTATAAAAAAGCAAATTTCTGGGAACCAAATCAAAAGCACAGGAGAAGTCCACAAAAAATGCGTATGTGTTCTTACCATTTATTTTGTTTAAGTGTATAATATTTGTCAGATTGAAGACGTTATCAACTGTAAAGTAATTTTTTCTGAATCCAGCTTGATATTCATTTAATATGGAATATTTTTCGATCCAATTTGTTATGCGATTTAAAATTATGTTGTTAAAGATTTTGCACAGGGTATCAGGGTAATTTGAAGCGCAATTGGGATCACCTTTTTTTAAAAGTGGTATAAATATGGCGGTTTTAAAGCTTGTTGGAACATTTTCGTGTAAAAATATGAGGTTGAGAACTGAAAGTATTTCCATAACAAAACAGGCGGGGGCAAATTTATAGAATTCAAAGCTTATACCGTCGATTCCAGGAGACTTATTTAGTTTTAGCGATCTTAATACTGATGAAAGCTCAACAATCTCTATTGGCGAATCGAGAAAAGCATCAATATAATATGGCATACACCAGTGAATTTCATTTATTTTGTTTGTATTTTGCAATAAATTTCTAAAATGAATACGAAAATCATCTGCAGTTAGGTTGCCTATTGTTATTTGTTTTCTTGATTTCATATTATTGGAGAGTTTCCACCACGCTTTACTACATCTGACCAAATTAAGTTGTTTCAGATTTTCATTATAGAACTCAAGTTTTTTTTCGACAAATCTTCGAAAAAATCTTAATATGTTTTTTAATTAAAAATGGTGCTGTATTTCAATAAAAGCGCCATTAAAATGTTACCAGTGAAAATATCTTACACGCTTAAGCTACTGAGTTGCATTCAATTTTTTTTTCATCAGTTTTCGTGGTAAAATATTTATATAACTTCGTTAAATTTTTATTAATAAGATTTTTGTATGACGTGCTAAATTCCCAGTTTTTCATATTTGATAAATACACTGAAATTTATTGTTGAGGGAAAGCTAGCTTCTATGCGCATTTCACTGGTTGCTTAGGCCAGCTCATCAGGAAACCTTTTCCAAAGATTTTAGAAAAGCTAAAAATATTATACAAATAAAACCTTAAAGCGAATAAGAATTATAAACACTCAAAGTCTTTCTTGTAACAATATCAAAGCCAAAACAAAACACCAACAATAAACAGTGAGTTTATCTTTTCTTACATTCCCCTAAAAAAGATACATTTTTTTTTGTGCAAAATGTGACTTCTAACGAAAACCAATGATGGATTTCTCTTATTAAAACAGTTCTCTATGGAGCTGCATCATTAGAGTTTTGAAAAATGAAAAGCTTCTTTGCAGCCAAAATCCCTCTACGCGCTGGCGCATGTTTCATGATGGCATACATTTCTGAGAACAAATTTTTCATAATGAAAACAGCTTATGTTAAATGGTTTGTCAGAAAAATATAGAGCAGGCTCTGATTGAAATTTTGCCAGATCAATTTGCCATCTTTTAAAAAAGAAATGTTGTAAAGAATTATTGCGTTTTGTTCCAATTCACAGTATTTATTTCGTTTCGATATGAATCATATTGAAAGGTTGTATTTTAAAATGAATTATAATATAACCCTTCACTAATATCACAAAGTTATTTATTTCATAGGAGTAGAATTATTTTATTTTGACCTGTTAAATAACAACAATGACTATATAGATTTAATATGTAGAATACACTATAATTTTTGCGTTTTGATATGAGACACCATTGTTAAAAACTACCCTACAAGAAATGGATGACCAAAACTAATCCACACGCACTATTTTTTTTTTACTGTTACCCTGCAAATTATGGGATTAGTCCAAAAACGCATGTAAAATATAGCCCACAAGTGACTAGGACTACTCCAAAAGTATCCCAAAAGTCCTAAGGCAGGACCATACAACCCAGCTTTGGATTACAAAGGAGTAGTCTAAAAACTACTCCATTGTATAGACAAGAGGAGCAGTTTTAACTTCGTTTAAAAACGAAAACATGTTGTTAAAAAACGAAGACATGTCGGTCTCACTACAAACACTTGACATGGTCTATTCTTGCATTACATCGGACCAGTCCATGGAGTAGTCCATTTAATCAAATTGGATCAGGTGGTCCAAAAAAATTTGCAGGGTACAACTGGCGTTGCCACTCGTGTACGTTTGTATACCAAAATAGGAATATTTTTCAAAGCCTAAGTTTTCTGTGAATACGTTTCATAAATTGCAATTATTATAAGAATTCAGCTTAATTTGTATTAATTAATTTAAATAAAAGTGGTGGAATTTTGGGAATTGCTGTTGTTAAAAACATTTTAGGAAGAAATGTTTGCTAGTGGCAACGTTAATTCACACGTACACAAAAGTTTAGGTAATTTCTTCACGTTGGACTTAAGAAAGCGATAATGACCATTATTCTGTCATCAATGACAGTCAAATGACCGGTAAAAGGATAGTCACTCTTCTTGTAGGGTACAAACCTGAGCATAAACGCAGTTTAGAGAAATATTTTTTATGCTTTTTCTTTATAATTTCCTGTGGTCTTGGATATTTTAGGAAAATAAATTTTTAGCTCCTGGCTAGTAACAGCTTAATCAATATAATTAATAAAATTGTAATTTATTTATTTATTATGCATACGTACGTATAATAAATTACATTTAAAAATCAATGTAATTATATGTATGTATGTATGTGCATTAGTCGAGTTCAATAAAATAATAACGTGAAAAACATTTATGAGTTGTTTCCAGTTGTCAGGCAATTGCCGATTGGATAGAGAAAAGTCGAAAGGAAATCGATAAAAATTTGAATAGTGAATACAAGACGAAAAATCCCTTTTTTTTAATTTTTATCACATGTTTATAATGTCTTAAAAGTTTTTGTACTAAATGATGAATTACTCGAAATGAAGATACATTTATAGCGGTTTTCACCTTTTGTATTAAATTTACAGCTCTGCTTTTCTTAATACGATTTTATTCTACAAAGCATTAGTGTATTTTTCGTTAGTATTGTAAATTAATAAAGTTGCTGACTAAGGGAAAGAGACAGATAAAGTTTCTTCAACTATTTTATTCTGGGTTATTTAACAATCGTGTTTACTACAGCTTTTTGTTGGATTTTTCAACCACAGCCTAGTAAATTTTAGTCTAATACATTTTTTTGTGGCAGTGCTGTAAATCTTAGTAATTTAACTCAATTAAAAAATTCACAAGGACTACAAGTGACTTAACTATCAAGGGTGAAAACCGCTTATGTTTTCAAAAATTATAAAAACCCAAAATCGGTTGAGAACTTGCCCAGTAATAAATAATACTCCAGACCACCGATGTACCAATTATTTAACATTTTAAAAGACCCAAAATTGTGTCATATGGAAAAAGTTTTAATTTTTTTATTGCTGTAGTTGTTCCTTTGACCAGAGTGATGAATTTATAAATGTTATTTTTGTCAACCTTATAGGGATGTTTCGTCGATTGCTTGTCGAATTTTTCAAGGGATTTTCTATTTAAAAATTATTAATTAATTATTATTGTTTACATACCCATTGCGCCAGAAATGGGCCTCATCGCTGAACAAAATTTGCCTCGAAAACGTCGGATATACTTGGAACTTTTCAAGAGCCCATAACCAAAATAACATGACAGCATGACACGACTCACACGTGATCTGTTAAAAAAGGCTATTAAAAAAAGGATCTCTACTTGAATTACCCGTTACAAAGGAACCAAACTAGTCCATTCTCTGACTTGAGAATTCACTTTAAAATGTGGCCATACAACGTTGAACTCCTCTAATGTCATACATACCACATATGTGACTGACACACATTTGTAGATATATAATTGTCATTACGAGTATTTTTTTATTAGAAATTTATAACATATGAACCCGTAGTAGGGGCGTGTAAATGTTTGGGAAAATAACACCTGCTGAATATAGAAAAACTGTTTAAAAATCAATATTGGATTTATAAGTTTAATGTTCGAGTATTAACATTTTAATTCTTTCCCTCTTATTTATAAAAAATAAAACATTTTTATAAATGTTCTATGCGTAAAATTTTCATAGAAAATCCGTTTGATAAGTCTTTTATAAGCCTGTTTCATTTTTTATAAATAAGATCGTTTAACTTTGGCTTTAAGTTATTAACTTTAAAGTAAATGATCACTTATAAAAAGTTCAGCCAATAGAGAATGGGTTGGCAAAAAAAGACAGACATGCCCAAAAAAAATTGGGAAGTGAGTTAGTGCGCGAAGGTCACGGGTTCTATTCCCTCCAGAGATTCTGATCTGTTTTGCTACTACGGTCTAAAGGTCTACGTTAATATTGCTCGGTTAATTAAGCTAGAAAATAATTTGTAATTGTATTTATAACATTTTATAAATAAGAAATTTTTCAAACATAATGTAATCTGACGTAAATTATCCCTTAATTCAATACCAAAACCCATTACAAAGAACATTTTTAAGATTTAGCTTAACTCAAGAGACATTTGTAGTCAAATTCATCCTTACGCAAACATAATTTAGTGGATTGCTTATTAAATGGAATCGTTGGTCCATTGTGTTCGACCCGTAAAAGAATTTTATGGTAACAACAAAGGAAAAATGAGCTTCAAATAACTCTGGGTCACAAATTGTCAACAACGTCGTGAACAACTGAATCTGATACCTCAATATTTAGAGATACAGTGCCAGCGCGCTAGTCCGAAGGTGTGTAATCCGACTTATCCAGCAATCCGAATTGAATTTATGACGTATTACATACTCTATAGTTCGCATTGATTGCAAGTTCGCTAAACCGAATTTTTATTTATTTTATTTTTCTGTTTTTTTTTATAATTTTAAGAACCGATTCTCTGTGCAAACTTTGAAAATTTGCGTGTGAATTTCTGAAGAGGAAATTCTTAGCTGGATTATTAAATCTGACAATACTTCGTGGGAGCATGTGCACGCAAGAGAAGCAACCCTACATGACAAATTATGTATGTTAAAAAACATAACATTTAAAAAAAGCTTTACTGCGTATTCATTAAAAACTAAATTGCTCTTGAAATATATTTTCAGAAAAATTTTTAATGAAATTTTGTTTGAAAATACGTTTGATACAAGGCCAATTCATTCAAGTTTGTCTTTTTATTTCTACGATTTCCATATGACGTGGTAAATTCTAGGTTTTTTATAAATTTACTATTAATTAATTACAACCCGATTAACTGATCGGTTAATTTAAAATTGGCTTTTTTCGATTAACGATTAACCCGGTTAATTTCAGTCGATTAACCGATTAACGTAACAATAATTTTAAATTTTTGTTTTGGCTTTGATATTGTTACAAGTAAGACTTTGAGTGTTTATAATTCTTATTCGCTTTAGGGTTTTATTTGTATAATATTTTTGGCCTTTCTAAAATCTTTGGAAAAGGTTTCCTGATGAGCTGGCCTAAGCAACCAGTGAGATGCGCATAGAAGCTAGCTTTCCCTCAACAATAAATTTCAGTGTATTTATCATATATGAAAAACTGGGAATTTAGCACGTCATACGAAAATCGTATTAATAATTTTTGTGATTTTTAACAATGGGTGAGTTCCAAAATGTTGGTTGCAAAGCAACTCGCATTTTTAAATGCATTCTAGAATGCAACCATGTACAATTTTACAACGTTATCTGTACCAAAGTTCACCAAAAAAGTTTCCTTTTAGAAATACATTTTTTTTAAAGTGCAGTACAAAAAAAGAAATAAAGGAATTCGGAAATGAACTTTTTTGCAGAATATTCGGTGCTGAGCTTTGCCAGGATGAGTTAGATGATGACCTGCCAACAGAAATAACTTTCGAAATTAACACAAGAGCAGAATTAAACGAAACAATTAGAAGTTTTAAACATTTTCTAAATTTAAACAAGACTGTTATGGCATAATGGATGATTTTTGTGTTAAGAGAAATCCAGGACACAAGCTGAGAATTTAGATATTCTGTATTATGGGTTGCTTTCGATTTCTCCAACACCTCCGATAAGTGAAAGAATTTTTTCGAAGTCAAAATTTATTAATTTAAAACTAAAGAAAAAGAGTCACTTAAATCCTAACCCCCGTATTTATAAACGATTATTAAATTTAACAAACGTTTATTAAGGCAAATTTTCATACAAAATTTGTTTTGTAAACCTTTATTAAATTTAAAAAATTTTATAAATACGGGCGTAAATATTTTAACCAAATAATTTATCTAAAATTTTATGTAAATGATCTCACAGCTTATTTTTTTAATAAATACATAATCGGGCATGTTCTGAAAATATAAATAACTCGAAATTGAAATCGAAAAAATTTTGAATTCTATTCTGTGTTTAAAGTTGATAAAAATATTTCTTTTTCTATACCTCATACTTTAAGGACCAGATATCTTTCCCAAAACTACTTTTGGAATCCGGAAAATCTACGTTCATTTAAAAAAAAAAGAACTTAAATTCTCCATATCAAATCTTAAACAAAAACCACAACAATAAATAGTGAGTTTATCTTTTCTTACAGTCCCGACTACAATTTGTTGATTTTTGTCAACTCTAAAGCTATGTTCACATTGTGTGTACTTGTCATATGGAATGTCACTTTTCTACCCACATGTGTTTTCATGTGTATGTCAAAATTTGAGTTTTACATAAGGTTTTTAATTTACATGTTCACATAATGGTATGTAACGTACATTTGACATAACCTTTCAAAAAAATTAAAAACATTTTTAATAATTAATTTGTGCATTTTTTATCTGTTTTATTATTTATTTACTATTTTAATATATATGTATTACAATTTCAATTAATTTTTGCCGCCATAAACAATTTTGTAAATAAAAAACAGCTGATGTCAGATGCTTTGTCACTTGAAAATAGAACACGTTCTAAATCAAAATTGTCATGTGTACTGTACACAGAGAAATAACACATGATAGTGTTTGAAGGGGTTCAGACGATATGTACATATTTAACATGTGAAAAAGTGACAATCCACATGACAAATACACATAATGTGAACACAGCTTAAATGTAGTTGTAAGTGGGTAAAGAAAAAACAAAAATAAAAACAAATTACCTTATTTTATTTTGCCAGTTCAGTTTATTTACACTGCCACATGCATATAAGTTATCAAAGATTTTCTTGGGATTCATTTATAAAAATTGCTTAAGAAATGGCTGTGTTACAGCCAGAAAAAATATATCATGAAAATTTTCAATTTTTAATCAGGCTAAAGTTCATCAAATTTAATTTTCATTAAATTATTTTTATGAAACATGTCATGGTAACCAGCCGCCTGGGTTCGAATCTCAGGTCAGTCAAGAATGAATGATTATCAATAACAATTTTAATTAATTTTCATGTTGTAAAATTCCTTTCTTCATAAAAATTATTTAATGAAAATTAAATTTGATGAACTTTAGCCTGATTAAAAATTGAAAATTTGGATTAAAAACCATAAATAGTTCAACAAAATAACCACAATTCTAAATATCATGAAAATTTTTAAAATAAAATTATATATAAAGGGTGTGTGTGAAACAGTAGCAAAGTTCTATGGTGAATTGAAATGTTCAAGATTTTCTACGCTAATGTCAAAATGTATACTAGCCCCCAGGGCTAGTGAAATTGATTCACCTCAACAGTGTCAAAACTTTACTTCCATGAGTATTTTGCTACCGTTTCACCCAAAGTTGAGAATTGACATAAATTCAAATCACGTGAAATTGTAAAGGAGCCAAACTATCATGTGTTTAAAGTTCATATAAATATTTCGTTTTAAATATCATATTATTTGCGGACCACATATCTTTACCAGAACTACTCTTAGGATCAGGGAAAACAAAGATAATTTTTAAAAAAAATTAAACTGCATTGATTTCAATTTCACATGATTTCGATTTCCAGAACATCGCCCGCCGACTGTCTTAATACCTAAATTTTTAGGTGAGTTGTTAATAAAAGTTTATTTTCTGTAACTGTGGTAAGCAGTGTTGCCAGTGAAATTTCGAGAAATATATATTTTAGTTTCCAAAGATACACTTTTTCCCCAAAAGATACATTTAAAAAAAATTGAAAATGCATTTTTATCGTTTAACATAACTTTTTAATTTCATATTTAATGAATATTGCAATGAAAATTATCAGGTATATTCTAGGTTTCGACTCGAATTACAAACAAACAATTTCTTGGATCCGCATAATTCATAAAGATCGCTAATTTGCAAACCGCAGCACGATAGCAAGGTCTAATATTTATTAAAAATCGTCAAAGCTGTCGCTTCTTTCGCGAATATGGCTAAAATTCGCGAAAAATTATAAACTTTTTAACAAACACTAATATTTATTTGCAATCGCTAAATGGATTAAAAAATTCCAAAAATAGCGAAATTTCGCGAAAATTTTTCATATTTCAAACAACCCATAAATTGATTAAAAGTCCCTTAAACAATCAGGAATGGCAAAAATTCGGTAAAAATTGATAACTAGCGGAAATTCACAAAAATTTTATAACATCGGCTAATAACAAAGTCTACTTTTTATTATAAATTGTTAAAGCTGTAACGAATCAGAAAACTTACAGGAACAATCGCTTTTATCGCAAACGTGGCTAAAATTTGGTATTCCTTTTTTTTAATATACAGTAAGTCTGGATTCACACTATGAAAGTTTCTTTCAGAAAGGGTTAGTTTATCGGTGAGAGGGGAGAGAATAACAGCATGTTCTCTTCCTCTCTCACCAATCAACTCAGACTTTCTGAAAGAAACCTTTCATAGTGTGAAGCCAGACTAAGCAAACTTTAAAGCAGATGTTTATATTTCTTCAGAATAACTTCGCACTACTACTAATCATTGATTAAGGTAGATCGTATGTTCAAACACCTTTTCTGCTTTCTTTCTTCATTATTAAAGCTGCTGTTGTATTAGTATTGAGTTGGCAACGATGGTAAGTATTAATAAGTTTTAGTTGGCTTAAAAATTCTCTAATATTTTATTTCTGTACATTTTGCGTACAGATTCAAAAGATACGAAACATGTCAGAATTATACATGGTTCCTGAAGATACGAAAGTGTATCTTTCGTATCCTAATGGCAACACTCGTGGTAAGAGACTTCTAACTCGAAACATGGTTCATGTCAAAACTAATCATTTCCATAGGTCTTCATATAAAAAAAATTAATACAATTGCTGAGTTTAATGCTTTGTTTAAATCGTCTTACGAAAGAGGATATGCAAGACATCGTAGCTCTTTTGTTAAATTCAACAACAAAATACACAGAGTTTCCGCTTGATTTCATAAAAGAGCTGCGATATTATATTGCTTTTGGTTTTTCCCCAACACGGGATTCCTCTAATGAGTCGTAGTAAAACGAAATATTCTTAAACTTATTTATTTCTGACTTCCAGCCTAACGACCCTTCTTATGATTGTATATTTTCTAGAAAACCATATTACCACAACACATTTTTTAAAAAATATCGTTGCACTTTAATGAAATTTAACGGAAACTCTCTGTATTTTGTTGATGGATTAAAGAAAAGTGCTTCGATATCTCGCACTTGCACTTTTGAAACACTAATACTGAGCTCCGCTATTGAGATTCTTGGATTTAATTAAATTAAAAGTACAGTTATTGCGTTTTAATACGGAACTCCATAGAATTTCTTATCAATAAGTATGAGTAATATTTTGATGTTTACCTTAACATACTTAAATTCTTATTTTCTACATAGATATGTTTCTAAATAATTGAAAGCCATTAAAATATGATCACAGGCTTAATGCATATAAATATTGTATATCCCTTTACTCTAGGCCATTCATACATACATTCATACATACATACATACATGTAAATATTGTATTAAGTCATTCAATTTAAATAGTACGACAATTTCAACAACCTCAACGTGGCCAATTTGTGGCTTAGTGGAGAATGTTAAACTCATATTGTTTCCTCACTCCGCTTCAGATAAAATATTTTACAAACAATTTACAAACCACTACATAAATTGTCCATTTCTGTACAGGCATTAAAGAAGAGCCTTTAGGTGTATTGTGCACACAAAAATAAAAAATATTTAAGTGAATGAAATGTACAATATGTATTTGTATAAATTTGTTTGATGTCTGTATGAAATTAAAAGATACTATTTTACTTTTTAGATCGCTTACCGTACCAGCAAAAAAAAAAGTTTCTACACGCAAAGTTTCGACCTTTTTTATACACATCACAACCAGTTGTGAAGAGGGCAGGGCATATTCAGTTTGTCATTCCATGTACAACTTTTTATTATTCATCTAAGATCCCATAAATCATATGTAGCCTGAGTCCTTTGTTCTAAGTCGACTTAGCCATGCCCGTCTGTTGAAATCATGCTAACTTTCAAAAAGGACAATTTTGGCTTAAAATTGTTTTATTGGAATAAGTACACTTAAAAAGCAATTGGTCTATTTTTAATAGCAAACATAATCGAACAAATAAAGGGTTGTCTAGCCAAAAACGCACGATACGATGTTAATTGTAAATAAAAAAAAAGTTTTCAGAAAATTATCTGAGGCCTAATTCCTGCACTTTCTCGATTCAATATTGACTGAAATAATTAGATATTAAATTGTCACTCTTTGTGAATGCATCGGCTTTTAAACAACCACTTGTGATTAAGGGAATTGACTCATGTGTAGACCCTGAAGAGGTAAAAACATTCCTAGAAGAAAAAGACTTCAAAATAAAACATGTAGTAAATATTAAAAATAGAGAAAAAAATCCCCAACCACTTTTTCGTGTGGAGGTTGAACCCGGCGACTTAAAGCTTAAACAAAACGAAACGCATCCTATTTACAATTCAATGTTTTAACCGTCAAGAATATGGCCATACTAAGGCATACTGCTATTTACCCCCTGTTTGCATGGTATGTGGTGAATTACATGGTACAGTTCTTTGCGATAAGTCTAAAACCGACCCCAACGTAAAAAATGTGGCAACTGTGGCGGTAATCACACTGCAAATTATAGAGGATGCCCTGTGTACACTATCGTCAAGCAGTCGTCTGGACCGAAAACTAATCCCCCTCAAACACAGGTAACAAATCGAGTAAACACTAATGACACTCAGGCTCTGCAGACTAGTAATAATAGAACCTCGTACGCTAACGTCCTAAAATCAAACCAGTTTCAATGCAAGGTTCTGCGCCAAGTAACGAAGAAACTCCTGATTTAAGTCGTCTAGAAAAAACCATGGAAACATTAGTGCAAACAGTAAATAATTTTACAAACAGAATGGGTAATATGATGCAGGAAATTCTCAGAATGCAATCGATGTTATTGCAAGCTGTACTTAACAAGCCATGAACTGTTTAAAAATTAGTTTTTGGAACGCAAACGGCATCCGCCAACATAAAAATTAATTAGAATATTTTCTTAAAAGTAAACAAATTGATGTCATGATGGTTTCTGAAACTCATTTGACCTAAAAAAACGTTTAAAATTAATGGTTATATACTACATGATACTAAGGACCCTCGAGATAGAGCTTGTGGAGGTTCTGCCATTTTGATAAAAACAAGAGTCAAACACTACCTTATGTGTGATCATCGTGAAGATTATCTCCAACGAACATTTGCGTTGAGGAATTAAATAGAAACCTAGTAATTTCATCGTTATACTCCCCGCCTATATTTTCAATATCAGAAAGCCAATATTATAAATATTTTAATTCATTAGGACCGTGTTTCCTAGCCGCTGGCGACTATAACGCTAAACATACCTTCTGAAGGTCACGACTTATAACACTAAAAGTTCGTGTTTTATTTAACACAATTTCTAAAATGGATTTAAATGCGGTAGCGAGCGGTCAACCAACATATTGGCCTACGTCCCCATAGCAACGATTCATGTTGAAGCTTCTTTAGAATTATCTTCCGACCACACTCCAACAATTGTTACTATAATGAACCCCAATAGAATTGTATCTCCGACTGGTTACTTAGCGACGACAGCAACGCAAATTAATTGGTTAAAATATAAAAATTATCTCAGTACCCATTGCACAGAAAATATTCCGCTCAGTACTCCGGAGTATGTAGATCGCTCTATTGACAATTTTGACAGTTTTTTTAAACTAGCTGTTCTACATTCCAATATTGCCCCCAAAAAAAACAAAACATATTAAAATATATTCCACAGATGTCGAGCGTCTCTTGTCTGAAAAAAGGAGGGCTCGAAGAAAGTGGCAATTGCACAGATACCCTCAATTTAAGAACTTACTAAAAGAGTGTATAAAAAGACTAAGAAAGTTATTGCAGACTCAGAAAATGGCTTCTCTGGAGAAATATCTTAATGAACTTGATGCAACTCCACATTCCGACTACTCATTATGGCGTGCAGCTAGACATCTCAAAAGGCCAGTTGTCTCTAAGCCACCATTAAGAAACTTGAATGGAAGTTGGGCAAGAAATGATGTTGAAAAAGTAAATCTGTTTGTTAATCGTTTAAAAATCGTATTTACCCGAAATATATCTTACGATATTGCAGTCGAGTTACCACCTGTTCCTGCTAGAGCAGCTGTTCCCCTAAGATTTGAGATAAGAGAAATCGAAAAGGATATTTGCGATTTAAACCCCAAGAACACTCCTGGTTTTGATAAGATCAGCAACCAACTGCTTTTGGAGCTACCCAGCATAGCAAAGAAAATTATTCTTTTAATTTTTAATGCAATTTTACGCCTTTTTTGATTATTTAAGCTCTCCTCAGCTAATTGACGCTGGAGTCCCTCAGGGAAGCATCCTGGGCCCACTTTTATACTTAATATATACCTCGGATATGCCAACAAACAGCAACACCCAAACTTCAACATTTGCTGATGATACAGCTTTTCTAAGCGTGTACGAAAACAGTCAAGAATCATCTCGATACCTACAGGATCATATATTTCAACTCGAACTATGGTTAAAGTAATGGAGGATAAACGTCAAAAACATTCAAACATTCACCTTGTGTCGGGAATCATGCCCCCTATTAAAATCAATAATCAAATAAAACCTCAAAATTCGCATGTAAAATACCTTGGTAATCATCTAGACCGCCGTTTAACGTGGAAAATCTATATAGAGGCAAAATTAGCTCAAATTAAACTTAAAGCCATCCAAATTCGTTGGATTATGGGAAGAAACTCTGTTCTTAGTCTCGACTGCAAACTCCTACTTTACAACTCTATCTTAAAGCCTATCTGGTGCTACGGTATTCAGTTATGGGGCACTGCCTCGGCCTCTAACATCGAAAAAATTTAAAGCCGCCAAAATAAACTTCTTCGAATAATCACAGCTGCCCCTTGGTATGTAAAAAACTCAAATATTCACAAGGATCTTAATGTTCCATTAGTTAAAACTGTGATAACGAAATATGCAGTAAAATACTTAAAAAGGCTCGAATTGCATCCGAACCCACTAGCTCGAAATATTTTAAATGATAGCGGCCACACTCGCTTAAGAAGTAGAGACACTGCAGCACTTGTCCAATTAGATGAGCGATAGACACCTCTATAAGTGAACAGAACCCGTGATGAAAAAATTTTTGTCTGGCACTGGCAGGACATAAAATAAAGTATTAGGTTAAGATTTGACTAATTATTGAGAGTTCATATTTAATATATGAAGATTCAGGAGGGGGGGAAAAAAACTTGTGGATTCTCATTTGCTCAAATGCGGCAGTTCTGCTTATTAACGAATCCACTGAGGTGTAATTGTACCTCGTCGCTAAAGATGATTTTCACTCATTTGTCTACCTCTCCATTTTTGAATTTGCCAAACACGGAAATAAAGCAATGTCAAATTAAGTTGGGCAAAAACCTTAACGTAGGGGTATGATTAACAATTAACATCGTGCATTATGGTTGAATTGTACATTTCTTTAGGTCATTTTAATTTCGCAAGACCTGTAGTGCCTAAAATGACTAATTCTCTAAATAAATTTTTATGGACAAGAGATTCTGTTCATCTGCTTTTATGGGCACACATCTCTATCTACTAAATTTTGTAACTTAAATTTGTATGGCTGCGAGACAGATTTTTGAGAGTGAACCTTTTTATACGGTTCCTAAGTTAAATTATTGATTTTTTCAAACAATTAAACAAATTTTAGCCTTGTTAAGCTGACTATAGAGGGATTTTTCTAAAAGTTTTTTTTTAATGTAGTGTTTATCAAAGAATTATAATAAGGAATGGCAAAAATTCGGCGAAAATTGTTCAATTAACGAAAATTTGCTTACAGCGGCATGATTATTTGCTATATTTATTAATAAACGTTAAGGCTTTAAAGAATCAGAAAACTTGCAGTAAAAATATGTCTTATCAAAAGCATGGCAAAAATTCAAAATTGGAATTAAACTCAAAATAAAATATGTCGGAAAATAGCATAAATAGCGTAAAAAAGTGAGTGAAGAGAAAAACCAATAAAAAAAAAATTGGAGATGGGTTTTTTTAGTCAAATTTTCGATAACTAGTCGACGTCGACACAACATTCTTATACAATACCAAATGAACGTCAAAGTGATGTAGTCGTCGTCTTGATGTGACAACAATTTAAAATTAATGCCGACGTCGACTTGCATAATAGGGGTGATTGTCTTTCGAATTTACTTAGTTGTGGGAAAGACATATTTGCTAAAAAATTGTATATAAAGAATCACAAGTTTTATGTGCTGTCAAGGGTTTTCAGCTGGAGCACACGATGCACCAATTTTCACATTTTTTAATACCTCAATCGTGTGACTGCACAATGAAATGGCTCAATCGAGGACAATATTTATTTTACCAATAAAATGCAGCCCTGTTGCGGCAATCGTGTGACTACTTGATATGCAACCGCGTGTCAGTAAAAAAAAAACAAAAAATTACCAATATTTATTGTGTTCTGGAGCGGCAATTAAACAACACAATAGGCGCCAATGTTTGCCTTTTTTTATAAATTTCGTTTGTGTTTTTTTTATTTGGGGATTTTTGGGGATTTCTTATTAGAATTTTCTTATTATTTAAAAAAAAACTTTTAATTTGGGACTTTTAATCAATTTTATGGCTTGTTGGAAATATTAAAATTTTTCGCTATTTTTGCATAAGTTTTTTTTTTATTTCCCGAAATTTTGTATTTTTAGCCGATTTTGCGATTCCAAATCAAATTAAGGGCTTGCAATTTTCGCGAATTTTAGCCGTGTTTGGGATAGAAGCGATTTTTTTCTATAAGATTTCTGATTCTTTACAGCTTTAAAGATTTTTAATAAATATTAGACTTTGCTATCATGTTACCAATTTTTTGCGAATTTCCGCTAATTTTGCAACTTTTACCAAAGTTTTGCCATTCTTTATAGTTTTAGGGACTTTTAATCAATTGCATGGCTTTTCTGATAATTAAAAATTTTCGCTATATTTGCAAACTTTTCCGAATTTTCGCAATTGTAGCTCTTTGAGGCGTTCGTCTGAAATTAGAATTTTTTCGCTATTTTTGTAAAAGTTGTGTCCATAACTTGTTTTTAAATTGCATTTTTTTGTACAGTATTCAATAAATATGTTTACATTACATTTAAAATTTCTTTAACTTTGATTTAAGTTGTCGCAAAATTTCCTGTCAACCAAAACAGGGACAATACTACTCGACGTCGACTTAAAAGCGCCCAAGAAAATATCAATTGACTGTCAATAGTAATCGATTATTGTCAATAACGACGCAGAAAATAGCATTACTGTTCAGGTGCCACCGACTTGTGTCGACGTTTATAGTAGGAGTGAATATAATTAAGTTTGGGAAAAAGAATGCATCGAAGAATTAAATAAATGACGGATATAAATATTTTTTATTGTTGATTTTAAGAATGGCTAAAATCGATTGAACATGTTCCAAATTCTTATAAATTTGCTCATTTACTAAACATTTTTATTTGGGGATTTTTGGGGATTTCTTATTAGAATTTTCTTATTATTTAAAAAAAAACTTTTAATTTGGTCAGAAAAAAAAACACAAAAAAAATTTTAACATATTATGGCTTTGTTTTTTAATTTGGGAATTTAATTTTTAATTTTTGGGGACAAGGAAAAATAGTACTTGGCAGCCCTGCTTGATTGCTTAAAAATCAAAAGTAAAAGAAACTTTATTACGCATTTGAATTTATTTTCGCCTTTTTGAAAAGTTTTACTTGGTTTCTTTTGTCTGCTTTTGCTTTATTTCTTTTTCTCTCGTTACGGATTCTTTTTATACCCTCCACCCCTAGAGCAAGTGCTGGGAAACTATCGATAGTCTTAAAGTATCGAAAAAATCGATAGGAAATATATACAGTTTTTACTTGCTATTATTATTTCGCGCTGAATGACAGCAATGAATACAAACAACAAGAATGGCGTGCTATCAGACGAGGTGTTTTTTACATATGTATGTATTGTCAAATTTTCCATCTGTAAAAGTTGTACACATCGTGTGATACATATGAAACTTTGCATGTGTAAAATACATGTTGAAATACATATGTAATTTTTTCGATTAGAACACGCTCTATTTTCCTGTGGCAAACATAAACAAAACAGCTGGGTTATTTTGAAACGAAATTGTTTTGTTTACATTTATAGGTTATGTCATAAGAAACAACATAAGCAGGTGTGATAGCAAAAATTATGAATCGTATGTAAAATGGAAATTTTGACATACATAAATACATATGGAATTTCATATGGGTAAGAAAAGTGACAGTACATATGTAAAATACATCCCGTCTGATAGCACCTTTAGATGTGATTTTTTACTGCTAATTAAAGGCCTTTACGTCGAAATTTGTATAGGGACTGAAATGTTAAATATTTTTGTAATGTTGTTAAAAAAATTGCAAATACAAATGCAATTGCGAGTATAGAATAAATCAATGATCGACCATTAGAGGAAAAGTCCGCTAGATTGAATAACTTTTGGATTGAATACATTGGATTGGATTCATACAGAAAAGTGCTTTTCAGCAGCACAATTTTTAAAAACTGTCATCTAAAATAACGTGCGTACATACATACGTCTCATACGTTCAATAAAGTGATAAAAACAACGAACTGTAGCCTGATAAAAAACTAGTTGAAGTTTTCGTGCTCAAGTACAAACATTTAGTCGATAGTAATATCGATATAACAATAGTAAAATCTGAGCTATCGATAAATATAGAAACAAAAGCATGAAACTTTCCAATGGCCGGCCTATAATTTAACTCACGTCTAAACCAGAACCGATTATAATCGGTTACAAATTTATAGATCCGATATGGAGCCGATTCCTGAAATATTCTAACTATCGGTGGAGGGGCTAAGAAATTCGGCACTGCCGAATATGGTACTTTTACTTGTTGTATTTTAAACCAAAATTATTCTTATGTTTCTTGTAAACTTTTTTAACTTTAGTCTTAAAATAAAGGCTGCCTTTATCAAAGTTTTCATATTTCCATTTTTCTTTTGTTATCTGAAAAACAAAAAATTTACTTTTAATATTTTCAGGATAAGTTAAATAATCAACTTGCAAATTGTTTATAATTTATTGACAATACTCTTGATATTTTACTGACGACAAAGTTGTAAAACGTTCAAAGTTATTAAATTGAGTAGATGAAACGGAAGAAAAAATTGCACTGACGAGCCGATGAGGAATAACAGTAAGAAAGAACTGGAGGAAGGAGGTAAGTGGTTTATAATGTTAGAAATCAAAATAAAATGTTACGAAAGAGGAAGTATTTTTTTTATCATATTACCTTTTTTGCTTTACAAATGAACATATCGTCACTTAAAATTTATAAGTCTGTAATAACAGTGTTCAATATTGTACAGCAGAATCAAAAAACATAATAATTTCAAGAAATTTTGAAAACACATTTAAGATATGGAGTACGGAAGTAAAACTGATTTTAAAAGTGAGGCTTATATGAGAGCTACCGTCGATTTTATTTACGATATTTTGACTTTCACGAAAAAAATTCATATTTAGAATTAATTTCTTTAAATCTGGTAGTTAAACTGTTTTGTTAAGAGAATGTTATAAATTAATTTACATATATGAATAATGACTAATTTAACCAATTTTATTTAAATACTAATTCATACATACATATTTAAATAAAGTTTTTCAAAATTTAAATTTCAAAAGATTTTGTTATTCGTGCTAAATTCCCAGTTTTTATTATTGATAAAAACACTTGAAATTTATTGTTGATGGGATAAGCTATTCCCATGCGCATTTCACTGGTTGCTTAGGCCAGATCATCAGGAAACTTCATCCATAAAGATTTTAGAAAAACTAAAGATATTAAACCAAGTAAAATTGTTAAACGTATAAGACTTATAGCAACAGTTCTACTTGTAATAATATCAAAGCTTAAACAAAACAACATCAACAATAAACAGTGCGTTCATCTCGTCTTACATTCCCCGCTACAATTAGTTGAAATTCTCTCAACATTAATTGTAGTTGTAAGTAGGTTAAGAAAAACAAAATAAAAAACAACAACAGCTTACAAAAGATGTTGTCAATTAAGTGTTTTTTAGGCCGTGCACCCGCCTGTTTATTATCAAAAAGTAATTTCAATTTTTGGGAATACAAAATTTAAATTTCAAAAGATTTTGTTATTCGTGCTAAATTCCCAGTTTTTATTATTGATAAAAACACTTGAAATTTATTGTTGATGGGATAAGCTATTCCTATGCGCATTTCACTGGTTGCTTAGGCCAGATCATCAGGAAACTTCATCCATAAAGATTTTAGAAAAACTAAAGATATTAAACCAAATAAAAATGTTAAACGTATAAGACTTATAGCAACAGTTCTACTTGTAATAATATCAAAGTTTAAACAAAACAACATCAACAATAAACAGTGCGTTCATCTCGTCTTACATTCCCCGCTACAATTAGTTGAAATTCTCTCAACATTAATTGTAGTTGTAAGTAGGTTAAGAAAAACAAAATAAAAAACAAACAACAACTTACAAAAGATGTTGTCAATTAAGTGTTTTTTAGGCCGTGCACCTGCCTGTTTATTATCAAAAAGTAATTTCAATTTTTGGGAATACAAAATTTAAATTTCAAAAGATTTTGTTATTCGTGCTAAATTCCCAGTTTTTATTATTGATAAAAACACTTGAAATTTATTGTTGATGGGATAAGCTATTCCTATGCGCATTTCACTGGTTGCTTAGGCCAGATCATCAGGAAACTTCATCCATAAAGATTTTAGAAAAACTAAAGATATTAAACCAAATAAAAATGTTAAACGTATAAGACTTATAGCAACAGTTCTACTTGTAATAATATCAAAGCTTAAACAAAACAACATCAACAATAAAACAGTGCGTTCATCTCGTCTTACATTCCCCGCTACAATTAGTTGAAATTCTCTCAACATTAATTGTAGTTGTAAGTAGGTTAAGAAAAACAAAATAAAAAACAACAACAGCTTACAAAAGATGTTGTCAATTAAGTGTTTTTTAGGCCGTGCACCCGCCTGTTTATTATCAAAAAGT
Source organism: Pollenia labialis (assembly GCA_949318255.1). Classification (NCBI taxonomy): domain Eukaryota; kingdom Metazoa; phylum Arthropoda; class Insecta; order Diptera; family Polleniidae; genus Pollenia; species Pollenia labialis. Next base: position 38,971,884 of record OX439140.1, read on the forward strand.
AATTTCAATTTTTGGGAATACAAAATTTAAATTTCAAAAGATTTTGTTATTCGTGCTAAATTCCCAGTTTTTATTATTGATAAAAACACTTGAAATTTATTGTTGATGGGATAAGCTATTCCCATGCGCATTTCACTGGTTGCTTAGGCCAGATCATCAGGAAACTTCATCCATAAAGATTTTAGAAAAACTAAAGATATTAAACCAAGTAAAAATGTTAAACGTATAAGACTTATAGCAACAGTTCTACTTGTAATAATATCAAAGCTTAAACAAAACAACATCAACAATAAACAGTGCGTTCATCTCGTCTTACATTCCCCGCTACAATTAGTTGAAATTCTCTCAACATTAATTGTAGTTGAAAGTAGGTTAAGAAAAACAAAATAAAAAACAACAACAGCTTACAAAAGATGTTGTCAATTAAGTGTTTTTTAGGCCGTGCACCCGCCTGTTTATTATCAAAAAGTAATTTCAATTTTTGGGAATACAAAATTTAAATTTCAAAAGATTTTGTTATTCGTGCTAAATTCCCAGTTTTTATTATTGATAAAAACACTTGAAATTTATTGTTGATGGGATAAGCTATTCCCATGCGCATTTCACTGGTTGCTTAGGCCAGATCATCAGGAAACTTCATCCATAAAGATTTTAGAAAAACTAAAGATATTAAACCAAGTAAAAATGTTAAACGTATAAGACTTTTATCAATAATAAAAACTGGGAATTTAGCACGAATAACAAAATCTTTTGAAATTTAAATTTTGTATTCCCAAAAATTGAAATTACTTTTTGATAATAAACAGGCGGGTGCACGGCCTAAAAAACACTTAATTGACAACATCTTTTGTAAGCTGTTGTTGTTTTTTATTTTGTTTTTCTTAACCTACTTACAACTACAATTAATGTTGAGAGAATTTCAACTAATTGTAGCGGGGAATGTAAGACGAGATGAACGCACTGTTTATTGTTGATGTTGTTTTGTTTAAGCTTTGATATTATTACAAGTAGAACTGTTGCTATAAGTCTTATACGTTTAACATTTTTACTTGGTTTAATATCTTTAGTTTTTCTAAAATCTTTATGGATGAAGTTTCCTGATGATCTGGCCTAAGCAACCAGTGAAATGCGCATGGGAATAGCTTATCCCATCAACAATAAATTTCAAGTGTTTTTATCAATAATAAAAACTGGGAATTTAGCACGAATAACAAAATCTTTTGAAATTTAAATTTTGTATTCCCAAAAATTGAAATTACTTTTTGATAATAAACAGGCGGGTGCACGGCCTAAAAAACACTTAATTGACAACATCTTTTGTAAGCTGTTGTTGTTTTTTATTTTGTTTTTCTTAACCTACTTACAACTACAATTAATGTTGAGAGAATTTCAACTAATTGTAGCGGGGAATGTAAGACGAGATGAACGCACTGTTTATTGTTGATGTTGTTTTGTTTAAGCTTTGATATTATTACAAGTAGAACTGTTGCTATAAGTCTTATACGTTTAACATTTTTACTTGGTTTAATATCTTTAGTTTTTCTAAAATCTTTATGGATGAAGTTTCCTGATGATCTGGCCTAAGCAACCAGTGAAATGCGCATGGGAATAGCTTATCCCATCAACAATAAATTTCAAGTGTTTTTATCAATAATAAAAACTGGGAATTTAGCACGAATAACAAAATCTTTTGAAATTTAAATTTTGTATTCCCAAAAATTGAAATTACTTTTTGATAATAAACAGGCGGGTGCACGGCCTAAAAAACACTTAATTGACAACATCTTTTGTAAGCTGTTGTTGTTTTTTATTTTGTTTTTCTTAACCTACTTACAACTACAATTAATGTTGAGAGAATTTCAACTAATTGTAGCGGGGAATGTAAGACGAGATGAACGCACTGTTTATTGTTGATGTTGTTTTGTTTAAGCTTTGATATTATTACAAGTAGAACTGTTGCTATAAGTCTTATACGTTTAACATTTTTACTTGGTTTAATATCTTTAGTTTTTCTAAAATCTTTATGGATGAAGTTTCCTGATGATCTGGCCTAAGCAACCAGTGAAATGCGCATGGGAATAGCTTATCCCATCAACAATAAATTTCAAGTGTTTTTATCAATAATAAAAACTGGGAATTTAGCACGAATAACAAAATCTTTTGAAATTTAAATTTTGTATTCCCAAAAATTGAAATTACTTTTTGATAATAAACAGGCGGGTGCACGGCCTAAAAAACACTTAATTGACAACATCTTTTGTAAGCTGTTGTTGTTTTTTATTTTGTTTTTCTTAACCTACTTACAACTACAATTAATGTTGAGAGAATTTCAACTAATTGTAGCGGGGAATGTAAGACGAGATGAACGCACTGTTTATTGTTGATGTTGTTTTGTTTAAGCTTTGATATTATTACAAGTAGAACTGTTGCTATAAGTCTTATACGTTTAACATTTTTACTTGGTTTAATATCTTTAGTTTTTCTAAAATCTTTATGGATGAAGTTTCCTGATGATCTGGCCTAAGCAACCAGTGAAATGCGCATGGGAATAGCTTATCCCATCAACAATAAATTTCAAGTGTTTTTATCAATAATAAAAACTGGGAATTTAGCACGAATAACAAAATCTTTTGAAATTTAAATTTTGTATTCCCAAAAATTGAAATTACTTTTTGATAATAAACAGGCGGGTGCACGGCCTAAAAAACACTTAATTGACAACATCTTTTGTAAGCTGTTGTTGTTTTTTATTTTGTTTTTCTTAACCTACTTACAACTACAATTAATGTTGAGAGAATTTCAACTAATTGTAGCGGGGAATGTAAGACGAGATGAACGCACTGTTTATTGTTGATGTTGTTTTGTTTAAGCTTTGATATTATTACAAGTAGAACTGTTGCTATAAGTCTTATACGTTTAACATTTTTACTTGGTTTAATATCTTTAGTTTTTCTAAAATCTTTATGGATGAAGTTTCCTGATGATCTGGCCTAAGCAACCAGTGAAATGCGCATGGGAATAGCTTATCCCATCAACAATAAATTTCAAGTGTTTTTATCAATAATAAAAACTGGGAATTTAGCACGAATAACAAAATCTTTTGAAATTTAAATTTTGTATTCCCAAAAATTGAAATTACTTTTTGATAATAAACAGGCGGGTGCACGGCCTAAAAAACACTTAATTGACAACATCTTTTGTAAGCTGTTGTTGTTTTTTATTTTGTTTTTCTTAACCTACTTACAACTACAATTAATGTTGAGAGAATTTCAACTAATTGTAGCGGGGAATGTAAGACGAGATGAACGCACTGTTTATTGTTGATGTTGTTTTGTTTAAGCTTTGATATTATTACAAGTAGAACTGTTGCTATAAGTCTTATACGTTTAACATTTTTACTTGGTTTAATATCTTTAGTTTTTCTAAAATCTTTATGGATGAAGTTTCCTGATGATCTGGCCTAAGCAACCAGTGAAATGCGCATGGGAATAGCTTATCCCATCAACAATAAATTTCAAGTGTTTTTATCAATAATAAAAACTGGGAATTTAGCACGAATAACAAAATCTTTTGAAATTTAAATTTTGTATTCCCAAAAATTTAAATTACTTTTTGATTTTTCAAAATTTTTAATTAAATTTGACATGAAAACGAATTTTAAACATTGGTGAAAGTCCTTAAAAAATAAATAATTGGAATTGCATGTACTTTTTTATAACTCCCTTGAGAATTTTGGTATTCCTTATATGTTGACGGGATAGAATTAAAAAGATTTGTGAAAAACAAACGAAATAAATCTGTGCTAATGGATTTACAAACAGCACTTTCTTTATTGTTTGAATCAAAGACTTTAAACGATGAAATGAACTAAAAAAAAAAAACGTTTTTATGCTCTAAGTTAAATACATATATGTAGGTACATATGTGTTAGAAAGAATTAACACATACGAACTAAAACTCAATTGTATATTTGCATGCATTTATTTAAGGGTACTTTACACTATCAGACAAGTCTTACATATTTTGACAAAAAAGCTTTCCTGCTCTAATATTTGTGTGAAAGTTGTCGAAAATCAAAAATTACAGGGTTGTATTTTTTTCAAAATACGTCAGACTTGTGTTATAGGGTAAAGTACCCTTTAGCAATTCAAATACCCAGAGTGCTGTTAAGTTATTGCTTTCACTTATATCATGTGATCAATAGAGCATCCGTAAATATGCAATTGCATCTTTTTCCTTGTGCGACAAATGAATGCACAAACGAAATATTTATCCATTTTAGAGATTTTTAGGAATTTTCGGCATCGATTTGTTAGTGCATATTTTACCGTTTGGATTATTTGTTTGCATAATTTGGTTAAAAGAGCCTTTTTGCAGCATATTTTAAATTCTTATGCAATATTTTGCCTTTTTGAGGCATATTTTGCTACAAGTTAAATGTTTTAGATGCCTACAAGAGCTTTGCGCAAAGTGCAATTGCAATCTTATATATAATTTGATCTAATTTGGTTAATACACTTTGTAATTGTACTAAGGATGAATTCTGTGTAAATGTTGAGAATCGATCTACAATTAAAACTTCTTTCCAAATTAGACTCTTTGTGTCCAGTAACCATTTAATTATGCTGGTATTTAGATTGAATCCGCCCAAAAATATTTTACTGTAATTTAAATTCTTTTAGAATCGGTTCACATTTGCCCAAAGCTCCTATCTATTAATAGCTTTAACTTCCTTTTTAATGTTAACATTAATAAACAATTTGTCGGCAGTCCTTAAAATCTCTTTTAGACAAAAAATCTCATATGGATGTTAATACATATCTAGATAATATTCGGTACAAAAACCTCTTTTATGAATTAATATAACTCTGTTTTTGTGAGCCGATGAAGGCCCATCATTTCCAAATAGGGTAAAATCTTGCACATTCGTCTGTAAAAACTATGAAGACTACTTACTGCCTAACCTTAAAAATACTTGATTAAAAAATATAATTTTGTAAAAATGTAGCAATGATTTTAATAAGTTTTTTGAAAAAAAATAGAAAAAATTAAATATATAATATTATTCTTGATTAAACTTAAAATGGATTGTTTTTATTAAATGGAACTGTTTTTTAATTGTTGAATATTTTGTTTTCAACTTTTGAATTTTTTGGGGCATATTTTGTACAATTTTCAGGGCATATTTTCAAGTTTTTACTGCATATTCAATGCGCATAAAACGTGTTTTTAAGAGCATATATCTAGTTTCCCTGGTAATAACAATTACGTTCAAACAACCTTTAGTCATTTGATATGCATTTTATAATGTACGAGGTAGCCAAAGTGGTTAACAGTATAGTCGCTTTAGTACACCGTTAAGAAAATCGCTGCAAGCTGTCGAAATTTAAAGACGGCAGTTTTAAAGCGTCAACAGAATACGTAGTTATAGTAGTCGTTCCAGTTGAATCGCAATATTCGAATATTCTGTTCCAGACCTAAGATTTGCTATTCCTTTTATATAATCGTGGTAAAATTGCTGTAACCACAAACCATATGCAAAATTGTAGGTACATGTTAACAAAATAAATAAATTATAATGATGTTTACTTGACTTATTTGCGATTTTTGTTTTAATAAACAGCTTAAATTGGAATTTATGTGAAAAAGTGGACACCATATTTTGTATGTGCGCAGTTAACTTTGATGTTTTATATGAAAATATTTTAAATATGAGAAATATGCTGGTATACAAAAGGCACATGAGCAATGGTTTAAAAGAATAATTACAGGAAATATGTGCTTTGGGCAGTTCAAGTGCATCTAATTTGAATTTTTTTGTATGAAAATAATTTTGAAATGCCTAAAATATTGTGCATTTATCTTAAAAAAAGGAATTTGTATGGTATTTTAAACAATAATGTCAAAAAATATTTATATTGTGCAGTTAAGTCAAAAGTGCACTTAAACAAAAGGCAGTTAAGTCAAAACTACCGTATACAAAAAGTCTCTTTCAATTCTCTTCAAACCTGCTGATGGAATTCCTGATTTTTGTATGGGGTGTTCCCGGTTTGGAGGACTATTTTCTGTAAGCGCTTCTATTAACATACAAACAAAGCACTCCTTAAGTGCTTTTTTAGGGCTAACTATATTTTCATATTCATTAATGTTTTGCTTTTACTTGTTTAAATGCTTTTTTTCAATAATTTTCGTAAACCATAGTTTATTTTTTCCGCTTTAAAACCTTCTTCGTTGTCAGCACTAAAATAGCAGCTTTTTTATATTTGATTCTTTATTATTTACTGCTAAATAAGAGCTCTCTTATTGAAGCGCTCGATTATGCACTTTTTTGTCTTAAGTGCTTCTAAAAACATAATTTTTTACTGGGTAGTTCTACGTGATAACTTTGCGAATTAAAGAAAACACTTTTTCACAAACATGATTTCTACATTTCATTTTATTTACATTTTGTGTCACAAATTTTATGTCACAATGGAAAGATCGATATTCTTAAATATTAAAATGTAATCAAAATGATATCGCATTTTATCAAGAAGTGGGCCTTAACTCAAAATTTTAAAAGATTCAGTAGAGGTGGAAAGCTTTTTGTGTTTAGATTTTAAAAAAATTGTAAAATCCGAATATCTCATAGGAAGCTAATTGTATGTGAAAATATATTTACATCGTTTCTTTTAAATGTTTGGAATTATTGCAAGAAAAATCTATTTTTTGAGTTAATACCATTTTTCTGAAACTTCTCGGTATCTTTTTTTGTATTATTTTGAGTTGTGGCAGTTTAGTTGAAATTTTAATAAAGTTTCCAAATGTTTTTTTATCATCAATAAAACAGTATCAACTCAAAATACAACCAAATTTAAATAAAACAATTTGATTGTTTTAAAATTAATAAAGGCTCAAATAATACCTTTTTTATGAAAACATAGGATGCAATTTTATTTAAACTTTTGTATTAACTCAAAATACTACCTTTTTCTTAACACATATAAAGTTAGTAACGAAAATTGCCTCAAATGTGGTTTTCGAGATGAAAGAGTAATCGAAATGCGTTGAAATTTTTACTTTATTTAGATATTATTAGTTGATTTCTTGGAAAAAGGGAAATTTTAAAAATGTTGAGTTATTACCCTCTTGCTGATCAAGTGCGATATGTATATAAAAATAATATTTTGATAATTCTGCTCGGCAAAAATCCTATTAAAAAAAATTTGGCGAATTTTGCTGATTTTCGGTACATAAATAATGCGGCGTAAGTGAAAAATTATGTTACAATCTTGGTATGAAGGTTCTTTTGACATACTTCACAAGAGATTAATATATTCCAAAAGTAACTATGTATTTGGTCTACATGACGTTGTGCTTTGTAACTAATAGGATCTTCGTTTGCTTGTGTTGGTAGTGCGTCAATGGATGAAGTCCTTAATAGTAAACACGCAGTTTTCTTGTTCCATTTTTATTAATAATATGGAAACTACCCTAATGTAACTTAGCTTGTGCCTTAAAACTTCGTGGTTGAAATATGATATTTGTTAAAAAGTTGTTCTTTGTTCCATATTTATTGCAATCACCTCTTGTTCTTTCAATCATACTGTTGTTGTATTCATTAGTTTTTATTTGTTGTGTTGTTTTCTTGTTATTTTGCAACACTAAAAACTTTTTAAAACACATGAATAGGAATGGAAAAAGAAAACTTATGTTGTATGTGGCAGGGGTAGCAAAACTTCTAAGTCCTAATTACTGTTCTATTTCAGGCAACACACAGTGACTTAAAATCCAGCAAATATTGAAATAACTTTGGAACTTCGTACTGGAGAACAAAAGATGAAGGATTTTATTTTTTGATGATGCACTTTTTAAATTCGGCCCTATTAGGGAGTAAACGAGTAAAATCTGAATTTTAGTACTTTTTTGTGAACCCATCTATCTTTTGAACCAATAAACATAGAAACAAAGTTAATACCACATTCGAAACATCAAAAAAAATACGTATACGAATTTGGTACTTTTTCGAAATTCGAACATTTAAGGGGTGAATGTTGTAATTATTTTTGGTGCTTTTTTACAAAAAAAATTCCTCCATTCATTGACATATTCGTACTAAATTATGGGCTGCCACTTCATATTGAAATTTTTGATACTTAAATGGGGGGAAAATATAGTAGCTTTTTGGTTCTACTAAAGTAGCGGGGAGTTTAAACAAAATTAAACCTAGAAAAATAACCTTTGGCATACAAATTTGTCCACGAAGAAAAAGAAGGCGCTAACGAAGTAGCGGGTATATGCTAGTATAAAATAAAAATTTGAATACAAATTGCAATTTTTTTGATGTAAATCGATTAACTATAGCCACTGTGCATCGTCGCGTGCACATTTACACATGGATTTGTATGCAGATTAGTAAGTTTGTAGTTGTTTTAAGATATTCTTACGGTGACTGTATTTTCTTTAGTCTCTTTAAAACGATTTAATTATACCTGTAGGCTAAAAACACACGCACACACACACACACATTTACCGTCACAAACAAGCAAACAAAAAAGTTTAACGGACTCGTATTAAGCAGCTATATATAGCTGTAAACTAGGCTAATAAAATTTACAGTTCAACTGGGAATGCACAGAACAACAGAACAAAGATGTCCTTATTCTTCACTAGTACTCGTACAAAATGAATCTCTCTTTCTCCTTGTTGATTTTCATTGTTATTTTTGTTTGTGTTTTTCTTCGTTATTTGCTGCGAGTCGTAAGGCATCATCATCAGCAGCAGTAGTTACAGTACATGATAAATTAACTATGCCAACTAATGTGGCAAATGTGACAAGTGTTTTAGGTATTTGTGTGTTTCCCTTTCTACTTATTCTGCTCTATACCTTTCTTTGTTTCTTTGCCTGTGATTTTGAGAACTTATTAAGGTGATAACGAATGAGGAGGGCGGGCGGTTACTTATGCATTTGTTCCTTATTTGCTAACTCGCTGGCTAAATATGTATAAAGCTTACGTTTGTTGGACGAATGAAATGAAAATTTAAGTTATTCCCATTACATTCGTATTTATTAAATGGGGCATTATGTTTGGCTTAAGTCCATCACTGGGGAAATATGAAGGTACAAAATTGCTGAATTACAACAATAAGTCCCAAGTTATTTCTTGGTCCAGTAGTGTAACATGTGACACTTTAGTGCTAATAATGGGCATTAGAAGTTTTTCGTTTGTAATTTAATATTAAAACTGTTGTTAAATCCTCATGGACTTAAATTTAATAATACGTATTTTTATTATTTCCCTAAATAGTTGTTGCCAATTTATTTAAAGGAGTGTAGGTAGGTGATGTAATCAAAAACACTTTTAACCTACACCACCAAAAGTGATTGTGCTACTGTTTGTATTGCCAAAATATATAAACTTTTTTGTAAACTCAAAGCACCTTCTTAAGCGATTGCAACATGTCCGTCTGTCCATTTAAAGCTTGCTATCAGAGTAGAGTGCAGGTTGAAATTTTAATTTAAAAATCCGTCTGTTATACATACAGGAGAATCGAACTTTATTTATTATTTCTCGTTAAACTATACAAATTGCCGCACTTAAATTGAATTTGATAATAATAATAAATGTTGTAAAGATAGCTACAACAAGGCATTGTTGTAATATAAGCCCCAATCACAATATTTGCCATTATTATGAAGACAGTTTATTTATTAATTTAGAAGATTCCATACATTTATTTTGTATAATCTAAGATATCCTAACAAAATTTTGGAGCCATGGACAGCAGCTCCCATGTAAACCCCACTCCCGAAATTACTTTTACTGCCAAAAATATCGCAAAAAATTTGGTATAGAAATAAAATTCTGGACAAATTACCTTTATGTTTGCCTTAATTGACTTACAAAAGTTCGGCGTCGTAGTAAAGACCTGCATAAATGTATTTAATAATCAAACACCCAACAAAAACAAATGTGTGTACAAAACGTTTGTGTACAAACACAATAATAAATGCTATGCGCAACTGTTCATCACACATTTGAAATAGTGACAAAGGCATTACCACTTGTATTTTTTCAAAACTTTCGAAAACAGTCAAAAATGTTTGCCTATACTTTTAGTGTTTGAAAATTACTCGTGCAGTCTGCGGAAATTTGTGATATCTATATTCTATTAACAAAAAGTAGATAAAATTGCACGATATTTTTACAGCGGATATTTTGAGTTTGTACCCTCTTTATGATAAATTGCGATATAAAATATTGCGTAAACACATCTCCCAAACAGATATTAAAAAAGAGTGTATGTATTTTCTAGATGTTTCAACCTCGATGTTATAAACTACTTTGCATTAATACTTACAGAATTACAAATTTTAAAAACACAAAAACAAAACCAAAAATTATTTGATTCCATACGAAAAGTGCGATCAGGTTGGCACTTTGGGTAAGCAAATGACAGATTCATAAATTTTAACAAAAAGTTACTTTAAGTACAGTATGGATTGACACATATAATTTCCATGTATTCGGACAGTTGCTTAAGCCAACTTAAGCATATGATAGTTGGGTCTTCATACTGCAAACTTGTTTTAACATTTCTTTAGTGCCGGTTCACACACGTCAAGTTTGAATCGTCAAGTCTTAAGCTTTTAGGAGAGAAGTGAAAAGAGAATGCCATTTATTTTCCCCTCTTTCCTAAAAACTCAAGACTTGACGCGTCAAACTTGACGTTTTCGAACCAGCACGTAGTTTATAAAAGGGGTTCCCCTTATTACATACAGTTATGCAATGCATAGAATGCATGTATGTACGTACTATTGACAGCTATGCTTTGAATTTTTTATTTATTTATTATATTTTTTACTTTTTAGTCCCGGCCTGTTTTTGTGAGAGGTGCCAGCCAATTATGAAAAACTATTTAAACTTTAACCCCCTTTTTCATAAAAAATATTTCAGTTTTATTAAAGGTTAATTAAACAAATGTTCATATAAAATTCGCCTTATAAACTTGTTATAAGCATGGAATATTCTTTATACCGGGGCCTGGCCAGGCATTGTGTATTCCTCAATCAAAGTGCTTTTTACAAGAAATCGAGAAAAAGGTGTAAATTCAAACACCTACGTGTGCATATGGTATCTACCTGGGCCCGTACTGCTGGAAATAAAATCAAACGAAACGTCCAAAAGCAAACGCAACACATAAGAATTCTTTCTTACTTTTATTTCGATGAATTATTCTAGTGGACAACAAAATGTTCTTGATATAGCCATAAAAATCCATACAAATAAAAGTAGTCCCATTCCGGCCCAGGTTCGCTAGTGTGAGTTTTTTTGATAGCTACAAAAAACTCCATACAAAATACAAGTGGTCCCAGCGAGGCCCAGGTGCCAGTTTGCGCCCGACAAATTAGGTGTCTACTTAAGAGTATAACCAATTTATTATTTCTGAAAATCAAGTAAATTTGAAATCGATAAAGCATCTCAGTTAAATTTTTTTTTAAATCACTGTAGTTTTTCCTGATATTAAGAGAAGTTCAAATTATGAAGTAAATAAATGGATATTAAAACTTTTTAAACAGGAATGTTTTTAAAATTTGTATAATTTCAATTTCACTCATATGTATTCAAGGCGAATTTATTACAGGTGGTCTTAAAAGCCCTGCTGATATTAGCTAAAATCACTGTTGGATGTCAAAATTTTGTTTATTCTCTTTTATTATCTTTGTTTCTGTTTTGTTTAATTTCTGTTTGTGCCATTGTACAATGATTTTACAAAAACAAATTGCTTGTGGTTTTTGTACGAGTTGTACTTGTTGTAGTACCGAGATTACCTGGGATGAATTCGCCTTGTATGTATTCGATTTCGATCCACCACATGGCTGATGACTTCACAGAAAAAATTATTAGTAGTTTTTTATCAAGTAGAAAAATTATTTAAACTTTTCTATCGAATATTAAAAATATAATTTTAATTAATTAACATTTTAGTTGTTTTATAATAAATTTTGAATTTAAATAATAATCAAATAACTAAAAATTATTTCGTTTATTATAAAATAATTTAAACTTGTGAAATTGTTGTTGGAAATTGTCAAAATCAATCAACACATTGTTCGAAAAGTTAAAGTTGTTTGAGCATTTTTTTTTAATTAAAATTAAAAATATTATTTAATGAAAAAAAATATTCATAATATTGAATTTTTACAATTTTTAGTTATCAATATAATCATTTTGGTAATTGTGTAATTCCGTTGATATATATTTTGGTAAATTTTCGTAAACATGATTTTTTTGTATGGGACCCCCTGAAGGATTGGACATAAAGGGTAAGTTTGTTCTTAAACAGAAATATTGGGGACGCTCATAAATTTTACCTTCCTAGGGGATACTCTGTTATAATGTCTCCCGCTATTCCCTTAACACAAATTATATAATATAAATATGTAACTACTAGCATACGTACATAAATATGTACATACTTACTTTTTACTTTATTTCAAGAATTGCTTATGAACTTTATTTAGTTCACTATTAATAATTTGCATTATAAATATTAACATTCATACATAAATATGTACACACTTTAATTTACTTACTTTTTACTCTATTCCAAGAATTGCTTATGAACTTTATTTAGTTCACTATTAATAATTTGCATTATAAATATTAACAGTCATACATATATATGTACACACTTTAATTTACTTTATTCCAAGAATTGTTTATGAATTTTACCAAGTTCAATATTAATAATTTGCACTCCCACTAAATAAATGCAACTCCAGCATTTAAACACAGACAAATTTATTGAGAATTGATTTGCAACTATTAATTTGCAATCATCAATTTTTGATTATTAATTTATTGTTTTGCAATTGTTGATTTATTGGGAACTGTTTTTATTAATATGATGAACAAGCTTTTTAACTATAAGAACATAAACTGTAAAATTAGTATTTAAGAAAGCTCAAGAATGAAAATAAAGTTGGTCTTAATTTGGAAATGAAATAGTGAAAGTGTTTTTATTTTTTTTTTTTAACATTATTTTTTTAAATTCAAAAGTGGCGCAGTCGGTAGGATCCGTAAGTCCTATCCAACGTAAAAGTGAAAATTTTATTTTTGTGATAGTGCTAGGATTTTTATCCTTAATACGGAACTGCAAAATAAGGATATAAAGATATATCCTTAGAAAAGAAAAATATAAAAGATAACAAGAGTTATCTTTCAAAAAGAAGGAAAATAAGGATATAAAGATATATCCTTAGAAAAGAAAAATATAAAAGATAACAAGAGTTATCTTTCAAAAAGAAGGAAAAAAGGATATAAAGATATATCCTTAGAAAAGAAAACATATAAAGGATAACAAGAGTTATCTTTAATAAAAAAAAAAAGGGATATAAAGATATATCCTTAGAAAGGAAAATATATATATATATAAAAAAAAACACAAAATTTTTTTTCCCATGTGAAAGTGACATTCGAAATATAAAAACAAAAAGAAAAAAAAAGCACGAATATTTTAACATAGAAAAAGAAAAAATAAGGTGAAGAAGAGCCAAGATACAACAACATCAGAGAATAAGAAGATTTATCCTCATCAATATACATCCAAAGTGACCCAATAGAAGCAAATATATAAAAACATCCTATCAGCTTTAAACCCTCAGGAGTGGAAACAAGAGCCAAGATACAACAGCATCAGAAAATAAGAAGATTTACCCTCATCAATATACATCTAAAGCGACCCAATAGAAGCAAATATATAAAAACATCCTACCAGCTTTAAACCCTCAGGAGTGGAAACAAGAGCCAGGATACAACAGCATCAGAAAGTAAGAATTAGATTAACTATATTATATTTATTTATTAATATTATTAAATGTATGTAACTGAAAAAATAAGCATAAAGTCAGAAATCGAAAGAAAATTACTGTATACGTCCGGAGAACTAGAAACCAAAAAGTTACAGGAATTCCTATATAGAATAACCCTGATAAAAATCAAAGCAAAGAAAAATTATTTAAAACATAAGAACAAAAGAGAAAAACGCATTCGTGTATAAGTGAGAATTTCTTCTTCCTTTCCCAAATCCATTCAAACTAAAAATGGCAGTACAGGTCGAAAATCCAATAAACAGTTTAACTATAAACCCCTTGAAATACCTAAACAACTTACCTGACTTCTGTGGCGACTCAGGAGACTTACAGACGTTCACCACACTTATTGACCGAATACACCCACACCTACAAACATACGACGAACTGTCCCAACTACTTTTTTCGGACGTAATAAAATCAAAACTCAAAGGAAGGGCAAGACAGGCAATAGAAATAAACTGCCACGCGACTTCATGGACGGAGATTAAGAACATACTACAGAATAATTTTGGGGATAGACGTTCCTGCGAGGAACTCTTTGACGAATTACGAAGCGTGACCTTTAAAACAAATACCTTAGATTTTTACAACGACATGAAAACCAGGTTACACAAATTAAATAACAAGTTAGTAGTTATTTTAGGAGAAACCGAAGCAACTAGACAAAGTGCGATAAACAATAAACGCACTGCCCTCAACATCTTTAAAAACAAGATCCCTGAACCGATGAAATCCATCCTATTCTGTAGGAACCCAGAAGACTTAGAACAAGCTATGGACATACTGTTCCAAGCCGGATACGCACATGTTGGGAACAATACCGGGAACGACCCAGAATTTAAAACTCATTCAAGTAATAGAAATAATAACTATAGAAACAATACACAGTACAATAAAAAAGATAATAGGAATAGAACACAATACGGGAACCCCCAACCATTCACCAGAAAGAATTTCCAGGTAATGCCCCAAAATAACGGAAGAGAATATCAACACCCATTCCAACAACACCAACCATACCAACAACACCAACCATACCAACAACCATTCCAACAATACCAACCACCATTCCAACAACACAGACCATACCAACAACCATTCCAACAACACCAACAACCATTCCAACAACACCGCACGTACCAACAAACAAACTCACAAAACTCCAGACCTCAAAACCAATCATCCCAGAGATCAAATATTAGAAACCAAGTAGAACCTATGGACATAGGAAAAATTGAAGTGGCTGAAAATTTTCAGGAATCAGCCTCAGGAATAAATTACCATTTATAATAATAAAGACAAGGATAGGTTTTATAAAATTTATAATAGACACGGGCGCAACAAACTCTATTTTAAATCCGGGGATCTGCGACCCCAAAAGAATTCATACAACTAGCCCACTTTTAATTAAAACTCTCCAACATCAAATTTACGTTGATGAAAAAGCCATAATACCTATGTTCAAAGAATTCGGCGACATTGAAACAAATAAAACACTAGAATTTTATATAATAAGATTTCATAATTTTTTTGATGGTCTAATAGGTAATGATATCTTGAGACCACTAAATGCCTGTATTGATTATAGAAAGAAGGAAATAACCATCGGTAACCAGACACTCCCTATGCACTTTGAAAACGAAAACTTAAATAAAAAAAGGATAATAGTACCAGATGACTCTGACCTAGTATATTATAAGGAGGAAAACGACGGAAATATTGTAAAAGAAGGAATTTTAAACGTAGAAAATGGAGAAGTGGAGATAAACTTACTATCTGAAACTAACCGCGTGACTACGCAAAAGGTAGATCACGAAAATTTTAACATAATAGAGAATAAAGAATTTAAATCATTAAATGACCAAATTAGAATAGGACACTTAAACCCCGAAGAAAAATCACAACTATTACAAATTATAAACAGGTATCATAATATTTTTTACCAAGAAAATGATAGACTCTCGTTTACTTCCGCAATAAAACATAGAATTAGAACGACAAACAATATACCCATATTTTCCAAGTCGTACAGATACCCATACGTACATAAAAAGGAAGTTACGGATCAAATCCAAGAGATGTTGAAAAATAAGATAATTAGGAATAGTAATTCTCCCTATTCAGCCCCAATTTGGATCGTGCCAAAGAAGGCCGATGCCAGCGGGAAACCCAAGTGGAGACTTGTAATCGATTATCGTAAACTGAACGAAGTTACGATCGACGACAAGTTCCCCATCCCAAACATAGACGAGATTCTCGAAAAACTGGGAAGAAGCCAGTATTTCACTACACTCGATCTGGCTAAGGGTTTCCACCAAATCGAGATAGAGGAAGAGGACATCCACAAAACCGCATTTAGTGTCGAAGGAGGACACTATGAATTTCTGAGAATGCCTTTCGGACTGAAAACAGCCCCCGCAACATTCCAGAGATTGATGAATAATCTTCTCCAAGATTATATCAATAAAATCTGCCTGGTATACCTGGATGATATAATCATATTTTCAACATCCTTACAAGAACACATGAACTCTATCAGACTTATATTCGCAAGATTACAGGAGGCAAACCTAAAAATCCAATTGGATAAATCAGAATTTTTAAAAAAAGAAACAGAGTTCCTTGGGCACATAATAACAACAGAGGGAGTTAAGCCCAATCCTAAAAAGATAGAATGCGTCGTCAACTTCCCAATACCCAAAACGACAAAACAGATCAAACAATTCTTAGGGCTCACAGGCTACTACAGGAAGTTCATAAAAGACTATTCATCTATCGCTAAACCAATGACTAAATGCTTAAAGAAAGATTCAAAGATAACCATAAATGACCCAGAGTATGAAAAAAGTTTCAACACCCTCAAGACCCTATTAACACATGATCCAATATTAGCATACCCGGACTTTTCTAAAACTTTCACATTGACAACAGACGCGAGTAATTACGCCTTGGGAGCGGTACTCTCTCAGGATAATCACCCAATATGCTATGCAAGTCGCACCCTTAATACACACGAAATAAATTATAGTACAATAGAGAAAGAATTATTGGCCATCATATGGGCTACGAAATACTTTAGGCCCTATCTTTTTGGTCGCAAATTCATAATAGAAACGGATCATAAACCATTAACATGGCTCTTTTCTATAAAGGAACCCAATTCAAAACTTGTTAGGTGGAGATTACGACTATCCGAATACGACTACGAAATCAAGTACAAGAAAGGAACAAAGAACGGTAATGCCGACGCCTTGTCAAGAATTGAAACTGAACCCAACATTAATACACTAGAATGCGACAATGTAACGATGAAAAGTACTAATTCACCAATTAATATGTTTAAAAACCAAGTGGTTATAATGAAAACAACTTCTGGATCATTAAGAATAAAAAATAAATCTGTTTTTAAAAATAAAAGAAAAATAATTTCTATGAAAGAAATGGACAGGGAAACCGCAATCACAATACTAAAGAATCATTTTAACCCAACACAACTGAATGTTATTTTTATCGAAGACGAATTTTATACAATGTTTGAAAATGTTTATGAAGAACTATTTTCAAATAACGCAAATTTTAGGGTACTTAGATCTACACTCATGATAGAAGACATAGAAGATGAAAACCGGTTAACTGAAATTATTAAAAATGAGCACCTTAACAAAAACCATAGGGGAATCCAAGCAGTATACAAAGAATTAGTTACGCGAATTTACAATCCTAAACTGAAACAAAGGATAACTCAGTTCATAAATAACTGTGAAATCTGCAACCTAGAGAAATATGATAGAAAACCTCCAAAAATTCCTTATAAAATTACAGAAACTCCACATAAACCTCTAGAAATATTACACATAGACGTATTTTATACCCTGGATAAGAAACTCTTTATGACAACAATCGATAAATTTTCAAAATTCGCCTTAGCGTTTAAAATAAACGGTAGAAACTGGATGGAGTTCAAAACAAAACTATTACTAATAATCAATACCTACGGGAAAATGGATAAAATCGTCGTAGACAATGAATTAGGATTTAAGGCCATACCGATGCAGGAATTTTTGAAAAAGGAAAACATAGAAATTCATTATACCTCAAATAGTAACCATACTTCCAATGCCGATATCGAGAGGCTACACAATACCATCAACGAACACATACGCCTACTAAGACACGATACAGAAAACAAAGACGAAAGTATGGAAGATAAAATGACAAGAATTATAGGTTTTTATAATAATACAATACACAGCACGACCGGCGTCAAACCGATCGATTTTGTAAACGGCAAAATACATGAAGATAAATATACAGAAATTCGTAATCTTATGAGCGCAAAAAAGGAAAAGTATACCCGGAAACTAAATGAAAACCGGAAAGACTTTGAATTAGAAGGAGGACTAAATTATATTAGAGAGATAAGAGGCGGGAAAAACCACAGAAAATATAGGAAAGTTAGTACAGGAAAAATAGACGACGATCACGTACAAACGATAGGAACTGGACATAAATATTACAAAACTCACGTTAGACCTACTAAGAAATACCAAGACAAAAATAACCCCAAAATCAGAGCAAAAAATAAGTAAAACTCTTAAATTACTATATACAAATGACGAAAACTTAACAAACAAAATTAACAACTTAACTTATATTAATAATATCATGAACTCCCAGATTCAGAATATTACTAACCACATAAATTACCAGCAAAAAACAATTGGAAGTTATTTAACAAAATTCAAAAATATTATAGGAAATAAAATTTCAACTATCGAAGACTAGATAACATTTATAGAACACATATACCAGATTAACAACGACATCTCACTCTTACGCTAACATGTAGATGACATCGGACAAATTATTTTCTCAGGAAAACTGGGAATTATTCCTACAGACATTCTCACTCAAACCGAACTTAACCTAATCTCAGACTTTGACAGTTATACCAACATCAAAGTATCCATTGCACTTCATGACGGTAACATCATCATCATTCTCTCTATACCACAATTTTCACAAGACCCACTATCCATGGTGACATTCGTACCCATACCTGACAGGAATAATAAATCCATACAACTTAACCATTCCAATGTTCTCATAGATTCAGAAAACAATATTTATAGCACGTATATTAAAGAAAATTTAAAAACAAATCTAATAAAAATCAATGACAATTGTTTAAGTAATATATTAAATTCTGAAGAAGCTAACTGCAAAATGCAAACATTTAATAAACAGGAAATAGTTGAAATAATTCCAGGCATATTAGTTCTCAAAAGATTCAAAAGTAACATATCGCACAATTGCAATAAAGCTAAATTAAAAATTTCTGGAAATTACTTAATAAAATTCGAAAATTGTGAAATAAGCGCGTTAAATAAAACTTTTACAAATGTTAAAATAAAAATACAAGACAAGTTTATTTTACCTAATCTCATAACAAAAATTAAAGACAATAGTAATACAACACTTGCAGACATAAAAATTGAATCTTTATATCTAAAACAAATAGAATACGAAGAAACACTCAAACAAGTACTATATACAGACAAGAACACAAAAATACTTAGTTTTAGCATAGACATCTTAATTATTATATCAATATGTATCTTAATTATTTTTATATACTTCTTTAAGAATACAAAAACATATATTCCAAATGTACAATTAAAAAACGAAACTACTATAAATAACCCGGTAAAGATAATATAATTTCGTCGGAGCCTCAAACTAACGGTGGGGGTGTTATAATGTCTCCCGCTATTCCCTTAACACAAATTATATAATATAAATATGTAACTACTAGTATACGTACATAAATATGTACATACTTACTTTTTACTTTATTTCAAGAATTGCTTATGAACTTTATTTAGTTCACTATTAATAATTTGCATTATAAATATTAACATTCATACATAAATATGTACACACTTTAATTTACTTACTTTTTACTCTATTCCAAGAATTGCTTATGAACTTTATTTAGTTCACTATTAATAATTTGCATTATAAATATTAACAGTCATACATATATATGTACACACTTTAATTTACTTTATTCCAAGAATTGTTTATGAATTTTACCAAGTTCAATATTAATAATTTGCACTCCCACTAAATAAATGCAACTCCAGCATTTAAACACAGACAAATTTATTGAGAATTGATTTGCAACTATTAATTTGCAATCATCAATTTTTGATTATTAATTTATTGTTTTGCAATTGATGATTTATTGGGAACTGTTTTTATTAATATGATGAACAAGCTTTTTAACTATAAGAACATAAACTGTAAAATTAGTATTTAAGAAAGCTCAAGAATGAAAATAAAGTTGGTCTTAATTTGGAAATGAAATAGTGAAAGTGTTTTTATTTTTTTTTTTTAACATTATTTTTTTAAATTCAAAAGTATACTCCTGAGTAGTTCCGAGCTTTTTTCTATCTATTTTCCCTCAATTTTTAACCGAACGAACTAAAATGTTTGTTAATATTTTTGTATTTTATCCCCACAAAAAATTTGCGCTTTGTTTTTGAAACAGATGGTATTTTTTCATACATTGAGGGTACACTCAAACACATAAGTATGTAAGTGTGTATGTAAGAAAATAAAATTTTATATTGAAATAAAGTACGTAACAGGTTCGTAAAAAACTGCAATCAATTGGCATTGAAATCAGATTTATTTCAACCAAACGAATTCGGATTTTAAAATAAAATCTTGCCAAAATAGTAATAATTTTGTAATTGCAATAATTTTTAAATCATTCTTTTAAAAAATTATTCAATGCAATTAATTTAATTAAAATCAAAAGCGGGATTTATTTTTCAATTTCCCGGGAGCCTGGGAATTCCCGCTCAGTACAAATCGATGTAAAATATGATTTAATTTAATTTATTTGAACAAATAACATTTCCTGAGATCAATTAAATAAGTTTATAAATGCATTAAAAACGACTACAGAATCTAATCCGAAAAATCTTTTATGCTGCTGCTCTGCATATAAAATCATTAAATTTTTTAAACAAGTGGGAACAACTTATTTTCTCTTATATAAAACAAATCTGCGTCTTTAAGCAAATTAAAAGTGCTGTACATTTTAACTCTTCTTCTTTCCAAATTTCAGAGCATTAAACACTGTCTTTCTTATCGAATATGAATTGACATCTGTTTGGCGTTTGGCAAATCTGTAGTTTTTCATTATTTAAAAGTGAAAAATATTTATTAGGTGTATTTTATAAAATGTGCGGGATTTTTGTCCCGGGAAATCCCGTATGAAAAACACTTATTCGATTGCAATTAAAGTGAGTTCCTCTGAAATCACAACAATAGTCGAATTTTAAGGAAATAATTTACACTTGGAATCTATAACCAAAAATTTAAATTGTTGGCAATTCAAAATTATCAGAGTTAGCTTTTTTTTAGAAGAAGCAGATTTTTTTTTAAGAGATTTAATTTTGATTTGCAATTATATTTGTTTGCAATTAATTAATTTATGAATTGATTCCAAAAAATGTGTTCAATCTTTCTTACCGCATTAATTTCATTATTTCAAATTGAAATCATACCATCAATTTCCCGATTTTGAATGCAATCAAAAAATTTGCAATCTTAACGAGAAATCATGTGATTGCAATCTTTTACAGCTCTAGTGTGTAATTAGCAAAAAGCACATAAATCATTTCAACATTTTGTTGATTGTTCCCTCTTAATCTGTATTTTAAGAACAATATTCTGTTTAAGACAAAATTCATGATTTTTTATATATAAAATAAAAACTACAAAAAAGAAAGAGTAACAAATCAAAGTGACAATATATAAATCTTTTTATCTTGTTTCAGCTTAAAAATTCATTTTGTTTATTTTCTCTAAAATCTATTACCCAGCAAACAGTCTTCTGCTGTGATAGTGTGTGATGGAAAGTACATTTCAAACGGGGAAAAATTATCGTGTTGCCGGACATTTTTTGGAAAAAAGTCCCGAGAATTTTGTGCGGGTATAAGCGGTATTTTCTATAATTTTTATGACAATTTTACTGTTGATATATTTGAAAATACGTTATTTCTAAGAATGGATGGTAATTAAAGGCCGTTAAGATAGGCAAAGTTTGATGCTCTGAAATTTCGAACTTGTAAAATAAGAGAAGAACAAATGTAGGTACACAATTTTAAATTTTCTTAAAAAAAGGATATACAAATTTTTAAAGAATGTGATGAGAAAACTGTGAGTGTCCAGAGATTATAGAATGTTCTTTTGAATATAAAGGCAAAAAAGCCGGGAAGGGGAACGTGACAGGACTCTTCTTGATTAAAATTAGAAATAGACTATCAAACGATTCTGAACTAAAATCCTAATTTTAAAGAAATTTTACCAAATATGTAGTTGAAATAATTGAACTATTTCTTATGTTAATGGAACTTTTTCTTACTAACGTTTAAGGCATTGATAAACTTATTAAATATATCGCATAAACTATTATTGGTTTTTTGTTCATGTAAATGAAAAAAAATTTTAGTTTACACCATTTTATATTTTTTCACGGTAAATGAAAAATCGGTTAAAGAAAAAATTTAGTGATGATGCTATTTGTTTAGAAACAAGTGTTTATATAAAATAACGGGTCCGCCATCTAACGTTTTTTTTCAACTAGTGCTTATTTTGTGAATGGTAACACTTAGCTCATGTCTGATTTGACAGATAATTAGTTTTATCCCGCCGCTGAACGAATATGGTTGTGTACACGCTTGAACAACGCTGGAAAATATGCGTTTTCGCTTTACCAAAAAAATCATCTTTGTAGGTGAAGCTCATTTTGATCTTCGCGGGTATGTAAACAAGCAAACTTGTCGCATTTGGGGCACAGAAAACCCGTACGCATACATTGAAAAGCCGTTGCACCCAAAACGAGTCACTGTTTGGTGCGGATTTTGGTCCAGAGGCATAATTGGGCCATTTTTCTTCGAAAATGGACAAGGAGTAGCAGTTACAGTCAATGGCGATCGTTATCGGGCCATGTTGAACGAATTTTTGTTCACAAAAATTGAAGAGGAGGATATTGGCAACATTTGGTTTCAACAGGACGTGAAACACAACCGAAGCTACACTCGATGTTTTGCGCCCTATTTTTGAAGATCGCATTATCAGCCGCAGAGCTGATGTCGTTTGGCCACCTCGGAGCTGAGATTTGACACCGTTGGACTATTATTTGTGGGGTGCCGTCAAAGATAAGTGTAACGCCGACAAGCCAGAGACAATTGACGCTTTAAAGGACAATATTCGTGAAGCCATTGGGGAAATACAGCTGCACACAATAGATAATGTGCTTAAAACTTGGACCGATCGTGTAGGCTACTGCATGGCCAGCCGAGGCAGCCATTTGAATGAAATTATTTTCCATTATTAACCGGAAGGATTGTACTTTCAAATAAAAAAAGAAATTTGAGAAAATATTCTGTAGTTTTTTTTGTTATAGCATTTTCGAAAAAATAAGTTATTTGGTGGACCCTGTATATGTATGTAGCAATGTATCAAAATCGACATTTCGCTAAAAATAACTTTTTTGTTCTACGACTTTTCATTTTTGGCCTGTCCAAAAATTTTCCGTTATTTTTTTGTTGTCGAAGAAAATCCCCAATTTGACCCTAAAAGCATTAAAATATGATTTAACAATGTTCTACAATTTTATTGAAAACGGTCGTTTCTTAATTTTTTACAAACATACCTACCTTGAAAAATTTAAGATAATGGCAAATTGGAATAGTGTTTTTTTTTTGTTGCAAATATTGGAAGACAACAAACGTTAATATTTTCACAAGGTATTAGCTTTGGCCCACATTTTAGCCTCAGACATTTTTTAACCGATCAAAGCCATTTAGCCACTATTTAACGCGTACTTTAGAAGCCTTTAAAACGATAAAAAATTCTAGAAGACGGCTGAAAAATAATAATGCAAGGAAAACACAAATGTACCGTTATCTGAAAGATGTGACGTGGCACATTTGTATGATATAGACCAACATCTTCATATTTATATGAAATTATGTAAAATGTTTTTTTAATACCAGATATCACTCTGCAGAATTTGGGTTCATAACTTAGATAGCATGCCACCAATATAAATTCCCCTATTGAAAATCATTTAAGTTCGACTCAATCTGAAGGGTGGTTAAATTTCAAGGGCCAATGTTGATTTTGAATAAAACATAAACTATTTAGGAAATTATTGTAATTTTATTTTATTATGATATATTGGTATTACTCAATTATGTATGGAACAAAATATCGGCCAAATGGGCGCCGCGACCACGGCGGCACACCTCCATCCGATGGTCCAAATTTTCGATGACCCTGAGGCATAATGGAGGTTCTATGCCGTTAATGTGCCGAATTATCTCATCCTTTAGCTCTTGAATTGTTGCTGGCTTATCGACGTACACCTTTTCTTTCAAATAACCCCAAAGAAAAAAGTCAAACAGTGTAAAATCACATGATCTTGGCGGCCAATTGACATCGCCATTACGTGAGATAACACGGCCATTGAATTTGTTGCACAGTGGCTGAAAATCGTGTTTCATCGGCCAAAAATCTGAAACTTTTGTACCAATAGAGATAATTTTACAATTTTTTGCTGGAAAAAAGACTTCTCAAACTTTTGTACAGTTTTAATTTTATTATTTTATTATTATTATCGGCTTGGCAGTTGTTGAGAAATTAAAGGTCAAAATTTAACTTTTGATGTTTTTAGCTTTTTATATGTATGTGCTTTTGATTAAGATTGAGAATTGGAGTTTTCTTTATTCAAAAGGGGGATGTTTTTTAATTGCGCTGTTTTAAAAACATTTTAAGCTACATTACGGCCAATTTCAATACTGAACATGGTCAACCGTTTTTAAGTAATTCCAATCTATGCAGTGAAAGTGCCTTAATTTTGGACATAACGACATGTCTCGAAAAATAGAGCTGATAGAGAAAAACGGAAATTAGATTTGAAATCATCGACGTAAAGTTAGTAAAAATTTACAATCAAATTCCAGTCTGCAAAATTACTGTACCGCGGTGTAATAGTAGCATTCTTAAAAAAAATATGTATGAAAATTTAAATTTGGATTTCCTAATTCTTTGTCCGACGATAACCATTTTACGCTACGTTTGAAATAGAATATTATTTAAGATACACGTTAAAAAAAATATTAAAATTTTTTTTATTGCCTTACTGCAGCGAATTAAAATGGTGACTTTTGAAAAAAACATAAAAAATCACTTTTTTCAAGTTTAAAGTCCTGTAACTCAGTAAATCCGATCGACGGCAAAGTTTGGATATCTTCTGAAAGAGAAAAGAGAAATCTATGCAAAATGTTAAATCTTGTACAATTCAGTTGAACAGCTCTCGAAATTTTTCGAAATACATACCTAAAACAACAGCAGAAAAACACGATTTTCGCGAATATCTCGAAAACGCTTCATGAGAATAATTGAAAAAAATAATTGAATGCCATATTCGTGATCAGCAGCCCCAATTTATCATAGAAAATATCTCATTTTTGAGGTTTATGTTTTATTGTCATAGTGTTGTTGATAACAGTTTGCGAGAAATCATAATTAAGTTCTGATCTTAAACAAAATAAAATATTTGTTTCCAGCAAATTGCCACACCCACAATTACCAATATTTTGATGCAGTTTCAAATATGTTTGATATTGAATGGCATTAAACATTTTGAAATCGGCGATTACAAAAAATTGGACTTTTGGACGATGAAATTAAATTATCAGCCACAGAGCGGCATCTAATTCGAATTCAGGTGAAAAATTCAAGTCGCAAATATCAGCCTATATTTCACGCAACGGTTAAATGAGGTAGCCGAATGTGTCCCCCAATGAATAGAAAGATGCAATTGCGTACCATTTATTTTTACAAGAACAACTCCTAAATATAGGAAAAACTACGGTCAGTTTGTAAAAAAAGAAAATAAAAATTTCGTTCAAATTCAAATTCACTTTATTTCGATTTGTGGAACATGTTCGTATATGTTCATTTTAAGGCTGCTTGCAAATTTAATTTAATTGCACAAGTTGTAGCAATTACTTAATTGTCTCTAACGCATTAAAAATTGTGTTTGTTGGTTAAAACTAGCAGTGTCTCTGTAAGTATGTTTTTTTTTTTGTACTTATTAGCAAATTTAGGGCAAGTGATGTAACCACCCTACAGTTCAGGTGACTGTCTGTCATAACTGATTATCAAAAATTTAAGTTATTTTTACATGTTTCGATAAGAATGCTGTCACTAAATATTTTTTTAAGTCATTTATATAATAAAAACACACTTATAAATGTTATGATCGCTTGTGATAATTTAACAATTTAAAACCATAAAACTAATAATGTGAGCACAGCATATTATGGGGGCACAAAACAGTTTTATAATTGTTCATTATAACAAAATTTTATTGTATTTACGAAAATTTCAGACTTATTAAAACTATTTTCATAGCGAAAATAACGGGGTTCTTCGGTTTAAAAATTACGAAAATAAGTAGGAAAGACGATTAAGGATCATCATATGATACTCTTTACAAGTTGAGAAAGTAGTAAAAGAAAGTAGATTTAGATATTATTTTAACCCATAATTGACAAAATTTTCTATCGTAATTAAAAACCAACGTGGCTGTGGGCAATTGTACACTGATAGAAAAATTTTTCTTCATATTGATGATGCCCTAACGACAGAATTGTAACATCAATGTTACTACAAATGGCATCAATGATGCAAAAAGTAACATCAATCCAATGACTAACATCTTCGTACAATTTTGTAATTTTTTACGGGTCATCTAGTTTATGACTATAGTGACATGAATTCGATGCCACATTTTGTATATTATTAACATTATTCTCATGATTACAATGTATTGTAAGAAGCTAAAATTCCTATATTCTATTTTTATAAATTATTTGGTTAAATACATTAAATTTTCAAAGTAGAATGATTACGAAAACCATATGGGGCATGGTGCTGGTGTCTTATTATTGAGAGTTCTGCTGTAAACAAAGGTCGTAATTCAACAAACGTGAAACGAACATCTGCAACGGGTAAGTAAATAATAATATTCTCACACTTTGACTTAAGTCAATTTCAATGACTTTGACTTAATAACAAACTGTCATTCAAATGATGCAAATGTGTCCTTTCTCCGATGTTACTGCGTCATCGCACTGAGCAGGTCTATAGACCTCCGCTTATAATATGTTGGCAGTTATTAACGTTTATATAAAAGTAACTTGTAGTTGTGTCAAGTATTATCTCGATACAAGCCTTTTAAACACAAATACAAAAGTAATTTGTTTTGTAAAAAAGTTTGGTGAAGTTTCAAGTTACCTGTGCGCAATAAAGTAACCTGTGACAAATGTCAATATATCAAAAATACAGATCATAAAAAATTATCCATATAAAAATTTACTGTTTAACTTTTTTTAGAGACCTGCTATTCAAAAAACTTTTAAAATAAAATATTAGTAAAGCTACAACAAAAGTCAATGCAGAGAGAGATTTAGGCTGCTGAAATTTTTTCGTATGGAGTTTGACATTTAGAATGAATATACATGTGTACCTAAGAAAAGGGCAAGCCAGCATAACCATGTATTATGTGAACCCTTAGGCTTGATTCTTAAAACTACGTTCCGTTGGACAGTACATTCTCATTACTAGATTGTCTCGTAAATTATGCATCGAAAAAGGTTTTCGGAATGCAGTTATCCAGTCCTTTAAGGTCACCACGAATGTACAAAGTGGTCTTTGCATGACCAAGCTACGCGTCGACGAAAAGCCAACAGCATTCGGCCTGGCCGCAGAGCATAGGGAAAGGCAGTAAAAATCGCAGATTTAAATATTAATACCAAATCTGTAGGATACTGTTAAAAAAATAGCATCAAATATGCTCCTATGTACGTGGAAAATAAATTAAATTTTCCATTTTATTAATTTACTGATTTTCTATTCGCTTAATACTTATGTATGCAGAAGAGTTCAACTTATTCAGGAGGCTTTCAGTCCAATTACCAAAAAGTACACAAAAAAATAGAAAACAAATCTACAAAGTTAAATAATAATGATTCGCTACAAAACAAGAATATTTGGTAGCCACAGTAGAGTTACAGCAGCAAGCAACTAATATCGTTTCTTACCTTCTTCTTGTTTTGAATTTTTCACACAGTTTGCCTGGTTGTTAGCTGCAGGATAGTTTATTTCTTAAATTAAACTATGTTGACCCAGAAATAAAAAATGCTAACATTTTTTCCCCTACCGAACAATGAAATGCTAAAAATTTTTAGATTTTTCTGATTCTTCGTTTTTCATATACAGTTGAGTTTAGTTGTATGCAGTTGATGTCTAAAATGAAGTAAAAACTGAAAACCAACACCAGCAGCACCACCACCATCAGCAACTGAATCAACCAACGAAAACACTTACCTTAATCCTAGCATTTGTACTCGACAATTTCTTATAGAAACAAGTAAGAAATTATAGTCGGTCAAAACCGATCATGTGATATTCTACACCATAATTATTATAGACAATTTTTTAGGAACCATGAGCTGTCATGGATCAACCAGAACAAAATTATGCAATGATCTAAAGATTTATATCAGCGTTATTTGTGCCGGATATTATCTAGATATCAACATCGATAGGAAATTTTTCCGTCTTAATTGTGACATGAAATATCAGCTATCATATGGAAAGTATCCTCTTTAAATTTTCTATCAACACACACAGAAAAAAATCAAGTTAAAAACGTCGAAAACAAAGTTGTTTTAAAATTTTTCGGTGGTGATTTTGCTTCATACGTTTTTCATGTTAATTCAACGTGATTTTATAATTACTTGCGAACAAAATTTTTTTCTTTTAAAATAACTATAATTCATGTTAATTTAACATTGCAGTAAAGTTAGATCAAAATGTAATTTATATTGAAATAACAATCCGAATCACGTTGAATGGAAGTTATTTCATGTTGAAACAACGTGTATTTCATGTAGAAACTAATTGGTTTGAGTGTGTTATAACAGTGTGAAGAAGCTTCAGAGACAACATATGCATTTATTTAAGAATAATTCAATACACTTACCCCTGTAACATCAATCAGCAGAATGGCCCGATATGGTTTACGTCATCATTCTACTTTGAAAACTTGATGTACTATTTAACTAAATAATTTTAATTAAAAGAATACGGGAATTGTCTTCTTTTTATAACATATTTTAAGAATGAAAATAAAAAAATTAACATACTTAACTATGTATGCATGTTAAATTAACAAGATACAATTTTGATTTTAATATACAACAGGTTTTTATGGATTTAATATTGAGTCCATATTTATTTATATTTTAATATTTTTTTTTTATTTTTTTTAACAGTGAATAATATTAAATAAGCGTGATTTAAGATTATTTTAATATTTTTCATTTAAAATTAATATGAAATAATGATAAATTCAAATAAAGGGCATACTTTTGCAGAAATTTAATATGATTCTCAATCAACATTTTTCCATGTTGATTTTACATTGGTATTTTTTCTGTGTGCAAGAACATTTAAAAAGAAAGTTAGAACATAAAATGCTTTTTACAAAAGTGTAATTTGTATGGGAGCTATGTTTATATATGGATCGATACCAACAAAATAAGGATGATTTTTGGTTGCAGCAAAATATTTGTGACCCACATTAAATCGAAATCGATTCTCGTTTTTATTATGAAAACATTGTTTCATTCCATATGTTTCTATGAATATTTTGCAACTACGTTATGAAAATTTGTAAACAAATGTCAAACATGAAAAAAGAAAAAACAATGATTAATAATTTTATTTGAATTATCGCAAAGAAATCGGGATGGACAAAGATAAAAATATGCTATTGACAACTTTTTATTGCAGTAAATATATTTTATTGAAATTTTAATATAATTAAAAATTGAAACTGGGAATTATTTCCTTCTGAAGGTTACTTTATATTATATTCAACATTTTTTATTTTTCGAATTTATTCTATGAGCTAAATTTCAGTTATGTATTTTATAAAGCTTTTTGTAATAGTCATATTCCTTCAATTTTTCAGAAATGACTTTATACATTATCAGACTATTATATTGTATTTTCTTGTTACATTTTACCTTAGCTTTCCGTTGGAAAGCTAATTCCCAGTTTCTATTTGTTAAAATAGTTGAGTTAAATACATTCAATTTATAAAGTATCACTATCCAGTGTGACACAAAGAATGCTGACGAAGGCCGTAGCGGGCCAGAAAATGCATTACATTCTGCTGGTGTCTAATAATTGTAAATTTTTCTGTTCATACAATATACCTCATTGCTTTCCAACGGAAAGCTAAGGTAAAATGTAACAAGAAAATACAATATAATAGTCTGATAGTGTATAAAGTCATTTCTGAAAAATTGAAGGAATATGACTATTACAAAAAGCTTTATAAAATACATAACTGAAATTTAGCTCATAGAATAAATTCGAAAAATAAAAAATGTTGAATATAATTAAAAATTTTTAAATAAGTTAAAAAGGTTTGTTTATAATACTGTGCTCGAAAATTACATTTTTTTAGACAAGTCGGGCACAAGGCGTTTTAGCATAATTCGGGTACGCTGATTCCAATGGTGCTTACCGTTTTTTTTAGGTTAGCTCTTGTTTTCGAGAATTGTTATTAAAATAATGTTGGTACACCTTTTAAAAAGATATTCTTAAGCATTTATGTTTGTATACTTTGTTTAAAAATTATCATAAACATGGAATGAGGAATTTTTAAACTAAAAGCTTCTTAAGTTCCATTAGTTTTCCCTTTGGGTACTAAATACCTGAACTTTTTTGTTCTTTAATTTATGAAACTTTATAAAAATGCGTTTTTTCTTTTCACAAATAATTTTCAGTATTCCCAAAATGAACAACTACTAATTTAAGATGCTTATTTAATATTTTTTATGCCCAGAAATAATGATGTATTTTTGTGTATGCCAGCCAATGGGTTCAAAAGTGTGCAAAACCAATAGTTAGACAACAAATATGATACAAAAACTCATTGTTTTAAAAATATTCTGTTTAAAAAGCGGTAAAAAAATTATGTATCTTGTACAAACTTAAAGTTAATAATCTTTATTTCTAAAAATAAAAAAATCTTAATTTGAGAAAAAAAATCTTAAAATCTTATTTTGGTCAAAAAATCTTTAAAAATAAGATAAAATCTTAATTCTGGCAACGCTGTGCACAACATATAATCGCGGAACGGTTTAGTTTATTGAAATTACTAAAAAAAAATCAAAACAAACAAACAAAACAAAAATCGCTAGTGCTGTGAAACGATAAAAAAAATCTTGTTTCGTTTCCCTTTTATTTCATATAAAAATATTTTGACATTTGTTTTCAGTTGTCTACTGAACGGGAATCAAGTTCAATCAAGCAGCAATTTTATTTTTACATTTACATGTATGCTGCGAGTAAACAATGAATGTTGCAAATGCTCAAAGTAATGTCAAATTGGAACAAATCTGCGGCAAATGGAAAATGTATTTAAGTCGACTTAAGGTAAATTTAAATTAATGGCTATTAATGGGCAAAGGATTCATTATTCTGTACGATTTTTCAGGAAGTTATAGCAATAATAACTTTCTGCGTATCTTGTTTAATATGCAATAGCATTTGATATCAAATCTGAAGTTCGATATCTGATATTAGGACTATTTAGCAATTAAATCTTAGAAAAACTTAAGCCGAAGAGAAATGATGATAATACTAGAATAGGAATACATTTTTAAGAATCAATTCTAAAGTTTTAAATTGCTTTCCTATAAACCTGTAAAAAGACCTAAGCACTTGTTTCCTATTGCCACAGAAATATCGTTGTCCAAAAACGAGTAATTTTTTTTAAAGAAATACAAAATTGAAATAAAAAGTTAAATAACTAAAACAAAAAATTTTCAACAAATCCATTAACTCAGAGAAAATAAATACGAAAGTCATGAATTGTTTTTATTGATTTTCAAGATATTTTCTAAAAAAAACAAAACATAACGAAAACTGCTACTAAAATCAAAGCAAATTTAAATTAATTAAGCAGAAAGAATAAATTGTTAAAAACTCACACCAAGTGCTTTTAGAATTGGCAAGAAGAATAAAATCAAAAAGATTAATGAAACTCTGTCAAATTGAATGAAATTGCAACAAATTTTAATTGAGGATTTTTCTAAAGAAATAATATTTTTTGAAACCAATAGAATAATAAAGGCAACTCCATCAGAATATAACTAACAATAACTATACATAAACGCTATTATTATTTTATTTATGCATATGCCACTAGCTTAACCTAGTGCGCTTCGCTACTACCAACAAAATAAAATTAGTAAACAATTTTTTGAAACAGATGTCGTTTGTTGATACACACAAAAAAAAATATTTTTAAGGGCAAATAATTTTAGCATTTGACGATTATGCTTTTGGGGTAAACAAGAACTTGTTTCCGAAAATTCAAACATTTTGTGGCAAGAAATTTTCCAACAATATTTTTATTACCGCAACATTTGAAGTTTTTTAACAGCAAAATTAATTGTTGCAAATAAAATAACTTTTGCCGTTAAAGGGTTTCCTCTGAAACAGGAAATAACAATTTTTGTTGCCATAAAATATTTATTTATGGAATCAAATAACATTACTCTCTATTGCGTCTACTCTCTATTGCGATGCGAAAGAAAATTGTAGCAAATCTAGCGATTGGTACTCTTTAATGGGGGGTGCTTTAAAACGATGTGAGATAAGGCCATGATGGCTTTATTGCTCAATTGAATTGAAGATAAAGCCATAATGGCCTTATTGCTCAATCATTGAGATTGCGAAATGGGAGATATAGCCATTAGGCTGGGTCAAAAAAAATATTTTTTTTCTTATCGACTTCTAATAGCGTAAAAATGTTGTATTTTTGTCTGAATTAGATCCCTGTAAAACATTATTAATTTATTTTTAGTGTAAGAGCCCGCGCATTGACCTTCAATTTTGTTAAATTTTTAATATAGCAACAAAAGCATTGTATTGCAGAAAAGCATATTACTGCATTTTAACGACTTTTAAGTTCGTGAAAATAGTGTCAGAAGCATTCATGACTCTTTGCGCTAAAAAGTCAAGCGATGGTTTAATATAGACGAAACTTGAATCAAGACGAGAGATGCCCGGATTTGACAGTAAACAAGATTTTGTGACCAAGAAGGATTTTATTGTTTTATGTTGTATAAGAACCAAATTTTTATTTATTTTAAGTTTAATTCAAAATATTTTTAGTTTTAATTAATAATAATTGATAGTAAAAAAAATATTAAAATTTAAAAAATGGACTTTTTTCAAATATTCTTAATTCTTAGGAGCTCATGCGCGGGCTCAAGATGAGACTGTTTTGAACTTTTTTTTTGCAATTTTTATTTGTTTTAACGTAATACAAAAAAATATTGCTATTAGAATATGATTCGAGAACTTTTATTTTCTCTCATACATCAGTGACCCGCCCTAAAAGCCATATTTTTTTTCGCAAATGAGAGATAAAGCCATAATTTTGCGAAGCCAGATTACAATACTTTAGTGTTTAGTGTTTCCGGGAAAAGACATTTATTTATTCTTGTGACGCACGCAGGAAAACTTTATTCAGCGAAGCCACCTGCCGCATCCTAATGGAGGAGAAAACCTGTAAGCAGGGCCGCAGGTCCCCACACAGGAAAACTTTAGTATGCGAAGCTAAATTTCAATACTTAACTTTACTGTCTCCGGGAAGACATTTTTTTTACAGAATGTTATTATTATTAGATTTTCTTTCTTCTATGAATGCACATAGAACAGGAAACATACTGTTAAAGAAAGAATTCGTATGCAGATAGTCAAACAATATTAAAATTTATGACTGGGAAATAAAACAAAAAAAATCGATTTTTTTGTCTTATTTCTCATTTAAAAGTGAAATAAAGCAAATTTCGCCTTATTGCAGTTTGTGTTAATGCACCCCCCTCATAATATAATTGCTAAAATTTAAAGTACTTTGTTTACACAATGGTGTGCAAATGTTGCTTTATTATTATTATTTTAAATCTTAATTGTAAAAAATAAGAAAACTATTAATCAATGTAAAATGAAAAAGTTCTTCAAAACTCAAATGAGAGATAAAGCCATTTTCTAATATTGCTAATGTGAGCTAAGTCCATGATGGTTTTATCTCCCATTCAAATCACAAAAAAAAAAGGCTTTATCTCCCCATTGAATGAGAGATAAAGCCATTATGGCCTTATCTCACATGGTATTAAAGCACCCCCTCCTCTTTAATACGTATGTGCATATGTCTTTCGCATCTTTTAATTTTTTTTATTTTCGTAAATTATCGCCTTATTTTATTTAAATTATCCAATTTCAAATATTTTTACACACTTTAACATTTCATTACTGTAAATCCGCGCCCTCTTTAATATTTATTGCCACTATTCAGCTAAATTTTCAGAAAATTTTGCGAAAGCGATAGAGAGTACCAAGTTGGCATTTAGCTTTCGCCTCGAAATTGTTTTCGAATCGCAATAGAGAGTAGACCCCCTGTTGTCGTAAAAAGCTGTACATTTGGCAATGATATGATTGGTACTTCATTATCATTGCGATCAGTATTGAGTACTTTGTTGGCGTAAAACTATGAAAAAATAAATTTTTCAGTTTTAAAATAATTAAAATAAAAATTAAATTGCAGCATTTTGAAAAATATAAATCAAAGAAAATCTTAGTAAGTTGATGCAATATATTCTTTTCTCCTATTAATTTTTACAGATTCGCGACATCTTTATTTCTTTTATTTGCTGCATGCGGTTATAACTCCTCCAGCAGCGAAACCATCTATATCTGACGCCCAAAAGGATACGATTGGCCACATAATTAATGTGTATAAACAATAATTTTAAAATTGGAAGAATTTAAAATAAATTTTTTCAAACTAAAAATAATGTTTTAGTTTATATTATATGTATAGTATATATATTATATGATTTAGTAAACAGCGAGTGCGCTCGCGAGTATTATGTATTGTTGCAGTTCTCTGATGTATACCTTAACAATTTTTGCATTTGCGACAAAAGGGTATTGAACTGTTAAGGCAACATTTTCTGTATTTGCGGCAAATTATATTGAACTCTTGAGCAAACAACTTTTGCAGTTGCGACAACAGCATACCGAACCCATAATTCATTTTTAAAAAGGTTCGAATTACACCAAAATTTTTTTTTTTAGCGAAAAGCTAAGATGTCGAACTTAATAATTTGAGGAAAATATTTGATGTTTGGTCAGTAGCAATACTCGAATATAAAGACCGTATTCACATCTTTTTACGACAACGATTTATAACTATAAAAATAAAACGTATTTCAGAGCATATTTTTAATATAATTCACATTACAATTAAGGAGTTATATACCTTATTGGAAAGGTGATTTAATGTAGATTCCGATTTTATGAATAGCGGATCAGGTTTTAGTGAAAACGTTTGAAATTTTAGCTTCTGAATGATGTAATTTTGTTTTGGCTGCATGTAGAAACTTTGGTAAGGCTTTTAACTAGGAGCTCTGCTTAGCTCTGCGCTCATATGTAAAAAAATTGTAAAGCTTAATATATTACATAGTAAAATACTATAAAAATATTAGCTGCATATTCTTGCCTAAACAGAAGTTACATTCAATAATGTTAAAAAAACTCAGTTATAAAGATAATTGAACAAATGATTTTTGTTAAAGTAGCTTTGAATTGTTATGTAATTTTTTTTGCTAGATTAAAAAAAAAATTAAACATTGAGTAGCTGCGAGACCAGAAGATAAAAATGCTTTTAAGTATGGTTTATCGACCCTCCACGCGTGGATAAGATGTATGGAAATGATTCTGCACATTGGTTATAATAGTGAATTCCAAAAATGGTCAGCGTTTACTGAAAATCGTAAAGCAATAAAGAAGCTTAAAAAAGCTAATATACAAAAACAAGTTATCGCGAAGAGTTGGAATTAATTATTGATAAGCCAAGACAAGGAAATTGTAACAGCAATGATGGGATACCGCTAGAAGATTTTTTTTTAATTTTTCACGATCTGCTGATATAACTGGAGTAGACGAAGAATTAATAAAAAGGTTTTACATCATTCTTCAAGCGAATATGCAATGGAAACAGCAACATTGTATATTAAAAAAATACAACTGGTATCATAAGCCATCATCTGTCCACAAAATATTGATACATGCGGAAAACATTATAAAACATTTTGCAGTGTTGCCTATTGGTCAGCTGTCCGAAGACGCACAAGAGTCGCGCAATAAAGACTACAAAAATGATCGTTTATATCAGGGATTTCCAAAATTTTTTTGCTTGTGTATTAGTGAGTACCAGAGAGTAAGCAAATTGAGAAAATGCATTTATTTACAGCCGAAATAAAATGTTAGTAATATATTTTATAAGTATAACACAAAGGTACAAAATTAAACATTTTTTGTGTTGATAAAAAATTTGTAGCAATTCTTTACCAATTCAATGTCGCTGATTTTAAAACTTCGCTTGATGTCCGCCTCGAATTTTATTTATTATATCCTCTGCTGTCTTCATAGCTGGGTAATCATTTATGAATTTCGATGCAAGAGCGGTCTGATGAATTATGCAGTGAAAATTATGAACTGCAAATTCGTGTTTTTTTAATTAGCCTATAAGTCCATTATATTTGCCCAACATTACATTGGCTCCATCTGTGCAGACTCCAGCAAATTTGTTTATGTTTACAATGGAAAGAAGCTTTTCTCTGACAACATCACACAACAACGTGCCAGTTACATTTCCATAAAATGATTCTAAAGTAAACATTGACTCAAAAATAGTGTATTCCTGTCTACGCATCGAATACAAATTACAAGTTCACACAGATCATTTATGTCAGTGCTTCCGTCTAAACAAATTGAAAAAAAAGCAATTAACTACTTTTTCAATAATTGCAGATTCTACACAAGTTCCTAATTGAACAGTACGACGGCCTACCGTTTGACTGGACAGGGGAAGAGACTCTATAAATTTTGTATTATAATTAAGCCTTTCCCAAATTTTCTTCAGCAATTGCTTGATAAAAACACCATCCCACAATGGTCTTCCTTTCTTAACAATTTCCAATATTACTAAACTTGAAATCTCCATTTTCAGTTTGGGAACTGATTTTGGTTCATTAATTTCCTCTTCTAATAACCATTTTTTCAATTCAATATGAGAATTATAACGTGAAAAAGTTATTTTAGTAAACAGTTAGGGTATTCATAGTGGTAAGTAATATAGAAATGGTATTCGTGGTGTTGGGTTGCTCATACTTCAAACATCTGTGCATACATTTTTATTCTAGCTAACGGTATATCATAACTTTTTAGAAAATACCAAATGCACACATGAGTTTGCCTGCAAAAATGTATAAAGTCATTATAACAGGTCAACGTTACGTTAAATAGTTACCATAAATTAGTAAGGTTAAAGGCAGAATTAGTCTTTACTTTCTGTTTCTGTTCCGTGCCGTTCTGTTTCTAAATTGTAAAAGTTACTTTTTCTGTAGCAACTTATTAGCCATTTATGACAAATTTATTAGTTTTGCACCATCCATTGTTTTATTTCAATAACTTTTATGCACATAAATTTGAAGAAATAAAATTTAATTAATGTATTTTTTATTTTGCGGTCACTTACAATTACTTTACAAGTTTTTGATTTTATCAAACTGAACCGCAACAGAACAGAACAACTAATCAATTTCACAGGTTTTTTAATAACAAAAACAAATCAGCTGGTTCGTAACAGAACAGAAAGTAAAGACTTACTGAGCCTTAACTCTTTGGGCTCGGTCAAATAATTGTAGCA
The DNA here is from genome assembly GCA_949318255.1 of Pollenia labialis. Classification (NCBI taxonomy): domain Eukaryota; kingdom Metazoa; phylum Arthropoda; class Insecta; order Diptera; family Polleniidae; genus Pollenia; species Pollenia labialis. The sequence continues at coordinate 39,009,695 of OX439140.1, forward strand.
TAAAAAAGTAAGCAATAAAAATAGTGCGAAACAATAAAGTTTCATTAATACATCAATAAAACACATCTTCTTACCCAAACATTTTACCTACTGTCACATTTGCTTTTATGTGTACAGGTTATTTACACATAAATTGTAGCAAAACAAGACTTTTTTACTTCTTTTTAAATATTTCTACTTACTTAAGAAAAGGGTTTTCAAAGAAAGAAAAAACCCGACGACGCAATTGGTACAGAAACCAAAATATTTTTACAAGCAAATACCAACAAATTCTTTTGGCTATTTTTTTTCTTAATAATTTCTGCATTTAGGTACGTCTTTTTAAAGAAAGCAAAAGGGATCCTTTTACAGGTATCAAAGAATTTTTTTCCACAAACAAAACACATATCGTTAGCTTAAACGTTGCAGTAAATGTTATTGTTAAAAAAGTTACTTAATAAAATTTACGTTAGCTTTGCTGTTATATATTTTCAACAATTTAAATTATGTTAAAATTAAATAGAAATGTTATATTACTCTGCATTTAAGTCTTAAAATTTAGACTCTAAATATTGCACGCAAGGCATTGGATGTTACCAAAAGCATTTTTGACCGCACAATATTTTTGAGTGTACGCTGAAACAAAATAATATAGCATCCGCTAAACATGTACACTTGTCGAAGTCACACCGACGACTGAATTGAAGAGCATAAAAATATGTGTTTGTAGTGGTTTGCACAATTGTGCAAAGAAATGGAAACCCCTGGTTTAAATCACAAATGTTCGTGATCAGCCACTAACGAAGATGTTTTCAACAGACTTCTTTACACTTCTGATCCATATGTAACAAGCAGGGATGATAAAGTCAGTACAATTGTACTTTTTTCAGTACAATTTGCATTGGAAAAGTACTGAAGTACTCCAATGACATATTTAGTACAATTTAAAAATTTCCAAATATCAGAAGAATTGTCAATGATATATTGTTTGTCTACACAACATTCGTCGGCGAATAGGGAAAGGAATTTTTCGTATGATAAAAACAAAGCGAAGAAACCGCCTTTTTGTGACTATTGCATCGAATTTAATTCAGACAAAATACATATATACTACAGTCTGATCAATCTTGTTGCTACAAATAAACGAAAACTTTTAAGCTTAATTTCTTAAAGTATTGGAAAACGGGGAATAGTGTGGCGCTACATGTTGCGACTAGTTGTACAACTCGATCAAGTTGTACAACCATTTGTTACGTTAGAGGTGTGGTTGGTCATGGGTTGAATAAAACATCAGTTTGATTTGAGCTTTCAAATTGGTACGTCTGATGGTGATTTTTTCCTTCGTTTTTAATTTTCATTCTAACGTTTTGAAAGCAGCAGCGTGCAAAGCAAACAATATTTTAAAAAACTAATACGAAATTTTAATGCACAGTTTTAGTAGGTTAGGATAGGTCAGGTCGAAAGGAAGATTTTAGTAAAGAATACAAAAACTGCCGGAACTATTATTTAATTTATTTTCTTGCTCCTCTTATTACTCCACTTCATTTATCGCCACTTGTGCTAAAAAATCGGTACTCATGTTGACTTTATAAAAATAATTTCTTAATAAAGCTTACTGAAAAGTTGGTTAAACAATTGTACATATGGGTAATTCCAATTTTAAGCAACAAATATTTTCCCGTTCTTTTACCCCTTAAATTAAAGCACTAAGAAGGCATTGTTATCTATGCTAAAGTTTATGGATGGCGCGATTCTAGGTCAAAGATATTGGCAAAAGAAGTAGCAGTTCGAACGTGAAAAAAATAGAAGTAGTTTTTGTGGCCATGTAGAAAAAGCCGTAATTCAGCGAAACCTGAAGCAGTTTTTTAATCAAACTACTTTCAGAATTTTAGGTAGCAATGTAACATTAAAATGTCTTTGGTTTGATTCCAAAATCTTTTGTATATTTTTTTTTTTTAACCGAAATCTGGGTCGATACGTGACATTTCGAACGTGAAATTTTTTCCATAATTATTACACTAAATAATTATTAGAACAAAATAAAAATTTACCGGTTATCCGAATAACATTTTTCTTTTCGAACTCTTCCTTAGATTACAGACCATGTAAGAAAATTTTTTTGGAATAATTTTTATCAAATATCACCTCTTTTAAGGAAGATAATATTAAAGAAAACATACAATAAAACATTCTCACAAATAAGAAATTACGTTTGCACAACTTTGCAGTCGGATTGTTCATCTAAGTGAACAAATTTATGGGTAAATTAATAAAATTATTAAAATCTAAATATTTCTCTATAACAATATCGTAAAATAATCAGCTTTTAATAACTTTTGAATTTTCGGTCACGGTTGACCTTTTGACGGAAATGCCCATATGCTGCGAACGGTCAACTGATCTATTCAACTTAATTATACGACCAGTTACAACGTGTAGAGATCGCATAAGCGCCTTTAGACAATATATTTTGGGGTTATTACTGGGTGAAACGTATTTATACCCTATTCCACTTTGGCGCCCTATGCTCCAGTGGGAGTTTTTTTTTCCACGATGGAACGGGGAGGTTTCCCCACAGTGACAGGTACCGCGACCAGGTTAGGTCTATTGTACCCACTCCCCTTAGTTTGCCAAAAGACCCTCTGCTTCCCATAGGAACCCAACCAGGGCCTTTGCCGGTATATCACCGATTTGGGACGCACACATTATACCATGCCCAGTGGGAGTGGGAGTTAGAGGAATATAAAAAAATACCCTGTTCCACTATCAACAAAAAAGCCAGATAAAAAAGCATCGTCTTAATTCTTTATTACTAATTAACCTAATGTTTTTTGTTAATTGCCAAAGATGTATTTCAAATACGTACATATGTATAAAAGTATTGTACAAGTGAATTTTAATGTACATATGTTCGTACTTTTTATGTTATTTTAATAATAAAACTAGTAAAAAATATTTTTAGTACAATTAGGGTCAAAAAAGTACAATTTTATACTTAATTAAGTACAATTTAGAAAATGTCATTTATCATCCCTGGTAACAAGTATAAGAAAACCATCCGCCAAACTTGCAAACGATTTAGATGAAGATACGCTTAAACCGATGAAGTAACCACAAAAATGTCATGGTTAAAGTATTACTTAAATGTTTAAAGTTACACTTTACCTAACAGAATATATAAATTTAATTTTATAAAATCAAAACCCGGTTAAAAATGGGAAAAGTCACATAAATTAAAAACATTACAAATGTTAATATAATAAAAAAATTTATTTCAAGTAAAAGTTACTATTTTGTACCAAATACATATTCAAGTCATCTCTATATACAAAAAATAAAATTCTTACCTTTATTGTGAAATAAGTTCTGGCTTAATTTGGCTCATATTATATAGAATAATAGCAAATACATTTAAGATTATTCGTGCAAAATTTTAGAACTCTATCTCTAAATTAAATTCTATTTGAATCAAAATCAAATTTTATTGGTATTACAGTCTTTGTTTTTGTGTTTAACGAAGCAATTTGTACTAAAAATATACCGAAATCTATCGTCTCTTTGTATGGGAGGTGCCATGCTACTTTTCCAATTGAACCAAAGTTTTTAAAGATGTTGTGTATTAATATCTAAGGTGGTTGTACAACGTTGGAATACGTCCATTTTAACAGTACTCCATATACATAGAAATATATATTGTCTTTGCTTAGGAGGTACCACGCCTACTTACCCAATAAAGTCCACTATTTTACAGATGTTGTGTATCGATAATTAAGCTATTTGTAGCGAATGTAGAAACTTAACTCATTGCCGTTTCCCAAATACACAGAATCTTGTTTTGTGCCACGACCACTTCTCCAATCCCGCCAATTTTTTGTCAGATTTCATGCATTGACATCGAAGCTTTTTCTACAAAATTTTGAAGCTTTTATTGCTATAATTCTCCAGATATACATAACTCTATTGTGTATTGGAGGTGATCAGTTCCCCAATCCCGATCACAACTACACCAAAGTTACTTGAACCTTATTTGGAAACTATTGCTCTGGTCGTTCTCACACAAATCTATAATGTCATTGTATGGAGAGGTTGTGTGATGACAACCTAGCAAAGTGTACCATATTTTATTTCGTGCCACCCTCACTTCTCCAACCTCGCCCCATTTTGTCGAACTTTACAATAATTTACAGTACCTGCCTTTGTATTGGAGTTGCCCCACCCACTTCTTTAATCCAACCCATGGTTTTAGGAGTTTATGAGTGCCAAATTTGGAAAATCCTTTTCAAGATACACACGGACATCGTTAAATTACATTCGCTGCTCATAAGAACCCAGAATAGACACGGACATCGTTAAATTACCTTTGCTGCTCATAAGAACCCAGAATAGAAGATCAATAATGTAAAAATTTTAGACGGAATGACAAACTTATATATACACTTTTATCTTGGGTGAAAGGTATAAAAGTTTTTAATTTTAAGAACTGAACCGAAAAGAAAAAAATTTGCATATCCTTTCAAAAATTGTAAGATATACTGATGTATTCAAAAATGTGACTCTATTCAAGTACTAAAATAAATTTTTGTGCAGATTACCAATCCAGAAAGTATATCAAGGTTTGGAGGGCCGTTCGCGGAGGAGGTCCATAAGTGTTTAGTGTTTTTATTTTACTGAATTGTATTGTACATACTAAAATCCTTATTGTAATTGTTTTAAAAAATTTTTTGCTTTGCAAACATACATTGTACTGACTAAAATTCATTTTTTTTTTTGTTCATTTATCCAAAAAATTTTAAAGTGGAATGGTTTTGTGTTTTTATGGAGCTCCTCAGTGCAGCAAATTGTGCTTGTTTTTATTTGATTTCTTTTTTTTTTTACAAAAATTAGCCAAATGTTGGTATTGTAACGCACTTAAACAAAATATCGTCGGCTTAATATTCAAACCTGCAAACTCACTTTCAGCACATTTTCATGAGAAACAAAAAGCTTTTTATGTTTCATATTTGCAGCTTGAAATTGAAGAAAAACTACTTGATGGTCGATGAGGCGTATCTACCACACGTCAACAAAATCTCAATTAACTTAAAAAGTGGATTTAGCAGGTTTGCAACTCGATGCTTTTGCTCAGCAAAGTTATATATTAAAGTATTTTTAAATGTTTGCAGATTAATCACCCTCTTTTCAAATACACTTTTAAGAAAAATTACATCTTCATATTCTTGAAACCTTATTTTCATTATCTTTTAGTAATAAAAATATAAATATTTAGAAGCATATAAAAAACTTACCTTTTTGTAGTTAAATCACCAGAAGTGCGCTTTTTTCTTTAAATTTGCTCGTTGGAATTTACTGTTCTTTTATTAAAATTCTAAAAAAAAAGAAAAAGAAATTGATTAAATTTTATAATTGGAAAACATATTATTAGTTCTATGATAAAAACGGATTTTAAAACTAATATTTATATGTAGATACAATAAAAATAAATTTATTTCTAATGAATTTTATAAAATGTTATTAGAGATCCATAACGAATTTACGACTTTATCACGACTGCTCTTAAAACCTGTAATGTGGGGTTCTTGAAACCCCATTTCAACATACATACGAACAAACAGACTTCATTAAATCATCGCTACTCAAAAGGACTCAGAATATATGTATGTATGTATATGCTTTAAAGGTTTCAAGGTCAATATTATGAATATTACAAACAGAAAGGCAAACTCATACACTCTTTAAAAACCGTGCAAGAAAAGGAAATAAATCCCCTTATTTTCTTTTTTCTGTAAAAAATAGGCAAAATCAATCATTTATTTTACGAGAAAAAAACCATTATGAGAGTCTTTATAAAAGACAAAATAAATTTTTGTGTTCATATTTCACAACAACAAAAAGCAATTAAAAGTAACATAAACATAAAATTATGTAATGGGATATTTTGAGACCAAAAAGTTACAAATAATTTTCTTAAAATATTTACAAAATAGCGTTTTTAAATCGTGCTAAATCGCGTAAAAATGTAATTTAATATTTCAGTCAAAAAACGCCAAAAACTGAGAAAAAATACAAAAAGTCGCCGAAAGTAAATAAAAAATACTGTTGTGTTTCAAACAAATAAAAATTTTAATGCTGTATTCATTGATTCGTCATAACAAACTTGAGACACGTTTATTTCGGGATGTATTTTTTTTAGTCATGACGATGTTGCTGCAAATGAGCGATATGTACAAATGTATATTTTATTTAATATATCTTTTGTATATACATACATATATACAGTACATATCGCTCCTTGCAACATAGTCTTACCTCAAAAAATTAAAAATTTTAAGTTAATTTAAATTCATACCTTTTTTTAAATGTATGTAAAATAATAATCAGTATTATATCTCAAACTCAACCGAAGTCTTAGCAAAATAAATTTTATTAAATTCTTGTATAAAGGTACATTTTGAAAATTTAAATCGCATTTTGCCAATAATAGAGCGATATGTTGTTTGTATTATAAAGAAACAAAAAAAAAAAAGTACAAGTTTCCATATTCCTTACGAAAGTTATCATGAGTCTTGTGAACATGCATTTAAAATTGGTTACATGTCATAACGTCCAGTGTCAAAGCGTCCACGGACACTATTTACAAACAAACTAAAAATAAAACTTGTGAGTCCGTGCTTTTCTCTCTCAATTTTGATAAAATTTGATTGAATCGGTGCTGGAAGTATTGACTTCATGTGAAGAATTAATTACAAAATATAGAATAAGTATTTTTAAAAAGTGATAAACATTAACAAAGGTTTTTGAATGTTTAAATGTTTAAATTTTGTAGTTTCTAAGGCATTTTAGCGATAGAGACTTAGCTTTAGCCAAGCTAATTGCAGAATACGGCTGCTGATCTCTCGATTTTTGTTTTTGCACGTTCTTAAGTCAGTTTTTATAACTCGATATACCTATAAAACAAAAATTATAGCAATACCAGTTCAAAAGCAAAAAAACGGGCTAAAATAACAGAAATGGCCAAAAATGCGCGTTTTTAAGTCAAGGGTTAAACATTTTGTTATCGCGTTTCAGGTACTTGAAAAAGCCCAAAAAGGGCTAAGTTGGCGGAGGTATAATATTGCAAAACTTATTAAGTTTATAAGTGCTATTTTTTAAACATTTTAAATTTCAAGTGGCTAAAGATATGTTTATCTTAATAATATTTTGAACTGATGTTTCTTTCCGTAATATTTTTTTTAGCTCACGGTGCACAATACTTTGATGTAGAACAAAATTGTGTAAAAATAGAAGGAGTTGACCCAGACTAACAATATTTTGCATGCATGTATATATGATAATAATAAACTAACTTTCAAGTTTCATATACCTCCCATATATCCTCTTATTAAAAAATTTAATTCTGCAACACATTTTAAGTTGAATTGTTGAAAATTACCAAATCTATCTTAATCTATCCTTAATTTTTAATAAATTCTAGCACAAATTTTTGTATTTTAAAATATCCTTTTGTTAAGATTACAAAAATATAAAATCACTACGCTATATTCCATTTATTCCCCTGAATCAGGGGTGTCATGGAAATCGAAAACGTAAAACGGAAGAATTTGGCAGTCCTTTTTATTCAACTTGTAATCTAATTTTTACAATTTTTGTTAAAGAATTCTGTTTAATAGAGCATTATTTGTATAATAATTATCATGAAATTTTTTTATTACAGAAACCTTACGTTTTCGATTTCAATGACACCCCTGTATAAATATAAAAGAGTTTAATGCCAAACAAACTGGAGGATATGCAATTCGTATGCATGTATGTATGTCCTTTGAAGAATTTAAGATTTTTTTTGAAAAATCGACCCACTGTAATACTTTCCTGGAACACTAGATCTTATTAGATAATTAAAAGTTTAAAGTATATATATTTAAGATAATATATACTAACATACATGCATAAATTTGCAATAATACAAACAATTTAAATATGTATTTCATAAAATATAGAAAACAAGTATAATTTGCTGTTCCGTAAAAAGCACAAAAAATAACACTTATGGCCGTTTTCTCATTACACGATTATCTTTTTTTTCAAACGAAAAACTTCACATTAAAGAAATTTGGTTTTCTCAATATCTCATTTGGTTCTATTCTGTCGCAAAGCTAACCAGTACTCATCTGCCGATTATTTATGTTCCTTTTTTTTGCCGTACAGATAAATTGAATCAGCTGACTATCAACTTTTACATGTATTTTGAGAGGTGTTGCCAACTTAAAACAATGTTTTTGTCAGTTTATTAAGAAACCCAAAATTGTTGACAGACAGTTTATCGGTCTAATAAATTTATGTTGACATTAAGTAACAGGCAGTTCATCGGTACATTGAGAAAATGGCCATTAAACTCAAAATATGGTAAACTTTTTTCTTTACATCAATAGTAAGTACCGGTTCACACACGTCAAGTTTGACTCGTCAAGTCTTGAGTTTTTAGGAGAGACGGGAAAAGAAATGGCCTTCTCTTTTCCCTTCTCTCCTATAGTTAATAAATAAAATTTAAGTTAAATAAATGAAACTATTCGTCCAAATTTGCAGCTAATTAACTTTTTTTTAATGATAAATTTAGCTGCAAAAATGCAAAATGGTAGTACTGAAAATTACTAAAAAAAAAAATTTTGTCACATCAAAAATCTAATTTGGTAACGCTGATAATAACATTAATAAATCGTGTGCATACACATGAGCTGAATGCGTTGCGGATTTCATGAGCCACTCACAAAATGCGCATACGCATGAGTGCGCAATACACATATGGGCATTTCCGTCAAAAGGTCCACCGTAACCGAAAATTTAAAAGTTATTATAAGCTGATTATTTTACGATATTGTTATAGAGAAATATTTAGATTTTACTAATGTTATTAATTTACCCATAAATTTGTTCACTTAGATGAACAATCAGACTGCAAAGTGTGCAAACGTAATTTCTTATTTGTGAGCATGTTTTATTGTATGTTTTTTTTAATATTATCTTCCTTAAAAGAGGTGATATTTGAAAAAAATTATTCCAAAAAAATGTTCGAAGAGAAAAATGTTATTCGGATAACCGGTAAATTTTTCTTTTGTTTTAATCATTATTCAGTTTAATTATTATGGAAAAAATTTCACGTTCGAAATGTAACGTATCGACCCAGATTTTGGTTAAAAAAAAAAATACGAAAGATTTTGGAATCAAACCAAAAGCATTTTAATGTTACATTGCTACGTAAAATTCTGGAAGTAGTTTGACTAAAAAATTGTTCCAGGTTTCGCTGAATTACGGCTTTTTATACATGGCCACACTATATGGGGCAGTACGGATACAAATGTAAGAGGTGAGTCACTATTCTCCTTTATTATTAATCATAATTTAGGAGTAGTAAATAGGGGCTGTGAGCCTACGTTTGTTATTGCTAATAGGTGTGAGGTTCTTGATGTCACGCTAGTTAGTATAGACCACACCGATATGATCGAGGGCTGGATGGTGTCGAATGACTGTTCGCTCTCTGATCACAGATATGTGGAATTTAGGCTAGGGCTTAGGTCTTCAGGATCGATGGCTATATTAAACAGGAGACGTACGAACTGGGGAGTTCAATACTCCTCTCTGGTCCGGTCTCTATCTGACCCTCCTGGGGTTGATGATATCGGGGGGATCGATGCGGCAGTGGATCTGCTTTCGAACTCTCTGCAGTTGGCGACTTCCTTGGCGTGTAGGCCAAGGGTGCGTAGGGGTAGGAACCGACCACCATGGTGGGATCCTGACATCGCGCAGGCAAGAATTGACTGTCGTAGGTTGTTCAATGTGGCGAAGCGCCATGGAAATTGGGCGGACTATAAGTCATCATTGAATAGGTTTAGAAATCTGGTTAGATCGGCGAAAAGGATTGCTTGGAGGAACTTCTGTAGCGGCGTGGAAGGATCCTCTGAGACGAACCGTTTACGTAAGGTAATGGCCTCGAGCCCAGTTGTCCCGACGTATGTCCGGAAATCGGATGGTAGTTGGACCACGAATAGTCAAGAAACACTGGAAGTGTTGATTGATACTCACTTTCCTGGAAACTCCCAATGGGGTTTGCGGGATCGGTCGCGGGAGGCGACTCCTATTCCTATGTCCATACCATTGGACTACGATAGGATTAAGTGGGCTATCGATAGCTTTAGCCCATATAAATCTCCGGGTATGGACGGTATAATTCCTGCGGACCTGCAGAGGAATTCGACCCTGATAATACCCTGGTTGTTGGCCATATACAGGGGATGCGCTAGATTTTCGTATCTTCCCGTGAAATGGACCCTGTGCATGGTGGTCTTTATACCCAAAGGGGGTAAAGCTTCTCACACCGAGCCGAAGGATTACAGACCGATTAGTCTTGCATCCTTTCTTCTTAAGACTCTTGAGAGGGTTATCGATGTACACTTGAGGATGACCATCCCAAGGGGCTTACTCTCTGCCTCTCAACATGCCTACACAAGGGGCAGGTCTGTTGAGACGGCTCTTCACTCTCTGGTCGGAACCATTGAGAGATCGCTCGAATTTAGGGAGTACACACTTGTGGCCTTTCTCGACATAGAGGGGGCCTTAAACAATGTCAACCCGGACTCTATCGTGATGTCCATGGGGAGTCTGGGGATCGACGCCGGTATATGTAGATTTGTGGACAATTTACTACGGAATAGGGTCATTTGCTCTACGATGGGTGAAACCAGTGTTCAGAGGCTGGTGAACAGGGGTACTCCCCAAGGGGGAGTTCTATCCCCACTATTGTGGAACCTGACTATGAACACCATGTTAACAAGGATGGACGACATGAGGATCAAAACGGTGGCGTATGCTGATGATGTTGCAGTGGCCATCTCAAGGAGGCATTTGGGCGTAATGTCCCAGTGTATGGAGGCTGTTTTGAAGGTACTCAGTTCCTGGAGTGCATCATGCGGTCTGGGTGTAAATCCGTCTAAGACGGAACTGGTACTCTTCACGAGGAAGTATAAGACCGAGGACTTTAGGCTTCCGAGGTTAAATGGAATTGAGCTTCGGATATCTCAGAGTGCGAAGTATCTGGGCGTGGTTCTGGATAGCAGGCTGTCATGGGGACTAAATGTCCGGATGAGAGTGGAAAAGGCAATAGTTGCCATATATGCGTGTAGGGGTGCAATCGGCAGGAACTGGGGTATGAGCCCGAGGTGTGTCAATTGGATCTTTGAGGCTGTGGTAAAGCCGACCCTGTACTATGGGGTCGTTGTATGGTGGACTGCATTGGATAAGGGCGTACACCGTGCGATGCTTGAGAAAGTATACAGACTTGTCGCGTTGATGATTACGGGATCAATGCGATCTACTCCAACGAGGGCGCTGTTCACGATACTGAACTGGCTCCCGGTGGATATAATGGCCAAACAGTTGGCTCTTTGTTCGGCGACGCGGCTGCACGCGGTGAACAGCTGGTCGACACGTGACTTTGGACACGACGGGATAATCAAACGTACGATTGTCCCTGATGGAGTGGATTACTGCACCCCGGTGCCATTCTTTGGTGCGGGGTTCGTGTCGCAAATGGCGCACAGCAGTGTGCTTTTGGATACTTTCCGTGAACCGACCCTAGGGATCTATACTGATGGTTCGAGGAAAGGTGAGAGGGTCGGCGGAGGTTTCTTCATAGAGGAACTGGATGTGAAGGTTTCCTTTCGTCTGCCGGATGGATGTAGTGTCCTGCAGGCGGAAATCTCGGCTATAAGGCGGGCGGCAAACTGGCTGAGGTATCATCGCATATCGGGAGATATACGTATATTTACTGACAGCAAGGCTGCCCTTCCCTAGCGGGTGTCTACACGACATCAAGGTTAACTGTAGAATGTCGGATGTCTTTGGATGAGATTGCGAAACATTCAAGGGTAACGCTAATATGGATACCGGGGCACACTGGGTGCCCGGGCAATCAGTTAGCAGATGAGCTGGCCAAACAGGGTGGTCGCATGGATGATGCATTCATTGACCAATTCATTGGCCTTCCAATGGCTCACTGTAAATCACTTATAGGGCGCGAGTCCTATAGAGTTGCGCAGACGCGGTGGACCTGTGAATCCACCTGCTCGATATCCAGGATCCTTTGGCCTGGATATGATGGACGGAGAACTAGCTCTCTACTTGGGTTCAGCAGAGACCAGATTAGGACTGTGATATCGGTTGTAACTGGACACTGGCCGATGGGGACTCATGCTGGAAGAATGGGTCTGGAATTTAACGACTACTGTAGAAGTTGTCAGAACGAGGAGGAAGAGGAGACTGTGCTCCACTTTCTCTGTCATTGCCCTGGATTGCGGGGTATTAGGGTGGAATGCGTGGGGGAACCGGTATTTGCCTGTTTGGAGGATCTATCTGGGATGGAACTGAAATCGCTCCTTCTCTTCACTAGGAAGACGAGGTGGTTGGACTTTGCAGTGACGCCATCTGAGTAACTGCTCTAAGGGATGGGCATTGGCGCGGGTATCACAAAGGGACCAATAAAGGACCCAAGTGAGCTGTCTTTTGATGGCTGCCCATGGAACCTTACCTAACCTATGCATGGCCACAAAAACTACTTCTATTTTTTTCACGTTCTAGCCTCTACTTCTTTTGCCAATATCTTTGACCTAGAATCGCGCCATCCATAAACTTTAGCATAGATAACATTGCCCTCTTAGTGCTATAATTTAAGGGTTAAAAGAACGGAAAAATATTTGTTGCTTAAAATGTTATTGCATTTTCGATCCGTACGACTGTCACGTTCAACACTTTGGAATTACCCATATATAAAAGACCACTCTCACGCATGCGCTGGTTTTTATGTGAGGTGTCTTTTTGGCTCATGCGCATGAGTGCGTAATGCGTGCGCAAATGAGAACTCTGCCTTCGATTCTGCGAATATCGCAGTTTGCTCCATTGAGTATCTTATATATATATATATATTTATTCCTTTTATTCCTAGCAAACCAAAAATATTCTTTTGCGCTCAATTAAGCGAACAAATAAGATTCATTATTTTAGGTTAAAAAAGCATAATGTGAAGTAATTTCTAGCTAAAAACAAAGTGAGTACCAAAAGGTACAGCTATTTAAGGTTTAGTTTATGTAGCATTTTTGTTTGTTAATGCTGCAATGATCAGTTACATATTCTTTCTTGGTGTAATCATAAAAATCTAAAAATTGTGGATGATTAAAGATGATAACCATGATATAGAAGAAATCCACCATGAAGAGCATTTGGAGCAACAAATAAAACACATAGTTGCTATCAAAAGCTTCGAAATTTGTATTCAATGGGCTAAACAAAATAATTTTAAACTGTCAACTGTATTACTTTTAAGAGAACTTCAGGAAGATGCCACAAAGCAAGTTTTTTTTGTTCCATAAAAACAAACATTAAGCTTCGTTCACAATCTCAATCACAGTTACATTTTCACTTGGTGTTCATAATGGGGCAACAATTTTAGCCACAACAATTTAAGCATTTATTTTTATTTTTGTAAACATTTTGTTAAAATTTTCATTCAAAACTAAATAAAATTATTTTAAACGTCAGAAACAATCTCATACAAATTGTTGCTGAAGTTCGAGTTGACTCAACTTTAGTTACATTTTTAAAAAAATGTTAGTTACATTTTTGTTCTTAAAATTAAAGGAAAATAAATGAAATACTTTGGGAAGAAAAAAGATAGAAGAAAAAACGAAATTGTTTGTCTGATTGTGAATAAAACTTTATTCGACAAATTTTTATTTAAAATTTTCAAGGATATTGAAAATGAATTTAAACCTTTTTTTTATTAATATTATTTTAGGTTTTATGGTACCAGTGTAATGAATTGTACCTTTTTTTATTTCTTTTCAATATATTATACAGATCTCAAAACATATTTCAAAATAAACGATAAATAATACAGTTCTAGTCATTTATTTATACATAACATGGGCCTGACAAAGTACTGGTTCGTTAAACCGGAAAACTACTGTATTATCGAGAATCAAGTGCACCAGTTAAATTGCATTCTAATTTTATTTATTTACAAACAACTATTTGTATGTTTGTTTGCCGCTCATTCTTTCGTAAGTTTCTTCACTGCCAGTCACGTCATATTTTACATTTAAATTAATTATTTTACTTGTATCAACTTCCATGTATATATATATACATGTATGTGTACATATGTAATTGCAAATATGAATGTTAATTTCAACATATCCTCTATACCTCTGATACATCTGTTTTTCTTTCTTTTCTCTGTTTTTTAACACTGATTATTATTTTATTGACATGCAAAATTCTTTTAACAACAAATTAAAGAAAAATACCAGCAAACGAAATAATCAAAATTATCGATTATTTTAACTTCTAAAATCACATTGAAGAGTAGAAAAAACTAAATAATGAGAAAATGTTACAAATAGTTTTTAGTTCATAAATGGTAAAAACACAGCAAGGACAAGCATATCGCCCAGAATAAACTCATTTTTAATTCTGCTACCAAAAAATAAACAAAAAAAAAGAGATTTTCTATTTATATTTTTTGTTTCTTTTTCAATACTTCACCCATAACAAAAAAAAAACCAAATACAAGAAAAATAATGGAAATCAAACTTAAAGTGCTTTTTAAACCGCCATCTACTTGTTAAAAAATGATTTTTACCTTTGTATTGGAAAAACTCTTTACACTCACTCATACATATACAAAAAAACAAAGGAAAAAATCCATTTAAAACAAATACCTACATAGAAATATTTTTAAACGGCATTTTAGTAAACCGTGAGAGTAAGTGTATGTGTGTATCTAAAATACAGTTTATATTTACAAACACAATATCATGAGAGTGTATAGTTAAAATGGTATTATCACAAGGACACCTAAGGACATACAACATTACCTTGTGCAAAACCACAAAAAATAAAAAAATATACACACACACACATAAACAAACACATATTACACTAATACAAGTAAATATGCCAGTAATAATAACACGAACAAAATGAAACAAATTTATAATAAAAACTAAAACTACGACTTAAAGTAAAAACAAAAAAACAAATTAAATTTAAGCAAATCCACTCATGTAAAGTTTAAATATGTTTGTACCACAACCACTACCACAGTTTTTTACAAAGTGTAGTTGGCCGTTGTGCTCCGGGGATTTCTATGCGGGGTCTTAGTTAGGTCGGTTACCAAATGTCTGTGGTCTGCTTTATCAACCTTAATTCGGTAGATTAAATTTAGATATAAATTACCTGTAATTATCTGTCTTTTTTCTTGTACTGAGCAACAGTCTCTACTGAGTACTGGCTATTGTCGTATAAGAACAAATAATGAAATATGTAAATATCTGTATTGGAATTAGGATTTGATAGACGATTACAATCGTAAACGGACCAAAAAAACTGCGGTGACGATTAAAAATTCAATACAAATACAATTTTTAGGCAAACCTAGTTTAAGATTGTGGTCTGCTTTCTTAACCATATGTTTACAATTTGAAATTCACACGATTCAACTTTTGCTGCCAACCTTTTAATTATTTAGAGGAGAGAAGAAAAAGAAAAGAAATTGACACTAGGATTGCCAGACGGTTTCAATGCGTGTCAGGAATAAATGTCATTTTTTTCTATTAAACTGACATTAAAAATCAAGAGAAAATAAACATTATCGATCGTGGAAGTTATGTTTTG
Source organism: Pollenia labialis (assembly GCA_949318255.1). Taxonomy (NCBI): domain Eukaryota; kingdom Metazoa; phylum Arthropoda; class Insecta; order Diptera; family Polleniidae; genus Pollenia; species Pollenia labialis. Next base: position 39,025,391 of record OX439140.1, read on the forward strand.
CATGCAGCTTAATACCTCTTTTCAAAAAGGAGAAACAGTACCTACAGTCGGATAGAGCTTTAGGAATTTGTAGAAATTTGATTTAGTAAATTTTAAATTGTTAAAAGAAGAATGAAATGGATCATTGCTCATTATTGGATATGATCTTTGTGTCTGAAGAGTCGAGTGCTTACCTTCAAAATGGGTTCTTTGCTCTTTCCACCATAAATTTCCGAACATTTTTAATGTTAATTTGGAAAAAACGTGAACAAAAAAGGTATTCACTTATTTAATCATAACATCAATAAATAAATTATTTTGGAGCTTCGCTTTAAATACAAGATTTTCATGATTTCGACAAGACACAGTTTTACTTTTAATAAAACAGTACTTATTTATTTAAACAATCAATCAATTTAATTGGTTATTTAATTTTTTAAAGATATTTGAAAAAAAAATGACTGAATTTTTTATGTTTTTAGTATAATTAAAAAAACTTCTTTTTTTTTTTTGGAAATTTTTTAAGTTTTTAGTGCATATTTTAGGGATTTTAGTGCATATTTTAATAGCATGGTTGGTTTTTAACCATAAAATGTTGCTCTTGGTAAAGAGAAAAATACTATTGTAAATTTAAAACGCTAATTTTAGTCATATTTAAACATAACATGTTTAGAGGCAACCATAATATGGTTGTGGCTTCTTGATGGAGGACTACTGTAACCATAATATGGTTGTCGACAACAATAATATAGTTAGATTAAACACAATATGTAAACATTTTACTTTCAAAATATTGTTGTTGGAGGTGACCATATTGAAACATGTTTTTTCTCCGGGTGTGCTCTTAGAGAATATCAAAGACAAGAAAAAACAAAATACAAATGCATGTTAAGTAAAGTAAAATAACAATAATGAAATAATAAAACATAATTATTATTATAACACTTTATTAATATTATTTTTTTTTTAATTTTAATTATTTTTTATTCATGGTTAACAAAATCACACTAACAGCAAAAATCAAGAACCAAATATAGAACTCAATTCACATGAGGGCTTTTACGACGTCGTTTTATCTTGACTCCCTTTTAAAGCAACTTCCAAAATCTCTTTGCGTTCATACGATGATTTTTGGTTGCATGTCTTTTATTTATTTACAGTATGGCCTCGATTATCGCTCATTCGATTAACCGGCAGCATCAATTAACTGGAAAATGAATTTTTTTTTGCATTGATTTAAATCACCTCTGTTATCCGAAATATAACACAAATTATTATTTTTTGTTTACTTTTGAACAATCAAAACAAATTTAAATAAACGAAGAAAGAGAATTTCCCAACGTACTGGAAGCATATTCTCCCAATTACTTTTTTCCCCATGTTTACATAATAATACATTACATTTATATAAAATGTGAAATACACCAAAATAAATCAATAATCAAGAATTCTGCCGGTCCCGTCTGTTATCGATAATCGAGGAATCACTGTATTTTCAACCACACACTTCAATGTAAGAAAAAGAATAAAACGTAAAAAGAAAAAGTTAAAAGAGAAATATAAAAAACGACATGAAAAACACAAAACGAGTCGTTTTGTTTACCCCTCTTTCTTCTCTACACCGCTCGCCATCAAACCAAAAGAGACGTCGACAAAGCGACGTCATAAAAGCCACCCTGTGAATTGCCTGTTAGTATGTACAAAAAAAAATGTTTAAATGAAACAAGAATGAATCGTGTGAACAGCATGTTTGGCCATCTAGTTTGATCTAGCGATAGTTCCCTGCAAGCCATCGATTACAATCGATAGTTTTCGATTGTCTCTATTTTTTGTTTTTTTGTGATATTTTTATTTTTCCATCATGATGAATATTTTTATTTGAAAATATCAATGTTCGATTTTTTTCAATAAAAATAAATATTAATGAACAAATTTATTTATATGATATGGAAAAAAATAAAGTAATTTTCGAAGCCATTAAATATGTAAAACTGTTTTGAAATTTTTAAAAAATATTTGAGTAATATGTTATATATAAATACTGGAACGATTTTTTGAAGTTGATTTTTAAGTATTTTATCGTCCACCAATTTTAAGTAATGAAACATATATCGCACTTCTGAATGTATTTGAAATAAGAGGATGTTTTTAGAAAAAAAATTGGACCCTAACTACCGAATATATTTGCGAAAAACAAAATAAAGTCAAGGTAAAACCAGTAAAAATAATTCTAACTGAAATTGTTGATAACTATAAAAGATAACTTCGTGAAATAAGTTGTTTATCCTCCAACAACCCTATTACATGTTGTCACTCATTGATATCTTTCGATATTTGCAAAAGTAACAAGCTTTACAAAGTTTGAATAAACCGAGCTGGTTAACATTGACACCCTGTATCTCACCTTGTGTGCTAACAGGTTGGTAACAAACATTTACTGAAAGCCTATATTCTCCTCTATGAATCGTTCATACGTCATTTTGCAATCCGACCTGTAGTTTAGGAGATTCAGATTTATTACCACAATGTGGAATAATCCACCCATTGTGATACGGAATCTTCAATCATCTCTTAGTCCACCATTACTGAAAATTATGCTTCTCAGGTAGCAGAAAGTGTCTACAAAATCGATCAGTTTGCCTACTAAAGAAAGAGGTAGAATATTGTCGGTATTGAAGCTCATTAGTTTGATTTTTTCAATATTTATCCTGATTTATAGTATATAGGAGCGTTCGTGTATCGAAATACATATGTCATCAGCATAATATATTTCTGCAAGTGTATCTTGGAGGCCCCATGTAATACCGCATTTGTTGATTGTCACCTTGTTTATTATAATGTCAAAGCGTTAGATTAAACAGTAGACCCGAGAATTCACAGCCCTGACGGACACTTAACTGGTTCTCGTGGTTGATCAATCTCCATTGTACAGCTATTTGACCAGATTGATTACTAATTCTATTATTACAAGAAACAAATTCGAATTGGAAGCTTTACCGCTTTAAAAAATCCATAATCCATGAAAGTGGAATTGTTTGAACTTTTGACAACAAATATGCATTATGTGTAAATAGATTATGTTCAATTCTACTATTTCGCTCTTTAATCTCATATTGCGATAAAAATATTTTCATCGTCACATGTGATATTCTAGTTTTTCCTGTAACTAGAGAACTTATAAATCCGCAAAGGATTACATGCAGATTGGGCACCATTTTATAAATAATAAATTACCAAATTTTTCTTACATACATGTGTATAACCCAAATGTATTTGTATGCATGCTACTAGAAATAAGGATTTATTAGAGAATCCTGCTGGTTTTGTATAGTCGGAAGTATTAAATGATGTGCGTGCCATGAAAGAAAATAAACAATGCCAAATTGTAGAAAAAGAATTTGTGATTTGTTTCAGTCTTGTTTGTTTTATAACTAAGCACATTTTTCATACGAATTGAGTTATAAAACAAGTCTTAATAATAAAATAACAAAAATAAGTTCAACAATGGCGAATATTTAGTTACAAGCTTAAAATAAATTGGCACACAAACGCACAACTATTCATATGTATGTACATTAGGGTGGATCGTCGGTGTATAAAGAAAACAAAAAATTATACGTTTTGATGACAAGTTTGCTACTAAAATAGGTGGACCACTAAATTCCTCGACGAACCCGAACAATTCTGTAGTCATAAACACTACTTGTTTGCCGTATGATCTATGTAAATCTAAAGCTACGGTCACACTAGGCAAATATTTGACGAAAAAAGCAGGACAAGCAAGCAAACTAAAATAAAATTTCCTTTGGTTCCAATATTTGTTTTGTTTATAATACCACATCTTACATAAAATAATTTTTTGCTATGTCTAGCAGTATAATTAGTTTTATTTTGTGATAGAGAGACCAAGTTAAATCTCCCAAACTTTTAACAAAAGTAGTGGTTATGCTTATTTGGTCAAATATATAATAAGTGTGACCGTAGCTTTAAAAACATGATTTTAAACAGTAGATTGGCCCTTTTTACTGCGTCAATATATACCTATGGGGCTTTAATTAATATTAATACTAAAACTTATTACACAACATTTTTAATGCATTGTTCAAATTTTGGTGAACAGTGCAAATATAAAGTAATAGAAAAATTTACCAAGTGCGAAGGGTTCAGCTGAATTAAGATAAATGGCAACCTGTCAAAAATTTAAAAAAAAGTTATCGATAAAAAATTAAGTTATGTCAAAAAAAAAAGGTAATGACATTTCTAGATTGAAACATTAATCTGCGGTTTAGGGGCAAAATTTTGCTTACATTTTTTATAGTTGGTTCTTTTCAACATTTACTGTTTCTTTCCATCAATTCAATGAATAAAAAATGTAGTGTCATAAGTATACCCTCTGTACAACCATGTTTTAAGAAGCCATTTTTTTCCTGTCCTTTTGTGTTGTGCGATATGTATGCAAATTTTGTATACAAGCACACAGAAAGAAAAACACTCGGGATAAATCAAGTTTTATATGTTTACTTTAAGTACGAGTCGTACTCAAAAATTCAAGTACGAATAACACTAAAACGTACTCAAAACAATCCTAAATGGGATTACTGTTGAAAATCAATCCCGGAATTTATCGAAATATGTATAAAATTCTTAAATCAAGAAAAAAAAAAAGATTAAACCTCCGTTTAACCCTCCGGCTTATGCATGTTTTGATTTTCTACACATATTGAAAATAGGTCTGGCAAGACTCATGTGTACCACGAAGGGTTAAAAAGTAAATTTGAACTCTCGCTTCTTAATTAGTGCCGGTTCACACACGTCAAGTTTGTCTCGTCAAGTCTTGAGTTTTTAGGAGAGAGGGGAAAAGAAATGGCCTTCTCTTTTCCCTTCTCTCCTAAATGCTCAAGACTTGACGAGTCAAACTTGACGTGTGTGAACCAGCACTTAGTTTTTATTTTTTGGCAAATATGTACATAAGATTTCTAAAGTAAAAACCATATCGGGCATGATGTTGGTGTTTTATTATTCTGTAAGGTGTAATATGGATAAGTAAATCAATCATAATAATTTTTTCATTCTAATTTCTTTTTTGGTTCTTTTTAAGGACAAATTCGGGATAAAATCAACTTTATAATTTTTGAATCAAGCGCATTTTGAGATTGATTCAAACTTAGTTTTACTTAAATCAATCTCATTTTCGGATTATTTTTAAGTACTAAATCGGGATTGAATATGGATAATTTAAGTATTTTGCTATTGAAAATCCACACTTGGATCAATCTTTCTGTACTTGATTCAAGAAAATCAGTACTCACCGTACTATTAATACCGTTTCGGATCGATTTGAGAACGGATTGATTGATTTTTCTTTTGAGCGCAATTTTCCCTTTTTAAGTAAAAATGGAATTTAACTGCGTAAACTACTCCAACGTAATACCAAATTGGTACAAATATATTTTAAGTAAAAATTTTAGTTCTTGAACAATCTGGTTTTTTTTATTTTATTAAAACATTTTAAATGCACTGCAAAAATTTCTCAAACCATGGATTGTTTAAAAAAAGTTTTATACCATTAAGACACAAATTCAAACTTTCAAGTATTTGACCGTGAGTTTTAGGACTTAATAGTATCAAAGTAATACATACATTGATTTAAAATATAGTCAAAATGTTACCTAATTTTTTTTTGTTTCTTTTTATATATATTTTGCAAAATAATTTTGTAATTAAAGGTTCTTAATATCGTACAAACTTGGGAAACTGTAGAATTAATTTTACATCCCAGTTCTATTTAACTAGTATGTAGATACAGGTACTAGCATTTGTCTTTCTATTATTCTAACTTGACCCAGATTTTATTATAAAAAAACACACACTCACAAACATTTTTATATGTATACTATTCAGTGCTGCCAGAAATATACCGTATTAATATGTATGTACACGCAGAAAAAAACCATTGTGAATATGTTCACCTGCAACAAAACTGGTTTTAACGAACATTTTTAAGCAAATTATGGTTAATTTAAACAAATTATTGTCACCACCAACCATATTATGGTTAAATTAGTCCTCCATCGAGAATCTACAAACATATAAGGAATATTTTTTTAAATAAAAACAATTACTTTTTTACCAAATTGTTTTTAAAACAAATACAACTGCTATATACGGCTCTGCCAAACGTTCTATGTCCTTCACCATAGCTCTTAAAAGCCAACTGTTTCCTAGTTTTAATGGTAGGGGCCAGGTGAAATATTGGAGCGATCTGGCTCATTTTTTTTAGTTTTACTCCATAGTTTTAAGAAATCCTAATGTTTTATTGGTCTGCGTTTATACGGCTCATGTTTTATTGACATGATTCCTCCTTTTTCTTCTTTGAACATCAACATGTTATGTTGACGACATGTTTTTTATTTTGTATAGTCGTTCGTATGCATGTGTGCTTTTTTGATATTGAAAACAAAAACAAAATTAAACAACGAACGAGTACATGCATCTGTATACTCGTTTCTTTTCCCCTCGTCCCTCTACCCAATAAAATATCAATCATGTCATTAAAACATGAACCGTATGAACACATACTTACTGCGCTTTTGTGCCACAACCATTTTTTAGGTTAACAAGTCAAAATTATAGATTTAGGCCTACTCTATGCATTACATTTATATATAATTTATATGTACGGTGACTATTCTGTATTGTACAGAACAGTACTGAATTTTAGAGTTTTGTTCTATGTGAATTATTTTTTTCGTGAAAAACTTTAAATTGTTTTGTATTTAATAAAATGCTCTGTATTTGTACTGTAGGTAAAAATTACTAAAAGATGTAATTTCTAAATTATCTGACCTTTCTTCCTACTGGAAACTTTCTTTTCTTTCTTTTTTAAAAATTTTAAAGGTTTAATAACTTTTAAAATTGTAAAAATTTTTTGTTTATGCCTTATTTATTCTAAAGAACACTCTTTTGACACTTGCACAGAAAAATAATTAGTTTACCAATTCAAACAAAAAATTTTTAAAATTAAAAAAAAAATTTTTGTTTGAAAACGGGACAGAAATCCAGCCAAATCTGTTCAGTAGAATAAGATTTATGAATCCAAATGTGGAACAAATCACACTTTAAAATTTCAAATACTAGATTTTTTTGGGAAAGTGTTTGTAATGTACGTAGGTTCTAGGGTTTTGAATATCCCAAACTTTTGCATTCCAGGAAAGGTTTTTGTGAGAAAAAATTTGTTCATGTTTATTTATTGAATCTTAATATATAAATATATGAACCAACAATAGTTAATCAATTTTTATTCTAATTCTTAAGTTTTCAGCCTGCCGATGTCGATTAAAAATTCTCTAAATCGCGCATCTCTTCTCCCTTGTATAATAAAGTAAAACTTATTTCATGCAAAACAACTTTTGACGGACACCATTTAATCAAGGAAATATTGTTTTTCAAATAAATTGATTATAAACTAAAAATTTGTCGCCAAATAATCCTAAATTTGTGAAAATAATGAATAAAATATATTTTATTTGAATGAAAGTGCGTGAACATTTCATTCAAAGTTAACATAATTTTTATCAAATTTAGTTTCGGTGTCTTTATCATTTACCATAATCTTTTAAATTAAATCTTGTCAGCAGCTAGCAACAATAATGATACTATGGCAACACTGATACTTACTTAAAGAACAAAACCAAAAAAAATTATATAAAAAAAGAAACCAAAAACGAAAATGAAATCATGTTATCATAAGGGAGTGACGAAAGATACAACACTCTAACACCCAATAGAGAAGTATCGCTTTACAAATTAGATACAAGTTCACAGGAAACATAAAAAAATCATAAATAACAACAAACGTACATATGATGCTTTTTGTTTTTGCTTTTTTCGCCCATCTTCTCATATTTAATGAAGGACATACATTTTGTTTTCATGTCATTAATATACCCTTCACAAAAGAAGGAATGGGTATATTTACATTAAAGTAAACCAGCTACAAGCGAAAAAAAAGTGCGCCATACATCCCCTAATATAAAGTATTTTTGTGAAGCGGTTTCGAAGTTTTCTTTTATTTGCCGAACGTAGGGATCGCGTTTTTAAACTTTGCTTTATAATTTTGGCGTTTGCAGTCGGATCTTAAAGTGAAACTTTCTTATTTCCTTTTAAAGTGAAACACAGGTAAAGAAAATATCAAAATCGGTTAATAAATAACCGAGGTCAAGATTAACAACTCCCTTTTTGCTGAAGTAAAGGTTTTGACATAATAGTGATCATTGGCGGAACAAATTTTACTAAGATGTTTATTATATGAGGAGCTCCAAAACAAAACGAAACAATTCCAAGTAAATTAATTCATTAAAACAATGACTATAAAGATTTGATTATTAACAATATTATTCAGTAATAAACATGAAATTTAAAAAGTGGAATTGTTGCGTTTTGTTATGGACCTCCTCATATGTATAATTATACCCAACCCACATAAGTGGAGGGGGTATTATGCGTTTGTGCCGATGTTTGTAAAACTTTAAAATATTGGTTAAACATCCAACGTTTAGTATACCATTCGACTAAGAACCACTTTTTGAAACGAGCCGTCCGTCTGACTGACTGGATTGCTGCCCATATAAAACTTGTGCGCGAAGTACTGGTCACAATTTTGAAGATAATTTGATAAATTTAAGTGTATAGGTTCAAATTGTCACAACCGTATTGAAAATGGTTCGATAGTATTGAGTTTTAATTTTGCTTAAAAATATTTTATTGCAACATAAATTGTCTAACAGCATTTTTTTTAAATTATTTAATATTTGATCAGAGCTCCTTTTCAAAAACCATACCCGAAAATAGCTTTAAGTGCCAGAACTTTCTTATAATGTTGCTATTGCTATAGCATTTGGTAACGATGATTTTTATAATATCTTCTATATCATGGCAAAATTTTTGTACTGGTAGGATTTATTACAAAATCATTTAATTTATCTTGAAAAATTTAATACAAAGAACTTTTATATGAATCTTAATATTATTTTGGTCTGTCAAGTTCATGATTGCCCATGGACCCGACCCGATCCAAACACTGTTATGTAGGGTATCATATGGCCGGGTTTGAGCGACAATACTTTATAAAATGTTACAAATCGAACTATTAATCCACCTGGCCCTATACAAGTGCAATGCCAAATTAATGGTTTTAGGCAACACAAGCTGAGTTGACGAATAAGGTATTTTGAACGAATACAGTAACAGGAGAAGAGCTGCAATATTTAATCATATTTATTTTCTCTCTTATTTGGTAATGCAAATAGGCACATTAAGTTTTCATTTCAACCTCACCTCCATAAAAATGCTCTGTGAAATAGCGATTTTGCAAAGAAAAAAAATATATATACTTTTAAGAGTTTCCATTGAACTAGGGATTCCAAAATCGATTTTCGATTTTTCGATCGACTTTTTTATTTCGGTTTTTGAAATCGATTAATCGAACCTCAAAATCAATTTTAAAATCGATTACAAAATCGCTTAAGATTAATTCGCAAACGTATACCTTGTATCACAAAAGGGGAAACACCAGCATTTTTTTTGCAAACTACTAGAGAAGTTGAACTGAGATTTTTACAGTCGGTAGATATGACTACTCTTTATAATTTTCCTGTAAAAAGTGAAAATGTGTAAATGGTGAGATGGTCTTTAGAGTAACCAGTGCATGTACATTTCACATATTAAAATTGTATTCTTGTGAAGTCAATCAGGCCTGTCACATAAGTTAATTCCGATCGAAATAACTTTTGATCGGATTTGATTTCTGTGACAAGCCTGAATGTATGGATAGTATTTCAAAGGATTATGACAATAGTTCCTGGTCGGTGGCGACTGTTTCTTTGCTATCTTACTATTAACCCTTCAGAAAAAATTAGTAGTGCAGGACTGCTGTTCGAGTACTCGCCGAGCGATAGCGACTACTCCCTCTTCATTTCCTTGTTAATGCTTTCAAGTGCTGATTTTAACATTGGACTGTCATACGAAAACCAGCACTCGCCTTTCTATCGCTTTCGGAGTAGTCCACAAGTGCAGACTTTTGTAGTACCTTTCCACCAATCGCCTTTCAAGCAATCCACGAGTAGGTAGTTTGTTGGTAAATTGGTATTGAGAAAAATTAAAGAATAAAGATTTTTTTTTTAATATGTATTAACGTATATTTTAAATTCTTTATTTAATAAGGTATTAAAATATAAAATAAAAAAATGGAAAAAACGCATTTCATTAACTTTTTTTATCACAACCAAAAAACTTAAGTTATAAAATCTAATTTATTCTTGCAGTTTGCTGAGCGCGATTTTCTTTGTTGTTTTTACAACTTAAATTTTCGGCTCTTCAGGATCATCTACACTTAACTGAGCGCGATTTTCTTTGGCCTTTTGCTTGCTCTTTAGTTTGTTGTTTTTATTCTTTTTGTTGTGGAGTGCGGCTCTTAATTTTTCTTCTGGTCGTTCATCAGAAATTGCATCTAAAAAAAACAAATATAAAGTCAATGAAAGTCTATTGGAAGCTTTCTTAACATATACATACCGGCTAAAGCATCGTACACATTTTAAAAATCTTTCAACATCTTTTTACCCTGAACGCCTTCAACGTTAAAGGACATGACAATTTCTCGACCAAGAATTTGGCAAAGATTTTTGCATATATCGCTTTTTATCAGCGATTTTATGTAGCGAACCTGCAACAGTTTAGGTTATATTAAAGTTTATATTCTCTATAATGTGATAGTTACTTACATACAAATCCTTCTGGCTTAAAAGTAGATTGTCCAGCTCATGAAGTTGGCTCTCTGAAGTTAAAGGGAAAATCTGCATAACTATGTCGATGGCCTTGTTTTTATCCACAAGTTGATTCAGCAGCACTTTACGTTCGGCAAGGATCTCTCATATTTTTATATTTTGCTGTTGTGTTTGTTGTTGTTCAAGCGTTTCTATTAAAGGTTTTAGATTAAATATAATTTGAGAATTAATCTGTTGTAGCAACTTACCTTTCATATCGTCCAGTTTTTTATTTATCGCTGCACAGCTATCACACTTTGAACCACCTAAAATGCAAAGAATAAGTTTTGAACAAAATGTTTACAGTCGTATTAACTCACCAGTTCTAGAAAAGATTTTTATTTTTTAGGCCATTTTATAATTTTTTCTTACGTACTTTATTATTATTATTATATATATTATATTAATAAAGAAATTTTCAACATAATTTTTTTTTTCAAATAAACATAAATTTCAAAACCAAACAATTTTTGACAGCAATTAACAGAGTTCCCAAATTATGTATATTTTAGTAGTGTTGCTGCCTTGAAAAAACGAGTAAAACATTTGCGAGTAGTCTTCCTGTTCTTGCCGCCATTCTATAAATCGTATCCATTACCACTACTGACTTTTACTGCAGTACAGCACCACTCGCCAGGCGGCAATACTTCCACGTTCTTCTGCAGTTAAGTTAGTTTTAGAAAACAAACGTTTGCATGTCAGAAAAATGCAGAGATATTTCCTTGCAATTTCGTATTTGATAGGATAAATTACATTCTTTTTGTTTGCTCACTCTGCTTTTAACAAGATTTAAATATCGCCTACACACTGGTCTGGTTGAATATTAGCTTATTTCAACAGGAATGCCTTGGCTTAATCCACCTGTTGTGTTTCTATAATATGTTGATTTTCACGAAGCTGACTTTCAGTGTTTGGCTCGGTACGATATGTAACACTACAAGTTTAGACTTGAAAAACTGCATTAGCATACCTATGGACGTATGCACGCACCAGGGCGTGGCAGTATTTGAAATACGTATTTAAAATACAAATACGTATTTTGTATTTGTATTTTAAATACATGACGCACACTGGTTCATATTTTGAGAAGGCGGCCAAAATTATTTTTTTTTTATATTCTCCGATTTTAAAACTTTTTTATTCATGTGAAAGTAAATACTAGTGAACCTCGGGAGCCAAAAAATTTCAACCCTATTTCAACTATTTCATTGAGAACAGGGTCGTCCGAAATGGACTTTCTCAATATTTGGTTATAGTTTTGAATTTCTGAGTCAATTTTTGAAGTTGAAATGCCCTTTTTGTTTTTTAAGATTTTTTGACAGAATAAGTTTTGTGTATTAGTTTATTTTATTAGCTATACGTGGTTTAACGCATTAAATCCTGCGACCTCTAGAACTATTTATTTTTTTTTATTGTCAAAATTTCCCGGAAATTTCCTACTTTATAGAGCATAAGTCCTGCCCGTCAAAATGCGTCAAAAAAAATCTATACTCCCTTGTAGTCCAGAATTTAACCTATATTTCTATACCCCATTGTACACACATCTGGATGCGACCTTGCGAACTACAGCAATTTCTGTGACCCAAGGTATGATATTCGGTTCAAAAAATAATTCCTGCAAGGAAACATTACTGAAATTAAAGAAGATGAGTCTTAAAGAATTTTCGACAAAAAAGCAGTTCAGGCCACATAAATTATCTAGCACGCCAGGTTATCAATTAATTTGGAGAAGGTTAAGGTATTGACATTGTTATGAACTTATTGTGGGTGAACGGATGTTGCAAAACGAATAGGCGACATAAATAGACTAACAGTTAGATTTTTGAGTAAGTTAAAAGGTTAAACATTAGTAAATAGCCGCAAAATAAACTACATAGTTTAATTACCTGAAAATTGCAACTTAATTTAAAAAATGGAAGAGCAGGTAAATGGCAAAAAAACTATGGAAAAATGAAATTCCCTCTTCAACAAAGTATTGCAGACCAATAAAGTTTGTTTACAAAAAGGAAACTAAAGATGTCATAACTAAAGAAGTTCGAAAAATAAAAGATCAAATTAAAGAACTTCAACCGGCAATACTTTAATTTGATGACCAATGCATTGAAATTAATTTTCAAATGTTCCTTACAATGATCGATTGAAAAGTTGCGCAAGCATTAACCGAAACAAAGTCTTCGTCAAGCTGTACCATATGCCAAAAGACATCAAGTCAATTAAGCCAACCCCTATCACAAGACAATAGTTTCAATGAAGCATACGAATTTGGAATGTCCCCTCTTCATACCAGAATTCGTTTTATGGAGCATATTAATTAATTGGGTTATGATTTGGAATTGGGCCCGTTAGAAAAAACAAAGAAAATGTGGAAAAAAGGAAGCAAACAAAAAAACAAATTCAAGAAAAATACCTATAATTGATCAGGCAAAACAAGGAGAAGGAAATTCAAATGATGGAAACACTGCAAGGAGATTCTTTTCCGATCCAAAAATTGCAGCATCTATCACAGGAGTACATTTTGAATTAATAAGACGATTCCAGATCATTTTACAAGTTATATCATGTAGCAGAAAGATAAATGCAAACAAATTTGCCCAGTATGCAAATGGAACAGCAATTCTTTATAACAAAAAATACTCTTGGAGACATATGCCAACCACAGTTCATAAAATTTTATACCAAGGGGAACAAATAGTTCAACACAATATGCTTGGAGATCTATCTGAAGAAGCGCAAGAAAAAAGAAACAAAGATTACAGATTCTTCCGCGAGCATAACACAAGAAAAATGTCCTGATGTTGTACTAATGAAGATCTTATTACTATTTTGTTGTGCACATCAGATCCATATATGCCCAGTATTCGACAAAAATTATCGAATTAGAAGAAGAAGATAAACAACTTCTGGAAAATGAAACCCAAAGCTATTTAGAAGAAATTTTTGCTAATATTGTTTAAATTAAAATTGTTTATAGATTATAATTTGTTTTGGATTTAAGTATATATTTGTATTAATATATAAATATAAAATACACATACACTCAAACCAAAAATAAAAGTTGAATTACCTAAAATGTTATCGATAGCCAAGAATGCAATTTGGGCATTTTTCAAAATATTCCTTTTCAGTTTTATCCTTATAACAACTCGTCTCGTCCCAAAAAAGCCAACCTTTGGCCCCTGTGAATATTGGGACTAAAAAATTTACAGGGGCCAAATATTGTCATTTTCTAACAGGATCTAAGTTCGACAATAAAAAATAAGTATCAGTTTTAAAATACAAGAGAAATAATTATAAATTATAAAAAAATCATATTTGAAATATATAAGTTTTACACCGAAACTCAACAAAAAAATTAAAATGCATTTTGAACTCCCCATAACTTTTGCTCCTATCAGTCGAATTTTACGTTTTATAGCGCAAATTAAAGCCTAACATCGCACCTATAGAGCAAAAAAAAATATCGCATAAGAAATACCGATCCAGTCAAAAGTTATGGAATTTTGACCGCCTTCTCGTAAAATTTCCCACTGTGTGACGTGCAAGTATTTTATATTTTCTATTTTAAATACATGTCCAGCAAGTATTTTGTATTTAAAATACATACAATAAATAGAAGTGTATTAAAAATACATAAAAATATGGGAGTATTTTGTATTTTTAAAACATACATAGTTTACAAAATATATTTTGTCAGTTTATTGATGGTTGGTTGCATTTTGATCTACCAAAAACTAGAATCGCTAAAAAACGTACTATCAGAATATGGAAATATCAGAAGTAGCAGCACCAGTAAAGAAGTCGATGATTTGTTTGTCTTCGTAGATAGGAATGAGGGTGAATCTAGGACATCAAATTTGGAGTTCGAATTTGTCTGTTTTCGCAGTGACAAGAGCAGCTCTGGACAGCTATCCAAATATAAAAAGAGTATTCATAGAATTTAATACAAGTTTGTGCTCATTAGGACCTGTAGAAAGATTATTTTCTTCAGCAGTTTTCATTTATTCTCCAGAATGATACTGTTTGTCTGATGCTGCATTCAAAAATCTGATATCTATGAAAGCAAACAATTGTTTTGTTAATTAGTTTTATCCAAGGCTCATCTATCAGGTCTGCTTACTTGTACAAAAACAAAAAACGATTTTCAATGGGCCTTGGTTTTATCTAATATATTTTTTGGTTTAAATAAAAATGGTGTATTTCGTATTTTATACATACATGACGTGGAAGTATTTTGTATTTGAAATACGTACAATAAATGGAAGTATTTTATATTTTAATACATACAGATGTGTAATTTTTTTGTATTTTGTATTTTAAATACTTGACCAGCAAGTGTTTTGTATTTTATTAAATACCTCAAACTATTTTTTTTGCCCAATACTGGCACGCACAAAAAAACAAGTTTTATTTTGCATGCCCGTAATTTATCGATTTAATTAATATTAAAATTAAAAATTGGCAATATTTTCATTAAAATAAAAAATCGATTTTAAAATCGAATACGTAAATTCGATTGAAAAAAAATGATTTTTTTGCTACAAAATCGATTTTCCATTTGAATCGAAATCGATTTACCATTCCCTACATTGAACTATTGCAGGAACTCGCATACGTTTGGATGGGAAGTGTTTATTTTTCCTAGAAAAACTTTAAAAAAATAAGTTAAGCAATTGTTGAGTTATAAAGAAAACACCGAAAAAATTTTAGAGTTTGCGCAAAAAACCTAAAGATGTTTTAAAGATCTAATATTTGAGATTTAAATATCCCTTACAAAACAGTATTTCTAATAAATAAACGGTGCCAATTTAAAAGAAATATTTTGAAAAATATCGATTTAAAAAAAAGCACAGATCTTAAAAGCAAATTGCCGTTTTTATATAATGAAGAAAGGTATAGAGGATCCGACAAATCCGATAACACCACTCTTACTTTTTATACAATTTTTTTGTTTTTACTGCAAATGAGATATTAGCAAACGTCTAAGAATTTAAGTTTGGCAAATGTATGAACATTTGATACAAATTTACGTATTAACATTTGTAAACACATGTACCAAGATAGAGTATATGAGTTAACTTGTTTATTCATATCGATGACCATACAACGTGACAACAAAGTGTGTGCCACATGGAACAATTGCGAAAATGAAGGGAATCGAACGCATGACCTAAAAAGTGAAAATTGCTAATTTGCGGGTATCATGAGATTGAATAAGAAACAACTTTATCTAGAATTCTTCTGCAACATAAAAACATCGAGTGCAAAATTTTACTAATTTAGATGCACGAACAAGATGTTTTAGACGGAAAACGTTTTTTTTTATGTTTTTCAAAAAATATTTTTCATTGGTGTTCGAAAAATATTTTAAACTGTACAAACAACATAAAATGATAAAAATATTTTGTTTGATATTGTTTTTTTTCAGTTCAAAATAATAAAGTTCTCATAAAAAATTTTTTAAGAAAATAATTTTTTTTTGTACAAAAAATTATGAACCGAAAAATTAATTTTTATTCATCCGTACAAAATAAAATTGTTTTCATCCCTTTAAAGTAATAAAATCAAACACAAAATTAAATTTATTTATTTTTTCAGTACAATTTTGTGCATGATAAGAAAAAAAAAAGATCCGAAAACTTAAAATTTAATCTATTTTATTTGACAATTTTAAATCATACGTACAAAATTATAGTAAAAATTTATAAAGCTAATTAGTAATAAGAGGTTTTAAAATTATAAAGATTATCCTAGAATTAAATAGTAATTTTATCAATAAGTTTGATGTTAAATTTTCTATATGGTCAGAACTTAAATTCCTTCTATTTTTGGTCATAATAATTGGCAAAGCGCTGAAGCCTCTTTCCACAGATACCTGTGTTGCGGGTACAGCTAATGCAACAGCAGCTAGTTTTGATAATAAAGGATCTCTAGAGCGTTTGTTTTTCCAGAATTCCAATATATTAGCACAAAATGGCCCGTTTTAACAACTTACCCATAGCTAAAAGTAGTCTTTAACCATTATTAAAACTTTAGTTTAACCTTAAGTGAGCGATAAAGTAAATAAAGGTTCATCCTACCTGGTTGGTTAAAGTAAAGTTGTAATAATGGAACACTTTTTGTAGGGCCGATAAAATCATTCCTTTAGCTATCGGTAATTGTGAAAACGGGCCTTAAGGGTCAAATACACTTGTCAAATGCTTGTGTAGCCGGCGAATTCAACGTGTACGAGTGCTGGACGTAATATTCGCCGTCATATCTAAATTTTTTGATTTTTCATCAAGCGTTGTCGGTGTTACACATACAAACACATTTTCACTAATACTACCACAATGCTTGATGAGTACTTTGATCAGTGTATTTGGGCCTTTAGTGAATTCATTTCCAATTTACGGTAACGTTCTACATTACTACCTGTTGTAGACACGCATTTGGTTGCTCTGTCTTCGCCTAAGTTATTGTCGCTTATATCGCCATTAATTTTTAATTTATTGTAAATAATAAGGATATGAGGCTAAAAAACATATACATATGAATATTTATATTGTTTTATGAAACATTTATGCATATAGTACAATTTTAACTTCAAAATTGAGTTTTTATTGTAAGTTTCTATAAACAAAATTTTTTTCAAAAACGTTTTTTTAAGAACTTTATTATTTTGAACTTTGCAGAACAAATCAAACAAAATAATTTTTATTATTTTTTTTGTACAGTTGAAAAGATTTTTTGAACATCAATTTTAAATATATTTCAAAAAAATAAAAATAAAAAAAAACGTTTTTGTGTATTTTTAAAATTTTGAATTTTTATTTGTTTGTTTCTTTTCATGTACAAAATACATTTTGTACTTTAAAAATAATTCTTTTTTTGAATTTAATAAATGAAAAACATAAGTTTTAAGTTTTCGGTTCTTAATTTCTGATGCCTGCTTTTGGAAAAACAAACAGTGGACTATATTTCTGGTTTTTATTTTTTATTCTTACCAAAGAAGTACTTAAAGAAAATTTATATTCCGATGATTTCAAACTGTACACTGCTTAAATCGAGACCTTACCAGGGCTGCCAGGTTCTTTTTTCCTTGTCCCCAAAAAATAATAAAAACATCCTCAAAAATCCGCAAACTAAAAAAAAAACCTTAAAAAGTTAATATTTTTTGTTTTTGTTTCTGATCAAATTTTAAATTTTTTTAAAAAGTAATAAGAAAAATTCTAATAAGAAATCCCCTAAAATCCCCAAATAAAAATGTTTATTAAAAAAAAATTTTTTATTTTATTTTTAGCTACTGGTTTCGGCATTCATTCTTAAACCCTTTTGATGCGATTCCAGTGAGAAATTACAAGCTTATTTTTAGAGACGAATGAGCCAACTTATATGAATTTGGATCTTGTTCAATCGGTTTTAGCCATCCTTAAAAACAACAATTAAAATACATATCTACGTCATTTATTTAATACTTCGATGCATCATTAGAACTAACCAATAGCCCAGCATTCTTTTTCCCAAACATTTATTATATTGTCTTTCATATTTACTTATTTTTGGGGCAGATATATTTACTTGAAAATTGTATGTGTTGTCAACGGTTTTGGATTCTTTTTTTAATTATTCTTTTTTAAAACACTCACTCAAGAATAATAACAAAAGTTTATTAAGTACGTTTAACACAATTATCAATAATGGTAATTTTAATTCGGACCGTTTACAATACAGTGTATTGTTGATAAAAGCAAGATAACAGTTTTGCTACTTTTTTGATATTTAATATACGAAACAAAGAAAAATAAGGGTAATTAATAAAAAAGGGAAAATATATTAAAAATATTTAAAATCCCCAAATTTTTTTATTTAAATCCCCAAATGACTTTCTTTGTCCTTTTTTCTCGCATGAAATCCCCAAGTTCTTACTGCAAAAATAGCTTAAGTGGTATAATTTTCATTGTATAACAAAAATTTCAATTTCAAATCCTTCACGCAAAGAAAAAACATGGTTGTGGTAAACATATTCTAAGAGCAACATATTATGATAAGATTCATGATTGTAGTCACCATATTACGATTGTTATTAAATCATATTATGACCAAATATGTTCGTAATATTACATCATAATATTTTTCCCTTAATCATATTGTTATCCTGTTAATCATAAAACGTTAAGAAGTTATAATATTACTGTCATGGTCATCATAATAAGTTAAGAAGTAATCATATTACTGTCATGGTAATCATAATAAATAAGAAGTAATCATATTGTTGTCATGGTAACCATAATAAGTTAAGAAGTAATCATATTATTGTCATGGCAATCATAATAAGTTTAGAAGTAATCATATTACTGTCATGGTAATCATAATAAGATAAGAAGTAATCATATTGTTGTCATGGTAACCATAATAAGTTAAGAAGTAATCATATTATTGTCATGGCAATCATAATTAGTTTAGAAGTAATCATATTATTGTCATGGCAATCATAATAAGTTTAGAAGTTATCATATTATTGTCATGACAATCATAATAAGTTTAGAAGTAATCATATTATTGTCATGGCAATCATAATAAGTTTAGAAGTAATCATATTATGATGCAAATTGATATGAACTGTTATACATAAATTTTTTACATCATAATATGATACAACTTTAAACATAATATTTTTATTGGAAAAAAATACTTATGATAAAATAAAAAACATAATATAGTTACTGTAATCTTTTTGTCGTAGGTCGCAATTATTTATAAATTATTTTATGGAGTTTTCATTATTTTTCTCTTAAAATAACACAAAACTTACCAGTAATGGTTAATATTTTGCACCAATATTTCACAAATCTTTCCACCACTTTAAGATTATTAAAATTTTTTAGCAAAGATATTTTATTTTGTGACACTACAACCCTTTTTTAATGTTTTTTCTTTATTTTTTTTTAATTTCTTGTTTATTTAAATGGTTACTTTGTTATTTCTTTTTTAATATTTTTCTTTTTTTTTTAATTTCTTGTTTATTTTAATGGTTATTTTTTTATTATTTAGCCACTCTCTAACAAATAATTCGATATGTTTATGTAAAACACGACACAACTGATACAAAATTATTTTACAAATGGCGATACCAAAATATTATTAGAGTAACGATATTTTGATTGCATCTTAAACTTATTATGATAAATGCATATAAAGTTATCATGTTATGGCTATTAAATATCATGTTATGGTTGTGAGTAATATAATATGTTTTGAAAGTTATCATAATTTAGTTGTTAGAAAAATAATTATTTTTCAGTCAACAATACTCAAATTTATAATTGCGATAAACATTAATATGTTTACAGTAACTATAATATTGCTGATATTTAATAAAAATAACAATTATTTGTGTACAACAACAATATATTGTTACAATAAACACAGTGTGGTTGCCGTAACCATGCCCAACCATATTTTTTCTCTGCGTGTTGAATTGAAATTGTTTATAAAACATATTATGTGTACATAATTATCACACCAGCATTTATCACATTTGAACAAGATGAGAAATAATTTAATTAAGCCACTAAATGGCTAAACTGACAACTCTAAAAACAATTTAAAGTGCTATATTCGCCCGTGCTGATTCTTTGATACCCTTCACCGGGATTTAAACTTTTTTAAAAGGCTATATATGGGACCAATGCTGAATTAGTTAAAGTATTAAGGGTTGTGTTCGTATACACAATCACCAAAAAAAAAAAAATACAGTGGTGTGCTGGAACTTGTTTTTAATAAACTTTAAACCTAATTCTTATAATTTTTGGTTTAAAATCCTGTTTAAGAGGAAAATATTTGTTTAATATTTGTCATAAGATTCTTTTATTACAGAAATCTTATTAAAAACAAACGTTTTAAATTCTTGCGTTTTACGTTTGGGATTTCCAGCACACCCCTGATAGATATCGTTATTGGGTGTGTGAGCCGAACGCTAAATAATGTACTGTTTATTTTCGAACACTAGCTTAAAAGCCCTTTTGAAAGGCGGCACACAAAATTGCGTGGTATTATATTAATATCCGTATAAAGCTAATTATGCGCAGATCTTCACGAAATTTAGTAGTGTGATTTCTAGTCTTAGGAAACTATGGCAGGCCAAATTTAATAACATTAGCATTATTCGTTACGTTTTAGGTCGTACTAAAGTCTTGAAAGGCCTGGTTTCTCTTACGTTGCGGATCGTTTTTCTTCGTATGTAATAGATTTAATAGATTATATATTAATGGCCGTTTTCTCGTTACGCGATTATCTTTTTTCCCAACGAAAACTGCACATTAAAGATATTTGGTTTTCTCAATGTCTTATTTCCTTCTATTCTGTCGCAAAGCTTACCAGCACTCAATTGCCAATTATTTGCTTTCCTTTTATTTGCCGTACAGATAAATTCAATCAGCTGACTCCCAACTTTTACATGTATTTTGAGAGGTGCTGCGAACTGAAAACAATAACAGTTTATCGGTCTAATAAATTTATGTTGATATTAAGTAACAGACAAACGATACATTGAGAACTTTATGTTTGCTTGTGCATATTGATAGAGCGAACACTCCGTCGACGCACACAACGTTTTCTTTTCACATTTGTATACATAATTGTAAACAGCACTCACCCAATCAGAAGAGCGCTAAACACCTATGTGAACAGGAACCGTGATCAGTAGTTAAGAATTATAATAATTTTTGAATAATTATTTTTAGTAAAAAAAAAATATTTATATATAAAACGCACAAATAACCAAAGCTTTTGTGGGGTCTTTTTATGTAATCAAGGTTTTAAATTTTGAAAAATTTTCTGTTTTCTTTCAACACATTCTACGTTCACGTATTTTAAGTCAAATAACAAAGATTAAAGTCGCAACATTTATGTATGAGTAGGGATGCCTAAAGAATATTCACCCTTATCGTGGTTGGCGTATTTAAAATATTATTCATAAGGTCATCAGAGTGATATTTTAACTGGATTTAAGCAAGACATAATAGAACACCTTCTCCTGTAACATTTTGCTTATGTTGATTAAGCCCTTTCCGCGTAAATAGGGTAAGGGCTCGATATGTAAGGAATCTATAGTATTTATCTTCATAATGCATATATGTTATTCCGTTTGTAACTTCCACAATATTGACGTTATAAAGTATAAATATTCTGGATCTTATTCCGTCTGTCCGTCAGTTTCGCTGTACATAATTGACTTTCAGTAGAGCCTTATATATAATGAGGACGTGTTCAGATATGCTTATTTATATTTTGCTTTTGCAATTCAACCAGATCGGTCCATAAATGACTGATATATGAGCAAAAAACCAGGACTGCCTCTAATTTTACCCATAAATCCCTTGCTGTTGTTGTTTCCAAATAAAGTACACACATCTCTGTTATCAATTCACAACATCCCACATGGCATGGCACAAAATAGTTTTTTATATATAAAGACCGCTATTTATATAACTTTCTGCATTTATTGCACCATGGTGGAAATAATATAACAGTCGGCATAGCCAAATCTAGCACTCTTTCTGGTTTTTATTTCATTTCAAATGGGGTAGCGAAATGTACTTACCCAGCCAGCAAAATAGCCCGACGTCTTCCAGATATCTAAGAGAAACGTCGATAAAAAAGTCGGAATCGTATAAAAATTCTGTCAGATTTCTGACCAAAAAACGTATGATGTGGTTGACATGAAATCTGAAAGACATGTCGAGGAAAATTCTGGGTTTTGCCGACATTTCTGGCAGATATCTGACAGAAATCCAATGAAAAATTAATGGAAAATTTTGATGAGCTAGCCGAGATTCCAAAAAATATTTAAAGGTTTAAAATTATAAATTTTACACGTACATACAGTACCTTTTATTTAATCTTTTTATCTTGAAACAATAAAATAAAATTAAAATTATTTTCAACTTAATGACAATTGTCATTATTTTCGCAACACAATAATAAGTCTCGTTAGACACGTCTGAAGGAATTACGTCGGAATTCTATTATTCTATTCTGTACATAAATTTCCCCAGATACATCAATTCGAAAGCGATCAGAAAAAGACAGTAAGTTATTCAATGTCTGACAGAAATCTAAACGAATTCTCTAAGAAAGAAGTCAGACATTTGCAAGAAATGTCTAATTCAGACAACGTCGGAGTATTTTGCTGGCTGGGTAGTAAAGCTAGTTGTTCATGTATTATTTAAGAATAAGGAATGTTTAAAATGCACAAAAATAAAATATGATTTCTAACAATTTTTAATAATAATAATATGTGAAAAATATGAAAAAGCTGTAGCCACATGGAAAATATGCTTTCATCAGATGTCAGCTAAAAATATGTATTTTCATGACCAGTATTACTAAATTACAAAATTCATTCAATAAGAAACACTATATGAATAACTTAAAATGTTGTATGCAACTGATTGTTCGAGACACTTGATAAACAAATGACCATTAAATACGAATACATCAATTGCAGGCTGCAATTATTTTAAAACATTAAGTGTCCTTTACTTTAAGTAAAGGACACGGACATGCAAAACAAAAATAAAACAAATACAAATCAATAATAATAAATATTTTAGATTAATAAGAATATCACATGTTTGCAACTAAATATACATATTTATTTTAAAAATTAAAAATATTCTTCAAAAATTTAAAATTTTATACTTCTTATTTCTTGTTTAAAAAGTTTTTTTTCTTTTTTTTTATCTTCAAAACTAAATAATAATTTATTTTAATTTTTTCTTCTTGGCTATTTTTTATATGGTGAACAATGAAAAATTTTCTACAATTTCATTTAAATATCAAAAACATTTTATTGAAGAAGATATACAAACACACAAACTAGTAGACTTCATTAGAAAACTTTTGAAGAAAAAAATATTGTTCTGCAATCTCCATTGATATTTCTCTAGCTTTCGACAAAGTCTGGCATGACGGTTTAATACATAAATTGAAGCTAAATTTTCCCGTAAGCACGGACAAACTGTTACAACATTTCTTAGTTGGTCGAAATTTTAATAATAAAGAAGTTGATTTTTTAAGTTCGGCAATCGATAAATGCTGGAGTCCCACAGGGAAGTAATTTGGGGAAAACACGAATAATAGTCACTAACAAAAACAATACATTCCTTGTTCTGCAAATGTGGGAATATACGAGGTAATCAATGCCAATTTATTTTGTCTGATAAAATTACCTTCTCGATTCCAATGAATGCTTTATTATTATTTCGGAAATAAAACATTTTTTTTAAGTTCTTTACGCAATCAATTCCTCAATTTCCCGCTGATATGGTGCCCTACCGATGAATAACCTCAAGGAAACATTTCTGATACAATGCAATGTATAAGTGGATATTTTAGATGCTGATGTTGATGCTAAGGAATTACCCAGCGGGAAAATGTTATCTTGAATAATATTTTATTCCAGAATTCATTATTCTTAACACGGAACATTGTAATAAATTATTTTAATAAAATTTGTAGACGACATAAAGGCAACAAAAAATTAGAGGATTTTTATTAAGAAAATATGTAAAAGAAAAACACGAATAATAATCACGAACACAAACAATACATTCCTTGTTCTGCAAATGTGGGAATATACGTGGTAATCAATGCATAATTATTTTGTCTGATAAAATTACCTTCTCATTTCCAATTAATGCATTATTATTATTTCGAAAGTAATAAATTATTTTTTTAGTTATTTTTGTAATCAATTCCTCAGTTTCCCGCTGGGTATGCGGTTATTTTCTCGGGATGCTGATTCCTTTAAGATTCGATTATGATACAAATTGCTGGCTGTGCACTTCAGAAAGGGACCTAAGGGTTTTGTTCAGGAGAGCCATTTTAAAGATTTAAATACGTGTTTTTTTGGTGTACCACCACCGAGCGAGTTGGTATTGGCCTCATTTGAAAGCGACACATCTCATGACGTCAGGAACGTGTTGGTCATCCTTGAAAACGCGCGTAGGTCGTCCCTACCTCTTGTTTTGTGTAGTTGGTTTTTACTGTTCCCTTAACCTTACTAGGCCCTTTCTGTATGCGCTGTCACATATTCACATTTATCCCAAACAGAAAATGTGTTTGTTTTTAACTTATAGGAGCCTAAGCAGCTGCCGCGATTTTTATAAAATTAAAAATATAAAACAGTATGACCCCGGTGGTCTGAAAGGAACGTGGCATATTCTATAAAAAATTAACAGTTTCTTTCGTCTATTAAAATTACGTTATGATCTAGAATTTTTAAACTTTCTATATAAGGATCTCTTACAAGTAGAACATTGCATAGTGTTGCTATGGTTTAAACGTGCAAAATTGAGCTTAATTATGCCTTTAGTGCAGTGAAAATAAGAACAATCATATTAATCGGTATGGGATATGAAAGAATTTCAGTTAGTCGTCGTCCACACTTGCAATTTTGTTGCGGCAGTTCTTAAGGTTATTGGTGCACCCAGAGAAAAAGCATGTTTAAATATGGTAACCTCCAAAAAAACTATTTTTAAAGAAAATTTTTAACATTTTATGATTATTTTAACCATATTATTGTCACCGACAGCCATATACTGATTAAATTAGGCCTCCATCAAGAAGCCACAACCATATTTAATATGTTTTTCATATAACTTTATTCTTATTTGAAGCGAAAAACTACTTTTAAACATATGTACATGTGTATTGGTTAAATAGCGGTCGTTAGACTTATAAGACATTAAAAGTAGCAGATGGAGGTCATCTTAAGTAAAAAGTGTTCACCTTATGCGGTTTAGTCGATACCCTGCAGGAAACTTGTGGCAATTGGTCCAACAGACTGGTCCTGGGATTTGTGAAAATAGAACAAGTACAAAAATCATCAGTGAAATTGTTTTCGTCATCATTCTACTTTGAAAACTTGATGTGCTATTTAACTAAATAATTTTAATTAAAAGAATACGGGAATTGTCTTCTTTTTATAACATATTTTAAGCATGAAAATAAAAAAATTTAAATACTTAACTATGTATGCATGTTAATTTAACAAGATAATCTTTTGATTTTAATATAAAACAGGTTTTTATGGATTCAATATTGGATCCATATTTATTTATATTTTAATATTTTTTTTTTATTTTTTTAACAGTGAATAATATTTAATTAACGTGATTAAAGATTATTTTAATATTTTTCATTTAAAATTAATATGAAATAATGATATATTTAAATAAAGGGCATACGTTTGCAGAAATTTACTATGGTTCTCAATCAGCATTTTTCCATGTTAATTTTACATTGGTTTTTTTTCTGCGTGTATTCATATAAAGTGTTAGAGCTGGAACTACCCTCTAGGGTAGTTTGTTACGGTTTAAGCTTCCAGAGGTGAAAATAACTAATATTTTTGGATGCGCTAATACCCTACACAATTTACCCCAACATATTAAGGATCGAAAAAGAGGAGCGGGTAATACCAGTACTAATTGGTTATTTATGTATTAAAAAAAATAACAAACATAAAAAAAAAGTTAAAAAAAGGAACCAATTTTAAACCAAAGTAACCAAACCGGCAATTATGCACACAGTTTTATTTAATGCAAAAATATGACTCTGCCAATATTATTCAAACTAAATGTTGCAATAAGCTATTTCCGATCAGGAATTGGGAATATGATCATAGTTAATCTGTGTAAATATTTATCTCAATTATTAACTTTAAGGCATTTTGCTGACAGGTATAAGATTTTTTTTTTATCAACAAAAGTCAAATAACATTTTATAAGCAAACCAAATTCATAAATCGTGAAAGTCGACATAGTTAGATCAAATGTTGACCCACATAATTGCAGGGTGTAATTTAGTCGTTATTGTTCTACAAGAATCCTCCTGTCTACATCAACTTTTATATTCGTCGATTTTTACTTTTATTTTCCGTTGCATATTTTTTATTTGACAAACAAGAGGAAGGTGCAAAAAACGACATAAAATCAAACGACGGATAAATTAAAGACTACAAATTGAAGCAAGAAAAGAAAATAAAAGAAATATTTTTAAATTTTTTGTTCTTTTTCATTGGTTTTTTTTAAGGGATATTGCCATAAGTAGCGCGGCCAATTTCATGCATTTATTACAGGAAAATATGAGCATAACAAATTCTTAAAAATATTCTTTAAAAATTTAAAGAAACAGAGAGTGTACTTCCTGATTTTTTCTTCATTTCGACATACATTTTAATAGAATTAAAGTTACTTTACATTAAATTTTGTAAACTTAATTTTTATTGCCTGTACTAAAAACAATTCACGGCGAATTCTCATTTCTCTAACAAAATACAACAACAAAATTAAATAGAAAAAATTTCTGTTAAGAACTTGTCTTGTTAAAAAAATGATATTTTATCTCAAGCTATTTTTGAGAAATTTCATGACATGCATTTTCTCTTTCTGATAAAAATTGCATTCTGTGTGTTTGACACTTCATAAATTGAGACACCAATTTGAAGATTTTTGTCAAACACAAAAACATCTTGATGGACATCGAACGGAAAGGCTACTTCAAGCACTTTAAATTTATATAATGGGATTTTTTATACGATTTTTGTAGCTGATTAAAGAACACAGGTTGTGTGTTTCTTTAATCTATTACAAAAAACGGCACAGTCGTTGACGACAACGACTACCGTAATAGGGCAGATTATTTTTAAAGTGATTTTCTCTTATGCTCTTATACATAGACACTTATACTTTCAACAATGCTACCATACTTTTATTAAATTTCTTTCTTAAGTTTGCTACAATAAACCTACTTTAACATCTTCCCTAACCGAAAAGTTAAAAGCAGTGCAAGGTAAGATAAGCGTAAGTGGGCTGATAAGTTAGCCAAAGACGCACAAATAGCCAGTGAAACGGGTCGATCTAAAGACCTTTATCGTATAACGAAGGAGATCGCTGGTCATAGCCACCACAATATTAAACCCCTGAGGAATGATCAGGGCGAATTAATCTATGCCAAAGATCAGCAGTTGGAGTTGTGGGAGAACTATTACACTAAATTGTTATCGGGCAATCTGACGGAATCTTTAACAATATGTGATTGCGAGCCAATGCATCATAACGTACGGAACGAGATAAACATCGCAACGAACTCATTCGAAGAAATAGCAGCTACAGTTAAACGTTGGAATACCTCTCGAGATTTTAAAAACCCTTGATTTCAAATTTTTGGTTAAACGAGAAAATTCCGGATGATATTAGTGAAGGCCTTATAATAAAACTTTTAAGAAAGGAAACTTGCAAAATTGCTCCAACTGGAAGGGTATTACTCTTTTAAATATCGTTCGTAAACAAAATCATAGCCCACATCCTCCACAATCGTATTTCATCCATTATTGAACCACAGCTAAGACCAGAACAAGCGGGCTTTAGACCAAACAAGTCATGTATTGATTACATCAACAGCTTGAGGGTAATTGTGGAACAGTCGGTTGAATGGCGCTCACCCCTTTACTTAGTGTTCGTTGACTTTAAACGTGCATTTGATACACTTCAACACAAGGCGATATGGGAAGCTCTAAGATGCTTAAGGAGCTATGCATCAACGCATTTTGTTCCATACTTCATGAGGGTTCAGCAAGCAAACCCATCAAAGTAAACGTAGGTGTTCGTCCAGGCTGTGTTTTGTCTTCACTACTGTTTATCGTAGTACTTGACGTAATTATGAACCACTGTGTGAATATGCATCATTGAATTTCGTGGGACCTTCATGATGACGTCTGTCTTTTATCCCACCGCTTCTCTAGCATACAATCTAAGATTCAAGCCTTTGCTACACGTGCGGCCAAAGCGGGACTACAAATTAATATCAACAAAACTAAATCAATGCGCATAAACTCTTCATGCAACGCGAACTTCCAGCTTTCGGGCCAACCCATTGACGATGTTGAAATTTGTTGTTACCTGGGGAGTATAATTTCAAAAACAGGGAGCAGCAAAGTAGATATACAGAATAGACTGTGTAAGGCAAAGCAATCGTATGGCACACTTAATAAATTCTGGAGATTTCAAAATATCTCAATTTACTCCAAAATCAAGGTTTTTAATAGCAATTTAAACCTGGAATATTTCGAGACGTGAAATGAGTTGCATGCAAGCTTTTGAAAACCGCTGCCTCAGGCGTATTGAAAGGATAAACTGGCCTGCAACGATATCAAATCTGGATCTGTGGAATTTAACCCATCAAACTCCTTTAAGTATGAATATCCAATTGCGTAAATTTAGTTGGCTTGGACACACAATGAGAAAGCCAGCACTTGATTTAACTCGACAGTCTGTGAAATTGAACCCCCAAGGATCCAGGAGAACTGGTAGACCTGCGAATACTTGGAGACGCCAAATTGAGAACGAGTTCCATGAGCATGGCGTGGAATGAGATAAAAACGATGTCCACTGATAAAACACAATGGAAAACATTTGTTGCGGCCCTATGTTCCACAGGAAATTAAAGGACTACATACATATAACATTCTCCCTAACACACTTTAAATTATATTTTATTTTCAGTGTACATACATATTTCGTACAGAAGGTAAAAGGAGAAATGTTATAATTTTTGAGGCTAAAAAACTTTTTTTATACTTAATATTCGAAGAAAGGTAAATAACTGGTTTCGAAACTTTTATTTACAGTAATTGCAGAATTGTTTACCTTTTCTTTCTATTTGGAAAACACCAGGGAATGCGCTTTCCATTATATTTTTCTCTAGTTTTATTTCTTTTTGATTTTTCTGTGATGTTCATCTTATAAGAAATTAATATCTGAAATATTAACACATACAAAAGTACAAACTTTAATATGCTGGGAATTTATGAACATTTATGAGTATGTATGTATAAAAATGTAGCTACGCTTTTTGAATAATTTATAATATGGCCCATAAAAATCCTTTCAGGATTTTAGTTTGTATAGATCCTGAGACTGGTGTGCATACTTTCAGTTCCTTTCACATAAATACATACATACATGTGCAATGGTATTTGCAATTCGTTACCCTGCAAATAATATTGGACTACCTGATTCATTTTGGTCCAATATAATACAAGCATAGACCATGTCATTGTTAAAAAGTGTTTGCAGTGAGACGACATGTCTTCGTTTTTTTAACGACATTTTTTCGTTATTTAACGCCTTCAAAACTAATCCTCTTGAGTATACCATGGAGTAGTTCTAAGACTACTCCTCTGCAATCCAAAGCTAGGCTATATGGTCCAGCCCTAGGACATCGTGATATTAAATATACCATTTTTTCCATACGCTTGGGTTACTTTTTTACTAGTCCTAGTCTCTTGTGGGATACATTATACAGGCGTGTTTGGACAAGTCCTAATATTTGCAGGGTATAGCTTAAATACTTGTAAAGTATATTTTCAAATATAAGGTGCGTTCTAGAACACAACAGTTTTTACTATTTTTTACTATTTTTACTGAACTTTACTGCATATTACTCCATTGCGTTCGCGTATCCAAAAAACAGTAAAAGAGAACACAAATTGAGAGCGTTAAGAGACAGTTCTTTACTGAGTATTTACAAATTTTTACTGCAGAAATTTTTTCAATAAAATTCAGTGATGCAAAAAAACATGATTCAAAAGGTAAACAAACCAAAAGCATACAAATTGTGACAAAATTGTTTAAAAAAAGAAAATTTGAAATAACAATTAAACCAAAAAAAAGTGAATAAATAATAATCAGTTAAACTTGTTTGGGAAGAATAAATATGGCTTAATATCAACATTTTTTTGTTATGTTAATTTTTTAGAGTTGTAAAAGTGTGAAGTATTTTGGTACATTGAACTACACTTGTTTTTTAAGTAATCAATAGCAAAAAAAATATTCATGTTCTTTTGAATAAATTACCCTGACACAAATAAGCAAAACCAACTAAAATAAAAAAAGAAAATATTTTCATATATGTTTATGTTTTACATAAAATATTTTCTTTAATTTTCCTTAACAGTTCGAGTTAAGAAGTCAAAAGTGTAAACATTTTGCAACACTAAATTTATTTGCTATCAACTGTTCCCTAAATTTTACGAACTTTTCCGTTCACGTATTTTTTCGGGCAACAGCTTTTTTTGAGAATAATTTTTCAGTTTACTCAGTTATTATTTATTTACTGCATTCAACTGTAAAAGTACTCGATTGCACCTTTTATAAAAGTAGTTTAATTTTTATTACGTTTTTTCCACTAGTACTAACTAAAATATTGTTTAATTCTTTCGCTGTATTCATTTATTATGGATTTGAAATTTTTACGATACGTGTAAAATAAGAACTGTATTAATGCCCGTAATTTCCACAAACAGATATCTAGCTGTGTATAGATATCAGTAGGTAAATTAAACATTTACATTTAATTTACCTACTCGTTGAACTGTAGTGTATTTTACACTGTCGATTTTTGATAGTTAATTAAAAATATTACTAAAAATACATATGTTGCCATATTTTTAAAGAAAACTTTAAGGAAAAAACACGTACGCAAAATTAACGTTGAAATTACCAAACTATTTTTACCGGATAGGTAAAGATAACTGTTACGTGCAAACACGACCAGATATCTGTTTGTTGAAATTACGGGCATAAGAGAGTGGAATGTAAAAGTAGCTTGTGTTTTTGACATATCGACCAACGAAAGCAAAAAATAAAATGCACTGTTGTGTTTTTGGTGTTGTACTTCCCAGTAAAAACTTCGGTTACTTTTTCAAAATTAATAGCTTCTTTCCCTTATTATTTTGTAGCTCTTTTCTTGATGTATGTATGAAAAAAAATAATGAAATATTTTTGAATGCGTTTATTTTGGGACATTCCTTGTAAAATTCATTAGTTTTTTAGTAGAATTGTAAGTTGTGCTTTTAAGTTTTTCTGATTACTCAACACGTTATTTTTTAGGCGAAGTTTTTACTCCGTTATTGTAGTATCGCCACTACCGTTTACATGAAAACGCCTTGATAAGAACGACTTCGAAATAATTATGCCCACAACAAAGTAGTAGACAGGGTATAGTGCGTTTATTATGCCGATGTTTGTAACACTTTCAAATACTTTTCCTTGACCCACCTTTTTGTTTGTGTCGTTCTAACGATGTGAGTCCGTCCAGCTGGCTGGATGTCAATGTTAACCTTGTGCGCAAAGAACAGGTCGCAACTTTAGTGATAACTTAACGAAATTTGGTACGAAGGGGCTAATTATCACAAGGAGCAAGCCTATTGGTGACAATTAGTCCCTTATTTCACATAGCCCCCATAAAAGCTTTTTTCAGGGCAAGCACTTCAAAACCCAAAATATGTGCAGAAAATACGCACTTAAAAATTTTAATTTTGCGATTTTAACTTAAAATCGCAAAATGTGCAAACATAAAATAAAATCTGCATTGAAAATTGATTTATTATTATTTATGATCATAACTAATATAAAAAATAGTTTAAAAAGTGGTAAAACTTAAGATTAAGATTTATTTATATAAATAAATACGTTTTTTGTTGCAACTATCAAACGCAAAAGTCATTTGGTCTTGAAACAGTTCAAAGCATTTGAAATGGTCTTTCAAAATCAACGAATTTATTAAATGGAAAATATAGAAAAGTAAATTAAAAATAGTACCAAATTTTTAAATTCAGTATTCTTTTTTAAAACTGCATCCAGTTTGGATTTTATTGTTCGACGATTTTACCTTCAACTTCTGTCATCACCGAATTTAACCTGTGTTGTAAATGACTTACGCCGCTGTTCAATTAATTTTGTGTGATTGGTCACGCAAAAAAATGAACGGTGCATACATTGAATTTGAATATTTTTAAGAAAATTCAATACAGCATTAAAGTTATTTAAAATTAATGATGCTTGAAGGCATATAACTTTGTGATTATTATGGTGTCTTAAAATATTTGTTTAGATTTGCTTACTTTCCAGTAAAACTACTGCAGCAAAAGTTAAGGTACTTTGATGGTAGCGGTACGTTAGGTTTAAATTAAAAAAAAAATGGTCATTCTAGTATTGGTTATACTATCCTGTCAGATCCCTTCGGAAATGTGCGGATGTGCGTTTTCGAGGTACTTCAAACTTTGGCTCGAAAGTAAGAATCGTAACTTGCAAATATTTTTTTGCTTCTATTTCTCCACTTTAGAAGGCAAATTTAATTTATTTTTAAAGATAAACTTATATCGCATAAAAATTACACCGGCAGTGCATTAATTTAATGTGCAGTTATCATAAAGAACGCATTATTGTACATTTAAAAGGCTTCTTTTAAAGTCAAAACCTTTTATAAGTAGCATGAGGAACGCAAAAATAAGAATGTCAAACTCCTTTTTGCCTGAAACCATAACTTATGCCAGCGAAGGTGAATGATCGTGACGAATCTTTAGAGAGCAAGGGTGACTTTTTAGAGTGTCACAACTTTGAGTTGGCATCACTGCTTTATTTGAGTTCCCATTTAACAGCTGATTGTTGATTTTTGTTAAGTTTGCTTTGAAATTTCATTATGATTCCACTTACACCAGAACAACGCGTGCAAAATGTGGAAATTTTTTTATCAAAATAATTCGGCAAATGGGCTGAAGAACAAATTGGTATAGATTTTGAATGTCGATTCAAAATTTTATTTTCCGATTAAGCCCACTTCTGGATGAAAGGGTGCTTAAATAAGCAGAATTGTCGCATTTGGAGTGAGGAGAATCCACAAGCTTTTGTCGAAACACCATTACATCTACAGAAACTTACTGTTTGGTGCGAATTATGGGCTGGCGGAGTAATTGGCCCAAATGTCGTCAAAGAAGATGATGGTCAGAATGCGAAAAGTTGGTTAAAATTGGTGTTCCAGATTACGACTTCTACGTGCATGAAATTTTCTTTCTAAAAAAGCCCGTCTCATTGATATTAAAAATATATTTCTTTGTTTTATTATGATTTTAACTTGTGTCACTCTATAAAAAACACCCTCTATTTTTTGCGTTTTGTTATTAATCGTGTTTATATTATCAACTTAATCAATGTATTTTTTTATTTAATTTTATTTTTCACAACAGTTATGAAACATAAAATAGTTTTGGCGGCTTAGATTATTCAAAAGCCTGTATGTCTGTCTCGACTAAAAACACATTTTGGGTTAACAAATACTAACTAAGCCGTTAATTTGAAATATGGCTAATTTTTTATAGCGACATCATCAGTTTTGTTAACATTTTTTAAATTCTTTAAATTCTGCTACACAGCAACCAGTTAGAGTTGGTTGTGGTGGAAGATTCAGGTTAGGATATTTTCCTCTGAATACTGAAACATGCAAAGATTAGTTTAAAATAATTTTTTACCACATGATATCAAAGAATCTATTTATCTTCAGTCGCACGATGCATGGCATGAGCTAATTATGTGACATTTAACATTTGTGGGTAAAATACCTTTAAAAATTTTCCAGAATTAACCATGTTTGGCACATCATCAAACAAGTAGAGTTACATTTTATTTTTTAAAGTCTTCGGTTTAAAGCGAATTAAATCATTAAAAACTCGAGCTATTGAAGCATGATCCATCCATCTTTTCCAACTGTACAGTATTTAACAAAAACAAAAAAAAATAGAAAAGATCATTTTTTTTAATTAATTTTAATATTTTAGTGAAGCTGTTGTGGTCGGAGTGTAACTTTGATGATATGTAGTAACTATGTAGTGTCAAAATATTGGAAATGAACACAGATTGTATATAAGCCCCATCCCTAAAATCTATAATGACAAAACCATCTCATATAGATGAAGATATCTAAATTGTATTCTGCACAAGGAACTTCTCTATGAATCTTAACCACACAACAGAATTTTGTCTTGGCGGATCCATTATTGCCCATGGGTCCAAAAAGGTTAGCCTTGACCGACTTTACTTTTTAAACTTCTTTTCGATTATGGCTTTCTCAAGCAAAAAACCGAAATTTTACAACTTTTAAACAAAATACTAAAGCTACGGTCACACTTATTAAATATTTAACCAAATAAGCGTAACCCCTACTTTTGTTAATAGTTATTTAGATTTAGCATGATCTTAATATCACAAAATAAACCTATTATTCTACTAGATATAGAAACAAATTGTTGTTTGTAAGATGTGGTATTATTATCAAAATAAATGTTGGAATTGAAGGAAATGATAACATATTTAGTTTTCTTGTTGGTCCCGTTTTTTCGTCAAATATTTGATAAGTGTGACCGTAGCTTGAGAAAAGAATAACTTTAGTGCCCCATCCAATTACCATATTATTGTTTATGTTAAGGAGCATGTACACGGCATGTTTTTTTCATCTGACTTGCCCTCTTTTCAAGAAACATGTAGTTCTGTAAAATTGAAGTTTTACATAAGGTTTTTAATATTTGGTCACAACCGTACATGTTATTTGCTTCTGACATTTTTCTTTTTTCTTTTGGAATAGTTATTGCAAAAACAACATTGTACATTGCACATCATTTCGTTGTGCAATAAAAATCAAAAAGATTTTGATTCTTGCCACCTTCGAATATCACATACTTACACAAGTGGCGATATATTTGAACAATACGAAAAATTTAACAATTACACAGAACAAAATTACGTCAAATCAATTGTCATATTGAATGCCCTATTCGTCAACACAATTAATTCTTTAATTGAAAATGCACCAGCAAGCAAATTTGTATGTATAAAAAATACTTTTGTCAATTCAAATTGTTGATATTCAACAAATATTTTTAACAATGTATTTGCAATATTGAATAAAATATTTGTTAACAAAGATATACAAATTTTAATTAAGAGTTTTTCATGTTAACAAAATATTTTGTTAATAATAAGTTTTTGCCTTTTGCAAGAATGAAATGCATTTAAAATATTTGTTTAATTCATTTTATTGAAAAAGATTAAAAACTGCAACACAAACACTATAAATATTTATTTCAGCATACTTATTCAAACTTAGGAGTGGATGCACAATAATGTTTTAGCATCTGCGTACAGGGAAATCTATGCACCATGGACCGGAATTTAAAAACCAAAACAAAGACCCGTTCAAGGTATATTTACACAAGGTAAACTCCTTAGCGGACAGATATAAACCCCAATTGACAAATTCGTGTGTATGGGCCATAATTTGAAAACAAAATATTCCACAATTCCAAAACAGTTCTAATTAAAAAAAATAATCATAAAATTATAATCGCTTAGTCCCAAACACCATAGCATTAAAAGAAGAATATGCGAGATTTTAATCTATTTGGAACCGAATATTATCTAGATTCATATTAACATCCATATAAGATAATTTGTCTTAAAGAGATTTTAGGGACGGTCGCTACATTATAAATTATTTATTAATGTTAACATTTTAAAGGAAGTTAAAGCTTCCTTCCGATTTAAACAGAATTTAATTTACGCTTCAATATTTTTGAAGCGAATTTAATCTAAATACCAACATAATTAAATGGTTTATGGACACAAAGAGTCTAATTTGGAAAGAAGTTTTTATTTACAAAGACTTCGTCCTTAGGATTGCAAATTTTGCGCTGCGCACAATGTTAACATGGACAGACAACTAGCCAGACGGACGGATGTACATCGTAATATCACTTTAAAAGTGATTCTGAGTCGATATACTAAAATATTGGCCCAGATTCCTGCTTTTAAAGTTGCTCCTTTTTTTCTCACAATTCCCCTTTTTGTGACACTTTTTTTTTGAAAATCTCCTTTTTGTGCCTTTTTCGAAAATTTTGAACGGTAACGCTCACATTCCATTTCTACACAAAACAACCAAAAATTGAATTTTAAAGCTGGTCGCTACGCATATAAGTTTCAATATCTGTTGAATAAAGAGCTTTGTTGTCAAAAATGTATTGCCTCAAAGTGGAAACTCGCCGTAAAAAATGCTGGCCTTCCATAAGCGAGATGGTAAACGAAACTTTTACTGCGTTTGAAGCTTAATTTTTTATTGTGATACTTCATTCAACTAAACACATAAGTTTCAATAAAATACATTTGTGACAAATAAGCATAACTATAATTAGCATAAATAAAATAAAATAAAATAATATTGTACAATACATTGTAGCTTAATATATTATAATTGGTTTTATACTTGAGTCTAAAGGTTGAGCGTTCCTAAATCCTATTTTTATTTGTAGGGCAATTGAGTTCACCGTAATAATTGAGATTGCTTGATGCATGGTCACGTATTGAATACAACATGAACTGTTGCAAATGCAAATAAACGAATTTACATTTCCATATCATATTTCTCTACAGTGAAGGTTAAAACATACAGCCATACCTAAACAAGAGCGGGAAACGTTTTCAAGCTGGCAAAAATTCTCATGACCATACATTTTGTATGTTACATACCGATATAGCGCTGCGGCAACGCTCTGCAATGGGAAAATCCGACTTTAACAGCGTGTATAGCGGTTTTTCTCCATTTTTAATTTTCTATTGTGGATTTTATTAAAGGCTAGTTTACACTATTATACTTTGTATTTATACATATCAAAAGCTCAAGTAATATGTAAAAGTCTGATAGTTTGAATGCATGTGTGATGAAAATGACAAGTATTATGAAAAAAGGACGACTTCATCGTTGTTTTAAAAATTTCTAAGCAATAATACTTTTCATTGAATCAGGGTTGCATTTAAATTTTGGGTGATGGTGTAAACACAAACTGTTATGTTAAATTGGATTTTTTGACAGTCGCAACAAAACTCATTAGATTTCTATCTCACAAAGTATTATTGAATACGTAAGACTTGTGAGATGGTGTAAACTAGCCTTAAGCAAGAACGTCAACACCACGGTTCGTGACACAACGTTGACGTTCTTGTTCAGTTATGGCATATCAGAGTATGGCTAGTATGGTATGTTGTGGCTGATAAAGATGTTTTCTAAACATTTTAATTACAATTTTCATTTAAGTCAGATTATAATGAAATAATGTACGGTTTTGTAATTGGGTTCAGTTTTGAAATTTTATTTATCTGCTTTTTACCGAGCTTTTATGAAAAAAAATTTATAATTTTCTTTAGAAATTCTTAAACTTTTTTGAAGTAAAGTTTTTAAAGTTTAATTTTTAATAATCTTTTTAATTTTTTTTTAGTATTTTTAATAGCAAATATTTATTTTTACTTTTGTCATGTTAAACGACGAGTAAATGGAATTTGAAATCAATTTATAAATTCATTTCTTTTAATCAAGGTAATTTATTTCGTTAAACTAGATTAAAGTAATAAAGAATAAAACTAAAAAATTTTATTTAAATATTTATTTATACGTTATAGGTGTAGGAGTATACAATTTATTGCACACAAATTAAGTCTTATCGCTAGTCCGGGAGGGTTCGATGAAACTAACCCATTATAGATGGTAAAATGGCTCAGCGGTCGTTGAAGCTGGCCATAACTCACCTCAGAAACTTTATTGCGGTTATAACAGGTCTATTGGGGATCACGCCCAGTGGCTGGGGTTCCCTTAGTCTGCTTTTTCACGTTTCATCTTTTGATGCTCAACTCTTATGTTTTTAGGTGAGAGAAGAAAGAAAAAAGGGGGTTAGTACGGAGATGCCTGTACTCAGTCAGTACGCTTTGTGTTTTTATTCGTTGGTATATGTACAACGATGGCTGCATGTAATTTTTTTCTTTTCTTTTTCTCTTTGATTCGCTATTAATAAAATTGTTGTTGTTTTGTACTGAAAAGAGTTGAAACCGATTGCTGCGTGTAAATATATTGGCATCTTTAAAAGGGAATTGAAAAGAAATTTAGCATCAAAAGATGAAACGTGTAAATTCAGACTTGCAATGACCTTTCTATATGTTGAAATGATGAGGAAGAAGTTAAGTAAACTGAAAATATTCTCTGTTATTGTGTGGCTTCTGGGGACCTTTAACTAAATTATTTGGTCGGAGAACCCTTCGAAGCAAAACCAGTTTCATTTAATCAACCGGTTGGCTGAGAAGTAATGTTAGGACGTCTGACAGACAGTGAGATATCATAACATAAAGGGAACAAACTACTGGACCCACTTGAGCTATGCTTGACTTCGGCTGCCAAAGGAACCTAACTTGGGATTAACAAGCGGAAGTTCTTTCCTACAAGTAAGGTATAATTATTATCAAAGAATAAACAAAGAAACAACCGATTGGTTGAAAGTAAAAAAAGTTTTGAGTGTTAGTGAAAAAGCGCGAGCGTTATTGCGGTATTCAATAAATTATTTTCATGTCTTAATGCTCGGTTACCAAACGATACACATTTTTATTTACGTAGTCGAATTTCGATAGTTAACGAAAACCTTAACATTTTAATTTGCAGTACCGTTTTGCTTAAATTAAATTCCGCAGCTACCTGAAAAATCGTCTTTAAGATTTAAATTATATAAATATTAAAAAAAAATTAATAATTAGTATTGAGGTTATTTTGTTGAACTGTTTATGGTTTAACATCCAAATTTTGATATTTTTAAATTGGGCTAAGGTTCTTTAAATTCAATTTTCATTAAATTATTTTTATTAAGAAAGGAATTTTACAACATGAATTTAATTAAAATTTATTGATAATTTTTTCATTCTTGACTGCCATTTACGACTGCTCGCAGTCGATAGTCAAACATCAATCTTTAAATCAAATTGTATTTAACCTTTGGTAGATCGAAATTTACTTTTTGAATGATTATTTATTTTAATTGATTTACATGTTCTTCCTTGCTTGTGTTTTTCGTACTTTTTGTCAAGAATTCTTCTCGAAGTCCAAAGTAAATTTTTTGGTTTGTCTTTATTTTTTGTCTTTCTTTTTCTTGTTCAAATTTCACAAAAATTTTAATAATTTTTTGCAATTTTGCACTTTTCAACTTATTTTTTTTAAACCAAGCAATAATTTTTTTCGTAAGTTTTATCACATACGATGCTCATTTTAATGCGCACATTTGGTGCACAATATAATCCAAATTATTAAAAAAATTACAAAGTTACAGAAGAAATATCCCACTTTTCTATTTTTACCAAATCACAAAAAACAGACAGCGAAATGTTTAGTAACAAAAAATATCGTCGATTTCGAACAAAGACAACGTTCGCTTTACTTACATTTAAGACAAAAACCAATTAGTATAAAATATTGTTTTTGGTTTACATGTGAGTTAAATCGACGAACAGGCCATAAAACTGTTAAATTACCATGTGGGTTAACTCACTAAATCTTCTGTAGCTTCATTATTTTTGTACCAATCTAGGTTTTGTTGGGCAAAATGTTCATATTGAAATAAACTAATGCCCATGCAATAAAACGTTACAATTTTTAATTGATTGGTATAAAAAATAACTTGAAAATAGCAAAATTGCAAAAAATCATACAATTTTTAATTTAGTTTTTTACTCTGTAATTTCTTAAACAATTTTCACTAGCAATCCATTGTTATTTTTTTAATTTTATTATCTTTCATTAAAAAAGAGAAACACATAATCCGTTTAATATTTTTAAAGATATTTGCATTTAAGTGACATCATCTTTTTTAAAAACACATTCTGACTTCATATTCGGATTCAGCGAACAATTTTACATAAACATTAGGTGTCAAATATATTTTGGTCACAAAGAGTTATCTTTTGTTGAAAAAAATTTCCAAATATTTTTGCTTTCTGTATAATATATTTATGTGCGGAGCGACAGCTCCGAAAAAAGAGTTTAGAAAATTTTATGTGAATCCCACAGTATAAAATTTATTTTTTATGACATACAAAGTTGATTCAGAAAATCACAGAATGCTTTCTTAATATTAACAATTTGCTGTTTCAGTTTCAACGACACTGTAAAAATGTGCAGTTTGTCCTTTGTATTACTGCTGTATATAAAGGCTTACAGCGGAATCGAGCTTTACAACTCAGAAAGAAGCAACAACAACAATAACAAAACGCAACAGGCACACTGCCTGAGCTTTATGTAATTATTGTTGTTGTAGTGTTGGTTTTGATAGAAATTTTTGTTGGTATTTTGTTTTCTTTTTTTTTTGTGCATGTAAGTATTAGTTATATGTACGTCTTTTCCTTTCATTCCGTTTTGGTTTTTAACAAAAAAATCTCTACACATTTTGGTTTGTTCGTGGTGGCAATGGTGGCAGAGAATTTTTTGTGTAAAAAAATGTAAATTTTCTTTTGCATTTACATTAAACTCAGCTCTTTCCCTTTACCAGCTTTTGAATGCATTACAATTTGCATGAAAAAAGAAATAGAAGTGCTACATTCGGCTGTGCTGAATCTTTGATACACCCCACCAGTAACAGTAAGAATATTTCAAATGGGGAATTTATATGGAATCAATAAATTATTAACCAGTCTTAAAGAAATAACTTACCTTAGATTTTTAATAACATTGCGATTTTAGGCGTAATCTAAACGTACGTTTTAGAGAGTTGGCTTTATGTTATTGGTTTGTTAAATTATTGTCCGATTTTCACTAAATTTGGTCACATTTATTTCAGTCTTTTAACCAAGGAAACCATAAATATGCAATTGCATGTTTTTCCTTGTGCGACCAATGAAGTCAGAAATAATATATTTATCTGTTTTAGAACTTTTTATGAATTTTGGCACCGATTTGTAAGTGCATATTTTTGCATATTTTCACAACACAGAAAAAATTTTCTAAAATATTTCACCAATTAAAGCATTCGTGAAAATAAAATCAGTTGTAATTAAGAATTTAATCAAGTGAATTAAATGTTTAATTGATACTATAAATTTGTTTTCGGGTGCAAATTAGATTAATTTCTTAATTGAAGTCAATTTTAATAGTTTTCTGTTTATTATGGTTGTGGGTGCATTTAGGTGTTTTCTGAGAGTAAACCTGATATGTGGCCAATGGGCAATTATTGACCTATCTTACCAGATTTTTCAATGCGATTTCTTGTCTTATGGGACTATGAGTGACCAAATTTTACTACAATAGCAAATTTCGTGACGTTTTTTTGAAAGTGTAGGTACGGTAAATTATGGACTGAACTTCTCGAAATTTGGTGCCTTAATTTACCGTCTTGTCGAATAATCAGAAACTATATTTTACTTTATTTATTAAGGGTTTAGGCATACTAAACTATGTATGGAAAGTTGTCCTTATATGGACCCTTTGGAATTTAGATCGAATTTTACGAAAATTAGTTACATTCAACATTTTTTATTTTTCGAATTTATTCTATGAGCTAAATTTCAGTTATGTATTTTATAAAGCTTTTTTGTAATAGTCATATTCCTTAAATTTTTCAGAAATGACTTTATACACTATCAGACTATTATATTGTATTTTCTTGTTACATTTTACCTTAGCTTTCCGTTGGAAAGCAATGAGGTATATTGTATGAACAGAAAAATTTACAATTATTAGACACCAGCAGAAGGTAATGCATTTTCTGGCCCGCTACGGCCTTCGTCAGCATTCTTTGTGTCACACTGGATAGAGATACTTTATAAATTGAATGTATTTAACTCAACTATTTTAATAAATAGAAAAATTTCTGAAAAATTGAAGGAATATGACTATTACAAAAAAGCTTTATAAAATACATAACTGAAATTTAGCTCATAGAATAAATTCGAAAAATAAAAAATGTTGAATATAATATAAAGTAACCTTCAGAAGGAAATAATTCCCAGTTTCTATTTGTTAAAATTAGTTACACAAATTTTCATATTTACAATCCTAAAAAGCTTTTATACTTTAATAGTCTTATTCCTTCAATATTTTCCAGGAATATTTGCTATGCACTATCAGAGTGTCACCTCACCTTGAGAAATAAATTCCCAAATTGTATTTGTGAAAATTAGTTACACACCTTCCTGTTTTCGATCTAAAAAAATTGGTGCTAAATTTAATAAGAATCAGTGCATTTCGCCCCTAATTAATGTTAATTTTTTTTTAACAGAAATATAAATTTTAAAGGGTGGTTGCTCCACATATGGGGTTTTACCTCTTTACTACTTACCCAATTGTTCCAATTTCTTACCTCAAACTGCTTAGAATAACTGGAAACAATTTGACACCAAAATTGTTCTTTTCTGTGGAGTCTTTCGGAATGTCCACATACAGACGAACATGGGCACATTATTCAACAATTACGCAAGGACCCAGAATAAACATAAATATATAACTACTTTATGGGATCTTAGATTATATTAAACAAGTTTCACACGGAATGACAAACTGAGTATGCCCTCATTTATTGCTAGTGGTAGGGAGTATAACAAAGCAAAAAATATATATTTTTTCAATAGGGCTTTTCTTCTAAATTTAACCCACTGACAGATACAATTCGCGTAGAAATGCACACATACACAGTTGACGCATACACACTTGAATATTAATGTACGTATGTATGTTTAAGGACACGCAGAGGTAGTGGACTGTAGTGGTTGTTTAAAGGTTATTTTGAATTGCTGCCTTTTTTTCTCTGCGACTTTTTTATATCAAAGAGAATTTAAAGAAAGTTTCTTTTATTAGCTCGCTTTTCTTTTTCTTTTTACAAAAAGTGTGATACATGCATTCCATACATCCGTCTATGTGTTTGAGAGTATATGGGTTTGTACGAACAGGTATATAGAGACATACATATACAGACGTTAATTCTTATATATTGTGTGTATATGGATGTGTAAACTTCAATTTTTTTTTTAACTTTTTAATGTTTGAACATTTCATTTATATTGTGAACAATCATGTCAGTCATTTTAGATAGTCTCGTGACATTTCACATTTATTCAATGCACATATTTATTCGTTATAGGGGTTCTATCAGTGTACAGCAAAGTTTTTCGGTAAAAATATTTTTAGAATTATCGGGAAATTTCTTGTTCTTTGAACTTTCTTTGTACATTCATATCTGACTAAATTGAATTTAATATGGAAGTGATACCAATTAGAAGTTACTGTTATTGAAAAATTTCAATTAAAAATGGCTCGTAAATGTTTTTTGAAATGTTCAAATCCAAATTACCCGTACCTGTAATTAAAAATTTTTAATTACAAATCACTTGTTATTGTTTAAATTTTTGGGATTTAATTTGTTCACTAAAGTGGCAAATGTTCAGGAAATAAGGAACCCTAATTCGAAGCTCATGTTTGGGTAAGTTTGTATGCAGAAAGTTGTTGTTGAACAATTCAACAAATGTTCATTATTAGTTGTCGCATGACACAACATCAAATATTAATTGTGAAATGTGCAATAATCGTCTACGTATGTGGAGAAATGAAGCATCATTTTAAATAATTTTTATAATGGGTGGTACATACGTTGCACAGAGGAGGGGCTAGAAATACTGGCAAAATTATTAAACGTGCAAGGATTGATGATTTTCCATAAATTCGTTTTATTTAATAAAAAATCATACTAATAAATTTCCTAAAGATTGGTCCATAATTAACCAAAGGCCGCATGTAAAACCTGGGGCCTAATTCTGGCAGTCGTGATCGAGTACTTTCTCGATTCGAAAGCAATTTTATTTCAGTCGATACTTAACAAATCGAAATTGTTTTTTCAGTATTGTGAAACTCAAATGAATGCTTTATAACACTGAAAAAAAATAATTCCGATTCGTTCAGTATTGCCTGAAATAATTAGATAATAAATTGCTTTCGAATCGAGAAATTACTCGATCACGACTGTCAGAATCAGGCCCCTGTTCTGTGAAAGCAGTTAAGTAAGTCCAGAATATATCTAGAAATCACACTGCTAAATCTCGTGAATAATGGTCTATATTTTACCATGGACCCCATATAAAGCTTGCTCTCTGAAAATACTTTAGTACGCCTAAAACCATGACGAATATTGCTATGTTTGTAAGATTTGGCATGCCATAGTTTTATATATCTAGAAATAACCCTATCAGAGAAGATCGCTCCGTATTTAATCATAAATCCCTGTCTCCAATATAAATTCCACTCATTAAGATCAGTTTAGTATGGCTAAAATATTTTAT
This sequence comes from Pollenia labialis, assembly GCA_949318255.1. NCBI lineage: Eukaryota > Metazoa > Arthropoda > Insecta > Diptera > Polleniidae > Pollenia > Pollenia labialis. The sequence continues at coordinate 39,070,188 of OX439140.1, forward strand.
ATGACTAGAAATAAAAGCAAAAAACTTTCTGATAGCCGACCAATAATTTTATATTGCAACCAATTATACATATATAATACTAACGTAACTTTTTATAACCGTTGGTTAATAATTATTATATATATAATTTATAGATCTGATAGGGACCCCTCTTGGAAAATTCTAATTGTCGGTAGAGAGTATCAAAGATTTGGCACAACCGGTTATAGCACTCTAATTTGTTAAGGGTAATTTTTGTGAATAATGCTTTAAAAAATTATGTTTTCGACAAATAATGTTATACAGACCACACGTAAATAAAAAACTGCGACTGAGCCAAATTATATAATTTTTTGAGTCGATCTTTGAAAGTCTCGCTCCCTCTTAAGGTCTATAAATTTTTTGTCATGCACTGTCGCGGGGAAAATTAAGATAAAAATTTCTTGAGTTGTTTTTGTAATTGTATAAAAATTCTACCTGGTGTGATGAAAATATACAGGCAGGTGCACGGCTTAAAAAAACTGACTGGCAACTCTCTTTTTATAAAGCGAGTTGTTTTGTTTTTTCTGAACCTACTTACAACTACAATTAATGTTGGAAGAATTCCAATCAATTGCAGTGGGGAATGTAAAGAGAGATAAACTCACCGTTTATTGTTGATGATTTTGTTTAAACTTTGATATTGTTACAAATAGAACTGTTGCTGTAAATCTTATACGCTTAAAAGTTTTATTTGGTTTAATATCTTTAGTTTTTCTAAAATCTTTATGGATGAAGTTTCCTGTTGATCTGGCCTAAGCAACCAGTGAAATGCGCATAGGAATAGCTTATCCCATCAAAAATGAATTTCAGTGTTTTTATCAAATAATAAAAATTGGGAATTAAGCACGAATAACAAAATCATTTAAATTAAATTTTGTATTCCCACGAAAATTATTTTGATAATACATAAGTTTCAAAAATGATTTAGAAAAAAAAACATTTACCGACCGCTTGTCAGATTTTGTATCCGTATTCTCTATTCCTCAATACATTTTGCTTTTACACGATAAGATTTGTCTCATTCTATATCATTTTTTGACATGTCGTAATACATTGTATTACTGTAAAAACTGGCCTTTAGTAATATATGATATTAAATGGATATAAACAGTCGACCGTTTCACATTTTCGTTACGTTTTACTCGCCATAAATAAAATAACTCTGAATTTGGCACACTTAAGTAACTTAGAAAAATACGCTTTTTAAAGAGATTTGCAAATAATTGCAACTTAAGTTGGATATTTATGGAAGATATTTTATTGCCCTAAAAGAAAACTCAAGTTTTATAACTATCAATTGCAACCACTTTTTTTAAGGCCCAAGTGAAATTCCAATTCAAAGTTCTATTTTTAAAATTTTAATCAACTTTAATTCTGCCGATATAATCGTACTAATACACTAAGAGAAAAATGACGATCTAAATTTAAGAACAAAATTCTTGAATTTAGATTGCAGAAATCTTCAGACTTCAATCTTGAAATTTGGTCAGTAAGATTTACATTCTCAAATTATTAGAATGAATTCTAAAAATTAAGATCGTAATCTTAATTTTAAGATCGTATTCTTCAATTTAAGAACGTGGTCTTAAGCTGTAAGAACACATTTTTAAAATCAAGATTTCATTCTTAACATTAAGAACGCATCTTAATTTTAAGATCGTATTCTTGAATTTAAGAATATATTTTTAAAGTTAAGATTTAATTCTTGATTTTTTGCGAAATTATCAACAATGAAAGCGTGTTGTTTAATTAAGTGCAAGACATTGAACGAAGAAGACGTTCAGAAAAAAGTAAAAAGTAAAAATGGAAAATCAAAATACAGGAAATTGCATCGGAATTGTCTGACGATGCATTATTAAAAAACCTCCTACAAGAGTTCCAAATGGAGTCTGTTTTCATGTTTCTCAGGGGTAAGTACGTACTTAAGTAAGTACTTATTTATATAAAACAGAAAACGATAATATTTAAAGAAATATGTGCAAATAAAAAATTTATTAAAATCCTTGATTTAGTTTACCGCCTGTTATTAGACTTTTAATTAATTTGTTTCAGACTCAAAAGTGACCTTTAAAAGTTTGCAATATATGAAGAAAGAAGACATACAAGAAGCGATCCCTCCTCTGGGACTTATAATGGAGTTGCGTGGAAAAAGAAAGAGGTAATAACAAAAAAACAAAGGAAAAAAGTACAAAACCTAATAATTTTGATTTTAGTTTGGAATTGACGAAGAAACGCTTTCAATGTCATTAAAGGTAGGTGAATGGCTGAAAAATTGTAAAGATACATTTTCCATGCCAAGTTCTTCAGTAAACTCAGGAGTCATTTATACCCAATTAATAATGGAAAGACATATGTTAGACCTAAGTTTATATAAACATGTATGTACTTATTATCATTATCATTGCGTTTTTCTTTTTTTTAATACATATACATACATATGCAAATATTTATATAAATAAATTTTATAAATAAATAATTTGAATAAATAAAAATATAAGTGTTTGATTTCGACATTTGAATTCGGATAAAAACCAATAAGACTATTTTCAAGATAACATTCTTAAAACCGATCTTAAAACAAGAATTTTATTAAGATTAAATTCTTAAAATTTAAGAATTTATTCTTGATTTAAGATTACTAACAAGAACACAATCTTAAATTTGAACTTAAAATAAGAATTTTTTCAAGATTATATTCTTAAATTTTTAAGAATGTGATCTAATTTTAAGATTTTTATTAAGAAAAAAATCTTGAATTCGATCTTAAAATGAGAATTTATTCAAGATTACAATCTTAAGTGCGATCTTAAAAAATTAAGATTTTATTCTTGAACTAAGAATTTTCGCATTTAACAGACTATTAAGATTGAAATGCTTTGATTTTGAGCGTAAAATCTTGATTTTAGCACGTTTTTTCCTTTAGTGTATAATCAAGGAAATACCTATAATATTTTCAAAAAAAAAACATTAAATCGCATGTGGTTTTCTTTAGTTTCCCGATAGCAGTGTCCCGAAGCTACAAATCTCATCTTAAAGTCTTGAAAATGCACAATTTTGTTTTGCCTTTTTGTCCAATTTTTTGGCTTAAATACTCCTCTGTGCGTTGAGGTCCCATAAATATGCGGTTGCATGTCATTTTACCATTTTTTAGTGAAGATGTTTTCAGACAGACTTAAACAGTGAAGACCTAAAGAGAAGTATAGTAACAAAATTGTCGGTATTTGTGTAAATGTTGAATTTATTTTTCTGTCAATAATATATTTCACATGCTTATAACTTTTTTTAATTTAACAATTGTTTCATTATTGCCCAAAACTGTAAACATAATTTATTTGAAAGCAGAAAAATTAATATCCTATGGAATGAACACATCAAACTATTTATCTCTGTTGAAGTTGCATACATACCCTGAAGGAAACCTGGGTGCAAGTATCTCCAATCACAAGTTTTGTCAACCATTTTGGTGACATTGTCAACGAAGTGTCTACACTACACTACATTTTCCACTATATTTGGCTTTAATACGAAAAAGATTTTATCCATAACAACTAAGGAGTACAATTCCTATAAAATTTCAAAAAATAATAAAGTAAAAGATTGTTATGATATCGTATTCGTACAAAAAGTGTTATTCTCTGGTTCCAATGTCTACATGTGTTCCAAAAGGAACTACCTAGTCAGTAGTACCAACGTCATTAGTAGATTTCCAATGACACGCACATGTTAAATGTCTATAGTAAATAACATTGCCTGGGGAATTATAAGTCACTAGTACTGGTGACTGTGTCAATAGTGAATAAGTACAGACTCAATAGTGACATTTCCTGCGGGGTATCTTTGCCATGACAAGTTGTTCATGAGAAAAATTCACAACAAACTGACACACATGCAATCAACTATTTTAAGCATTATCCTCACATTTCATATATTTAAATGCGAAAAGGAGAAATAGACAAGTAAAGATGGGTAAATTACTTCCAGTACATGTATCTATCTGATAAATATATTAAAAATGTGAAATGAGTAAAACTTACGCAACATCTGGTAAAAAAAACATTAAAGAGAATGGCATAAGGCATTGCACTTTTCGCCACAAATAAATCAAAAGTGTTGATAACGCCCTATAAAATAGGTGACTTAGGTTTATTAATGGGTCTTTTTTATATCGGCGGCGCTTGCCAAAAAGAGCAACAAAGCAACGCTAAAATTGCGAAAATTCGGAAAACTAAGAAATTCGGAAAAATTTTATAAATTCAGAAAATTTGCAAAAATAGCGAAAATTCGCGAAAGTTTTTAATATGTATATCAAACAAGCCATTTAATTGATTAAAAGTCTCTAAAACTACAAGGAAAGGAAAAAATTCGATAGTAAATTTTAAATTAGCGAAAATTCGCAAAAATTTGCAAACAGCGCCATGCAAGCAAAGTCTTTATTAAAAATTGTTAAAGCTGTAAAGAATCAGAAAACTTACAGAAAAAATCGTTGCTATCGGGAACATAGTTTTAATTCGCGAATAATTGCAAAATTATAAACAAACCCTAAAATTTATTTGAAATCGCTAAACCGGTATAAAAAAAAACCAAATGTCCAAAATAACACAAAAAAAAATTTGCAAAAATAGCGAAAATTCGCAAAAATAAAGAATCAAAAAACTAACATACAAAAATCGCTTCAATCGCAAACATTACTAAATTTGCGAAAAATTTCAAAGCTGAATGTTATTATTTTTTTTCTTATTCCTGATACATTTTTAGCTATTTGTTGAAGAAATCTAATTATTCCCAAAATCTGTGTAAATTGTTTGTAAATTAACAATCAAATGTTTTTAGGAAAGTGCTTAACCTATCGAATGACATTTCGAGTAAAGGCATTTGATCGACTACACGTTATCGAATGACATAATCTCAAATTTCGGTAGAAGTTTTTTGATAACGAATGGGACGATTTAAAAAAATAAAATTTCGATCAAGGTCACTCGATCACGACTGCGACGATCTGGGACCAGAAAAGCCATCTGTTAACCAGAATTTCGAAAAAAATTTTTTTTAATTTGCTGCGAAAGCTTATAACAGGCATTTACAAAAATCGAATATGTATCAAAATGTGCCTCAGAAAGGCAAAATATACGCTAAACACGTAAAAAATGCTGCAAAAGGCTCTTTTAACTAAATTATGCAAAAATATGCTCAAAACGGTAAAATATGCCAAAATAAGCACTAACAAATCGATGCCAAAATTCATAAAAAGCTCTTAAACGTATTTGTTGTTTTCCTGGTTATCAGTAAAGGACATATTGAACATACATATTGCCCTGATCTGAAAAATTACAGTAATTAGAAAATAAATTTTATTGGTTCTAGCAGAACATTGAATTGTCATCAATAAGGTTTGCACTTCTTGGGATTTAAAATTTTTGTTCACCAACTCCAATGTAACTTTTAATTTTTATGGATAAGAAAATAAAATTTGTATATGTAGATTTCTAAATGTAGTCAAGGATAATACAAATGGAACAAAAAATGCCTGGAAAAAAGTCTCACTTACCAAAAAGGAATTAACCACATACGTGCTTAAGATTATTATAAAGCGCCTGGAAATTCGCCTTTACCCATGGTGTTCTAAGTGCTGTGGGCAATTTTAAGTACGTAAATGTGTTTACCCTGTTTTAGAATCCGGAGCTATCGAACCCACACTGGAAGATAATATTCACACTTTAAGAAGTTGTGGTGCATTTTAAACTTGTCTGGATGTAGCATTCTGTGAGTCGGACGTGGAAACAGAGTGGCAATTGTGCAGATCCCCCAAACTTATAAATTTTTTTAAAAAAGAGTGCACAAAAAGTTATGAAAGTTACTGCAGTCCCTGGAAAAATATCTTAACTGTTTGCAACTACTCTAAAATCTGATTATGTTCAATTAAAAGTCTTAAAAGGCCGGTGATTTCTTAACTCTTATGGAAAAACTCTAATGACAGTAAGGCAGGAAATAATATTAAAAAATCGATTTTTTTTTGTAAAATATGTGTGCTGCAAAACTCGTTAGTTACAAAATTAAAAATACAAGATGATAAATGATTCTCACAGTTTTTTTAGGCGCTTTATGAGCAGAAATATTCCTATTGCATCAATACATCTCCTTGGAAAAAACATTGAAGATTTTTATTTAAACTTCAACTTTCACTTAAAATTTGTTTTTTAAATTTTCGGTCTTTTAAATGAAATACCAGCAGCTTTAATCTGCATATCTACTTATTGTATAATGAAAGCAGCACACACATTTATTTCTAATTATGAAAATTAAATGAAATTATTTTACTTATTGTTGTCACACACCTGAATGATTTTTCCAAGAAACGAGGGAAGTTATGATCTGAGCACTTAGATATGATACAAATTTGTAAAGGCATCGGGACCTAATGCATTCAGTTTGTTGTAATAGCCCATTTACCTTACAACGAAATGGTTTTCTTTGTAAAATTCTAAAATTTATTCCTTGACGTTTTGAGTGTATGATATTTATATATTAGGGAAGCAAATTTTTCGAGTTTTTTCTAAAACCTGTTTCCGAATATCATGAATAGCTGCAGTTTAAATAAAACCAATTAATGGCTAAAAATAAAAAAAGTAACCGGGAATTTTGTTAAAATATAAAAAAGAAAAAAAATTTAAAATGACTTTAACCTATTTAATTATTAAACTTATTTATGCACAACTATGTCTATCTTTTGGACATTTTTACTAACACTTCAGAAGAAATCTGTATGAAAACTTGTCCATTTTTGTATTTACTATTTTGAATAATCGTACAAGGTTGCCATATGAATAAATATAAGTGCATCTATTACACTCAGAAAAATACGTCAATTACGATAGAAATAAAAAATGTAAAATTTATACTTATTTACCTACTTTTTAAATTACGGGCTTTTTATTGATTTATTTGAAAAAAATGATCATATATAAAAGCCGTCTTCGCCATTACACTTCCATATGTGTGCACATACACACATTCATATCGTTACATTATCAAGTATAATATTTTGAGGTTTTCTATGATCTTTGGAAAAGATTTCCTGATGATCTGGCCTAAGCAGCCAGTGAAATGCGCACAGAATCTAGCTTTCCCTCAACTATAAATTTTAAGCGTATTAAATAAATATGAAAAATTGGGAATCAAGTAGAGTTTTTTTCCCGGAGTTTTTGGATTCCCGGGAAAACGGGAAAATTTTTTTAACTTCCCGGGATCCCGGGATCCCGCTCCATATAAATAATACAAAGTAAATTTGTTTTAAATTAATGAAAAAAACTTTTTTTTTTAAAAGCGTAAGGGAACTTGTTTACAAAGTAAGTAAAAGAAATGCCTAAATACTACAAAAATTAATTAAAGGTTGAAAGAGGAACTTGAATTATTATTACCTTACGATTTTATACGTAAATTTCGTATCATTATGCTCTAGATACAAGATAAAAAGATAACATAAACATAACAATTTAACAAATAGAAACTGGGAATTATTTCCTTTCATAGGTTACTTTATTATATTCAACATTTTTATTTTTTCGAATTTATTCTATGAGCTAAATTTCAGTTATGTATTTTATAAACCTTTTTTGTAATAGTCCTATTCCTTTAATTTTTAGGTTTATAAAATACATAACTGAAATTTAGCTCATAGAATAAATTCGAAAAAATAAAAATGTTGAACATAACAATTTAATTCATAAAACAATAATAAAAACAAACAAAAATTGTGGTAGTCAAGTTATGAGATCAAAAAGTAAATTCATAAAATAGATAAAATATTTTAAATAAATATGTTTTATAAGTATATATATTTTAAATAAATATATTAACATTTTTTAACAGCTTAGGAAATAACATTAAGGCACACTCAATGCGTTTAGAAAGTCGGCAAAGAGTATATTTCTTATTTTATTTACTTATTACCATGTTTCCGAAAAATTTCGTTCACTTTTTTACCGAGATTGAACAAATAGTTTAAAGTGCTAAAGTTTAAAGTTTAATTCACTGTCCGAAGTAATTTTTCTTTTTTATAAACAACGTCTATACCAGTCAAATGTATGTCAAGATTGATGTAAAAAATAGCATCAAACGGACTTCTTCTTAGAAGATACACCTGTAATTTTTAGGACAATGTGTTTTTAAAATTGTATGTTGTAGTATCTTACACGATTTTCCATAGTTTCCGGTTTATATAAGCCGTCACAAAATGAAACAAATTTATGTTTATCACCTTATAAATATATCGTCATATCTCAAAATTTTTTTTTAATTTTAAGTTAATTAAGCAAAGTTTTCCTTAATACTTTCTCGTAACAAAAAATCGGTATTTGATCTCAAACTGAACCGAAGTTATAGCAAAATATATCTTTAAATCGGTTCATTTTGAAAACTTAAAACGCATTTTGCCAAGCTCGATTTTGTTTTGTAGATATTGCTTTAAGACTTGCCCATGGACAATTAAAATTTACTGCCTGCATCTTATTTTGAATTTATGTTCTTTATTAACTCTTCACTTCACTAAATTTATTAATTATCAACTGTTGCACAGCACATTCTGCTTTTGTTAGATTTATTGCTTCAGTAGACATTGATTTACGAACGTACTCACTTCCTGTTATTGATCTAATCGACAACCCATCAACTATCATCTTTTGGCCCATTTATTGAAGCATTTTATGGAAAATGTTAGAAGCGTTTATCTCAAAAACTGGAGTCAATTTGACAATTCTGGTATTTTTCCCGTTATCAGCACACTCGTCTTATACAAAATCGACTTCAAGTATGCCTGCCGCAAAATGACTGTATAGCAGTGTAATCAATCAACCAAAAGTAAGAATACCATTTGGTTTAAAGATTGATGTTTTACTACCGGCTGCAAGCCGTCGTCAATGGCGGTGAATGTTAAACGGCAAAGATTTCTGAAGTGAAAGTGTGGTTACTATCGGAACATGTCCAACCAACGTGCCCATGGAAGTGGGTTCAATTCCCCGGTCAGTCAAGAATGACAAATTATCAATAAATTAAAACGCATTTCATGTTGTAAAATTCCTTTCTTCATAAAAATAACTTAACGAAAATTTTATTTACTGCCTGGTCCACAATCTCGACGAGAACATTTCTTTTTTATATTGAAAACAATAATAAAAAACTTAAATATGTTTTTGTTTTGAATATATGTACATATGTAGATATGCGAAAGAAAAGTTCTTGTCGACATTGTGGGCCAGGCAGTAAATAAAATTTTCTTGAAATTAACTATTTTTTTTTATTATCAAACTTATTTTTTTTTTTAAATTATGTATGTATATCAAACATAAAAAATTTGGATTAAAAAGAAAAATAAATTAGTAACAATTCAAGGCAATTTATTAATTTATCATTTTAAATAGTTTTTTGCTTCTCCTGTAAAATTTTCAAAACGGTATATGGGGTGCTTTGCTTTTCAGCTAACGACATGTTCATGCAATTTTGTATTGAAGTTTACGTTATTAACAAAATACATTTTCTTATTAATAAAACTAGAATGAACAACTAAACCTGTTAAATGACGCGTGATTAATTTTTAACAGATTAAAATTTTATTGCTCTTATATTTTTTTCTTTCTTGCAGTCAACAAATTGACTTAATACATCAGATTACTTTACATTTGATTTGGATAAACATTTCAACATTGTTGCTTATAAATGTTCAGGGATTAGAAAAAAGGATTTATGTGTTAAATGCTTCAGTTTTAATAATTGAAGTTAAGAAAAAATTAAGTTAAAGGAGATTTTTACACCTTTAAAACAGGTATTTAAAGAGCTGAAATTAAATCATTTCGTTTAACGTGCAATAAACAAACACACCACAATAGTGGAGAAGGTATTATGCATTTGTGCTGATTTGTGTAACACCTAAAAATATTGGTCCTAGACCCACCTTAAAGAATCACTTTCTGAGTCGAACTAACGATGTCCGTCCGGCTGGCTGGCTATCCATATAACTTTGTGCGCAAAGTACAGATCGCAATTTTGGAGATAATTTGATAAAATTTGGTACATAGGTTCTTAGTGGCACAAGGACCAATCCGAAATGGGCCGAAACGTAGGACCACGAGGGCAGATACGGGAAAATTTCTGCCTCTCGCAAACTATCAAACCGATTTTAGTGAAATTTAAATCATAGATAGAAACACATAAGCTATGCAGTTTTAAAAAAATAGGACCACAAGGGGAGAAAGGGGGCAATCTCTTCCTCTCACAAACTTCAAAACCAATTTTAATGAAGTTTATAAACACATCCATATTAATATGGACACATGCACAACACAGCATGATGTGTTTTCAAATACTTTGTTGTAGGGAATCATATGTTCGGGCTTGACCGCCTACTTCCTTACTTGTTTTTATTTGAATATTAACTTTAAATATGACGTTATTTTAAAATAATATTGATAAGTTTCTGTATTATACACCACCATAATAATAATTAATATGCCTTGTGCTGCATGAACGTTCTTAACGATGTCCGACCACTAATTAGTTAAGCTGGATAGCGGACTCGCTCTGGGTATATGTATACCTTGTGTATAAAGCAAGACTAGAAATATTGTAGAAAATTAAAAAAAAATTGGTACATAAACTTTTATTATATAATGATAAGTTGCCATACGGATGTTCTCCCGATATAACGCCTGTGTGCCCATAAACTATTCAACTACATTGGCAAAATGAACAGCTGAAAACCAATTGCAGATTAACGTGATAAGGAATAAATTCATGAAAGTTCACGCTCTGAATTCTGGTAAAATGTTTCTTGGCAGTTCATTAAAACCTGACGGTGGCGCTAGGGACGATATCAATACGAGACTCTTTAAAGCAAAAGAAGAATTTGCAAAGCGATGCAAAATATGACGCAGGCGGTAGTTATCGAATGCATTATAAAGTGGTGGTAATTCTAAGTTGATTAGTATATTTATTTTAGACAAAACCCAATATTTTTATGTGTTACACCCATTAACACAAACCCTTACCCTCTCCTCGTATGGTGAGGTCCAAGGCTTAAAAGACTTCAGGCGAATTCAAAAACTGTCAAACAAAAAACGAAGATTTGTGTACAACCTTTCGATTTTTGAGCTGGCTTTACAACGACTGTTTACACTTAATGAATCAAAAATAAAAGCAACAGTTCTTTTTGGCTAACAACAAATAAAGATGTGCAAGATATTACAGTTTTTCTACTTAGACTGTAGTTTTTAAACGCTGATTAGTTCTTCATTATTGATCAAAGTCTTTTTAAAATGAAAAACACTCGGCTTACGCATGTTTTGATTTTCTATACACATTGAAAAAAGGACTGGCCAGACTGATTTGTACCACGAAGGGTTAAAAAGTACATTTGAACTCTCGCTTCTCATTTAGTTTATATTTTTGGTTAAATATGTGCATACGATTTCTAAAGTAAAAACCATATCCGGCATGATGTTGGTGTTTTATCATTCTGTAACGTGTAATGCGAGTAAGTAAATCAATCATAATAACTTTTTCATTCTAATTTCTTTTTTGGTTTTTTTAAGCACGAATTCAGGATAAACTCAACTTTATAATAGTTGAATCAATCGTATTTTGAGATTGATTCAATTCGTGTTTAACTTAAATCAATTCCATTTTCGGATTATTTTAAGTATGAATTCGGATTAAAACAATTTTATTTTTCAGATTATTTCAAGTACGAAATCGGGATTGAATATGGATAATTTAAGTACTTTGCGATTGAAAATCCATACTTGAATCAATATTTCTGTCTTGATTCAAGAAATCCGTACTTACCGTACTATTAATTCCGCTTCGGATTGATTTGAGTACGGATGGATTGATTTTTCTTTTGAGTGTATAAAAAAAAATGAAAATTTGTATATTTTAATATGAGCGGCGTTGCCTAATTTCGCTGCTGGCAAATCAACTTCAGTTATGTTTCTATCCGTAATCGACCCATAAGACTTTTACGGTGGCCCTTTGACCAATATGGACGAATTAATATAAAAGATTGCGCATTAACGAATTTTTCCTTTTCATTTGTTGCCAAAAAGGAGGATTTTTAATTTTATTGAGAAAGTCGCGTATAATTGAATCAAATGGAAGCATAATTTTAATTTTGATCATTTTTTTACTTGACATTCATTAGAAAGAACTTAATAAAATCATCGCGCATTATTTCATAATTCTCTTTTTTTAATTTATTCTGTTTATTTTTATAATAATTATGTATGTACTGTGTCTTATTCATACTTAAGTTTTTATTTATTTTTTTTCATTAATTTTATATTTACATAAAAATACAATTTGTTTGTCCCAGAGTTTAATCGTGTAGTAAGAAACACATTATGAAAATGCGTTTTATTTGACAAAAGCAAAAAACTTTATTAATGAAATATAATAATTAGAGTTTTCTTCCTGGGATTTTTGTTCCGGGATTTCCCACAAAATTTATTCGTTTTAAAATCCTGCTTACCCAATAATTTTATAGATAACGGCGCTGCGCAATGTAACTTTATAGAATATGACCCCAAAGTACTAAATAAGGAATCGCCACAAAACTTTATATGAAGAGCAACAACAGGCAATTTTAGTGTACTTTTTTGATTTTTTTTGTGAGGGGGGGGGGAGGTAGGGGGTGGTTGCATTCTTTCGTTAATATGTGTTTTTCGTAATTTAAGAGAGAAATAATACCAAGGAAGAAAAATTACCCCAAATAAGATCTAATACTAATATTAAGAGCTTTATTAATCTCAATAGAGGAGAGGATCATTGCGTCCCACCTTATTATTATTATTCTGGATATGTAAATTCAGGATTTTGAAATTCTGGATTTCCTTAGGAAATAATCCCCCAATAAAAAAATTAAATAATAACCAAAAAAAAACGTTGTTTTTGATCTCTGTACTAATTTTTGCAGGTTAATTGATTTTTATGTTAGGGCGGGGAGATTTATTGCGTGGAGTGAGTTATATCAAATTTTTGCAATCAATAATCAAAGGAAAAGTTGAAGGAAGCCCAGCCAGAGGCACAGAAGAAGTTTCATGGATGAAAAATATGCAAAGATATACGGGATATAACGATAACGAAGCTTTCTGAAACCTGCTAAGAACAGAGAATTTCTACCTTCATAAGTGTCCATTATTTAAAACATTAACAAATATGATCTTTATAACTTATTGTATGATCGCTCATTTTCAAATACCAGATGCGCAAATAAGAGAAGAAGATACAAATATTTAAGAAATTCCTGCCACTTTGTGAATATAGTTTTTTTAATTACATTATCAAAAGCCTTGGAAATTTAGTATTATTTTCCAAAATCGTATCGAGAAAGTCTAAAGGTTCTGTAATAAAAACCCTATTGATACTGTAAAATGTTCAAAAACAAATGTTCTTCTTTGTTTTGTTTATAAGTGAATAATGGAAAAGTGATGCACGCAAAAAGTCATTCCCATTCACACACTCATAAGTTGCTAAAAAAGTTTTGCTATTTACGAGTTTCATTACGACTACAAAACTACTTCTTATACGCATAGTGCCAGAATTTATAAGAATTTTGCACGCTGTTTTATTTTAATTTGAAGAATATTTTTTTTTATTCTTTTTTCAACAAGCTTTAAAGTAGTTTTGTAAGTTCTTTCTTTAGCAATCTTGTCGCAATTTCCACAATTAAATTAAGCTGCATTAAAAAATTGTTTTAACAACACTACTTCACAAGCCAGAGAGTTATTTGAATTTCAACCTTAGACTATTTGCACCTTTTGTGTTTCTCTACACTTTAATTGTTAAGGTTAATTTTATTTTAATTACACAGAAAATTAAAACAAAAAAGAAAATATTTTAAAAACATCCGGCAAAAGTTTTTTCTCATTTGCACCTTGAAACACGCACACCACAATACTTAAGTACTTGTTCGTGAAATGTTGTGGCAATTTTCTTATTAATGGTCGTTTAGACATTGTTTATGTACTCGCTGCTATACTTTATTTCACACATGTGCTAAGGAAATTGTTACAGCCCATCAGTTATATCGGGGGCTCTTTTCAGATTTAGGTCATTTAAGGCTAAGCACCCTTTTGTTATGAAAATAGAGGATAATTTAATGTACAATAGTATTTTCGGAGAAAAAGAAATTATGCTGTTTGCTTATTAACCCAGGTATTAACAAAAATTGGCCTTGAGTTTTTTCCCTTCTTCCATTTTCGTTCCTATTTCAATTGAATTGCAAAACTAGAAATGGAAAAACAATACTCCCGGAGAATTTTTGTTCATAATTTTAAGAAAACAAAAAAAAAATTAATTGGAGTAAATTTTATTTTTTTTATAATGCTGCACCTAAATTTTTGGTAATTTTGTTTTGATTACGAAATTTGTTTATAAATTATTCTGGCTTGCTTTTTCACATTACCGCTTCACTGCAAAAAAAAAAAGGTTTTTATTTCTTTCTTCGAAAGCTGTCCTCGCAACTGATTTTGGGCCTTTTTCATACGTCACTTTTTACAGTTCTGTTAGTATTCTGTACAACTCTAACCGCAATTTCTGTTAGCCATTTAACTTTTTGTTAAGAAGGCAATGGAAACATTTAGTGCTGTTTTGGGATTCTGTAACTTTTAACAATAACAACAGTTGTTATAATTGTCAACTTGTTTTGTTGTTTGCACTAATGATTATGTGATTCTGTAAATTGTTGTTAACAACATAAATAAAAATTAACGTCAAGTTGCATCACTGACAAAAAAAAAATGGCAAAATAACGAAAACACATAGAGGAATAAAAAAAAAAAATTATTAAATTTAAACAGATTTTTTTTAGTTTTCTGTTTTTTAAGAAGATAAGGCAAATATTTTACTATTAAATTACATACAAATTATTTAATTGCCGTTTTCAAGTTATTTTATTTCTTTAAACAAATTTTTTTTTATTTTTTCGACATTTAACAATAAATAAACAACACTAAAAAAGTTGTCGTTTACTAAACATAAACAGCAGACTTTTCGTTAACAACTGTTGTTTAAAATGTTACAGAATAGCAAAATCGTTAATGTGCTTGTTAAATTGTTAAGCAATGACAACTATTGTTTAAATTAATTACAGAATCGCACTACTGGTTCATACACATCAAGTTTGATTTGGTAAGTCTTGAGCTTTTAAAAGAGAAGGGAAAAGAGAATGCCATATATTTTCCCCTCCCTCCTAAAAATTCAAGACTTGACGAGTCAAACTTGACGTGTGTGAACCGGCACTTACTTCGTTGGCATTTAATTGTTCCGATGTAGGGAACAATCGAAAATTGTGGTTCCAACAAGATGAAGCCACAGCTCGTCCAAATATGGCTCTTTTTAGTGTCCAATATTGTCCAGTGTTGCCAGATTCTCCATTAAGCAGGGATATTAAGCTGTTTTTAATTTTTATTTTATTAGTTATGAAACAATTATTAAAACCTGATTTATTTGGTAAAATTGTAATTATGTATGTATGTATTTCTTTTATTACAAAAAGTTTATGAGTATAAAAAACTCTGAATTAAAATTGTATTTCCGTGGCGAAAATTCGAAACAAGAGCGGCTTAAATGCAATTGTTTGCACAGTTCGTCGTATTTCATAGCCGTGTCAAATTTAAGCTCGTTACAAACTTTATAAGAAACCAACACAGAATGACCATCCTAAAGCTCAGCACTTTTAATTTGCAATGAATACAAGTGGTTTTAAGTTGTATTTTCTGAGAGAAGTTCAATGACTTTGGGCGGTATGAATAGAACTTATATATTAGAGTGGCCATAGTGGAAATTTTTTTGAAAAGTTAAATTTTTCGCAATGAAAAATATGAGGTTGGGGATAAAAATAATTATGCATATTTTATTTTATTATTTTTTTTAATTCCGAGTACCTCCGGGTTGAGGCCAAACTTTTGTTACATTACCCATTAATCACTATTTTTGTTCCTGTTTATATTTAAATAACAACAAAATCTGACTTTATGTTACCAACTGAATTTCTTCGATACCCGTAATTATTACCTTTCCAACGAGCCGCAATAGTCTGCAGATAATCTACGGTTAATCTTGCCCGAAATACCCTAAAACCAAAGTCCAAAAAAAAAATAAATTTTTTAATTTTTTTTTTATTGCTGATAATATTATACTAATGAAGATTTCTTGTCCACAATTTGAAGCAAATACTGCTTATCCTCTTCGTCGTATGTCAATGGCCGATTGAAATCTGTAATTAGTTTAATTGCTCTTTTTGCCGGGTCATTTACATCGGTTAAGTTTAATCTTTTTGGAATAACTTTGTCATTTTCGTCATTATGATTATCAAGAGCTTCAACCATTTTCCGCTTCACTTCAATAGATATAATTTCATCGAAAAATCTAAGAGCCCCCGCCTCTTTGGATAAATACCATAAATGGTTTTTGATTTTTGACAATAAGGCATTTGAAAATTTAGTAAATCTTGACGCGGTGCAGATACAGCGTTAACGCATCCGAACCAATACGAAACATAAATTCGCGTCAAGAAAATGCAAATGTTTCGAATGCCTTTCAGTTCGGAGGATGTCATCTTGAATTGTTCGCGAAGCAAAAAAATCTTATAGCAGTATATAGCTTTGGACATAAACCTTGCATGAATTGTTGCGCCAGGCAAACGCAACTGCGTAAAATTTGGTACTTCCTTACCAAGAAAAATTAGCGAAAGTTGCAACAACTCCTTATAATCGGCTCGCACAATATGAGATTTCAACGCCTCAAGTTCTTGTGCGTCTCTATTTCGACAATTCGCTGATATGATGGCGACACGGTAGAAAAAGTAAATCGCGACCCAATTTACTTAAGCAAATTTGCTGAGCCTTTTTGAATACCAGTGTTTGTAGATGTTGTGTCAAAAGCCACAATTTGCACTAAATTATCAATCTTCCATTATTATTATTGAGGTTTTTTTTTGTTTTCCTCACGGGCTAATTATGATCAATCGTTTTTTACCAAATGTAACTAAAAAACATTTATGGTTGATTTATTTTTTCCCAACGTTTCGTTCGCTTTTTTCGAACTTCATCAGGGGTTAGTTTTTATTTAATAATAATCTAGACAATTAGCTAATAATTATAATAAATTTTAGAACTTTAATAATATCACAGCTTAACTTACAATTAAGGGGTTTACATTTTTATTGAACTTTTTAACAATTAAGTATAAAAACTGGACTACACGACACAGAAATAAATAAATAATTAATAAGTACAATACAACACAAACACCGAATAAAAGTCAAACTTATTGTAAATATCACAGAACTATAACTAATTATAATCATTAACTATTGCGGCGGAGTATTGCAGCTTTGTATTGTCCTTGTCTTCTTTCGTGTTCATTGTATTTTTGATTTTCTCTTGGATTCGTAAGCTTTCGAGAGTGTAACGCTTGTTCTCTCTCTGCTCTCTGTCTAATATTTTTATGCTGTCGAAGTTCCATTTGCGTAGGAATTTTTCAAAGCCTTAAGCAATATTTTCACCAAAAGATTCTTCAAGTTTTGCAATGCCAAGGAGTTTTTCTTCGTTCTTTGTGGGTTTATGTAACGAGAGCCAATCGATCAACTTTGTCCTTGCCTTTCATATCTGGAAGCATTTTACCGTCCAAGTGCAAGACAAATACTTCAGGAATCTATGTTGAAATTAAATATTATGTTAATTACCTTCAAGATATTTATTTATATTTAATTATTAAATATGAACCTTGAATTCATCTATGATCTGTTTCGCTTGTCTGCGCCGATATTCCTTTCGCATTGTTTGAAACGATGTTCGGTTAAAGACGAAATCTTCCACTTTTATGACGTTTAAGTCAGATTTCATTTCCTGCAACTTCCGTAAGACGGCTGTAATTGCAGCAGATGTTAAATGCATTGCATCGCGATCACTGATGCGGCATTTATCCAGGCTTGCTAACATTCGATCATCAACGAAATTGATTTTTCCGCGAGATCCCTGATCCCGCAAAACGAATATGGCAACACTTAACCGTTGTTAATGACCCGGCAGAAAGAGCAATTACTAAAAACTAATTACAGATTTCAATCGGGCATTGACATACGACGAAGAGGATAAGCCAACAAAAAGGCTTCATTAGTAAGTTATCAACAATAAAAAATTTTAAAAATTCCCCTATTTTTTGGACTTTGGTTTTAGGGTATTCCGAGCAAGATTATCCGTAGTTTATCAGCAGACTATTGCTTCTCTTTGGAAAGGTAATAATTATAGGTATCGAAGAAATTCAGTTGGAAACATATAGTCAGATTTTTTTGTTATTTAAATATAAACAGGTACAAAAATAGTGATAAATCAACCCGGAGGTACTCGGAATTAAAAAAAAAAAAAAATAAAATATGCATAATTATTGTTATCCCCACCCCAACCTCATATTTTTCAGTGCGAAAACTTTTGGATTTAACATTTTTAATTTTTTCTATATAACGCTATGGCCAGTCTATTATATATCCAATATTTCATAAAGGTAGAGATATTTTTCCAAGGAATATACAGCTGGAAAAGCGGCGTTACGGTATGGGCTGTCATGTTATGGGTATTTCACGAACTAAAAAATAAGTTCTATAATAGTTAGTGTTTTAGTGTCAAATTTTATCGCATATTTATAAGAGATTTATGGAGCTTTTGTATAGAAGCCAAATATGAATAAATTTTATCTTGGGTTAAAACAATTTTGAATTAAATTTGAGGTAACAATCAACTAAAATAAATGTATCTTAAACGATAAAGCTTAGCTCTGGAAGGACATGTATAGGGAGGATAAAGAAAGTACTGGGCGGATATTCACCATTTCTGTATATTTTCATTCCAACTGTCACAAAGACAGACATGTTAAGATCACCTCAGTAAATAAATCTATGCTGAATAACAAATTACTAAAACTTAAGAAATCTAATTTTTATGCAAACGCTTGTAATTAAGTATGCTATGTTAAGTTTGTTTGCTGTTCCGGAACACCTAAGTAGGCAATATGCTCCCATTTGGTATTTGCAGTTATATAAGCGAAGCTAGGAATCAATTGAGTATTTCAGCTCACGATGTTGCCTAGCATGTCACAGAAATGCAGGATTTGTACAAGATGGTGTATCGTTTGGACATGGTGTCTATCTTTTATAACTTATATGACATTTTTGGGAGTTAACATCTGAGATTTATTCGCATTAATGTAAACATAAACAAATATTTTTTGGTTTCGAAATGTCGAACTTTGTTTGTTAACTCTTTTCTAAAAAAGTATCGATTCTTATGTAAAATGACCTGCAGTCAAAGAACGACATTAACATTTTAATGAAAATTTCGATCTATAGCGGCCTATGATTCCGATCGTCTACAATTCTTGAGGAAGTCAATCCGCTTTGGTTTTAGCTATTTTCGATAAACAACTGTAATTATTTATTTAGTTGAACTCTCGATTTTTAATTTAAAACCAGCAATATTATTTGTTAAGGATTGATGCTTGAGAAAAAACATGTTTAAAAATGGTCACCTCCAACAAAACTATTCTTAAAGAAAATTTTATAGCTGTGGCTTCTTTATTAAGGACTAATTTAACTATAATAAGGTTGTCAGTGACAATAATATGGTTAAATTAAACATAATATGTTGGAAATTTTTCTTTAAAAATAGTTTTGTTGGGAGTGACCATATTAAAACATGTTTTTTCTCAGCGTGCAGGCACCGCAGTGGTGCAGATTGTAGAACGCAAAGAATTCTGATGATGAGAATGTAGCTATTCTCGAAACGTAAACACACCCGAGTTTGAGCCTCAGCTCAGCCAAGAATAAAAATGATCAATACATTTTAATTAATTTCATGTTGTAAAATTCCTTCCTTCAATAAAAATAATTTAATGAAAATTAAATTTTATGAACTCAAGCCTAACTAAATATCAAAATTTTAAATTATTTTCGATAATTTTACTATTTTTAATTATCTTAAAAACTATTTTTATATATTTTTTACAAATTGTCTCTTATTTATCAATATAATTTGGCTTCAAAGTCTTTAAATACATTTGATGCTTTGCCTTAAAGTCGTTTTTCTTTGTGATAATTGTTAAATTTACATACATTTATTTTAATATTTTAAGTTTTGTGTTGTGTTGTCCATCTAAATATACAAAATACTGTGATATAAATTATAGATGATTAAAACTGACGGAAAAGATTATTGTAAGTTAATTTGTCGAAAATGAACATTATAATTATTGTTATTATTGACTACTTTTTACTTTGTATTTTTACAATGTTCGAAGTGCTGCTTAAACGCCATAAAAATTTCTGTCTTACATCGAATTATTACAATCCGAAGCGCAAGGGTTCGTAGGTAAAGCCCGTCCAGCCGAATCAAGGTCAAAATATCCATGGAGTCAACGCAATGGGACCTTATGGGTCCTGCTGAAATCGGGCCACGATCACACGATCGTTTACCATTGGCCAAGCAAACTCTGAATATGCGACGTAAGATAAATTGGAATCTGTAAAAATTTGCGAAAACATAAACTTAACTTAAAACCCGGGTTGCAAAAACTCTGCAGTCGAAACCAAAAACAGTCGAACAAAAAACTAAAATTTGTGTACAACTTTTTGCTTTTTGAGTTGTTTTGACAGCGACTGTTTGCATTTAATTAATCAGAAGTAAAAGCCATAGATTTTTTGGCAATGATAAATGAAGTAGTGGAAGAAATGGCAGTTTTTCTACTCTGACTGCAGTTTTTTAAACGCTGCTTTAAACGATATTGTGACGAACTTTCGTGCCCATAATTTTTAAATATTCCATTAATTTTATATTTTGGATAGATCGATGAATACCCATGTGAAACCATATACTGAAAACAATTTTACACGATAGGGATTACTCATTCGTGTGTTATTAAAAATTGGTAAAACATTCATCCCCGTATTTATTTTCATACAAAATTTTATTTGTAAATCTTTATTAAATTTAAAAATTTTTTATTAATACGAAAGTCATTATTTTATTCAGCTGTAAGCAGTGTTGCCAGAATTAAGATTTTATTTTATTTTTAAAGACTTTTTGACCAAAATAAGATTTTAAGATTTTTTTTCTCAAATAAAGATTTTTTTATTTTTAGAAATAAAGATTATTAACTTTAAGTTTGTACAAAATACATAATTTTTTTACCGTTTTTTAAACAGAAAATTTTTAAAACAATGAGGTTTTGTATCATATTTGTTGTCTAACTATTGGTTTTGTACACTTTTGAACCCATTGTCTGGCATACACAAAAATACATCATTATTTCTGGGCATACAAAATATTTAATAAGCATCTTAAATTAGCAGTTGTTCATTTTGCGACTACTGATGAAAAAAATTATTTGTGAAAAGAAAAAACACATTTTAATAAAGTTTCATAAATTAAAGAACAAAAAAGTTCAGGTATTTAGTACCAAAAGGTAAAACTAATGGAACTTCAGAAGCTTTTAGTTTTAAAATTCCACATTCCATGTTTATGATAATTTTTAAACAAAGTATATAAACATAAGTGCTTAAGAATATCTTTTTAAAAGGTGTACCAACATTATTTTAATAACATTTCAATAAGGAATATATTTAAGAAAATCCATATATTTTCAATGAGCTCTTTTTTAATTCAATTTCCTCGAAATGCATTCCATATATGAAAGGTGTCAACAAATATAATATTAAATTAAGAACCCTTAAAATTTCATATGAAGTATGAGCTCCCAAACTAAAATTTTCTTGCTCAAAATTTATGTATGTACATATCTTTATTTAGATGGACTTTTTTAATTTCTTATTTATTAAAAATTAAATGGAATAAAAATTTATTTTAGAAAGAATTTTATGAAAAAATATAGCTTAAACACAATTTAAACCTACAATCTAATTTTGTATAAATACCGCAATTATGTATTTCGATTTAAATAGTTTCTATAATAAGAAGTCTGTTGTTTTAAGAATACGAAAAACAGAAGAAAGGTAGCAACATGTGAATAAATTAAAAATGATAATTACAGCAAATTTCGAACCACCAGTATCACTTGTTAAAGTTTGATGTTTGACTGTTGGCTGGAAGGCACCGCAGTGGTGCAGAGGTTAGAACTCAAAGAATTCTGATGATAGAATGTGGTGATTCTTGAAACATGTAAATTCATCCCAGGTTCGAGCCCCAGCTCAGCCAAGAAAATAATCAAAAAATTTTAATAAAAATTCCAAGTTGTAAAAATTCCTTCCTTCAATAAAAATAATTTAATGAAAATTAAATTTGATGAACTCTAGCCTAACTAAAAAAATATCAAAAATTAAAATTAACAGTTCAACTAAATCACAATTGTTCTTAAAAAAAAAATTAAAAATTTTTACTATTTTGCAATTGTTATAAAAAATTTTAATATTTTTTCTCTTAAAAATAAGATTTTTTTTTCGCCAAATTAAGATTTTCCTTCCAAATCTTCTGGCAACGCTGGCTGTAAGAATTTCAGCATGATAGCGTGCACTCGTAATATACCATTATATATACATACATATGTACATGTTAAACGTTTTGAACAGAAAAATTGATTCTAGAACAGCGTCAAAACAGGGTTTCCTCATACTACAATGACAGTCAGTCATATCCGCCACGTTAACTAAACTTATTTATGTTTTAAATTGTGTAAAAGAGTTTAAGAGTAAATTTTTCACTTGTTTCTTAGTTCACATTATTTCTTTAACTGTATAGTACGTTAATTGTAACGGGTCCGCCATCTAACGTTTTTTTTCAACTAGTGCTTATTTCGTGAATGGTAGACTAAGCCCTGGTCTAATTTGACAGATAATTAGTTTTATCCTTCCGCTGAACGAATATGCTTGTGTATATGCTTGAACAACGCTGGGAAATCTGCGTTTTCGCTTTGCTTAGTGGGCCTGCGAACGACTTACAGTAGATGCTGATTTTGCCAAAAAAAATCAACTTTTCAGATGAAGCTCATTTTGATCTTGGCGGATATGTAAACAAGCAAAATTGTCGCATTTGGGGCACAGAAAACCCGCACGCATACATTGAAAAGCCGTTGCACCCAAAACGAGTCACTGTTTGGTGCGGATTTTGGTCCAGAAGCATAATTGGGCCATTTTTCTTCGAAAATGGACAAGGAGTGGCTGTTACAGTCAATGGCGATCGTTATCGGGCCATGAGGAGGATATTGGCAACATTTGGTTTCAACAGGACGGCGCTACGTGCCACACAGCCGAAGCTACACTCGATGTTTTGCGCCTTGTTTTTGGAGATCGCATTATCAGCCGCAGAGCTGATGTCGTTTGGCAGCCTCGGAGCTGCGATTTGACACCGTTAGACTATTACTTGAGGGGTGCCGTCAAAGATAAGTGTTACGCCGACAAGCCAGGGACAATTGACGCTTTAAAGGACAATATTCGTGAAGCGTTTGGTGAAATACAGCTGCACACAATCGATAATGTGCTTAAAAATTGGACCGATCGTATAGGCTACTGCATTGCCAGCCGAGGCAGCCATTTGAATGAAATTATTTTCCATTATTAACCGGAAGGATTGTATTTTTAAATAAAAAAAGGAATTTGAGAAAATATTCAGTAGTTTTTTTTATAGCATTTTCAAAAAAAAAAGTTATTTGGCGGACCCTGTATAAGATATAGTTCTACTTACCTAATTAACAATGTTCTCCAGTTAATACAAACATTCATTTAAAAATCTTGTATTGTAGTGGTTGTTGTCGTCGTATTGCTATTTGCACAATTGCTGCAATTGAGTTGTTTCAAAAGACCCTTAAAGCAATTGTTTGTCCAAATTGCCAGAGGTTTTCTTAAACGCTCACAACAAATATACGCTGACTTTTACATGTACAACATATAAACACTATCACTTACATACATAAACATACTCTGAAACGTATCTTTAAAAACAATGGCAATTGGCAAGTTAATATCTACAATTTAAAGTAGATAAATGCACACAAGAGCAGTTGTTACATAAAGCACCAGTTAAAAATACACTGCAACAATTTAGTTTATACTAAATACACAATGAAAAACGTTTTCCTCTGCATGTACTAAGAAAATGTGTGTGTCGGTGTTTAAGTTCGAGTGAAAAATAATAGATACTGTTGATGACGTATGTAGATTGCTATTGTTGTTTGCTGCAGTCGCTATTGTTGCATTAATGCTGTTGCAAGTATATTAGTGTGAATATTTTCTGTAAATTCATGTACAGGGTACATGCGATGTTGACGAATTACAATGTGTTTCTCGTTATCCTTTCCTTTAATGCCACTTTTGTCGTCGTTGTCGTTGTCTTTGCCTTAAAGTCGTTTTTGTATTTAAGAACACTTGTGCGTCGCTTAAAAACAGCTTCTACTTAAAAAATGTTTCTTTTGCGTACACAGGAGGCCAGGCGTTATTTGTTGTTTTGCAGTAAAACGTAAATCAAAATAAAAAATACCAAAAAAAACCCAGTCCTTCAAGGTCTAGAAGTACCCGATTTTCTATTACTTTTTTTGTCTTGACTATATTTTAATCTTTTGGGGGTTAAGCCGATAACACTGGTTCACAAATTTTAAAGATTTTGCCATAACAACAAAAATAAGATGTTTTCTAAGGTAAGCCGCTCCGGCTGAGCACGTATATGGTACTCATTTATTTCTCTCAAGAAGCGGTTTCGAAATATTCGCGAAAATCTTGCTTTTCTGCAGTTGTTTTAGCTATTTTGATAAATCTCAAGAATTGTTTCTCTAAATTTAAACTATTGAATAAAAATTTTTTTCCTCTTTCAGCTCATATTTATACTGTGTTGATCGGATAAAAATTAACTAAGTTTCATGCAATCAGATTTGGCAACAATTAGTTTGTTACGTTTTCCAATATTGAACATTTCAAATTTAAATCTAAAGGGCTGTAACTCAGTGAATTTTTATCCGATCAACACAGTATAAATATGAGCAGAGAGAAGAAAAACATAGTCATTCAACATTTAAAATTTTGTACAATTCAGGTGAACAATTTTTAGAAAATCCTAATTAAACTCCAGAATATGAGAGCCGTATTCGTAATCAGCCGCCCCAGTTTAGCTTACAAAATATCTTATTTTTAAGGCTAATTTTTTTTTTGTGGCGTTGTGATACCACTATTACTAGCAGCTTGTGCTTTAAGCTTAATGATTTGTTGTAAATTTAATTATAATAAATATGAAACTAAATAAATAAATAATAATAATATAATAATAACAATAAATAATCTAGTAAAAATGGTATTTACTAAGTTTTAAGATTTATTTAAAATTCAAAACTTGAACCTTTTTACATGGTTGTGTGAAGTTTAATCAAAATCTCATTATGCGTTGAGAAACTGCTAACGTGTGATATTGTAGGTCCTATTTTGTGTTTATAAACACAATAATTTCTTTGGCCTTTTCATTAATATAACCAAGATTTAAGGAAATTCTGTCAAGGCTGGCAATATTTATATATGTAACTGAAAATATCCTACAAATCATGAAGCTCAAGATAAAGGCAAGACACAGAAGAGTGTAATTGCACATAACAAGCAAGGAAACTTCAAACAAATATATAAATTACGTATATTTTGTTTCTTTTTATTTTCTTAAAAGAAAATGTTAAATTCCGTTTTGTCTTCCTGTTCTTTTGTGGCGGTGTGAATTAAGAAGCTCTTAAGTCTTTAATTACTGGTGTAGGAAAATATCAACATTTACAGTCACAATTTTAAAAGCGCTGGCGCTAGGGGCAGTTTTAAAGCCTTCTATTTAACTCATTCTTGTTTAACTTAAAACTAAAGATTCAAAAATTGTTTTAATTATTTTTTTTTGGTGTCAAGGCAATTATTCTTCAAATTGATCTATTAAGCGTAATGTTCTCTTTTTTATCCCCACCACAATAGTTGAGAGGGTACACTAAAAACAAAGGAACCCTGTTGTGAGAGTAAAACGCGTGTGCTCGAGTTCAGAGTAACAAAAGAACTAGAAATTTATTTTATCTTAAAAACTAATACATACTACTAAAAACAACCGTCACTTTAATAGTGACGCTGAAACTACCATAAATGGTTATTCGGTTTACAACAAACCCGTTCGTACAATAAGTAGGGATTTCCTTAAAGCAAGTACAGAACGGTTGCTTCAAATACGGAATAGCGAAATATATAAATTATCGATATTTAATTCAGAATTCCTACTAAAAATAATTCGATAACAGGATTGACTTAATTAAAAGTGAAATAAAATTAATCTTAAACTGTGCCTGATTCAAGAATTTCTAAGACGGTTTAATCTTGATTCGTACTTGAAATAATCCCAAAGTGAGTTTAGATTGATTCTAACCTAAACACTGTCCCCACCGAAACAGAGAGAATATTATTATTTTACTTACTCGTCACACATGTTAGTTTCACTTTTGTTGCATTGCGCCTTCTGTTTAAAGGAGAATTCCTTATTATAAGACACCAGCAGCATGCCCAATATAGTTTTCGTAGCCATTCTACTTTAAAAATTTGATGTATTTGACGAAATAATTTAAACAAAATCGAGTATGGGAATTATTGCTACTTATCTTAATTTTTAGACATGAAAATAATCTATATTTTTCTTTTTGTAGTGTTGTTGCTGTGTCTACAACAAACTTTCATAAATGCACGCGTTGTACGAATACTGGTTTTCGAAAATTTGGATTGTTTTAAGTACTTTCAAGTGTTATTTTTAAATTTTAGATTTTTGTTTTTGTTTTAAATATTATTTAGTATGCGAACGTTAACGTTCGCATTGTTAAGCAGGCAGTTAAATTTGTTACGTTTTTTTCTTCTGTCTTGTCATTCGGTCTTGATTTTTCTTGATCTACAAGAATTTTCAATGCTCGTCGAGAATGAAGAAAAAATATGTTTTGTCAAGATTTTTTAAAGTCCATCCCAAAAACGCATAAATATTTTTAAAATTGTTCACAGTCCTCTCATAATAAAGCTGTGTAAAAAGTAAACATTTCATAGTTTTTTTTTTGTGTATTTAAAAAAATTTAAAAATTGACCCCAAATTTAGGGCAATTTTTCATAATGCCATTGGCCATTGGCCCCATTTTTTTTTAATGAAATGTCACCCCAAAAAAATTCAAAGCAGGCTTCAAAATCAAATTAAATATGACCCTAAATTTCCGTCACCTTAAATTTTTTAATGAATTTTTACCGCAAAAAGTTTAATGCGAAAAAATTCTTTCTTTTGACCAATTACAATTTGAACTAAAGTGTTTCTGCATAGCCAACCTTCGGCCAGGCGCAAAAGGATTTTCTCCTCTATGGTATAAGATTTCGAAAATTCGACAGTATCCCTGGAAATTTCTGGAATTATTGTAAAATTCCAAATTAAAACACTTCACGTCCGTATTACAAAACTCAAAAAAAAATGTGCTGTTTATAAATAACAGGCAATTCGTTCTTCTATAATTTTATAAATGTGTCATTCAAAAAAAAATATAAAATACTACCAATTGGACACAAAAGAACACACTGTTAAGTGCCTAATTGTAATCTTATATTTTATATTGTTTTCTAAATATTTATTTTATTTCATTTTAAAATAAACAGGGGGCAAATTATGGCAGTCGTGATCGAAAACTTTCTCGATTCGAAAGCAATGTTATTTCAGTCGATACTGAAAGAATCATAATGATTTTTTCCGTGTTGTGAAAACTCAAAAAAATTCTTTACAACACTAAAAAAATAATTTCGATCCGTTTAGTATGGACAGAAAGAATTAAAAATAAAATTGCTTTCGCATCGAAGAAGTATTCGATCACGACTGCCATAACTTCCCCCCTGCCAATAGCAAAATTACCTTGTCTTGTTTAAATTAAAAAGATCCCTGAAAAAAAATTGGATTCGCGCTTGCGTGAAGAAAAACAACTGTTGGCTAGATTTGAACACAAAACGTAAACAAGGTCTAAAGTTGTTAGTCTTAAATCGCACTTTTCACTCTGCACCAAGGCGAATTCATAAAGGTGATCGCATCATGAGATAGAGCTATGCTACCTCTCCCTTTTTTTGAAAACATACTATGTATTTTGTTTTTGTAAAAAGTTAGAGTGAATGTCAAAATTATTTGTTTATAAAATATGTATACACAATTGCTTTAGAAGGTAAATTTTTTTCCTGTATTGCCAATTTATTGTGGCTCCACTAAATCCTTACGCCTTTTTTTGTTTTATAACATTTAAATAGGTTTTTTTTTGAAGAATTTATGTTTTTATTGAGTTTTAAATTTTAACAAATTTTTTCATAAAGTGTAAACAACACTTGACATTCAGTATACACACAAGGAAATAAACATTAAACAGATAATTCGAAAACAATTCGTTTATAAAACTTAAAAAAAATCTCTGCCCAAGTTAAGATTTGAACTTGAACAACTGAATTATCTAAAAAGTGCTCCATGAATAAGTATAAAGTAATATTGCGTGAAGTTGCATATAAAGTTACTATTAAGATATAAGTGAAGTATTTCATGAGTTGAGTAACTTTTGCACCAAATTGAGTAAACCCTACATACGAAGAGGGTTTGCATTGGATCTAGGCAAAAAGGAGACTAATATCCCTTCCAAGAAATTTTTTAACAGAAAACTTAATTATTAAGAACTTTGAAATATATTTTTTATTTTTAAAAAAGCAAATAAAAAAAAATGATTTCAATACGTTTACGTTGGATTATAGCGTTTAAAGCTAAGTTTTTAAAAAATCTACGGCCTCTTATCGTATGTACATTCTTACGGCATACGACCCAATTGTGTTGCTAATATTCATATCGCACTTAAAAATTTTTTAATTTTCACTCTTTGGAAAAAATCGACACGTAATATTCGTATCTACCCGCTGTACAAATATCATGCTATTTTGTATACTTACATACATACCTTTAATGTAAAATTAAAAATTGTTTTGCTTCTGCTGAAAATTTTTAAATTTTAAGTTAACACCCTCTTGTTGATTAACTGCGATATGCACATCGTGCTACCTCGGTAGGAATACATATTTGATGATGTGGGGTCAAGCTTACACGACAATACCTTCTTAGTTTTCTGTTTCAAGGGTTCTCCTTCTTTAGTAATGGCCTTTTCGTCGATATCAAATGAAGACTTCGTTCGCTTAACTTACGTGCAGCGTTACCGTTCAAAATTTTCAAAAAGGGGCACAAAAAGGGGATTTCCAAAAAAAAAGTGTCACAAAAAGGGGAATTCTGAGAAAAAAAAGGAGCAACTTTAAAAACAGGAATCTGGACCAATATTTTAGTATATTGACGTATATCAAATCACTTTTAAAGTGATATAACGATGTCCATCCTTCCGTCTGGCTCGTTGCCTGTCCATGATAACCTTGTGCGCAGCGCAAAATTTGCAATCCTTTAGACAATTTGATAAAAATTTGGTATATACACTTTTTAATTGTACTAAGGACGAAGGCTATGTAAATAAAAACTTCTTTCCAAATTAGACTCTTTGTGTCCATAAACCATTTAATGATGTTGGTATTTAAATTAAATTCGCTTAAAAAATATTTTACTGTAAATTAAATTCTGTTTAAATCGGTTCACATTTGCCCAAAGCTCCCATCTATAAATAGCGACCGTCCCTAAATTCTCTATAGGACAAAAGATCATATATGGATGTTAATATCTAGGTAATATTCGGTTCCAAATAGGGTAAAATCTCGAAAATTCTTCTTTAAATACTATGGTGTTTGGAATTTACCGATTATAATTTTAGGATTACTTTTATTATTTGGAACTGTTATTAAACTGTGGAATATTTTGTTTTCAAATTTGATATTTTTGAATTTTTTGGGGCATATTTTTAACAATGTTTAGGGCATAGTTTCAAGTTTTTACTGCATATTTAATGCGCTTAAAACGCGTTTTTAGAGAAAATTTCTGGTTTCCCTTATAATAAGTAATATAATATTGCCAGGATAAAAAAAATTTGGTTCAAAAAGGGGAAAAAAGGGCACAAAGAACTACAAAATGATACAAAAGGGAATTTAAAACAAAGGGGCCAAAAAAGTGGGACGGCAGTCAAAAAGGGGCAAAATGCGACTTTAGTCGCATAACGGTAACGCTGATTACGTGTACAACAAAAACACTATTTTTTAAATGTAATTTAAGCGAAGGAAGTCTTTTTTCGAAATCGAAGAAAAGGCCCTAAATGTTTCAAATTATTTTACAAACAAATTCATAAATTTTGACACAAATTTTATTTAAAAACAAATAAGAGTGTTATATTCGGCTGTGCCGAATCGTTGATACCCTCAACCGATAATTCGAATAAAACAGGAGTGATATCTATTTATTATTAATTTATTTTTTTTTAAGAACAGACATCAGCATTAAAATTGGTTGCGGTTTTGACCTTTATTAAATTATTGACCGACAATCAGAAAGTTTTAGGTTTTTTTTAGCAATTTTAACTAGCTTGCGTAAACAGTTACAGTTTAAGCCGAATTTAAATGATTTTCAGGAGGGGAATATATATTGGAGCCATGGCCAGTTATGAACCAATCATCCCAAAATTCTGCAGTGATTTCTGGTATTAAAAAACATAAATTTCAATAAATTTCAATACAGCGGTGAAATAAGTTTTAGCGGTTACCCATATTTAGCTGCTTAGGATAACTACAAGCTATTTGACATGACACCAAGTTGGTTCTTTCCTTTTGAGTTTTTCGATAGTAAGCGTGTTTTCATCAGACGGACATGGCTAAATCGACTTAGAATTACTCAAGGAGCCAGAATAAGTATATATACTTAATGGGGTCTGAGATTAATAATAAAAAAGTTTCACACAGAATGACAAACTTAGCTTACCCACTTCACAACTAATAGTGGTGGAGGGTATAATAATTAAAGGATTTTTTTGGCTGCATAAAAATTTCTTGCAAGAAAATTTACGTTTTAAATTCAAATAATTTCACTGTCAACGATTATTTTTAAAGTGAATTAATATTCCACAAAAAAGCAAAAGTTAGTAAAAATGTGTCTTTATTAATCAGATTATTAAACATTTGGCCTAAATGTTAAGAAAAATGTCAAGTAGGTTAATGTTTTTCAAAGCAAAAAAATATGAAAACAGACAAGTGAGAAGGCTACTTTCGGCCAGGCCGAAGCTTCTATACCCATCGCCAGCAGTTGAAATAATGTGACGGAAATTTTAAAACACAATAAAACAGTTAGTACAACATACAATATTTTTAGAGCAATAACAATATTTTCTTCCCTTACGCTTGTTCAGTTTATCGGTACGCC
This sequence comes from Pollenia labialis, assembly GCA_949318255.1. Taxonomy (NCBI): domain Eukaryota; kingdom Metazoa; phylum Arthropoda; class Insecta; order Diptera; family Polleniidae; genus Pollenia; species Pollenia labialis. The sequence goes on from OX439140.1 coordinate 39,101,576, forward strand.
AGACGAACATGTCGTCCAGAAATAATTTTAACAAATAGTTATCTACCAAAGTCTTCAGTTGCGACCTCTATCGTACCTTCAACAAAGGAGTGAACACGACCAGATCGTCTTTTGGTTTCACTGAGGTGTTCAAACTAAATACCAAAATCAATATACCCCCATCCTTTTGCTAATGGGTATAAAAAGAAAAAACAAAAGTTTTCAATCATAATTAATTCATACAAATTGTTAAGCTAATATTTAAATATTTATACGAATATTTATTTTATATGTACTTAGTAGCACGTAAATACATGAGCAAACACCCACTCAAATATATGTTGTGTATGAGTGTGTTTTGTATTTAAATTCAACCTCTAATAACATATCGAGTGCAGCAGTTTTGCATGTAATTCTAATTTAAAAATCTATATTGAAATTGCTCCGTATTTATGGCTGTTTTAAATTTATAAGCAAAGAAATATTTAAATACAAAATGACATGTTGTGTACTAATGATGTCAAATATTGCCACCAACTTATAAATCCCCCAAACGTATTAAAATACATTGTGATTTGCAAACCCATCTATTTCGCCACATACACGCACGTACATTGACATATACGAGTAAATGTAGACAAATACATTTATATGTAAATATATTTACATATAGCTAAACATACATGGATCTAAAATACCCCGTGGGAAATGCCAATAGTGTAACTGTAGAGATTCACTATTGACTTTGTCTCCATAAATTTTTTTGACAGACTGTAATGCTGGGTACAGACAGTGCAATCTGTTTCAATGCAACCTTATCAAAGCGTTTTGATGTTGATGCAATCTGGAATGAATGAAAACTAATTTAATTTGCTAGATTGCGTAAATGCATTGCATTGTGAGTACCCATCATCAGGCTTACAATGGTTTGTGCTACAGATATTTTTCATGTGCGTGTCATTGAAAATTCACTTCCAATTGTATGATTTAATATTAACAATAACATTTTCCTCCCTCCCGAAACCAACACTTTACTGTTAACAACTAATAACAAATTATTGTTATTATTGACCAAAACATTTACGGAGGCAATCATTATATGGTTGTGGCTTCTTGATGGAGCCCCAAACGAAACGAAATTTTGTTAAAGTAAACACAATATGTTTTAACATTTTTGGTTTAAAATAGTTTTTTTTTTTTGGAGGTAACACCATATCGAGAAATGTGTTCTCTTCGCGTATAGCGAGCTATACAACTGTCATAAAATTTAATTGTTTTCTTTCTTTCCTGAAATGTAAATACATATATTTTTAAGATATAAAGCAAATAAACCGTAAAATGCTTTAAAAAAAATTTTTTATATTCGATTTAAAAATAGATTTTAATTTTTTTAACAATCGTTGTCAGACCTATTTAGTAGTATACTTTTTAAACGTTTCTGAAGTGAACTTTATTTAGATGGGAGTACCAAGTATGATTGGATCCTTTTGAAATTCTCAAGCTGCATATCAATACCATAACGTGAGTTCGCGTCAAAAGAACTGCTCATTTTTTAAGGCCAAAAACAAATCCAGACAATTTTGTATCTCTGTTCTGTAAAATCATATTGCATTGAGACAATTGTGCACCGATTGGAATGAATAGTAGTGAATAGCAGGGAACATTTTCGACAAATCTTTCCAATCACTATTTTTTCAATAGTTTTTGGTGGTATATTACGACTACATGCCTGGCTACTTATTTTTTTTGGTCAATGCTCGCTTAAATATCAATTGTTTCGGGTGCAGTCATACTTGATCGTCTTGTCCGATTTCAGCAGCTCATAATAAATGCGATTCGTCCGGTCCCGCCATTTGTATTAATATTGACTTAAGAGTATTGGTTTTCGATTCAAAGCTAAAAAGCTTTCTTTTCAAATAGCATTTCGATCTGGCAAAATCATTTTTTAACGTCATAAAACTAAAACTATGTTTGCATTTTATACACAAAAAATATTTACGCCATTTTTTTAAATTAAATCATTAATCAAAAATAAAATCAGTTTTAATAAAAAAATGTAATCAAGTGAATTATTGCAGAAAATATTGTTAATATCCAAAAAATATTTAGTTGATATTTTTACAAATTTAATTAATTTTTTAATTAGTATCACAAATTTTTTAATTGAAAACAATTTTTATTTTATTCGGTGTACTATTTTCACTGAAAATTTTTCAGCAATGACGTTATTAAACACCCAAGCCATGTGTTAATGATTACCAACTGAACATCTTAAAGAAATTTGTAAGATGTATTTTACATTAAATGCCTGCACAATTCCATTTGAACACACATTCAAATTATTAAAAAGTTATCCAGTGGTGTCGCTGTCAAAAATAAATACTGCAGAGAACTTTAGACGACCAATTTATGTAGGCGTGTGAAATACCATAAATTATGTATGCGTCCGTTACTGTTATATGTACTGTTATACTGTTATATGTACAATTAATCATCACTGACTGCACGCGATAATTTTCAAATACTAGGAAAAGCAATTGTTGCCTGTATTGGAAGAGTATTGAATGAAACAAGTAGTTTCTTGAGTGTGTTTATACTAATTCTTGTACCTTCACAACACTACCCTGTTGGCCAAACTGCCGTCGACGAAACTGTCGTCAACGATTTATGCACGAAATGTCTTCTATCACATTTGATTTCTGGAAGACGATTTCAAGGAAAATGTCGTGCACGACAAAACACTCGACATTGTCTAGTGCATTGTCTTTTATAGAAGTTTATAAACGACGACATGACCGACATTGTCTTTCATGCTGTCCTTTATCAAAGTGTAACAAAGACAACATGACGGACATTGTCTTGTAAGCTGTCCCTTATCAAAATCCATCCACGACAGTATGAGCGACAGCGTCTTGTAAGTTGTCCCTTATCCGAATGTATCCCCGACAACATGACCGACATTGTCTTGTAAGGTATCCTCTTTCAACAACTATACACGACAGTACAATCGACAGTGTCTTGTAACCTGTCCTCTATGAGCCACTAAACACGACAATGTCAGCGACAGTGTCTTGTAAGCTGTCCTGTATTAAAGTGTATGCACGACAACATGACCGACATTGTCTTGTTAGGTGTCCTCTATAAACTACTAAACACGACAATATGAACGACATTGTCTAGTAAGCTGTCCTTTATCAAAGCTTATCCACGACAACATGACAGACATTGTCTTGTAAGGTATCCTCTATCAACAACTATGCACGACAGTATGAGCGACATTGTCTTGTAACTGTCTTCTAAACAAACAAAAATAATTTATTCCCAATAAAAAATAAAAATAACTGTAAAATAACGATACATAATAATAAAAAAACAACCAAAGAAAAGCGAAGAGAATCAGTCAGTCAAGTCTGAGAACTCAAAGACTAAGGTCTGATTTTAAAAATATGTATGTGCTATTGTATATTTTTATTTATTCCTTTAGGTTTATAGGCGACATTGTCGTGTAAGCTGTTACTCTTGTAACTTCATCGACATTGTCTTATACGCAGTCGTTGACGATAAAGTAGAATCTATTGTCGTCTATATAGTCATCAATGATAATGTGGACGACAATGTCGTGCATGTGGTCATCAACGACAATATGGACGACAATGTCGTGCATGTGGTCATCAACGACAATATGGATGACAATGTCGTGCATGTGGTCATCAACGACAATATGGATGGCAATGCCGTGTATGTGGTCATCAACGACAAGCTATGAGATATTGTCTTGCACACATTCGTGTGTGTACACATTCGTGTGTGTACGACAGGCTGAGCGACATTGTCTTTCTTTGTGTCGTGCACGATTTACGCGACACTTGTTCGAAAAAATCGTCGACGATTTGCATTAGCTGTCCCTTACGTGTCGTGCAGGAATTAACATTGTCGTGCAGGAATCATCAATGATTCGTGCACGACATTGCCAACTGGGTACTTACATTTTTCTTCAATGTGGTTTAACACAAATGCTTTGTAGGGAAAAACGTTCTCTAAATATGTATTTCTTGCTGGCACTCATACATTAAGTTGTCGCTTACTTAATAAGTTCATATACTACAGGGAATTCCATTAAGTGGTTTACAAACCGCCAGTCTGTCATGTGCGTTAGCTCTTAAATATCTATAATCTGAAGTGTCATTTTTTTCGTTGTTTGCAAAGAATTGGCAAGTTTAAAAAAAATTTCAAGATACTGGAAGCGTTACAGGCGTTACCGTCTATTTAAAGCACGTTGGCTGTATAATACCCGGCCCTTTTTTGGCCTGCAATTGAACTGGTCGATATGTGGTTTCAACAAGATGGTGCCACGCAACACTACCTATTTCACGTTTTGGCGACGTCAATTGGCCATCAACGTCATGCGATTCGACGTCGTTAGACTTTTTTGTGGACCTACGGCAAAGACCGTGTCTTCCCGGATAATCCTCTAACGTCGGAGCATTTGAAAATTAACATTTGTCAAGGTATCACCGAGATGCTGGCCGAAATGTTTGAAAAAGTGATCGAAAACTACCTTAAATAGAATCGACTACTGTACCAACCTAGAAGCCATCATTTAAATTGTATTTTGTTTGTATTTGCAAGTTCCATTCATTATAACGAAACAAAAGTTTTATCGAAATCATATCTTTATGTGTGTTTTATTCAACTTTACTCTTGTAACCGAAAAAAGAATAACCCGCTTTTAAGAATCCTGAAATTCTACAAAGCTTTATTTGTCAGAATGGGACTTTTGTTAAAAAAGAACCAGGGAAAAGAAAATTTAAGCACTCTCCTAACATTGCCACCAAACAATAACTCCTCCGAATTGAGATTTGCCACTTTTTATCTACCCACCAAACAACATTTTTTTCGGATTAAATTATTTTTGTAAAGGGCAGTAAGGATTTACTCCAGCCAGATTTACTAACTCAATATTAATTTCGCTCTTCGCTTCATAAGTTGTGGAAACGGCGGGTGCGATAGCGGGAATTCCCTTACGTTATTACGATGCGACCAATTTTTGTTCTAAATTCTTTGCAAAATTTAGGTTCGTAATATTATTTTTTACTTAATATAACTCTGTTGTTCGGAATATATGTAAATACGTTTATTCGTATGCCTGATTGAGTGGGTATAAATATTAAAAATTATACAAAAATTTTCTATTCAAATTTTGTGTGATACCATGTTAAAGTGACGGTGTAGGGGTTTGTCTTCTTTTTCAATTGTATCAAATTTTGTTGTCGAAATATTTTCAATAGATTTGCACGTTTTAATTGGCATTTGATTGTGTTTTCAATGTTACACAAAAATAATTTAGAGGGAACATACAACAAAATATAAAAAAAAAACTTTTTACTCTTTTTCCCTATACTTTTTTCTCTCCGTTAGTTTATGTGACAATCTCTTTGTGTCACCAACTCTTTGCCCCAGAATTGTGTCTAATAAAATCAAATGGCTCATGATATATTAAATTTAATCGTTTGTTGCTTTTGCTACGGTTGCTATTTTGAGGCAATAAATTTTACATTTGAAATATATATATGTACATATATGTATACATATGTAGCACCACAAAAACACAAATACTAAATGATAATTTTTTACATTTTTAGGAAAACGGAAAATTAATAAAAAATTGTTGTTTAGAAAATTTGTACAACAAATTGTTTTTTTTTTTATTTTTAACGACCACTAACATACAAAGTCACACACTTCCCATTAATGCGGACCAAGTACACGACAAAATAATTTTACAGCATTGCTGGGCTTGATGATCTTTTTGGAGTGGGAGGGGGGTTAAAAAAAGTAATGAAAAAATACCTGCAAATGACACACAATGAAAATGTACACAAAAACTACTCGAAAACCTCATTATCGTATGTACACTGTGCAGTGTAATTTACAACTGTGTCGATTAACAAGGGCCGTTTATTTATATATGTTCTTGTCCCACAAACAATACGGATAAAAATATTCTTCTAAGGCCCGTTTTCACAACTTACCGATAGCTAAAGGTAGGATTTTATCGGCCGTATATAAAGTGTTTCATTATTGCAACTTTACTTTAACCTTTAGGGTTATCCCTTAATTTATTTTATCGCTCTCTTAAGGTTAAAGTAAAATTTTATTAATGGAACACTTTTTATAAGGCCGGTTAAAGTCTACTTTAATCTATCGGTAAGTTGTGAAAACGGGCCTAAGAATCGGAAATCTAAAAACCAATATCCGTATGTCTGTCAGCCTGTGAAAAACAGGAACATTTCCGTAGACTAAAAGAAAAAAGGAGCTACGAACCAAAATTTAAACTAATTTTAAAAAAATTATGTAATTTTCGTACAATCTAGTATAACAAAATTAGAAATTTTTAGAATTGGTTTGTGCATAATCCTAGCCTTGAAATGTTGCAAAGAATATTAATATGGCTAGAAGTAATGCTGTCATATTAAATAAGGATCGGCCTGTAATTGGCCACAAGTTCTCATATAAAGTCCTCTAACGCGCAAATTGTTATAAATATAACTGCGTAAATACAAAAAATTGGGCATTGTTTTCAAGTAAGACCTAATATCTACTTGGGTTTCTAATTTTCTGGACTTTTTCTATTCCCGAGATTGCAAACAACTGTTTTACTCCCGGAAACTCTACACGTGGGGGGAAAAATACTTATGGTCAGGGATATCCAGTACTCCGCATTAATAAAAATAACATTCTTACTTATAAAAATTCTTTTAGATTTTCAAGAATCGCAAAACTACAGCTACTCTCACTGTTAGTGGGACACAGTACTGGAAAAAGTCTTCTGTTGTTATGCCTGGAAATTAAAACAACTCTTGCATGCACTTGTTGTACATATGTGTACCACAGCACTTTCTAAAGAAACTTTCTCATTTTTAACAAACACAATTTTTAAATCCTTAAAGTAGAAGTACAAAGCTCGCTGTAAAATTCTGACAAAAAAAGTTAACAATAGTTTAAATTTCATACAACAAGTTGCATACAAAACAAGGTGACGAGTTTGCGGCAGAAAATTTGTTCGCTTTGAACGTGTAAGCGCGTTGTGTATTTTTGACAAGTGAAAGGCTGACAACAAAAAATTGTAATTTAAACAAATTTGTGAATCATGAAGGAAAAACTTATTTAATATTCGTCGTTGCTCCGACAAAATCAGCAATGTGGTTTTTTCCCATTTTTTCAGGAGAGCAAAAATCCCGTTTTATATAGTTACCTTAGCATTTACATAGTTTAAAAGTGAAACGTTTAATTGAACAAATGTTAACATTGCTTAAAGTATTTCGTGAAATAAAACTCGACTTATTGGACATTGGGCAGCTACACTCACAATATTATTACAGTAACGGACTGTAGTTTATTTAAGAAGTATTCCGTTTAGACATTTTTAAATAAACAAACATTTAAAATTCCAAGCAAATTTATTTTTAACTGATTCAGTTATTCAAAAAACTAAGTGCATATTAATACGGAGTTTCAGTTGCAGTTAATATTGTCCATTGATTAAGTTAAATTCTTCTTTAGGTAAACTTAAATGAAAATGTAATTTCAAATAAGGAAAAGTTCATTTAATTTTTTATACTGTCAAAAATTCACCCGCGAATTCAGTAAAAACAAATAAATTTTCAGTTATTTTATATAAATTAACTATCAAAAAATTAACTGAATATTCCGTAAAAACAAATTCAGTTATTTTACATAATTTAACTACCAAAAATAAGTTTTTACTTATCTATAAAAAAAAAAACGATTTGCTTGTTTTGTGTAAAATAATTCCCAGTTTCTTTTTAAATAATTGCGAATCCATATCGGTCATGCTGCTGGTGTCTTTTAATTGAGAGTTCTTCTGTAAACAACGTGCTCAGTACTCAGTACAACAAAAGTAAAACAAACGTGGTAAGTAATTAATAATATTCTCTCTCCCTCTCTCATTAGAAAAACCAGACACCTGCTCGGTCTGTCTGGTATTTTTAAAAAAATTCTAAATTTTTCTAAATATTCTTTAATATTTTATTTCTGTACATTTTACCTACAGATTTCAGAGATATGAAAAAGTGAGGATTATACATGGTACCTGAAGTCATCAAAAGTTACGAAAAACGTATCTTTCGTATCGTAATGGCATCACTGCTACACACAACTCATTTTGGTGGAGCATTTTTTATAGTTTTTATTTTTTTAACACTGTTTTGATTTGAACACAGAAATAAATTTTGCACCAGTAAAAGCATTAATCAAAAATAAAATCAGTTTTAATTAAAAATTTAATCACGTGAATTAAACTTTTAATTAAGTAAATTAAACGTTTAATTGATATTATTATTTTTTTTAATGGTGTAAATTAATATTGTTAATTAAACGTTTAATACACTTGATTAAAAGTATAATTCACTTGATTAAACGTTTAATTCACTTGATTAAATTTTAAATTAAAACTGATTTTATTTTTGATTAATGCTTTTACTAGTGCAATATTATTATGTGTGAAGAAATAATGAATATTTTTATTAAAATTTAGCATATTTTAAGCAATATCTGTGTTAAAATGTTAGCTTCCGGTAAGTTGTGAAAACGTGCCTAAGAGTAACTAAAACAATTGCAGATAATGTTCAAACCGAGCAATGGTAACGAAGGCCTTCAGCTCGTTGGTGTAAAACAGAACAGATACTCTGGCGGGCATCAAACCTGCAACCATCGCACTGTTAGACCAGCTCAATATCAACAATTAAGTGAATTTTTACACATAGCAGTTTTTGTACGAACATTTTGTATATGGGTTACACATACACAGAAAAAATTATTGCCGAATTATTTTCAAACAAACGCTTGTTTGAAAATTTATTTAATTTCAAGTTTCCATAATTTGTATGAAATATTTAACGCTCTTTAATGTTGTCGTTGTTTGCATTTTTTTTATTTGATCGTAAGCAACACTTCTTTGTGCAAAATATAAGAACAACAACAAAAAACACATACAGTCTATTTTGGGATGCTTTACAAAAATAAGAAAGATGATAAAACAGCGGGACAAGGTTTGTAGTAAAAAAGAAAACAAAAACAATAGCAGGTCGAAAAAAACGTTTCACTCTTTCCAAACAACAGAAACAACAACAACATTATAAGAAAAATAATTAATTCTTGGTTGGTAAAAAATAATAAAAAACAAAATCCCGTATTCAATTTTTAAAATTGTTTAGTTAAATACATTAAATACAAAAATAGAATGATAACGAAAAACATATTGAGTCGAGCATATCGAGAATACAGCAACAGTGAGTGAAGAAGAAAAATTTTGTGTGTAAAAACAAGACATGATTTCTTTCAAAATTTATTCCGCCAAAAAAATGTGTCTCAAAGCCAGTCGCCGCTCTGCTCTACTCTGCCTTCATCTTCTCCTTTCAGTGATTGCTTGGGTTGCGCATCATTGCTTGTACAAAAACTTTTTGTTTGATTCAGCAAAATTATTTGTTTGAAATATATATGAATTTCAGTAAACTTTTTTTTTGATTCAGTTAAATTATTTGTTTGAAAAAATCAGTGTTTTTATCAGTAATCAAAATGTTTGAATATGAGAATTTGATTATAGGACCGATTTCAGACAAAAAATGTTTTGATTCTACAAATTTTTTGTTTGAATTGGAAAAATAATTTTTTCTGTGTAGCTACTTTTGTTAACTTCTGAACCAGTAAAGATATCATTAAACGGTTTGGTGTTGATGTATCATTAACCAAGGTTTCAAAGGGTGTAATAAAAAATTTCAAAATTTTGCCTATAGCTGATGTTGTCAGAGCAACTACGGTATGTAGGTTAAAAAAACATACAGTATTGTAACTATAAGAAAGGAAGAAGAAACTATAAAAAAGCCGAAGTTTGGAATTCTATAAGCAAAGTGTACATTTTTCAATATACAATTAAAGGTGCTTTTAGACGACATGTATTTAGCAGTGTGCTCGTCTAGTTTCCCATTGCAAAATGCATACATGTCGTGTAAATGCAAATAAAATTTGCTTATGTAAATGTGAGCTCAAAAGTCTTGGTCAGTACTGCAATAATTAACATTTATTTAATATACATACATATATGCGGTATGCGGTATGCGCCCATTAAAACTATTTCGTAGCAGACGCAACATTGCACTATCATTAAAATTCCATCCACATGAAATGTGGCTCACTTTACGGACAGGCAAAATTGCCGTCTTTTTACGAATAGTATGATTTCAAACTTCGAAAGCAAGTATGTATCACAATATTTACCCTCTTCAAAACTTAAATTGTAATAATTAGGTATCATGGAATTTAACAAATTAAATAAAATTTAATTTTAAACATATTTTTTAAAGAAACAATATCTTCAATAAATGAAGAGTGATTAAAAATATAAATTAGTGTATAATTTGATGTTGTGCCCGATTTTAGGTTATGTCAGATACAACCAAACACGAACGTTTAAAATCATGTATGGGCAAATGCAAAAAGAGCGAACGATGTGTATACACATTAGGGGGGTTTTTCGAAATCGATTTTCGAATTTTAAAGGTGCTCACATCTAGAAATATGCAATTTAGTGTTAAAATACAATCTGCTTTAGCTGATAATATATGTATATGATGAATGTATATGATATACATATGTATTAATTTTAAGATTTTTAAGTATGATTTTTTATTTAACTATGAATTCTGACATTTGTAAATATACATAAATACAACTTTGATAACTTTTTGTTTTGCTTTGTATTATATATTTTTGAAGAAGGTGTGTTAGAATTTAATGTAAAGTCATTAAAATTAACTTTGTTGTGTTTGTAGTGAAACGACATGTCTTCGTTTTTTAACGACATGTTTTCGTTTTAAAACGAAGTTTAAACTAATCCTCTTGTGTACACAATGGAGTAGTTTTAAAACTACTCCTTTGTGGTCCAAAGATGGATTATATGGTCCTGCCCTAGGACATCGTAATGTTAAATAGATGATGTTTTTTCCATGCGCTTGGGTTACTTTTGGACTAGTCCTAGTCCCTTGTGGACTACCCTTTACACGCGTGTTTAGACTGGTCCTATTATTTGCAGGGATAAAACTTTAGTAGGACATGCAAACGTTAACAAACCAGTACAATGTTACACATGCAAAGCTTTCAATGTAGTGGTGCCCATAACTGTTTAAAATCAAACACTAGAAATCTTCTGAATTTCCAAGTTTGCCAGACATGTGAAATTACATATGGGCTTTACATCTGGCAAAGCCACTGCAAAATACATGTCGTCTAAAAGTACATTAGGTACACAAATCGAAAACAGCAGACAGAAAAGCTTTTGTAACCTGTCATTTGCACAAATTTACGAATTATTTCTACCTTTACTACAACTTGGACATAAAGAGTAATTTGCAGTATCACGCAACTCTTACGTATTTTGAGGAAAATACAACCCTGTCACGATGATAATTTGCTTTTGTTTTCAAATTTAAAATAATAATTAGATCAGAGAAGCATTTTCACCTCGCTTTAAGGCTTGTGTGATAGTGTTAAAAGCCCTTAAGTAAATACTTTTTGTCTTTCATATAAAACTTTAAAAAACAATAAAGCTGTCCCAAATCGTCTAATGCATGAAACGGTTAATTTAAGAAATTCCATTTAATTTTCCTAATTTTATATCAATTTAGTTATCCCAATTAAGTTACAAACATTACATAAAATAATTAGCATACAGTTTGGAACCTACACTCACAATATTCTGTATGTAAAATAAATGAAAATTCAGTTAAAAACCGATCTACTTATTTTTCATTTTTTTTCAACAAAACGTTCTTTTAATTTTTAGTGTCAAAAATTCAACCCCATCTTCCGTAAAAACAAAGAAATATTCAGTTGTTTTATTAAATTTAGTTATTTTTGATTACTCCACAAAAGAGCCGAATTTCTAAAAAAACACCAAACAGACACCTGTCCACTTGTTTTTCTAATGAGAGAGAGAGAACATTATTCTTTGCTTACTTACCCTGTTACACACGCTTGTGATACCAGCAGCAAGACCGATATGTTTTCGCAATTACTTTAATTTAAAAATTTTATGTACATATTTAACTAAATCATTATTTTAACAAATAGAAAATGGGAATTTGTTACACTAAACAAGCACATCGTAATTTAAAGATAAGTAAAAACTAATTGTTGGTAGTTAAATTACACAAAAAAAACTGAATATTCCTTTGTTTTTACGGAATTTGTAGTTAATTTTTTTGACAGTTAATTTATATAAAATAACTGAAAATTCATTTGTTTTTACGGAATTCGCGGTTGAATTTTTGACAATAAAAATTAAATGAACTTTTCGTTACCTTAAATTACATTTTCATTTAATTTCACATAAAGAAGACTTTAACTTAATCAACGGACAATATTAACTGCAACTGAAAATCCGTATTAGTATGCACTTAGTTTTTTGAATAAATTTTAGAATCAGTTAATAATAAATTTGCTTGGAATTTTAAAAGTTTATTTATTTAAAAAATACTGAACGAAATAGTTCTTAAATAAACTACAGTCCGTTACTGTAATAATATTGTGAGTATACATATGTACATATGTAAGTATTTTTATGAGGTGTCCCACTTACAGTGTGAGTAAAGTATGTACATATATGCTTTTAGTGATAGAGTATAATTTAAAGTATTAGAAGTGTTTTGATCAACACTGTATGTTTATTTGCGATAATTGTAAGCATAAGGCAGGTCTTTATTATTATTTATGTAAATTTGTTTAAGCAAAATAAAAATGCCGTGGTGCCTTGTCGAAAGTTTTTCAAACACTTTGTTCTTCTGTTTCTTTTTTATTTACATATTTCTTTTTATTATTATACTTGACCATTTATTACGCTCTTAATATTATTGCTAAAATTTTTATTTTCTTTTTGACTATTGCTGTTTATTTTGTTTCTTTTAAATTTTATTTTTTTTCTTACAAGTTTTTTTAGTGCGTTTTAATCAGAGCTGTAAATGATTGCAATCGATTTCCTTGCAATTACATGATTTCTCGGGTATGCATGCTAACTTTTTTTTTTGCATTTTGAATCGGTAAATGGATTTTTAATCATACAATAAAATTTCTGATTTTGAATGCAATCAATTTTTGTTTAAATCAATTTATACACGCAGAGGCATGTCTACTGCAGCTACTCTATCTACTGCAGCTACTCTATGCTACATATCGTTGTCGTACACAAAAAATATTTATTTTTATTTAATATCAACAATATTATAGATACTGTAAACAAATCAATGTTTATCGCAATTATAAATTTGAGTATTGTTGACTGAAAAGTAATTATTTTTCTAACAACTAAATAATGATAAAAACCATGACATGATAACTATCTATATGTGTAGTTATAGTATGCTTAAGAAGCAAACAAAATATGTTTACTCTTATAACAATATGTTAGCGCCAGTTGTTATTTGTTGGTGAGTTCTTGAACCACAATTAAAAAAACAAAAAAAAACCTTAAAAAACAAGGTATTATTAAAAAATAAAAATTGTAAAGTGACACAAAATAAAACATTTATGCAAAAAAAAAATTTTAATTTATTTCTTCTGTATCATAATATCGCTTGACAATAATATGATTACTCCGTAACTTACTAAGATGTTATGATTTAATATTACGAATATATTTGGCCATAATATGATTCAATAAGAATCGAAATATGTCGGCTACAATCATGAATCTTATCATTATATGAATCTTATCATAATATGTTGATTGCAATACTTTAATTGCAATCAAATGCAGTTATTGCAATTAAAATGAAATCATAATCTTCGTTCTGTTCAAATGAAACACCTTCTTCTAGATATAAAGCTGACTCTGATAACTTTGAATTATCAACAATGTTAATTTATGTTTACAACCGCATGAAATCATTATGAAAAAAAGGAATTTATTGCTAGCAAAGGAAATTGATTGATTTCGATTAAAATTTGATTTCAATCGAATTGATAGCATTTAAATTGATTGCATTCAATGAATTCTAAAAAGAATGATTTTAAAATTATTGCAATCACAAAGTATTGCAATCTTGTGATTGCAATCATTCTAAATCTGCAATCATTTTGAAATCAAAGAATTAAATCAATTTGGTTTTAATTGCAGTTCCAAGTGACTGAATTTATTTACAGCTCTGGTTTTATTGCCAACATTGTTGTTTTTTGCCTACTCGCCGTCTTCATTATTTTTATCAATTTGCAAGTAAATTTTTTTTGTTCTATTTTATTTACATAGTTTTGAAAAAGTTTACCCTTAACATTGAAGACACAACACTTTAATAAAAAAAGTATTTTGTAGGACAAATATCAAACGAAGAATAAAAAACCTCAATAAAATACATAAGTATAATAGTTGTAAAACTATTGGGTTAGTTTGTGTGTAGACAATAAGAGAGTTCTTATAAGAAGCGTAATAAGTAAATTAATCTAAAAAATCTATTCCCCCAAAACTACTTGCGTACTTATATCCCAGTTATTAAGAAAATTGTTGAATTTTAATAGGCAATTTATTTCTTTATGAAACAGGCCACATGCAATTTTAATAATGATTTTACAAATATTTCGGAGAATATGTATGTTATTTACATATGTTAATGTGCTTCTTTAATATACTACATAAATTCTCAAGCAATACTTTTCTAGGCTAGTTTTGATACTTTTCGTTCAAATTAATTTTAAAGATCCTTAAACTAATTTCTTAACTAAATGGATATCAACTTTCTTTACGAAATTTATATTTTGATGAGTCTGCAGTAAGTGCTATTTTAAGCACAAAAATCACCAATACTAATTTGAAATTCACGTATAACATTTAGTGATCAGGGGTGGGCGCAGGATTTGGTAAACATTATTGTATTAATTATCATCGAAATACATATACCTATTTTAATATAAAAATTAAAATTTACATCAAGTCTTATATTCCATTAAAAAAAAACCATTTGTAAAATTTTTGGTTGGTGGACTGTTTCTGGGATTTGCGCATATGGGGGTTTTTTTTAATAACGACGACGATTGCCTCAAAGAACAACAAAGCTAAGCGAAAATTGCAAAAATTCGGAAAAGTTTGCAAAAATAGAAAAAATTTTTATTATTTCAAACGAGCCATAAAATTGATAAAAAAAAATTCTTTAAAACTATAAGGAATGGCAAAAGTTCGGTAAAAATTGTTAAATTAGCGGACATTTGCAAAAAATTTTTAACAGCGGCATAATAACAATATCTAATATTTTTTAAAAATCGTGAAAGCTGTAAAGAATCACAACCCACAACGCAAAAATTTATTTAAAATCTAATAAATTAATGAAAAAAATCAAAATATCCGAAAATAACATAAAAAAGTTTGCAAAAATAGTGAAAATTCGCGAAAATTTTTAATTTTTCAAAGAACCCATAAAATTTATTAAAAGTCCCTTAGTCTATTAGGAATGGCAAAAACTCGTTAAAAATTGCTAAATTAACGGAAATTCGCAAAAATTTGCTAACAGCGGCAAGATAGCAAAGTCTAATATTTATTAAAAAATCATAAAACTTATAGTAAAAATCAAGTCTATCACGAACATGGCTAAAATTGGAATATTGGAAATAAACCGAAACATTTTTTTGTAATCGCTCAATCGGATAAAAAACAAAATGTCAGAAAATAATGAAAAAATGCGTTAACAAATTTGCTATAATGATGAAGAACGATTTTCGTCATGTGCTAAAAACAGGGCATTTCACTTTTTCATATCTTGTGTTATGTTCTCGTCAAATATCAAATAGCATTATAACAAGGCTGACAGGACATTTTATACATGCATCTTTTTTGAAGGCGATATTTGTTTTGTAGAAAAGAAATCACCATAAACAATTTTTTTTAAGTATTTTTTAAATTTGCTTGGGAAATAATACTCTCTATTCAATCAAGTACAAAATGGATTGTATAGGGACTCCTAAAGAACGATAAAATTAATATTTTAAAGGAGATTTAGAAGATGGCGACAAGTGACTAATACTTTATTACTATCATTTGCAAAGATATTTCTGATTGGTTAAGATAGATTTTTTATTTTGATATCTTATCTTAATCTTCGTTAAAATTTTGTTGAAAAAGTATTATTTACTTTTGAAATACAATAATAAATCTTTTATTTTAATTATCCGTAATTTTGATTTAAATATTTCTCTAAAATCCAAATTTTTAATCAGGCTTAAGTTCATCAAATTTAATTTTCATTAAATTATTTTTATGAAGAAAGGAATTTTACAACATGAAAATTAATTAAAACTGTTATTGATTATCACTCATTCTTGACTGACCTGAGATTCGAACCCAGGCGGCTGGTTACCATGACATGTTTCGATCGCAACCACTCGATCTCCTCAGATGGATTTGCCGTCTTACACTCGCAGCCATCGACGACTGCTGACGTCAATAGTCAAATATCAATCCTTAAACCAAATTGTATTTTTAACCTTTGGTAGATCGAAATTTGCTTCTTTGAATGATTATCCAGTTTTTTAATTGATTTTACATGTTTTTCCTAACTTCTGTTTTTTCCGTACTTATGTCAAGAATTCTTCTTGAAGTCCAAAGTTCGAATCTCAGGTCAGTCAAGAATGAGTGATAATCAATAACAGTTTTAATTAATTTTCATGTTGTAAAATTCCTTTCTTCATAAAAATAATTTAATGAAAATTAAATTTGATGAACTTAAGCCTGATTAAAAATTTGGATTAAAAACCATAAATAGTTCAACAAAATAACCACAATTCTAATTATTTCTCTAAAATTTGTAACTATGTATTTGGAAATGTGTTAACATCAACAATTTTTAATTGTAATGATTAATAGTACGTTTAACGTCTTGCCCATAGAGTTCCAGGTCTGAATTTAATAATATTGTTATTGAAAGATTTTGCTGGATAAATTATTTCGTTCTCACTTACAATTATTTATACTGATTATTTAAATGTTTACTTTTAGAACTACTTTGGAACTCAATTGTAAATTTTACTTGAAGATTTTCGATTAAACGATTTTATTTCTTTCTGCCTAAAAACCTGGGGCCTAATTATGGCAGTCGATACTGAGCGAATCGAAATTATTTTTTTAAATATTTTGAAACTCAAATTAATGCTTTACAACACCGAAAAAATTATTCCGATTCAATCAGTATTGACTGAAATAATTAGATATTAAATTGCTTTCGAATCGAGAAAGTACTCGATTACGACTGCCAGAAGCCGGCCCCTGATATTTATATTTTGTTAACTTCATTCCTAATGCTTCACCAAGGACGATAACAATATTTATAAGTATATATAAGTCTGACATTACGTTCGTAATTTTTACAATATTCACCATTATCTTGGTTGCGAATTTAAAATACGCCTGCAACTGTTTGGTAATAGATTTAAAGAAATTAGTGCACGTCCTCTTTAATCTATTACCAAACAGTCGCAAGCGTATTTTAAGTTCGCAAACTACGATGAGAGTGATTGTTTTTAGACCCTATAAGTATACATGTATTCTTACATATAGTCCTTATCAGTAGCGAAGTTGATTTTACGATGTCTGCCTGTTTTTTCTATGTGTTTGAATTCTACAGCTATGACAGGGCAAGGTTATTTTATATTGATATCACTTCTTAAATAACTGCTTTTTATATCCTTCACCGAAGGTAAAAGGGTATAAATAACTTTGTCATTCCGTTTGTTATTTCTTCAATATTCATCTTATGTGAAGGGATGTTTAAATCTGGTTTTCCGTCCGTCTGCCCACAGATATGATGGGGGCTTGGTTGGTATATCTTTCTTTCAGATATTCTTATTAAAATTTTGCTATTGAAATTTAGCCATATCGGTCCAAAATGGTCCAAAATTTCTTATTCGTGCTTAATTCCCAATTTTTATCATTTGATAAAAACACTGAAATTTATTGTTGATGGGATAAGCTATTCCTATAAACATTTCACTGGTTGCTTAGGCCAGATCATCAGGAAAATTCATCCATAAAGATTTTAGAAAAACTAAAGATATTAAACAAAATAAAACTGTTAAGCGTATAAGAATTACTGCAACAGGTCTATTTGTAACAATATCAAAGTTTAAACAAAACCATCAACAATAAACAGTGAGTTTATCTCTCTTTACATTCCCCACTACAATTGATGGGAAGTCTTCCTTTCATCTGTCTCTTAATATACTTAATATTTAAATATTTATAAAATATTTAATATAAAATTCTGTTCTTTCTCAACCATGATGAAGGGTATATAAGATTCGGCATAGCCGAATATAGCACTCTGACTTGTTTCCTCTCAAAATAATAGTTTTGGCCCAATAGCGCACTTATCAAATAAGCTTGGAATACCAAATTTTGCCCATATACTTATGTATTTCTTAGGTATAGAGAGCTTCAAATGTTCTAATTTTTGGTGGAGGATATTAAAAATTCAGCATTTTTGTCTGCCTATAAATATAAAATTGTCTATTATTTTTGGGGCCAGCCTTATGTTACTTAAACTTTTAGATATTGATGTCATTTTTGTCATCTTGAATTTTTATGATCACATTGTAACGGAAATTTAATTGATTTTTCTTTTTTTTTTTGTTTTTTTTTTGCCAAAACGTTTCGCTCAAAGGAGTGACATTTTTATTTCTGTATTTACATTTTTAAAAAAATTACTAAAAAAAAATTGGGGGAAAAATTCATTCACAATTTATGATGTGAAAAAAATTTAATTTTTCATTTTTGTATGTATATTTTTTATTTGGTTACAATCCCAAAACACTAATAAAAAGTACTCATACGCTTGTGATTCGTTCAGCTGTTGCCAACATGCAAACAAAAAAAAAAAAAACCAACAACACAAAAACCCACCAAAAATGCAAAATTATCGTACCTTGTCTGCTATTAAGTGGCCGTTAAGTAGAGAAATCAACATGCATGACCGTCGTCTTTCTGTCAGTGGGCTCTCAACGTATCCATGTGTTGGGGTTCTCTTACTACGAATTAATTTTGGATGAGTGTGAGACTTTTCGTGCAAATATTATTCATTTGTAGTTGTAGAAAAAATTTCCTTTCTGATGTTTGAATATATAGAGAGGATTGTAGAGAACAATTACATTCATACGATATATCACATATGCACTCGAATTGGTAATGTGAAATTCAAATTGCATATATGTATGTAGTGCTCGTGTGTACCCACATTTTTTTTAGTAGAAATTCTATTAAAAAATGTTGAAAACGTGTGTGCAAAATATGTGTTAGTTGAGTTCGAACTAAATCGCCGGTTACTAAATTTGTAACTCCATAAAACTTCTTATCGTATGGGCTTAAATTGCTTTGTTAATACAAGTTAGTTGGTTTGAACAAGTAAGAAAGTGAAAGTTTGGTCAGACAGGTAAACCCTTGCACGAGTATATAAAAACCAGTGTTCGAAAATAATCAGTACATTATTTAGCGTTCGGCTCACACATCCAAGAACGAAATCTATTTATTTAGTGATTGTGTAGACGAAGAACACAACCCTAAATGCCGTTCGTAACTATTTTCACGATGGAGCCGAACATTTTTTGTATTGTAGTGATACAGTAGACAAACATTATATTTTAATGTTCTATAATGCTTCTTTTTTTTCATTGATAAATAAATGAAAAAACAAAAAATTTTAGCAACGACCGCACCACAAACAGCTTGTGTTTTGTTTGTATAAAATTATTTTGCTGAGTTTTTTTTTTCATATGTGTATTTTATCTTTGCAAAAAATGTTTGGTTTATTTTACCAGCCAAAAGGGAATAACATTATTGAGCCAAACCGAAAACAATGAAGTTTGTGTATTTAAAAAAAACCGAACGGAACTAAATGTTCTCATCTTTTGTTGAGTTTGATAAAAACTGTATTATTTTTGTGTTCGAAAGATACTAACAGGAAAACGTTATTTTTTTAATGATTTTCCACACAAACACTATAAGCGTTTGTGTTTTCCCCAAATCTACCGAACCGAACACTTAGCAGCGATATTTATGGATTAAATAAAATATTTTTATAATTTGGGCTTAAAAATACCTTATAAATTTAATTTAGCGGGCCAGAAAATGTGTTACGTTCTGCTGGTGTCTGAAGTGTCACAAGAAAACAAAATTGATTTTTTTTTGTTTGGATTGGAAGCTTAATGCAATTTGTATACCCTCCACCACCACTAGTGGTGAATGAGGGTATACTAAGTTTGTCATTTCGTATTAAACCTCTTTTATTTTTCATCTAAGATCCCATAAAGTATGTATATATATTCGGGCTCCTTAAACAATTTTAAGTCAATTTAGCCATGTCTGTCTGTCTGTCGTAGGATCAGAGCTATGATTCAAAATGTGAAACCACCACCCAACAAACTGATAATTTTGTTACAAAAAACTAACATAAATGGTCGAATAATGGACGAAATGATATAAGATTTTGCAGAAATTCGTTTAATACGACTGAAAATCATGCTGTTAAATTTTGTCACGAGCAGTCCATAATTTACCATAGGCCATAGCCTACTCATGTAAAAGAGTTTAGTACGCGTAAAACCGTAATAAATAATGATAGAATAATAAAATTTGCTACGTCAATGTTTTGAAGGACTAGAAATGACACTGTTTAACTTGCTGAAGGTCAGTCTATAATTTAATCTAGGGCTCACACAAACTCTACTTTCGGAAATTAATTAAACACGCCTAAAACCGTAGCATATACAGATTTTGCGGTAACCTTTCTTCCAACTTAGCTTCATATGGCCTAGAAAAATGTCTGGAATTTTTTGATATACGGTCCATAATTTATTTAAATTTATGTTTTTTTAATACCAGAAATCACTCTAAGGTATTTCGGGTTCGGTTAAAACTGTGACGAATCATGATATTTCACTCAAGCTAGTTCAAATTTCTAAAACGAAAAGCATTGAACTTTCTGCTTACAGCTGACGTCCGTTTTTATAAAGATAAATTAATAATATAGAGATATCATATAGAGTCCACATCTAAATAATTCGTACTGTCGGTGGAGGATATCAAAGATTCGTCGCAGCCGAATATAGCAATGTAACTTGTTTTTTAACCAATTTGTGGTCGCTGATTTCAAATCTACTTTTCGTTTTTCTCCATCAGCTCGCATTTTTAAGTTGCAAGTACTAATCGTATTTTTGACTAATATACATAATTATTAACTTTGAAAAAAATTAAATTTGTGAAAATCATGGCATGGAAAGGCTAAGTAATTGCTGTGTACATAAAAATAATTACAGATACCTAAAGTGATGCATGTAAAAGGAACATGCAAGATATTTTTTTAGCGTATAGAATCATCACTAAGTATATGTACACATCTATAGCTTCAATTATAACCAAAGGTAACAAAAGTATGTAATATATTTAAGGAATAAGCATATTGCAAGAAATCTTGAAAATATCGTGTATGCCAAGTTTTTAGAAATTGAGTTTTTGATGCATCCTTGTTCTACATTCAAAGAGACATCACCTGACAACATATTGTAGGCGAATTCCACTTCGTTGCTCCAAAAATTGAATATATATTTACATTTCGATATTGCAAGCGAAAGCAGAGAAAAGGCTGTCCTGTAAAATTTGGTTTTTGTAACATACGATAATTTCGCGCAAAGGGGTCGATATATTAAAATTTGACTCATATAAGCTTATATTTTATCTCAATACTAACAGATTTTCCAGATTTAAATCTCTGATAGTAATTTGAGAGGCTTTGGCATATGTGGGAGCTTTTTATTTATTTAGTTTAGTTTAGTTTTTTGATATTTTTGTTTTGCATACACGAAAATAATTTTTGTCGAATTTTAAATCGTTACCAAAACTTATTTTTCAGCTTAAAGTTTATATAAAAATCCATTGGCTTAGAAAGAAATTGATTTGTTAATATCTTTAAATTGACATGATTATTTATTTATTTATTTATTGTCTATGGATTAATCCAAGGAAAATTCATGTAAACCAAGTATTATTGTATTTTTTTTTTGGCTTTCGTTGGCCGATATGTCAAAACACAAGTAACTTTAGACATTCGTCTTGGATTAATCCTTACCAGTGTTGGCAAAACTTATTGATGAAAAAATGCTAGAATTTGTTAAAATAAATGCTAAAAAAATTTTTATAAAAAATAAAGAAAAATCTTCATTAAAGTAAGGGCCAAGCACATTTTTTATAAAATTCTCCATTTTGTCCTTCAGCTTTCGCGATGAGGTGTCAAATTGCCTTTTACAAAGGTTTGTCAGATGATCGACAACCGCAATTGAACTGTGCGCAGCACTTAAACAAAATACCGCCTCTGCACAAAAAAATGTTTGCAAAAAATTATTCAATTAAATAATTAATTGGAGTACAATAATTATTCAATTAATTTTTTGTTTGCTGCAATTGATTTTTTTAATGTGTGGTGTATTTTTTTGTTTATGCAATTAATTTTTTAATTGACTAAATTTGTATCCCATGACTCGAAAATACAAATCCGTTAATTGATATGATCAATTCATTTGCAGGGGCAAGAATAGTAAAATATTTAATTGTCTGAACGAATTGTTTAATTAAAGTCGACTTTCTATTTATTCTGAATTTTTTTTAAACGTCGTTAAATACTAAAAAGCTGGTTAAATAGCACTAAACCTACAATAATAAACCGGAGCATATTGATTTAAACATGTGAACAAGGTATGTGTTTATTAGTGAAGTCAATGTTGATCAAAATATTAAATTTTTTACAAAACGTTTGTACCCACATATCCTTTACCAATTATTTTCCCTAGCATAATTTACCAATTGGATATATTTTCCCTCCTCCCATCTATACACATTAATGAGCATTTACATTCATCGTTAGAATCATTCATTTTTTTCTTTGATATTTGTATTAAAATTAAACATTAATGCAAAATATTAAAAATACCACAAGAACTAAAAAATGCTAGAAATTTTTAAATAATGCTAGAAAAAATACTAGATGCTAAATCAGTTTTTTTCATGCCAAATGCCTTTAAAAAATGCTAGATCTAGCATGAAAAATGCCAAATTGGCAACACAGATCCTTACAGACATTTTAGACATTTAAAATTACACTTAAATAAAATAGACTATAACTAACATTTGATTACATTACACAGATTTTATCATCAATTAAGAAAAGCAATTATTTATCTATTTATTGACTTTGGATCCAATGAATAATCAATAAATCTATATAATTAATTGAAAGTGTTACACATTCTTCTAAGAGGGTCAGCATCAACATAATTAGCTCTAAATAATTTAATGGATAATGGTATGAAATTTCGAGATGGTCGTTGAGGAATATTAAATGAAATCTCATTAATTAAAAATCCAGCGCAGATATCACCATTAATAATGTTTAGAATAAACGATACATTCAGCATTGTTCTACGACTTTTTAAAGTAGGGAGCTTTATCAGAGCCAGTCGAGATGTGTATGAGGGCAAGGTTAGTGGGTTAAAGTGTAATCCGCGAAGACAGAAGAGCAGAAATCGTTTCTGAACAGATTCAATTAAATTTCAATAAGTTTGGTATATGGGGTCCCTCCCATATAATCGATCCATATTCAAGAATCGGCCTTACAAGTGCCATATATAAGGTTTTTGTGATATACGGATCATCGAACTCTCTTGCCCAGCGTTTTATGTATCCAAGTGTTCCTCTAGCTTTATTTATCATAAACGTAATATGCGAATTGAAGCTAAGTTTAGGGTCAAGTAGTATTCCAAGATCAAGGAAATTTTCAACTGCATCAACTTGAATACCACCTAGGAAGTAATATACTATAGCGTAGAATCCTCTAAACATACCTCACACCAGTGATGTTATACACTTTTTTTTAAAAGTCTTTACGCATCCCGAATAATATCCCTATTTTTTCCTACGCGTCAAAAAGGCGCCTCTGCCAAAATCCCTACAACTTTCAAATGAAAAAAATTTCAATACAAATAAAACCATTTGTATTAAAGCATATAAATTTTATTTTAAGTTGTTCCCAGCTAGTATTTGGGTGATAATCACCTAAATGAGTGATCTAATCAAAAATTATATAATTTACGATTGTAATATAAGACAGAAAATAATTAAAAATTATTATAAAAACTACCATTAAATTGTTCAAAAAGAGATCCGAAAATTGTATCACGAATTATTCTTTGAGGTGATTCATAAATTCACTTAAAATTACATTTATGTTCTTTTGGATCTTGTTTGGATACTAGAAAAATTAATTGTTTGAGCGTATCAATTTTGTATGGTGATTTCTTAACAATCGTACGGATGTAAGGATAACATTTTTTTTAATAAGTCTTGGTACACTGGAAGGTATAACAATGTTTATTTACATTCGTCTTCTAAAAAAGAGCGCACAATGCATATTGAAAATAAAATGTTATGACTTAGTCCAAAAATCCGTAATAATAGAAAAAATCATTTCAATAAATGTATTGGCGTGATGCAGTGATAAATTAAAGCTGGCTAATTTCGATTATTGTGGGAAAATTAAATATTTGTTTAAATTGTTCGTTCATATTGGGACTTTAATCCAAAACGTTCCGATACCCATCTTTTACAAATTATCTACATATTTCCTGTTCTGGAAAATTAATTTCAAAATATCTTCAAAAGAGATTTTCACAATATTTACTTTAACATCAAAGTTGACATGACGGAAAGCGATGACTCAAAGAAATTTAATAATTTGCTTTCTTGCCGTATTAACAATTTTATTAATATGCGGTCGCAAATCGAAAAAGGTTAAGAAATGTTTACAGTTTTCCAGTTTAGCCAAAAGTCCCTACATCTTAATTATTTTAAAAAGTCTGTCCTTTTTCCCTACAGCCATATTTTAAAAGAAAATCCCTATTGCCCCAAACTGAGTTGGGTATAGCATCGGTCTCAATAAACGTGCATAACCGACCTTGATATATACTAAATGTTTTATTTCGCCCTTAAATAATCCATACATGTTTCATGATTAATATCTGTGGCAAAAAAAGTTTAAAAAAACTCGGTGCAAAAATCATTTTTATTAAATAATAAAATAAACCGTCATTAAAGAAAAATTTCGTTTATAATACAAAATGTTAAAATCGTAAACAAAAATGTTTTCGAAGGAAAATTCGTATAATTAACAGCATTTTTTTCAACAGATATGTTTAAAATAACCTTCTGATAACTCTATTTAAGTGTTTTTATAAATTTGAAATACTTAAAAAAAATAAGTTTGTTTGTTGTGATCTATTTTTGAATCAATTGTCAATCAATTGTTGTGTGAACGGCTTTGATTAAATAAATCAACATTTTGCTTAAATGCATTTAAAACCCAAGTGTGAACTCAGCATAAGAACTAATCAATAACTTCAACATCAAGTGAAAGGAATGGCGTAAAAAGAAATCATGATTCGTATAATTAATCGTTAAGCTGAGACTTAACTATTTATTCCTTAACCCTAGGTCTACACTAAAGATAAATATCTCAGCAAGTTGGCAATAACGTCGGCAGAATAACAGAGCAATATTTCTTATTGCTCAGCTTATGTTAAAGGCAGGGGAAAACGTATTTATGTTAACTCAGAATTTGAAAAAAATCAAGAAGAAGGTGCAGTGTAAAAACTAGCGCTATCTTGCAAAAATTATTTGTATTTATATAAATTCTTTCTTATTCGACTTTATTATTTAAATTTATATTAATTTGTTTAAGCTTGAGGTCTTTTTTTTATATAAAAATATTAATTTTATTAAATTTTTTTTTGTTAAAGTAAAATTAACATTTTTATATAAAAAGAACTTAAACTTAAACAAATTAATATAAATTTAAATAATAAAGATCGAATATGAAAAAAATTATATTAATAAAAATAATTTTTGCAATTTTTTTTAGTGTTTATTAAATTCTTTAATTTAATTTTTTTACTTCAATTATAATTGCTACCATTTCACAAACATAATTTCTTTCCCACACAATATGCTTCTATTTTTTTTTCTTTTTTGATTCTTTTTTCAACTGACAACCAAATTTGACGTTTTATGTTAGCAATAATTGTCAACAAAAAGGGACTAACAATTATTGCGACATAAATTGCCGGCAATCAATATGTACAAAAAATTGCTGTCTACATTAAAGATAACATAATTTTGACATTTACTGCAATATATGTATGTATGTTGCAATAACACGGTGCTACAGTTGCTACAGTTGGAAAACGACCTAGCGTGGGTTATTGGTCTTGTTGAGTACATTAAAAATTGTGTCAAAAAATTTCAGAAACACCCTCAAATTCAGAAGTTATTTTAAAAAAACCGTTTTCAGTGATGTTCGTTAACTTATCGACCTGTAACTCAGTCAGTTCTTGTCCGATTTTAATTTTTTTAATGGGTTTGGAAAGAAAACTGATTACGCTTTAAAATTACGTGCATTTTTTTATACATTTGTAAATTATAAGTATTGTTTTTTTTAAGAATATCTACAAAAATAACGAAAATTATAAACTTTTTTGAATTTAGTAGCTTTTCATTGCTTATTTTAATATGAAAGCTTAAAAAAATTTATATTAGCGTATGAAGAAAATTTAGTTCTTAACAAAACATGGTTTTAATTTTTCAAATCGGATAAAAATTGTATAAGTTATTCAACTTTTCATTAACACCTGTTTTTAGTATTTTCTCCCTCCGCGCAAAAAATATGAATAAAAACAGGTTACAGTGCTATATTCAGCTGTGCCGAATTTTTAATACCCTCCACCGACTGTTTGAATATTTCAGGAGGGAATCTATATGATGTCTAGTTATTATTAATTTATCTTTCAGACATCAGCATTAAAATTGGTTGGTTTGAGGTTTAGATCTATATTAAATTATTTAGCAATTTAAACTAGCTTGAGTAACAGTTTCAATTCAAATTTTGTTATGATAGCATTATTTTTATCGGTTTTAGGCGTACTAAACTATTTTCCGGGAGTAGTGTTTATATGGGGCCTAGGGTAAATTATGGACGGATCTTCACGAAATTTTACAGCGTGATTTCCAGTCGAATAAAACAAATTGTTCCACCATTTATGTTATTTTTTATAACAAAGTTATCATTTTTTTTAGGTGTTGGTTCCATATTTTGATTCATAGCTCTGGTCCTACTGCACCGATTTTGATGAATTTCAATCGCAAACTGCTTAGGATAACTGCAAGCCATTTGGCACCAAGTTTGTTCATTTCTTTTGAGTTGTTCGAAAGTGGGCGTGTTTTCAACAGACGAACAGACGGACAGACAGATATATGTTTGCGGTTTATTCGCTGACAAAAAACATCGCTTTTATCTGAAGAAAAATAAAGCCTTGGTAAATGCCTTCAATACAGTTTTTAACTGCTCATACAGTTCTAGCAAATGTTATGAACCCGAAAGTATTTGTACAAGCTGTTCCAGTATGCTTAAGAAAACTAAGTACGAAAAGTTTATAAGCCAGCCATTACCGTTATCTTTCCCAATGATTTGGCATCATCAAATATTACATAAACCACAAGACTGTTATTTTTGCCAAACAAACATCACTGGTTATCAATATAAAAATCGTGATAGCATTAAGTATGCTAATGTGTTAACTGTTACTAAGCCAGTATTAAGTGCAACTAAATGTAATGAAACTTAACATAAACAAAGTGATGATGAATCTGGAATATTTACCAAAATCGGCTGACCCACATTTTGTGACAAATGCATATTTTTGCGATCTTGTGCGTGATTTAAAACTTTAGTAACTTTTGTAAATATAAGCCGATTTTAACAAATGATATCTCGTTTTTTTCTACACAAAATTATCTTTAAAATAGAGTGCAAACAAAGATAGGTTTTCATAGAAAAAAATTAAAATAACTCTTGTTGAATTTGAAAAATTATGAAAAAAAATAAAAAAAATTAGAAACTTTTGATAAACACTCACCTAATTTCCTGGAATATATTTTTTATGAATACATTTCATAAAAGCTTACTTCTTTACCTTTTCAAAACTGTTTAAAATTTTGAAATCGATCAAAAAATGTATGAGTTAGAGGTACTAAAGTGCTACGACCTACCCTAAAACAGTTTTTTGAAAATAACTCAAAATTTTGAGGGTGTTTCAAAATTTTTGAAAACGGTTTTTGTATGTCCTCACCTAGGCCTACAACCCCCACTAGGTCGGTTTTCAAGTTCTGACAAAAAGTGTTTTTTTGTAGCAGTGTGTAATTATCTCTGGTATAGACGGGCAGTAAAGTTATCCACTTAAAAAAATATATTAAGGGTTGCCATAATAAAACTAAAATGTGTTCAATGCAGTGTTCGAAAATAAACACGAAATATCGCTGCTTAGTGTTCGG
The DNA here is from genome assembly GCA_949318255.1 of Pollenia labialis. Taxonomy (NCBI): domain Eukaryota; kingdom Metazoa; phylum Arthropoda; class Insecta; order Diptera; family Polleniidae; genus Pollenia; species Pollenia labialis. The sequence goes on from OX439140.1 coordinate 39,130,026, forward strand.
TTCGGTAGATATGTGAAAAACACAAACGCTAATAGTGTTTGTGTAGAAAATCATTAAAAAAATTACATTTGCCTGTTTGTCATCTTTCGAACACAACGATAATACTGTTTTTATCTTACTTAACAAAAGATGAGAACATTTAATTCCGTTCGGTTTTTTTTTTTAACCACAAATTTCATTGTGTTCGGTTCGCCGCTTTTGGCTTGTAAAAAAAAAACAAATAATATACTGTTTATTTACGAACACTGGTTGAATGGAAACAAATAAACATAAGTCAAATGTCATCGTTATTTGCTATAGTATTGCCATATTTTTAAGAGTTTTATATTTATCTTATAGGAAAGTTATGCTGGGTACTCACTATGCAATTCATTTACGCAATCAGGCAAATTGCATCGTGTGTATGCGTGTTTTCAGATTGCAGTCAAGATTTCACCAACATCAAAATATTTTGATGTTGTGGGATTGCATTGATGTAGATTGCACTGTCTGTATCGTGATGTCATGTTTTTATCTGTTTAGTACATTGGAAACAAGCAAGCTGTAAGCACAGATTCTGTGATGTAAGCATCTACCTTTAAAAAAAATTCTTAACCGCATAAAAAAGTAAAAAACTTGAACAAAATGACAATTGAACAAAATGAGGATTGGGTAAATTTTATTAATTTATACATAAGTTTACCTGAACTCGTTTATGTTAATATAAAAAAACCAGAACTGACATTGCGTTTAGGATTTCATTGTTGATTGCAGTGTATGTGTCAAAATATGTAATCTGAATGAGAAGCGCGTTGCGTTAATTAATTGCATAGTGTGTACCCAGCATTATAATAACGAAAATATTAAAAGGACACTTTATTCCTAACTTTTCCTAACATTAACTATAATGGCAAGATGAGAGGCTCAATTAGCCGAAAGTATCAGTAACGTTCCAAATCAGCAGCATGATATTGTTGTACTTATGTAAAGCAATTATATCGATTATAGTTACCAGTAAGATGTTGCGTCTCAATCTGTAAGAAATAGATTGGTCTTACTTTTTTTACGGTAAGATTAAGTTACTGTTACTCCTGGCTTAATAAAAATAACTTTAAGCGTTAGTTGAGCAATTAAATCGCTCGACATTATTATCCTTTTTCCATAAAGAGACTCAGTGTAGCCGATCAAGACTTAAATATATTTTTAATACCAGATGTTATATTAAAATTAGCAATAAAGGTTTCAGATTGTTGTATGTACTGCTCGTATAATTGATTTAATTTAAAAAAAAAACCAACAAAAATAAATTCAAAATGAAAAAACAATTTAATTGGATGTCAGTTCCAATCAAATATTTTGAATTTGCATCAAATGAGCGATATACATACATGTTTCTTTGCCAATATGGAAAAGGAACTTATGTCGAAAATTGTAGTTTCGAGTTATCCTTCAATTTGTATTCGAGCAGTTTTTTGCTTTAAGTCCGTACATAACACAACTTCAATACATGCTAAAAGTAAATGTTAAAAACTTTTAGAAAATACATAAAAACGATTTTACACCTTCTCTACAAGTAATAACAAAATTCTGTCTTATATCGACTTAAGCTACTCGGCCGTATCACCACAGATTTGGTTTTGTCGGTCGATACTCTCAGTTTTTAAACAAATTTTAAATAAAAAATTATAAAAAAAATAGCCGAAATAACTTTTCGCTTAAATAACTTCTAATGTCAACTTAAAAGTTATCAGAAAATTTGGTGGTGGTGACATTTTACTGTTGATTCCATAAAACAAACCTCGTAAGAAATTGTAATTTTTTTATCGAACGCTTGTGAAAGAGATGCCAGTTGAAACTATTGAGTTTTATAAAATTAAAGTTTCTTCTTTTTCGATCATGTCTTCAAATATTTGCGATTGCTGTAGGGTACCTACTTGGTAGAGTTTGTTGTACTAATCTCTCTCGGTTTGTAAAAAAGATTGTACAAGTATTCAAATCTGAACAGCAAATAAAGCAATGAACAAAAAACAAACAGCAACAGCAACAATCGCACACAAACACAAAGCAACTTTATAAGTTAGTGTCGTAGTCGATGGGAATGAATGTGGCATGTAAATTTAAAAAAAGGCATGTTGTATAGTTCAACTATGCAGAACTACAATGCATTGGCATGTCTAGGGTTATTTCTGTTTATAAGAATTATTCATATATACGTTTTTTGTTGTGTGTATATATGTACACAGATAAACGTATATGTTTATGTATGTGTTTAGAAACATATACTATCAGAACGAGTATTGCGTGTAATTCGTAATTTTGAATAAATATGGGTCGCGACTAGGAAACCTTGATACCGCTTATTCCTTTATATTAAATACAACAACTACAAAAACTTCGAAGCACACAGATACAAACTTTAACACACTCACATACATACATAAATGGAGTAAATATTTATGTGTTGTTTTTTTTTGTTAGAACATTCGTGTGAATTTAAGGATTCGTGGCCTAAACGAAAATAGAGTACAACTCGAGAAATAAGAAAGAAATAACAAAAAAATTAAATATACGAGAATTTGAAAAAAACGTGTCATAGTTCATTTTAAATGGTTTGGAGTGGTTACAAGTTTGGTTGGTTAGTTAGTTGGTGACGACAACATGAGCTACAAAAACAACCTCAGTAACAGCAACAACGACAGCAAAATCAAACCAAACAACAATCTAAAAATACTGTTAGTTTAATGAAACTTGTAAATTACTCGTAGGTATAGTTTTATTTTAGTGAATCATAATTACAAAAAAAAATCCTTTATTTAAGGGGATTTTTTGATGGTCGGTCGACTGGTTGGTTGTAGTAATTTATTTTTAACACAAACACACACGTTTCGATAATGCAGGGAACTCCTAAAATTTAAATTACTATATTTTAGATAAATTTTTTTGTTGTTAGAATTTGTTTTTAGGTTTTATTATATATATATTTATGTATTTATTTAAAGCCTTGGCACAAATTCTTTAAATCAAAATATTTATTTTTAGCATTTTACAGTTGTAAAATTCTCATTCAAGAAAAATAATGTGCGAAAACCCTCAACAAATTACACTTGCTTATAAATGATTTTATATTATAGGTGTATATAATTTTACATATATGTATGTATGTAATTATTTAATAAAATAGAATTCATTTACTTTTCTTTAAACAACAATTTTTTTTTTGTCAATAATTAGCTCACGAAGAGTTTTTAGTTAATTTATTTTTCTTGTCGTCAAACGTTCCTTTTTTGTAGAAAGGGAGTTCGTTCTTTTCACACTTTACATAACTGCCCGAAGCTCATCTATTTCGATTAACTTTATTTTTATTTTTCTTAATTTAAATTTTATTAACACTCGTTTTAAATTTGATACTGTTCTTTTTTTTAATTCCTTTTTTTTTAGACTCCTTGCTGAATTTGTTATTATTTTTGGGTCTAATTAGAATTTATTTAAATTTTCTGTGAATTATTTTAGAAAAATTTACTGCATCTATTATAAAAATCAGTTGAATTTTTTCATTTCAAATAATATATGCTATGCCACTAGAGAACATATAATGATAATATTTCTATTTTTTTTTCTTCCTCTGAGTTGTTGGTTCTTCTTCTTTTTCACAATTTGTTGGTTTTCCGTTTAGAAGTGTTGTTGAATTGCAAACCCGTCCCGAACTGAAAAGAAAACTGACCAAATTTTCTTTTCATTTAGTGCAGTACGCATTTTTTGGTACTTTTTTGCTGCAAAGTAGAAAAACTTTTTCGGTGTTTTACCGAAAATTTCCCTCCATTAAGCTTTTTTAAAGCTTTAAGCTTATTGGCATGTTTTATGGATTTTTTGTTGCTGTTGTGTTGTTTTGGGATTTTCGTTGTTTAACATGTGCCTGCTCCGCCGCATTGTATGTAAGACACGAGAAAAATACTAGACATATTCAGATACACACCCACAGACACTCACACGAGAACATGTGTATTTAAATGTAAACAACGATTAAAAACTGCAGATAAAAAGATACATGAATGAAAATAAAGACAAAACAAATTGAAAAAGGAGTATGTCAACAAAAAATATTTGTTTATATTTCACCGCATGGTAAAAAAAAGACAACGAAGAGAAAATTAAGAAGCTTTTGCAGAATTTTTAAAATAAACATTCGTAAAAAAAGACAAAACCAAAATTATTTAGTTTTTTAATTTTATTTGACTGGTCCATTTAAAATTAAATTTGATTTTATTGCTACTTTCTGCTTAACTTAAAACAATTCAAATAAATTTATTTTATTTTTTATCATTTTGATTCATGTTTGAACAACCAAAATTTCTTGATTAAAAGTAAACTTTAAAGAATACTAGAAAAATAAGGGTAACAACTTCTTAACAGGGTATTCCTTACAGCATTAAGGTAGTATAGCTTTCCTTCATTTTTTACGCCAAATGCAATTTTTCGAAAGCTTTATGATGTCATTTAATTTGGTTTTATTTTATATTTTTTTAAAGAAATGATAACATTATTAATCATTTCGTATGGGTAACAACCTGGCGCAGATCCAGTGCTGGGATTATTCTTTACGTCGCTTTCAACTGCAACATAAATGTATCGGGTGTATTTTTAGACGTTCACAACTTTAAGTTGGCAACACTGCTTTATTTGGCAGCTCATTTAAAAGCTGATAGTTGCTTCCATGGTGAAATAAATAGGTGGCAGCACTACGCCAGCAGTTTGTCTAGGTTTATGTCAAAGTTTTGATTATGTTTACAAAAAGTCCACGTTTTGTGCTGTGATTATTGTATTTTATTAAAACTTTTGATAATTTTAAATTAAAATAAATAAGATATTGACTAGGGTGATCGATCGAATAGTATTCGACCGGTTTTAACCGGTTATTTTAGTTTTGCCCAAGTCGAATATTTTATAATGTCCCTTTTTCGAATATCGAATAAACCGGTTATTTTAGTAAAAGTACCCGGTTATTTTAGTAATGTGTAATTTATATACTTATTCCTTACTTTTATTTTAAATGCACCCGTAATTTAAGTATTTTTCTAATTGAATATTTGCAAACTTAAACTTTTATTAAAAAATGTCAAAACAAAATGAAACAAAACTCAAAAAAACATTATGAGCAATGTAAATACAAATCGCTTATATAAGCGTGTGTTCTTGTAACAAAAACCAAAAACAATATAAAGTACTACAAAAAAAGTTCAGCATAAAAAGTAATTAGCAATTGGACAGTATTATAAATACTATATGTATGTATATGTATATCTTTACAAAGATGTCATCTCTGGTGATATTTCGAACTGACTTAAAAAAAAATTGTGCTTAACCGGCCCTTAAATGATAAGTGGCAAAAGTTCTTTACATCACAACTTATTAATCACTTCTAATTAGTCTACAAGCTTGACATAAATATACGCAAAGTAAAACTTAACAGGGTCAAGTAGTTTTTAAGAGACTGCAAATAATACTTTACTAAAATATGCTGCCAATAATGAATGAAAAACTCTAAAGTAGTTCCAGCACATCTTCATGCTTAAAGCAAGAACATACCGGCGGAATCAACGTTATGGGAAAATTCATCAGTTTTATTTATTAAAACACCAAGAACTTAAAATAAAATTGAAGGAATCAAAAATGTCCTGGAAGGGTTTAAGTTGTGTGATCGACGAATTGACAGATATTTCATACAAAAAGCATTTTCAAATTACTATTGTTTCTATAATGCTGAAACAAAAATAATTGAAATATATAATCCTGGATAAGAGGTTTTGTTTGCCACTTTTCAAAATTATCGCTGAAGTTTACTGCTTCATATAGACATGCTTAAACAGCAACAAATTAAAACTCATTTACAATAAATTTAGGAAAATATGTCAAATAATAAATTTATTGCATTCCTATATTTTTAAAACCAATGTTTTTAAAAAATTCTAAAGCTAAGTTCACACCTATTAAATGTTTGACTCCTAACGTAAAGAATTGTTTGCTTTTGCAAAACGTTTGGCTAGAGCAAACATTATTTAAGAGTTTCGTAACTACATTATACATAAATGCAATTATCATCTTAGACATAAAGTTTAGCAAATAACAAGAAATTATTTAAAATAATGCTTTAGTTTTATCAATTTACTGGTCACGCTTTTGATTGATTTTATCGTCAAATATTTGTTAGGTCTGAACATAATACCTTTTGTCATATCTATTTTTTTTGTTGGTTCCTTACCTTCGTGAATTTTTTTGTTTTTATTCTAATTAACTTTTTATTACAAAAACTAATTTGATTTTTATGTATTCGAATAAAAACCTGTTAACCGGTTATTTTAAAAATGCTTAACCGAAAACCGGTTTTTTAAATAGCAACTATTCGGAATATTCGAAAACCGGTTATTGAAAAAAGTCGAATAATCGATCACCCTAATATTGACCATAATTAAATAAAAATTGGCAAAAAATGTCATGGTAACCAGCCGCCTGGGTTCGAATCTCAGGTCAGTCAAGAATGAATGATTATCAATAACAATTCTAATTAATTTTCATGTTGTAAGATTCCTTTCTTCATAAAAATAATTTAATGAAAATTAAATTTAATGAACTTAAGACTGGGGCCAAATCACCGCATTCGAAATCGAGTTCATGTTCGTGTAGAGAAAAATTTCGATGGCCACAATTCTTTGGATCACCGAATGCGATCGAAATTTATATTTTCTACTACTACTTTTTACAGTGCTGTAAGTATATGACATAAGAAAAAGCAAACAAAATAGGAATACAAAATAAATAAATTTGTAATAAATTGTGAACAAAATTCGGAAAACTTTAAATAAAAATGGATCCAATTGTTTTTTTGTATTCCTCGTCATCAGAATCGGAGGACGAGTCAAATATTGCCATTATGAGAAGAAAAATGCGTGACAAAAGCAATCCTTTTTCATTGCCTGAAGTTGAGTAAGTTGTGCCTTTTGAAGTGAATGGTTTAAGCTTAATGCTTCAATATTCATAGATTTAAAAGACGTTTTCGGTTGTCAAAAGAAGCTTTTAGATATGTTTTATCCGAAATAAGAATTCCTGGCCATATGTTTTTCATTATTTATTTGTTTGTCCTTTTCTTTTGTACCAGTAACTGGGCTTTCTCCGTCTTGGTGTTTACTTTCACTAAAAACAATTAAAATTATGTATATATAAATTTCAAAAGATTTTGTTATTCGTGCTAAATTCCCAGTTTTTATTATTGATAAAAACACTTGAAATTTATTGTTGATGGGATAAGCTATTCCTATGCGCGTTTCACTGGTTGCTTAGGCCAGATCATCAGGAAACTTCATCCATAAAGATGATGATCTGGCCTAAGCAACCAGTGAAATGCGCATAGGAATAGCTTATCCCATCAACAATAAATTTCAAGTGTTTTTATCAATAATAAAAACTGGGAATTTAGCACGAATAACAAAATCTTTTGAAATTTAAATTTTGTATTCCCAAAAATTGAAATTACTTTTTGATAATAAACAGGCGGGTGCACGGCCTAAAAAACACTTAATTGACAACATCTTTTGTAAGTTGTTGTTGTTTTTTATTTTGTTTTTCTTAACCTACTTACAACTACAATTAATGTTGAGAGAATTTCAACTAATTGTAGCGGGGAATGTAAGACGAGATGAACGCACTGTTTATTGTTGATGTTGTTTTGTTTAAGCTTTGATATTATTACAAGTGGAACTGTTGCTACAAGTCTTATACGTTTAACATTTTTATTTGGTTTAATATCTTTAGTTTTTCTAAAATCTTTATGGATGAAGTTTCCTGATGATCTGGCCTAAGCAACCAGTGAAATGCGCATAGGAATAGCTTATCCCATCAACAATAAATTTCAAGTGTTTTTATCAATAATAAAAACTGGGAATTTAGCACGAATAACAAAATCTTTTGAAATTTAAATTTTGTATTCCCAAAAATTGAAATTACTTTTTGATTATGTATATATTTTAAACTAATTTTGCGAAAATAATAGAAAAATACTTACATTTTTATTAATTTATTCTATTAATTATTCGTTTTGATTTCTATGTTTTATGTATACGAAAAATGTAGTGTTTGTTTGTTTTCGATAAGAGATTACCAATCGAGTACAACTTCGACTAAATACGTTTCGATAACGATTGCCGTGATCCACGTAAACTACATTTCGATGAAGAAGTACTCTATTTCGAATGCGGTGATTTGGCCTTAATTTGGATTAAAAAATTTATTTATTTCATCACGTTCAGCGGCACGCTTTGATTTTTGTTTCAAGTATTTTTTGACGTAAACGGTGATATAATTTATGTTTTTGTTGTAATGTTGTATTTGTTGCCGTAACGATGCCACCTGCTTATTCCACCATGGTTGCTTCTTGTTAAGTTTAACTTACATTTCATTATAACAGACTTAAGGTCCAACCAGAACATGCATGTATTAGCTCAAGCAACTGTCAAAAATTAACGAAAATTCTGTCAAATGCATAAGCAAATAAAAAAAGACTTTTAGGTGACAATAATGTACTTAATATCTATTTGACCATTATTGCATATTTGTGCAATATTTTGTTTTTTTGCTAGTACTTCAAACTAAAAAGTACCAAAAAGTCCAACCGTGTATTTGTTTATTTTATGCTATTTAATTTGTAAAGAATTTAAAAATAGATAATTTGTGAGAGTCTTAAAAAAAATGGAAAACAAATTAAAATATGTTAATTCGTCTTCTTTGTCCATTTTAAGTTATTTTATTTTTTTATTGTTTTACATACACAGCTATTTTCGTACGGAATGTGCGTTCAGTTTGGCACTTTGCTTAAGCAAATGACATTTGACGAAACTTGACGAAAAGCATCATTAAGTACATTTTAGATTGCCATATATGTTTTATATGTATTCGCACAGCTACTTAAGTTGACTTTAGCGATCTCATGCATTTTCTGGTTGGGCCTTTACACCAGAGCAGCGCTTGCAAATTGTTGAAATGTGGGCTGAAGCACAAATTGATATTGAATTAGTACAAAAATAAGCAGAATTATTTCAAAAAAAAATTTTAATTGTTTTAACTAACTGTGTTGATTGTAAAAATATTTTGATTTGTGTCCACGTTCTATATAGACTCTTTTGCTAGAAGTCACATTTCAATTAGACCTACTGATTCAAACTCAACAGCAAGAAAAGCTCGAACTTACAAATATGCTAATAGATGTGATAAATTTCTTTGCAGGCGGATAATCAGTACGGAATTTAATTAACAGTGCATATTTCCAACTAATTTGTTAATTGAAGTCGATTTTGAATTTGTTCTACGTAGAAAGTAGCAGAAGACATTTACAACCTCTTAGCGAGGATTATACATTTGAAATAATAAAAAAAAAAGTTTTTTCGAGCTCGATTGTGTGCAGCTGTATTTCATCAATGGCTTCACGAATATTGTCCTTTAAAGCGTCAATTGTCTCTGGCTTGTCGGCGAAACACTTATCTTTGACGGCACCCCACAAATAATAGTCCAACGGTGTCAAATCGCAGCTCCGATGTGCCCAAACGACATCAGCTCTGTGGCTGATAATACGATCTTCAAAAACAGGGCGCAAAACATCGAGTGTAGCTTCGGCTGTGTGGCACGTTGCGCCGTCCTGTTTAACCCAAATCTTGCCAATATCCTTCTCTTCAATTTTTGTGAACAAAAATTCGTTCAACATGGCCCGATAACGATCGCCATTGACTGTAACCAAATTCGCACCACACAGTGACTCGTTTTGGGTGCAACGGCTTTTCAATGTATGCGTGCGGGTTTTCTGTGCCACAAATGCGACAATTTTGCTTGTTTACATATCCGCCAAGATCAAAATGAGCTTCATCTGAAAAGATGATTTTTTTTTGACAAAATCGGCATCTTCTGTAAGTCGATCGCAGGCCCACTTAGCGAAGCGAAACGCATATTTACCAGCGTTGTTCAAGCGTATACAGAACCATATTCGTTCAGCGGAAGGATAAAACAAATTATCTGTCAAATCAGACATGAGCTAAGGGTTACCATTCACGAAATAAGCACTAGTTGAAAAAAACGTTAGATGGCGGACCCGTTATATCCACATTTAATATCGAACTTGGAGATAGTATTGAATAAGTCTCTTGCAAATATACTTGTAACTCATTCCTTAATTTCGATGGATTTCGAAATATTGGAACAAATAATTTAATAAATAATATATTTATTTTTTAAAAATAATTGGCCTCGAGCTCGAAAAAACTTTTTATTTTATCAAAGTTTTTTTTGGGATTCAAAAATTAATTATTTTAATTTGAAAAAGGTCGAAAAAATAATTAGATTTAATTTAATATTTGAAATAATTTTATTTCAGCAACGAATAGTAAGCTGAACATGTTTTTCGTATAAAATTTCTGTTTTTCGTCGACCACAATTTAAACCTTACATGACATTGTTTGATTTCATCAATTTTGTTTTTTCGTTCCTGGTGTTTTAATAAATAAAACTGGTGAATTTTTCCTATATCGTTAATTCCGCCGGAATGTTGTACTTCTTAGCATGAAGGTATGCTAGAACAACTAAGGGCCATTATTACAATTTGCTGATTGGTATGTAGGGCCATTATTACAATTTGCCGATAGTTATAGGTAGGAATTTGTACCACATAGCAAGAGTATTTCACTATTACAACTTTGCCTTAAACTAAACACAGCAAAACGGGAATTCCCGCTCAATATAAATCGATGCAAAATATTATTTAATTTAATTTATTTGAACAAATAACATTTCCTGAGATCAATTAAATAAGTTTATAAATGCATTCAAACTTTTTATGACTGATAAATAGTGCACAATGGCACCTTAAGATAATTGTATTCAAAAGTACACATGGGCAAAATTTCAATTATTTTGTATAATTTTTGAGGAAGTTATAGCAAAATTACTATTTATCTTTTTTCAATGTGCAATAACATTTGGAAAAACTTAAAATTCGGAGTAAATTTCCGAAAGCCACCTTTAAAGTTTTAATTTGTTCTCCAGCTTGAGCCTTAGGGGGGGGAAATTTTTTTTTATACAAAAAGTAAAAAATTTGTTTTTAAAAATTTATTAAAATTAATATGTGTACAATTTATTAAAAAAAACTCAACAATAAGGATAAATAAAATATAAGATCAGTTCCATATAAATTATTTTTTTTAAATAAGCAATTTACGATTTCCTTGTGAGGAAAATTTAGATAGTAGTTTTTCTTCTGTCATTGTTGATCTGAGATATTTTTTATTAGACGACGGGAAGGAAATGACCTCTCTCTCATAGCATTACTGTCGAGAAGGGCAAATTTTTTATGGCATATGCCATTTTTGCCATTTCTTCAATTATTTTTTTTAAAAGCAATTTTTGGTCCAGCTTGCCAAAATGGTATTTGCAACATAGAAAAAAAAATTTAAATAAGCTTAGCGAATATGAGGCTGAATCTATTAAAAATGCTAACTGAATAATGCAAAAATCGGACGTAAAAAGTACTTTCAATGCATCTGCTCAAGCCTCTTGACGTTACAAACGAAAGGGATTTCTATTAATGAAAGCTTTGGCTTAATTGACAGTGCTAAGAAAAATAATACAAGATGTCAGTAAAAAAGATTTTGTTACAAAGATAAAAAAACGTTTTAAATCGTAATACGTATGGTAAGCTATTCAATACTCCAGAAAAATCTATATGGCTTGGCATTTCAATTTTTAAAAAGTGTTTTAATCGATTTTCTCACAATTTTGTTTTAATGAAAGTGAGACGGATGAATTTATTGACAACCTTTCCCCATCTGAACTTTTAGTGTTCAAATATGCTCCAGTTACATCTTGCGATGTTGAAAGAGTGTTTTTCATTTATAGAACAGTTTAATGTGATAACAGGCACCATGTTCATACAAATTTCGTTTCCTTCGTAGACCATTCTTGAAAGAAACTCAGATACAGTTAGCTTCCCTTCCCTCAATAAACGTGATGATTTTTCAATTCTACTGCATTTGGTGAATCTGCTGCTTTTTCTTCTTTTTCCAGTTAATGCTCCCCCACTTTCGCACAACATGGCAAAATTCCTACTTTTAAAAAATTCCTCGTTGCGAATCAGTCTAACAAATTTAAAAAAATGCCCATTTTTTCCGCAAACTGTCCTAAAACTCCATTATAGGCCTCAACAGCAGACGTTGATCTGAACTTTTGATTATAAACGCTGAAGTTGTTACATCCGATCTAATAATAATATTTTTAAATGATATTTATTATTATATAATATATATATATATATATATATATATATTGGCACATAAATGTATGGTTACCTTATTTAACCACTGGGTTTCAAAATATTTTAGGAAGTCTGAAAAATAATGCTCGCTATCCATTAGCAAAATTCTTGATCTTATTTGATGAAATTCAGGTCTTATTAATTCCGTTGGAAGCAAAGCAAGAGCCATTATTTTGTGGTAAAGCATAGAGTAGGGCTTTGAGGATCTTATATATTGAAGCAGCGATTTTCTCTTACACATATTCCGCCTAATGGCATAACAGAAATGAAACCTAAAAACACATGAAATAAATTAGTACTATATTTTGTATATGGGTATAAAGAAATAAAACTATTATTTTTTTTCTTTTTATTTTATGAGAAACACTTTAATAATCTTTAATCTCATAAAATAAAAAGAAATACAATAATAGTTTTATTTCTTTATATCCATATTTTTCACTTACCAGCATCCAACTGCCTTGGAGCGTGGGAAAATATTGCAAATACTTTTTCTCATAGCCAGTTCATAGTCTGTTATGAATATTGCTGGATCCAAATCAAATATGTTATCTTTTATATATTGGAATAAAGAGCTGTATATTTTTTCTGTTTTTTTATCCATAAGAATAAAAAACATGGAAAAAATGTAAAAAATAAATAACATTTTTCAGAAATAAAATTTTAGTATTATATTTAAACCTCACCTCTTCATAATATTCAATATACATATATAACTAAAAGTTGCTTAAAGCAGCCCTTTGGAAGAATTTTAAATGTGGCGTCCATTAGGTATCTCCTTTGCGATGGCTGAATATTTTCTTTAACTAATTCAATAGTTTTTAGCGATGAAAATAAACAAAATGTATATTCATCCTCTATTATTCATGCAGTGAAAAAATGTTTTGGGTTCGCTTCATCTTTAGTTATTCCAAATTCTGTCCAAACGCTTTCTAAGTTGAACGATTCTATTACTTGAACCGCATTCTTAGGCGATGTTATTAAACTCCTGCTTACGATGTACTGTATGCCTCGTTGAATTTTTGAAAATGAAATATTTTTAGTCTCATCTTGTGCACTAAAATATAAATGAAATAATTAACAATAAAACTTTTTATAAACTTATGTTCTTACCTTTCACAAATCTTACGGAACGAAGACCTAATAGAACTCATTGCTGTCTTGTCGCCTTCTAGCGTTCCCGAAAGATTTTGACAATCGCTCTTTATTTGATAAAGGGCCTTCAGCTTCTTATATTTTTCTTCTTCGTTATCGTGGTTATGTTCTACATAATATTTAGCTGGTACACACTTTCCATCGGTATCCACATTAATTCTAGCTTTACATGACTTATTTCCACAGACGTATTTTTTTACATTATTATACACCGATTTTTGAACAAAGATCATTTTTTGATCTACCACGTATAATAATTGGCTATTTTTCCTATAACCGCTTATAATTTCAAAATTCATTGTTATTTAGGTTCACTAAATATTTTTCGTACTTTACAACGCAAAGTTACGTCTCAAACTAGTTGCTTAGTTATTATTTTTTAATGAACGGCCAATGTGTATTGTAAATATAACGGTACATAATTTGCTTATATTACAGATTATTAAATAAATTGAAAATTAAATAAGTCCCCAAAAAACATTGTTGTTGCTTCCTTTACATTTTTTTGGGGCCCTATTTCATTTTTGTTTTGGGGACTTATTTCGTGGGGACTTATTTCATGGAGCCATATCTTCATCACAGTTTATTAAAGCATCAACAACGTTATCTGATAGATTTTCAGATATTTTCCATGTTTGTTGCCAATGCAACAGTTCAGACTCAAGTTTAGATGTTTGTTGGTGTTTATCTATCTCTTCTATCAAACATAATCAGCTCATCCGTTAGTTGTGATTTTAAAAGTTTTGTATCTGTATTTGACTTGATTACACTTTGAGGTAGAAGTTTAGGTATGTTCAATACATTTAGGATATCTATTGGGAAACGTGTTTCGAGATCTTCTAAAATAAATTCAATAAGAGGAATGTAACCTACAACTCGGTAGTAATCTTCAACATTTTGAATGTGATTGGAACCTCGATTTGAAAGCAGATAACTTTAACTCTTTCAAAAATCGCTTTAAATACATCTTCGGCTTTATTTCTTTTCTCTTCAAGGCACATGATTTAAGTTTTGATAAGGCTTGATCCTTTTTGAAGATATCGTGCTTTTGTAAAATGATACAAAGCGGCTGTGTGTAATGTTTCCAATGGTCAAAATGTTTGCTAACAGTTTAGCTGGTTAAAAGTCACTATAAAATTGGACTGAAGTTCGGAAAAAAGGATGTGCCTAGTTTAAGTTAATAAAATGTTATTTTTAAAGATACGTAGCTTTGACAATTGGGAGTTATCAGAATGCTAGCTAACAGTCTGCTTAGGGTGGGTTCTTGTCAGCTAATACCCTTTAATCGCACAAAACTGACTTGTACTTGTATACATAATAATTTAAAACTCCCTTGCCTCTGTTATAGGGGAAAACTAAAAAAAAATTCTAGATATATTAACTCAAATCGAAATTAAAGCAAAACTATTGTAATAATTTGCAGAAACAAAACTATTGTCACATCAACCTGCTGATTGTAGAGCACCCAAGATGTTTTTGGGGCCAATGCCTCGTTACCCTCCCTACCTAATGTTTCAGTGGCACAAAGTTTGCTGAAATCCGTTAACGATGTCATCCTAATTCATTTTACATCCGTAAGAAAAATGTATTCATATAATAAAGTTCATATCGAATGAGTTAAACTTATTCCTTAAATTTATCTTCAAAATTCTTTTAAGTTATAGATAAGTCTATGATAATTTTATATAAACGATAAATTTTATATAAATATTTAATAAAAAAGATTTTTAATAAGGGATACTTCCCATATTAAAATAAAATACCAAAAGACAAAATTATTAAATATATTCATAGATATGAGCATAAACCTGGTTACATATAATCAGAAACAAAAACAATCAAAACTATGTTGCTAAACATAGGAGAACATTTGCTTACTCTTTTACTTTAATTCACGATTATTATTACAGTAGTTTTGACTTAACTGCCTTTTGTTTACGTGCACTTTTGACTTAACTGCACAAAATTGATAATTTTTGGAATTATTCTATTTAATTCCATACAAATTCCTTTTTTAAGTGCACTTTCTATACCTGCACATTTAAGATAAATGCACAAAATGTTTGGCATTTTAAAATTATTTTCATACAAAAAATCAAAGTTAGCTGCACTTTGACTTAACTGCCCAAAATAAATATTTTCTGGAATTATTCTGCAAAATTCTTGTTTACGTGCATTTTGTATACCTGCACATTTTTCATATTTTTGGGCATCTTTAAAATATTTTTTTACAAAACATCAAAGTTAGCTGCACACATAAAACTATATGTTGGCCACTTTTTCACATAAATATCCAATTTAAGCTGTTTATGAAAATATAAATCGCAATTATTTTGTTTTTTTATGTTTTATGTTCTTTGTGACTTCTCATTGTTCTTGTTAATGTTAATTTATATTAAATAAACATACATACATGTATAAAATGATCTGTTATTTCCCAGCTAGCATAGGCTGTTTGTTAGAGGATTATTTTTAATATACAACTCCTAAAAGAATCTTCTGTTGATTATCTGAGGAGTAACAAAAACATCTAAATCTTTTTTTAATTTATTTATTTTTTAACACGCTCGTCTTTAAATCTTCTTTTGGGACTCTCTGTAAGAGTCGTATAACAATTACTGAGCCACCTAAATAAGGCAGTTTTTGAAGTATGAAAATGCTATTGCCAATACAATTTTAATAAAACAAACCGGTCTAAGGATCTGCAAAAAAGGATTTTCCGACAGGATGGTATTGATTTTGCGACCTTAAGGTTTGCTTTATAGAAATTGTATGAAAATTAGAAGTTTTGGCATGAAAAATATGCCTGATGCCCTTATTTAGGTAGCTTAGTCATACGGCTGAGTATTTCACGAGTTGTAAAATAATACCTACATGAGTCTCATACGACTCTTAGCATGCTTTTTTAAAGACTCGTTAGTCTGCTTTCACACGTTTCATCTTTTGATGCTCAACTCTTATGTTTTTAGGTGAGAGACGAAAGATGAAAGGGGGTTAGTACGGAGATGCCTGTACTCCGTCAGTACGCTTTATGTTTTTATTCGTTGGTATATGCACAACGATGGCTACATGTAATTTTTTTTTCTTTTCTTTTTCTCTTTGATTAGCTGTTAATAAAATTGTTGGTGTTTTGAACGGAAAAAAGTTGAAACCGATTGCTGCGTGTGATTATATTGGCATCTTTAAAAGGGAATTGAAAAGAAGTTGAGCATCAAAAGATGAAACGTGTAAATTTAGACTTAGATAATCTCAACATACATCATAAACGATTCCCTTTACGATTAATATAAGCGTTTTTCGCTACGTTATGGGAGAATCTCTCTTACGAATCAGCACGTGTAACAGTTTCTCCCGTGCTAGGAATCGTCTAGAATAAAAAAATGAGCTCGTCGACGATCAAAAAGACTCTTTGTGAGATTCCGAGTAAGCTCCTGGGTTGAAATAAAATTTTAATATAATATAAATTTATGTATTAAAAAAATAATTTTTTTATTCTTCTTTTAAATCAAACACATAACTTTAGCTGCACTTTTGTGCAGGTAACCACAATTGTGTACCTGCACATTAAGGCAGGTAAATGCATTTAAGATAACTGCATTTTTGATTTACCTGCACAAAAAATCGTGCAAAGGAGATTGTGCAGCTAAGTCAAAACTACTGTATTATTATTATTATTGTTGTTGTTTCTGTTATTGTTTTTGTGAAAATATGCAAAAAAATACAATAAAAAAAAATAGGTTCGATCACTCACCAAACTTTGTTGATAAAAAAAATTATTAAATGTTGCATACGATGTCTCGGAGGCCTCTTCGAACATTCTGCATACACTGGGTAATAATAATGATGTTAAAACTGTAGTTGCATATTTTCTAAATGATATTAGAATTGATTAATTGAAAAGATATAAATGCATAAAGGTATTCTTTTCCATACAGACCTTACTAGAAATGTTTTACATTTAATTTTAGATTAAGCTTAGGTAATAAAGGTATTTTATATAGGTATATTAGGCTTTCATTAAGGTTAGTTTAAGTTAGGTTAGGATTATATTAAAGTTGTTGGAAGTTGTTAATTACTACCGAAAAGTATAGGGTGGTATGAAATGATAAATTAGGTATAATAGGAAACGGAAACTATTATTGAAATGCTAAAGGTTTTGAGGCTTAGGAACGATTGTACATTTTACCGAATTATGTTAAAATGATAGATAGGGATTTAATGTTTAAAAATTTTAGAAGTTTAGAATAATTATTATAGTAATAGTTTTTGGTATGTTTTTTGTGAAAGTTGTAGTATAACACTATACAAGTGATTATTATTTAAGGGGATTTTTTAAATTGTTAATTGTTTGTAGGACTTAGTTTTGTCTATATTTTTTTAAATTATAGTAGAAAAATATAACATTGTTAATAAGGTGTCTTTACATTCGCCTAAAGCATAATTATTAAGTACGATTAAAAAAAAAAGTTCTTAAATTGAACACTTCTCTTGGGTTGGAGCTTTTGACCTCTCACACTGCAATGCTTGCAAAACGAGTTTTTGTTGTAAGCTTTTTTCCGTGGAGCAGATCTTTAATAAATCTCGCACAATTATGACGTCACCACTTGTAATACGCACTCTACTTCGATTTTGTGGTGCGTTCGAATAAATTGTTCGGGACAGCGAATTGTTAAATGTTTTTACACTCGTTTTTATGAGAAACCTAAACATAAAATGAAACACTAATGTAAGAAAAGAAGATTTTAATTAATTAAAACTATTACCTGATATTTAAGGGTGTAAGTCTTAAGTTATTGGAGCAAATATTCCCCAGGTAAGCAACAGAAAAATGTTAAAAAGTTTGGGTCTCCTTTATGCTTCACCTGCTCTAAACTTAGGGTGTTTTTAGGTTTAGTATTATTTGCCCTTCAGAGCCTGTGCTCAGAAAGTACCATGTGGGTATATTTGCCAAACGATTTCTGAACAAACATTTTAAGGTTTTATTTGATTTATTAATTTTTTTTTGATGGAAGTTATTACCTTTTTTTTCAATACCAAAGACGAAAGAAAATACCTATGTATGTATTTTCCAATTTAATTTTCTCTCGATTATGGTTATAATATATAACCTCACTATATGCACTTTTATCACTAATTGAAATTTACTTTTTTTTCATTTACTTTCCTACTTCTTTGCTCGAAGTCTGGATTAAAAAAGAGTGATTTGCTAATTTACTGTACAAAACCAAGCTTTTGATTTTATAGTGATAGCCATTACGATCGATTACTTTAATCAATGCCCCAGACTATCGGGTAGTTCTTTTGCAAAGTTACCACTGTATTCATGACAGTAAACCAGTGACGACACCTCATTAAATTTATTGTTTACAAGATGTAAATAATAATGTTAATAAGATGCGAATAAATAAGAACCAGATTCATAAATAAATATAATTAAAATGCATAATATCATTAAATTGAAAAATACTTAAATTATTTTTAAGTTTCCTAAGAAAATAAATAAAATTAGACGTTAACCTTGTCCTTAAGATTTAGTTTAGGAGAAAAATTATTTGTATAGTAATACGTAAAATTTATACAATACATGTGATACAATAAGTATCACACTTAATATGTTTATTCCGTAAATGAATTCAAAAGTACTAAGCGAGTTCCTTAATATAAGGTTTTTGATAAAGTGTCTCTACCTTTCCGCTCAGATATTTTTTCCAAGGCTTCTTCTATATGATGTACACTTGTTGCAAAGTGTAAAATTGAGTCGTGACGTTCCAACCATCTTGTCTCGCATAATGTAGAGTTTGGCTCCCAAATACTTTGCTAAAACTGCGTTTCGCTTGGGATGATTATATTTAAAAAATTTGTCGTTTCTTTAACAAGTGATACAACTTATTGTATTAATGGAACTTTGTTGCTTTTTAAAATTGAGTTGTTTGATTTATGGGAATAGCAAGGCGTTTGTTTTGCATTTGGCCAGAATTTTATAAAAGCTCCATTTTCTGCTGACATCAGAGGACACCCATCTGTTCCATTTCCTACACAATTTTTTATGTCAAGACTAAAATTTGTCAAAGCTTTTAGAACTATTGATTATAGTGCCTTCGCATCAATTGACACATCAACGTCATTATCAATATCCTTTGAAGCCTCTTCAAATGCGTTTACAACAAATCCAACAAATGCTTTCCTAATAATTTTTTGTTGTATGTTGAAATATCTTTAAGATAAGGAAATCTGGGTTTTCCCCGACAAATCTGTGTTTTCGTCAAAAATTATCGAAATATTGCATATACTAAGGCTTATTAATAATTCAACCGCAGGCATTTTCAAGTCAAACGTTTATTCTTTGGATATAGATGGCACCTGCTGGGATTTAATGTAGAATAATAAGTATTTGAATAGTGTAAATTAGATGTTTCATTGAAAATATCTAATAAATAACTATTAGAATTAAGATTTGGATACTTATTGAAAATTTCGTTAGATTCAATAAAAAAAAACAAAACAAAAAAAACCTTGCTCGGATTTCCAAAAATTTTTATTATTGGGAATTCTTGTATTATCGAGATAAACCAAACATATTTTTATAATTTAGGGGAAATAAGGAAATTCCCCCCCCTCTGAATCCGCGCCTGTCTCATATAAAACTAAACAAATATTCTTAAAGGCTGTTTTACACTATCATACAAGTTTTTCGTATTTTGAGAAAAATACAACCTTGTAATGGTAAGTTGTTAATGTTTTTTGAAAATGTTCAAACAATAATACAGGGAAGCATTTTCGTAAAATACTTAGGTCTTTGTGGGATAGTGTATAACGGCCGTAAGCACTTATTGCCACATAATAAATTTAAAGCCCACAGTATTTATATAAAACCTAAAAAGTTATATTATTCAAACAAATTATTACAAAATATTTCTGTTAAAATAGGATTTTAGTACATAATAAGCATTAACAGAATCGTTTGAAAGCCTATTTCTATATATATAAAGATATAATCTCTAGACACTTTCAGTTTTTTTAGCACTTACTTCAAAACTTGTAATTCCTTTAAAAAAAATATTTTCCTCAAACCGAAAAAGCGTTTTCTTTATTAATAACTTTTGTCATCATCTCTTACAGAATCCAATCCAAAAAATCTTTTATGCAGCTGCCCTGCTTATAGAATCATTAAATTTTTTTTTAGCAAATTAGAACAACTTATTTAGTTTTTATAAAATAAATATGGGTCTTTAAACAAATTAAAAATTCTGAAATGTTTACTCTTCTTCTTTCAAAATTTCTGAGCATTAAACATTGCCTTACTTATCGGATATGTGTTGATCTCTTTGGCGTTTGGGGAAAATGTCTTAAGAAACTGTAGTTGTTCGTTATGGTAAATTGAATACTATTTATTTGGCGTATTTCATAGACTTTTTTCTTAAGAGCAAATGATAACGATTAGCAGCAGTTGTGCTAGACTAAAGTGATTTAAACCAAACAAAAGAAAAACAAAAATTGAATTATAGCTCAAAACTCAAAATGTGTTTTTTTGAGTTAAGATTTTTTTGCATAACGGTTAAAATCGATTTCATGACACAACTTTTTCACAATTATACACTCACAATATTCTGTTCGCAAAATTAACTGAAATTGAATTATAAAATAAATGAAAATTTAGTTAAAACCCGGTCTACTTATTTTTCATTTATTTTTAACGAAATGTTCAATTACTGTCAAAAATTCAACACCATGTTCCGTAAAACAAATTAATTTTCAGTTTTTTTATATTCATTTGCTATCAAAAAATTATCTGAATATTCCGTAAAAACAAAGGAATATTCAGTTATTTTATTAAATTCAATAATTTTCGTTTACACCACAAAAAAGCCGAAAAATACCAGCCATACCCTTTCCGCTTGTTTTTCTAATGAGAGAGAGAGAGAGAGAATATTGTAATTTACTTAAACTGTTGCACACGTTGTTTTACTTTTGTTGTTCTGACCCCGTTGTTTACAGAAGAACTCTCAATTATAAAGGCTCAGTTAGCCGGGAGTAACAGTAACGTTGCAAATCAGCTGATTTATTTTGCTGCTTGTTAAGCATTTAGAACGATTATAGTTAGCAGTAAGGTGTTACGTCTTAATCTGTAAGAAATAGATTGGTCTTACGTTTTTACGGTAAGGTTACTGTTACTCCCGGCTAACTGAGGCTTAAGAAGTATTCCGTTCAGTAATCTATATAATCAAAATGAAATGTTGTGTGTTGCTAATTGCATAACTTGAGAACGGCTTGACCGATTTGGACGATTCTTTAAAATGATTGCCATGGTCCAACTTAGGTTTATACAGAAAGAAAATTTTGCCCCGCCCACTTCTTTCGATTAACCTAAACCAGAAAACGGCTCCATCGATTTAACTAATTTTTTTTTCAAATGTTCGTATTAATTCATTTTAAGTTTTCATCGAAAGCAAAATTGTACACGCATACTTCGGAAAACAGTTGCACCGGTTTTGCGATGCCTAAAGGGAATCAGTTTGAACAAATGTACAACTGTTGAATCGACAGCAAAAATATGCATACGACACCCTCATGAAAGCTGTGAAAGATGAAGCTGAAGGGATTTTTTTCTAGACGCTCCCGGTGGAACTGGGAAAACTTTGTTTTGGCACCGATAGGCTCGCAAAATAATATTGTACTTGTACTCGCATCGTCAGGAATTGCATCTACATTGTTGGAAGGTCGAACTGCTCATTCAGCTCTTAAGATGCCATTAAATATATGCAAACCAATTAAAATCCAACATGCAACATATCGAAGAACAGTGCGATGGCCAAAGTTTTGCAGCAAAGCAAACTATTCGCTTGGGATTAATGTTAAATGGCGCATAAAAAATCTTTGGAGGCGTTTGACGGAACGTTGCAAGATTTACGAAACAATCAAAGCCGGTACGATGATTATTTTCGGCAAACACTGCCAGTGATACCACGATCAACGCCCGCCGCTGAATTGAATGCATGTTTAAAGTCGTCTGCTTTGTGGATACACGTAAGAAAGCTCAAATTGACTCTGAACATGCGGGTCGAGTTGCAGAACAATCAATCTCGAGACGTATTTTCCAAACAATTGCTGGACATAGGAAAGGGCAAAATCCCGGTGGATATTTCAATTTCTGCCAGTTCAACAAATCAAGGTCCGAACTCATCGGAAAGGTGTTTCCAAACATTACACAAAATTACAGAAGTCTGATTAGTTGAGCGAACGTGCTATATAAGCTGCGAAAAGCGTTGATGTCGACGAACTGAATTTTTAGATTCAAAGTGAAATCGCTGGCGAATTGAAGACGTACGAATCGGTAAATTCTGTTACTTTTCAGAACGATGTCGTCAACTATCCAATCGAATTTTTAAATTCCCTGGAATTACCCGGATTACCGCCTCATAATCTCCAACTAAAAGTTGGATCGGTAATCATAATGTTACGCAACGTAAACCAACCACGTCTTTGTAATGGCACCCGACTTACGGTAAAAAACTGATGAATACCGTCAGCGAAGCAACAATGCTGAAAGGAAAGTACAACGGAGAAAATGTTTTGATACCTCGGATCCCAATGATTCCAACCGACATGGCATTCGATATAAACGCTTGCAGATTCCAGTTAGACTTGCATATGCAATGACAATCAACAAATCTCAAGGGCAGTCATTGCGTGTTTGCGGTATTAACCTTGTGAGTCCATGCTTCTAGCACGGTCAATTAAATGTCGCCTGTTCCCGCGTTGGAAGTCTATTAGCATTATTTGTTAAATCGCCAGACAATTAAACAAAAAATGTCATATATCACAAAGCATTGCAATGAATAAAATTTTGATATTCTAGCAAAGCAACCGAATATGTTTTACTCTTTTTACTGGTTACCTGAATATTGATCTTATCAACTTAAATGTAAATAGAATACTATAAGATTCACAGCATATAGATACATACATACATACATATGTATTTTTTAAATCAAATGTAAATGTGTATATTAACTACATTTTAATTTAAAAATACTTTTTTTCCACTTTTTAACGGATTTTAAAAATCGAACGCAAACATTTTTTTCTAATTTGGACAGGACAACGTCTGTCGGGTCAGCTAGTTTTTAAATAAATAAACATTTAAAATTCCAAGCAAATTTATTTTTAACTGATTCTAACAGTTATTCAAAAAACTAAGTGCATATTAATACGGATTTTCAGTTGCAGTTAATATTGTCCGTTGATTGAGTTAATTTCTTCTTTATGTAAAATTAAATGAAAATGTCATGTTAAGTAACGAAAACTTCATTTAATTTGTACTGTCAAAAATTCAACCCCGAATTCCGTTAAAACAAATGAACATTCAGTTAATTTATATAATTTAACTACCAAAAATACATTTGTACTTATCTATAAAAAACGATTTGCGTGTTTTGTGTAAAACAATTCCCAGTTTCTACTTCAGATAATTGTAAGACACCAACAGCATAACAGATATGGCTTCGCATCGATCGATGAATGCCACCTGCAGATTACCCCCAGGCTCTTCTTATTCTTTATGGTCTCCTTATTAGAGCCATTAAGAGCTTCATCCAGAGATGTACTTTTCCTCTATTGCCCACCCTAAGAGAGCCACTGGGGGAATCGGAGGGAGGATTACCAGTCTTCCTCCCCGTAGCCACTGCCTTAGCCATTTTGCCTCCTGCCTTGGGTATCGCCTCTTTTTCCTTCGCAGCTCATTCCGAAGCAGTGTCCGGGTCGGCGGCTTCATCCACCTAATTTTCTAAGCATAGCACCATCCTAGCACGATACTGACAGGCGTTTTATCGGTGCGGTGGCAGAATGTGTCTATCACTCGCAGTGAACGATGAAGGATCTCTCTTCGCCATCTTATTTACATATGATAGAGATTTGCTCGTTACGTTCTGCGCCTTCTCCTCCTTCGTTCGGGTGGTGTTCTTAATATCAGGTGAAGCGGAGCTTGGCCCATCCTTCATATCGCTCTGCCGAACAAGTTGTGGATATTCTTCTCCCTAGTGTCCCCTGGCCTCACAGATAGAACAGGCAGGCTCTGTAGTCTGACTATGAGCAGTTACTTATACTCTCAATATCGTCCTCTGTGTCAAAAAGCAGAGTCAGCCTCTCCAACCCCTAAGAATTATAATATAAGTAGGTCAGTACATTTCTCTCCTGCTCAATTATGCACTAACTAGCCACAAAGGCACTCGGGTCTGCTACCACAACTTTGACCTTAAAAGTGCATATGTCGCGCCCTCACAACTGCTAAGGGACGAACCCACTGACTTAAAATATATAAGAAAAAAATGTATATAAATAAAAATATTAAATGGACGATGTTTTTTTGTTTTGACGCCGATATATCGTTTGCATTCCTAGTAAATCCCGAAAAAGTAGCTCGAAAGCCAGAAAGCGCTTCTGCAATAACATTGCGGCCCACATATCATTTTAAAACAATGTATTGCTCTAAAAAAATTTAATTGTTTGTGTTATTTTTTACAATTTCAGGTCTATTGAGCCTAAAAAATTAATTCTTCTTTATTAGAGAATGAAATTTAATTTATCCACGGGAGGCAAGCCAGGATTCCTTCAATTTTAAAACACTTTGCCCTAAGTCTAAAGAAAACTCAAAGCATTCGCAACACTAGCAGAACACGTTCCGCGCTAATAGATTTAATTACATACATACGTTTAGAATGAATTGGTTAATTTAAAAAGTACTAAAAACATACATTTTTTAAGAGACAGATTTATTACTGCATTATTTTTTAAAGAAATAAAGAAAAAACTTGAATTCATTGGCTACCAATTTGTGTCCCTTATTATTTGAATTTAAAAAGTTATTTTATATAAAAACTATAAGGGTGGTTGTGAAAGTTTTTTTTATTGTAATCTTTACTAGATACATATAAATAATTTTCTATTTCATCTCGTTTTCTTCTATGTACTTCTGTTTCAATCTTATCGCAATCCCTTTTGTCTGCCCCATATTGATCTTAACCTCAAACATCTTAAATTCCAAAATGTACACGAACACTAAATATTTTTTTGTTATTATATTTTTTAAAATATCACCACTTATAACATTATATAGGTTTTGAAATTATTTTTCATAAAATTCTATTCTATATTTTTTGTTTACTCCTATGTTTTCTATTCTGCGATGTTTGTGGCACAGAGTTGTATTTTTATCGCTTAATTTATATGTTTTGTCGATTTTTATTTCCAAACTAGCGTTTTATTTGTGGGATTGTTGATTTGGCTATACATTCATTTGACAATAAATAAATGGATTACGTTAGAAACTTAAAGGCTCAACCATAATGTGCTTAAGTTGGCTTAAGCATATGTGCGAATACATGTTAATTATATGAGGCAAGCCATATTGAACTTAAGGTAACATTTTGAAACGTTTTATGAAACTGTCCTTTGCCTAAGCAAAGTGCGAATCCGATCGCACATTCCGTATTTTTTGTTTTTTAAAATACATTTTAGAGACTTTTCGATAATTTTTGACATTAGGTTAAGCAAGGCTATGCATATTTTGGTTAGGCTTTAAAACAAGTAAACCGACATGTCAATAATTAGTGGACCGCTCAAGAGAACGATAATGAGTGACATTTTGTCCCTCGCTTAAGCTGTCGATCGACATCGGGCTCAGGCTGTACATTTAAAAACCGACAGTTTTACTTATTTGTGTACATAAAGGTTTATAAAGGTATACAAAGGTTTGTTCACATTTAGCAAATACAATTAAATTAATCAACAATTAATTTTTATTCATTCCATATTGCATCAACATCAAAACGCTTTGATATTTTGTGGTTGCATTGAAATAGATTGCATGTAGATTGCACTGTCTGTACCCAGCATAACTAATAAATTGAAACACCCTGTTTGGTTTTCAAACGCTATACAAAAGCAAAAAACAAATTTTTTAGAAATAGTGCTTACATGTGTACGTCAAATATTTGTTAAGTGTGACCATAGTTTAAGTCTAAAAAGTAGGAAAAAATTCAAAAAGATTATTTCTCCAATTTCTGAAGGACATATCAATCCTTTAAAAAAAATACACTATACTTATTTTCAAAATCGTTAATAATTACTATAACTTATGAACTTTTAAGGAAAAAGGCAATCACAAGAAAGTATTGGAAAGGCATTTTGTGCACAGTGTTTTGATTGTTTTCATTAAATTAAATCTTATGCTTTTTATACCCTCCACCGGGGCTGCCAGATTCGAAGATTTATCGTAATTTTGACGATTTTTTGTTCCGAAATTAGCAAAGTGACGATTTGTTGCTAAAAAGTGACGATTTTTTAGTCTCCAAAGTCTGAATAAAACATGAAATGGTCTGAAACGTTGGTTTTTTAATCTTGGAACAGCCGTACCTTAACAAGAACGGAAGGCCGAACGTTTTCTTTCACTTAACTTTTACGCTGATATGATACACCTAAGCAAGAGCGTCAACGTTGTGTCACGAACAGTAGTGATAGCTTTCTTGTTTAATAAAACCCGTAAATTATAAATAAAAATAGAGACAAAAACGCTAGATTGACCAAAAAATAGCTATATGGCCATTATTAATTAAAAGTAGCGGCAAACTTCACTATTAAATGAGCTGTCAAAATCGGGTTTTCCAATTGCAAAGCGTTGAGGCCGCTCTATTCAAAAACTAGAAAAAGCGTGCCGCTTTTGTTGTAATGTGCAAGTCTTAAGAAAATCTTTAAATGATTATTTTCAGAGTACAAAAACAACAATGTTACACTATGTTTATCTTTTGTCAAACCATCATCGAATGATCATATGATCATATCATATTTTTTATACGGCGAACATTTCACGAGTTGTAAGATAATCTCTGCATGTGTTTCATACGATTCTTGACATGAAAGACTCGTTACGACTGAAGAAGCGCCTTTCGCTGTGCTATGGAAGAATGCCAGTCGTGTTACAGTTTTTCCCGTGTGAAGAATCTTCTACGATTAAAAAATGCGGTCATCAACGATCAAGGGCGGTCTATGTGAGACTCCCAGTATCTCTAACACGATTGAAAATGCTTGATGGGAATAAAGTAATTATGTTTTTGCTTAAATGTTTTTTTTTCTTTATAAGAATCGAACAAAAATTGTTAAAAAAAAGATACATTTTAAGTTGTCCGATTTTTTGACGATTTTTCGAAACGAAGAGACGATTTTTTTATTTTTTTTCAGGAAATTGATGATTTCCTCACAAATTTATGTGGCAGCCCTGCCCTCCACCACCACTAGTGGTGAATGAGGGTATAGAAAGTTTTTCATTCCGTGTGAAACATTTTTATTATTCATCTCAGACCCCATACAATATATATATTCTGGCTTCTTGTTTAATTCTGAGTGGATTTAGCCATGTCTGACTGTCTGTCCGTCTGTTAAAAAAACTCTCACTTTCAAAAAAACTCAACAGAAAATAACAAACTTGGTTTTATTGCTTGTAGTTACCCTTAGCAGTTTGGTATTGAAATCCAGCCAATCGGTTTAGTAGGATCACACCTTAAAAACGGATAATTTTGTTACAAAAATTAACATAAATGGTAAAATAATTCACGAAATGATATAAGCTTTTGCAGAAATTTGTTTAATAGGACCGGCAATTATGCTGTTAAATTAAGTGACGATCGGCACATAATTTACCATAGGCCCCTTATAAAGCCTACTCCCGTAAAAGAGTTTAATTCGCGTTAAACCGTAATAACTAAGGCTATCATGATGAAATTTCCTACGTCACTATCGTATAGGACTTCAAATCACACTATCAAATTTTTTGAAGATCCGTCCATAATTTTCCCTAGCCCCATATAAACCCTGCTACGGGAAAACAGCTAAGTACACGTAGACAAAAAATATGGTTGGAGGTAACTATATCCTAAGAGCAACATTCTTTGGTTGGATTTTAACAATGTTTATGTTTGCAGGTTACCATATAATGTTTAAAATATGACCATGGTATGGTGAAATCAACAAAAAAATTCCTGAAATCAACCATAATATGGCCAAAATTAACCATACTTTGGTCAATATTAACCATAATAATGGTCAAAACTAACCATGTTATGCTCAAATTTAACCATAATATGGTCACAATTTCACAGAAGTTTGACAAAAGTAACCATATGGTTATTTATTTCATCCATTTTTTTCAATTTGTTTGTCAAGTGTCATATTATACTTCTATAAAAAAAATCCCCATTGATTCGTATTCCAGCCTGTGACGACCGTCATTACCATATTTTCTGTTCAACTAGTTTATTCCACTAAAATTTATGTATTTTAATCAATAATTAAAATAAAATAAAATTAAATACACCGTAGGGGGAGGGGGGGGGGTGCTTTAATACCATGGGAGATAAGGCCATGATGGCTTTATCTCTCATTCAAAAGGGAGATAAAGTCTTTTATTTTTTTTTCATTTGAATGTGAGATAAAGCCATCATGGCCTTAGCTCACATTAGTAATATTAGAAAATGGTTTTATCTCTCATTTCAGTTTTGAAGAACTTTTGCATTTTACATTGATTAATAGTTTTTTTTATTTTTTAATTAAGAGGTAATGATTTGGCCTTTTACGAAAGTTAAGCATTGAAATCTGGCTTCGCATACTAAAGTTGTTCTGAGTGGCGGCCTGCGGCCGTGCTTACAGGTTGTCTCCTCCAGTAGGACGCGGCAGGTGGCTTCGCTGAATAAAGTTTTCCTGCATGCGTCACAAGAATAAAAAATGTCTTTTCCCGGAAACAATTAACACTAAAGTATTGGAATCTGGCTTCGCAAAAATATGGCTTTATCTCTCATTTGCGAAAAAAATATGGCTATATCTCTCATTTCGCAAAATTTTAAATATGACCTTACCTGTCAATGATTGAGCAATAAAGCCATCATGGCCTTATCTCCCATGGTTTTAAAGCACCCCCCCCCCCACCGCACAGTGGAAAATCGTAGAGTAAGACCAGCCCATAATTCATTTTTAAAAAGGTTCGAGTTATACCAAAATTTTTTTTTATCGAAAAGCTAAGATGTCAAACTTAATAATTTGAGAAAAATATTTGATGTTTGGTCAATAGCAATACTCGGAAATAAAGACCGCATTCACATCTTTTAACGACAACGATTTATAACTATAAAAATTAAACTTATTTCAGAGCATATTTTTAATATAATTCACATTACAATTAAGGAGTTATATACCTTATTGGAAAGGTGATTTAATGTAGATTCCGATTTTATAAATATCGGATCAGGTTTTAGTGAAAACGTTTGAAATTTTAGCTTCTGAATGATGTAATGTTGTTATGGCTGCATGTAAAATCTTCGGTAAGGCTTTTAATTAGGAGCACTGCTTAGCTCTGCGCTCACATGTAAAAAATTGTAAAGCTTAATATATTGGTAAAATGCTATACAAATTTTAGCTGCATATTCCTGCCTAAACAGAAGTTGCATTCAATAATGTTAAAAAACACAGTTATTTAGATAATTGAACAAATGATTTTTGTTAAAGTAGCTTTGCAATGTTATGCCATTTTTTTTTGCTAGATTAAAAAAAAATTAGAAAAAAACGCGTGGATAAGGTGTGTGAATTCCAAAAATGGTCAGCGTTAACTGAAAATCATAAATCAATAAAGAAGCTTAAAAAAGCTAACATACAAAAACGTTTTTGTGAAGAGTTGGGATTTATTATTGATAAGCCAAGACAAGGAAGTGAAATGCAATGATGGTGATACCGCTAGAAGATTTTTTTTTAATTTATCACGATCTGCTGATATGACTGGAGTAGACGAAGAATTAATAAAAACTGCAAGTGCGTCTATTTTTTAATGCAAAAAGATGTTCCTCTTTCATGAATAACATACTGTTGAAAACATTTTGACAAATCTACTTCAGCTTTTTAAACCTAAACTACAAAAATGGAGAGGGTATTATGCGCTATTGCTAACTTGTGTAACAGTAAAAAATATTGTTATTCATTAAGACTTTTCAGGTACTGTCGTCAGTATTTGAGACTGGAGTTTAGTTTTTCCTTAACATCTTTAATTTTAAAGATATAATACAAATACTATTTGAACAATTTACACCATTTCCTGTTTTATTCTGTCTATTCGCGAACGGCCCTTCAAACCTCAAATACTTTCTGGATTATGTATCTGCACAAAAATCGCTTTCTTTTGAGTAGGATCACATTATTGAATTTATCAGGCCATCTTACTAACTAGTATTACAATGATATTAAAATTTTTGTGTTCTTGGTTTAGTCCCTAAAAGTTTTTTTAATGTAAATTTTCTTCAATAAAAATAACATATCCTTATGTATTTTTGACCATTGATAACGAATATAACATTGATTTTGAGATATTGTGCATTTATTAAAAAAACAAAACTTTGAAGTTCCCTTTTTAACCCCATTCAAAATAATTTTGTTTTTATGTCAAATTTATCATCAATAACAGTTTTGGGTAAATATATTTTTGCACAGTATCGTAAACCTTCAGTCTTCGGGAAAGTTGCGTATTTTAAATAATTTAAAATTTATATTTGCAATCAACAAATAGAATCTGGGAATTATTAAATTTTTTCATAAGTTACTTAATTATATTCAACATTTTTAATTTTTCGAATTTATTCTATAAGCTAAATTTCAGCCATGTAATTTATAAAGCTTTTTTGTAATAGTCCTTCAGTTTTTAGGAATGACTTAATACACTACCGGACTATTATCTTGTATCTTACTGTTGCAAATTACCTTAGCTATCCTAATAAGAGAAGTTGAAATTTAAGGTTACTTTAGCAAAATTGTTCCTTCATAGCTTATTTTATTAAAAAAAAAAAATCGGAATTACATATATATGAAACTAAGCTAACGTTACAGCCAGATTCTGTATATAAGGGAAAATTTTGAAAACTTAAATCATTTTGCCAAGTTTGATTTTTTGAGAAATGACTATGTTGCAATAAAGGAGCAATATAGTCCCTAAGAGTTTGCTATTATAACACAGTGCAACACGAAAAAATAACCCTATATGGACAAAACTACGTGATAAAATACAAAAAAAGACACTTGTCTCCCAGTTTTGCCCAAAGTCATGCACTTTTTTATGGGCCTCCAAAGGTTTGGGGCCTTGGTGTCATTTTTGAAAAAAAGTGATAATTGTCTCAGGCTCATATCTTGCTAAAGGAATTTTGATTTACCCTTTGAAACAAAGTTGTAGCTCTTGCCATGAAGAACAAAAAATTGTAAACATATAAAATCAAAAAAACCTTCATCTTAGCTTATATAAGGTTAATGCTTGTATTAACAAAAAACCATTTATCTGTCATGTAGCATCCTTAAAATAACTATTTTTAAGTTGTAATAGTGGCCCTAAGTGATGTGGAGTATCACACGTCCGGCTTACCTGCTTTTAAGTTCTCCTTCTCACCACTGAGCAAAAATAATATAAAAGTTCTTTTAATATTTTATTAAGATTTATTTGCTTAATTGGTAAATTATCATTAATTTATTATTTGCAAATAAGTTAGTTTGTTTTTTAATAATTCTTAAATAATATTCACTTTAATGATTTTCTTTTCTTCACATATTGCAAACAATATAAATTATTAATTTCTTAACTACATACTTAATCTTAAATATGTTTAACAAATACATACTTTTACAAAAACAAAATAATGCAAAATTAAAAAAAAAGAAACAAAAAAATAAAATAAAATAATTTATTACAAGTTAATATCAGTTTAAGTGTCAATTAAACAATAAATCATGTGTTTGTGAATGAACCTGAAACCTAAATTAATCCTGAACTACTAAAATGTGGTGGGTTCAACAGAAGGGGGCTTAATTATTTAAATACACATAATAATAATAATAATAATACAAATTAATTATCTAATAAAGCAAATCCTTAAATAATTAACTAAGTAATATTAATTTATTTATAATTGTTCATAGAACTTATTATTTGTTTTTTTTTTTTTTAATTATACTCAATAATGACAATGATGACACAACTCAATATTTTAATTCTGGTTTATTTTTATGTACACTCACAATATTATTACAGTAACGGACTGTAGTTTATTTAAGAAATATTCCGTTCAGTCATTTTTAAATAAATAAACATTTAAAATTCCAAGCAAATTTATTTTTAACTGATTCTAACAGTTATTCAAAAAACTAAGTGCATATTAATACGGATTTTCAGTTGCAGTTAATTTTGTCCGTTGATTAAGTTAAATTCTTCTTTATGTTAAAGTAAATAAAAATGTAATTTAAAGCAACGAAAAGTTCATTTAATTTTTACTGTCAAAAATTCAACCGCGAATTCCGTAAAAACAAATCAATATTCAGTTATCTTTTAAAAATTAATTGTCAAAAAATTAACTACATATTCCGTAAAAACAAATAAATATCCAGTTATTTTATAAAATCTTACTGTCAAAAATTCAACACCATATTCAGTAAAAACAATAAAATATTCAGTTATTTTATATAATTTTACTACCAAAAAATAATTTTTACTTATCCATAAAAAATGAATTGCTTGTTTTGTGTAAGCAATACCCATTTTCTATTTGTTAAAATAATTTAGTTAAATACATAAAATTTTAAAAGTAAAATAATTGCGAAGCCATATCGGTCATGCTGCTGGTGTCTTATAATTGAGAGTTCTTCTGTAAACAACGTGGTCAGTACAACAAAAGTAAAACAAACGTGTGTAACTGGGTAAGTAAATAAAAATATTCACCCTCTATCGCTTATAAGAAAAAAACGCGGACAGGTGTCTGTCTGGAATTTTTTAGAAATTCGGCTCTTTTGTGGAGTAAACGAAAATTTAATAAAATAACTGAATATTTAATTGTTTTTACTGAATATGGGGTCAATTTGACAGTAAAAAATTGACAGTAAAATTTTAATAAATAACTGAATATTTAATCGTTTTTACTGAATATGGTGTTGAATATTTGACAGTAAAATTTTACAAAATAACTGAATATTTAATTGATTTTACGGAATATGGTGTTGAATTTTTGACAGTAAAAATAAAATGAACTTTTTGTTAAAAATAAATGAAAAATAGGTAGACCGGTTTTTAATTGAACTTTCATTTATTTTATATTACAATTTCAGTTAATTTTACGTACAGAATATTGTGAGTGTATGAATGATGCACACTATTTTTAAGTAGTTAAAATTAATAAAGTTTTTAATTAAAATAACTTTTTTTAAAAACTAAAATTTTAATATAAAAACATATATTTTTTTTTTTATAAATTTTTATTTTTTTAAATGTTTATAATGATGATGATGATTTTGATGTCCATGGGAACGGGATTGTGGTAAAGGAGTTAAAATTTCTATTTTGTGCTTAATGATGTGTACGAGTAAATAATTTGATTCGATAAGTCGTTAGTGAGTATTTTTCAGTAATTAATGAGCTTTTGATGGAAATAAATAAAGTTAATGACACAGGTGAAAAGTGCAGATGAATGTATGAATATGCGTTTCAGTTCCCAATATTTTGTATGAATGAATTAATATTTTTTTAATAATAAATATGTACTTATATTTTTGTTTTGAACAATTTTAAGCTGGATTACGAATAGTTTTTAGGATTAATGCATGATGTATAATTGTTATGAAAATTAATGAATGAAAGTGTTGTGTTAAGGTGATTAATGAATGAATGAATAAATGTATGATTGACAAAAAGCTTGTACCATAAGTAGAAATTCAGTTAAGACTAGTTATACACATGAAATCGCTTAAAGAGTAATTATATCGATTTATTGTGGTTTAAAGTTTGTAAGAATTACACGCTGCTACACAACCACACTTGTTTATATACTTAAGGAATCCAATAGTATAAGTTGTTGGTCTTGTCGAAGCTGTCACATAACAGCTATTAAAAATTCAGAAACATTCTTGAAAATTTTGTGTTATTTAGAAAACCTCATTTTCGGGTAGGTTCGAGTACTTATGAAGGTACTCATTATTTTAACAGTTTTAAAAAGAAGCGCAATGTGTCTTTCCGGCACTGGTGCCGGTGTATACATATATCGCGGACACCGAAGTGAAAAGGTCATTTAGACTCCCTAATGAGTGCAGTATCTGACAGGCTGAGATCCTAGCGATCTGGTGGGCGACGGAAGTGATACTGGATCACATCGAGGGTGGATCTGTGGTGACAATTTACGTCGATAGGCAGGCGGCGCTTAGGGCATTGACAAATTATACGGTGCGATCGTTCCTGGTCGCTCGGTGTAGGAATGCTCTTAGGGAACTCATGGAAGCATTCAAAGTTGGCTGTGTTGGGTACCTGGGCATGCATGGCTGATGGAAATGAGGTGGCGGACGAACTCGCGAGAGGTGGTTCCAATCTGGACTAAGTGGTAAGGAACAAGGGGGTAAAGCCCCCCTGTGTTACTACTATGGGGTAATACGGGAAAAATTCCGTGAGGACGTTAACCGATTCTAGGGGAACAGAACGGATTGCAGCGTGTCTAGGGTACTATGGCCCAGATTGGATGTGGGGTCAACCAGGGTTCAACTGGGATTGTACAGTGGTGGTCTTAGAACACTTATAGGGTTCTTGATAGGTCATTTCCCTGTTACGGCTTTTACGGGCAAATGGGACAACACCATACCGGACTTCTGCAGATTATGCGATAATTCTGAAGAGCTGGAGACGATCGAGCATGTTCTGTGGCACTGTCCTAGGATGCAGGCTCTCAGTAGGAAGTGGCTAGGAGATAGATTTCACGACGAACTGGGGTGCATCGCTGGATGTAATCCGGCTGATATACTGGGGTTTGTCAGGGAAATAGTGTTTCTGTTGAGGGATCTGTAGAGAGGGAAATGATTCTACGGGGTACCTACTAATTTTCTTACTTTCTGAATTCTTTCCACCTCATGTTTCTTTTCTTTACTTCTCTCTTTCTATTTTCATTGAAGGGATTCACAATGGACCGCTTTGGTCTCCGAGTGAAAGTGTGCCCTTGGGCACATAACCCTTCTTAACCTAACATACCTATCTTTCCAAATATATACCTTTTAGCTTTGTAAGGGAGAATTGAAAGAGTTTCGCTTACCATCTCCCACTTTGAAGCAAAATATTTTTGACACAAAAAGCGCTTTATTTAACACATATAAAAACTTGTTAAAGTAGCGTTCAGCTTTAAACACTGAATGTTTTTTACAGTTATTTTTAAGTACTCTCCCTTACAAAACTGCTTTGCAGTAAGGGAATGCCGTATCACTTGAAATTTTATTTTTTCTTTTATAAAACTTGTTAAGAGTTCCTTTACTTACTTGACTGCATCTCTGTGCTTTGCAAAATGATAACATTTTTTGTTGTCTGCGGTGAATTTCCTTCACATATCTGATTATTTTAAGCTAAATTAATCCGCCAGAGGAAAGTCTCTAGCTAAATTCACAAGTCAAAAATGTTTAAATTACAAATATAATTTTTGTGGACGTCATTGCAAACAATATAGTTTGCTTCATTCTTTCGATTTTGCACGTAACAGCAAACGTGATTTCATTTATTAAAACCACAATTTTTTTTTGCAAGTTGGGACCATAGTATAATAAGTACCAGGTATGTTCATTAGGGAGAGTTTTTATTATTTACCCATGTAATGTCAAAATAGTTTATTTGATTTTTGACACTTGTTTTAATTTGTTTCCATATTTTTTTTTGTTTTGCGTTGTATGGGATTTGAAATTGAGAACAAAATTTCTAATGACTATACCTTGTACTTATTCTACCATGGTTGGGACTATTGTCGTAATGAAATTTTGGTATTTTCATAACAGATTTTTCCCTCTGTGTATTCGACTATTGCATAAAAATGTCCCATCACGAAAAAAATTCGGCTGATACAGCTGTCACTTAGTTAGTCATCAGCAAATAACTGTAACTTGAAACCTTTCTGGTGTATTTAAACTGATTCGTAAGATTCAGAAAAAAGTATATCTAAAGTAGCGTTCTCTACCCAATAAGGCGAATTCATTACAGGTAATATCGGTACTACAACAAGTACAACTCTACAAAAGGCACAAGCAATTTGTTTTCGTAAAATCATTGTCCAATGTCAAAAACAAATGACGTAAGGCGAAAACATAAAATATTAAGTTAAACCAAGGCGAATTCATTAATTAATAAAAATTTTGTGAAAATATTTGCAGCATTTATTTGAGGATTTGGGTCTTGGAATAACTTAGCCAAGGTGATAAGCAAAGAGGCAAAAAAAAAAAACATTTGTCCAAAAAGGTTTGGAACTGTTTGCAGAACTAAGTCAAAGATCTTTGGAAGCCATTAACGCATTTTTACGTTTTTTTTTAATCTATTTTTTATAACAGCTTTTTTCAAAATTTTTTTGATGCCTGCTGAAAGCTTTCAATATCCAACAGTTATGAATCAAAAAAAAAAGTTATCACCTGGGCTTAAAAGACAACCTGTTGTAAATTCGCCTTGCTACCAAATGAATACAAATAATTTTCAAGTCCCACTTTATAAAATTCATGTTCAAGTAAACTTTATAATTAAAAGAACAGCACATTATTATTATTTTGATGGAAAAGTGTAGATTATTTTAATCGAAGACCACGTGTACATGATTTGTTGCAGTGTTTATAAGAACCCCTCAAATCCAAAAACTATCCAAATATTTGAAAATACTACATTTCTTGAATCGATATAAATATTTAGTTCTAAATTTAGAAAATGGCACACAAAAAATATGCATCAATTTGTAACCCTGAAGCCGATATAATATGGTACTCATTGACCTTAAGGCAAGCAGAATGTAATCTTAACAGTGAGCACAGCAAATGTTCGAAGCCCGAACACTAGACTTTTAACGTCATTCTTTAACTTAATGCGCCTTGATCAATACGTTAATACGACGATAAAAACATAAAGAAAAATTAATTTGTGTATTTTTATTGTAAATATACGGGTATGCTCTGTAAATCGAAATGAAGTGGATTTAAAACCGAACAAATTTTGAAAACGAAAATTCATAAAAATATTCCTTTTTATATACTTCATACTTTAAGTACCGGTTATATTTACAAGAAAAGCTCTTAAAAACAGGAAAAACTACATTAATTTTGTAAATAATTGAAATTAAAATTTCGTTCGGTTTCAATTCCACTTCATTTCGATTTGTAGGAAATGCCCGATAGACTTTCGCATCCAAGGCATTGTGGCATTTTAAGATTTAAGAGGGAACAAAAAAGAACAGTGATCTCAGTTTTAACTGGGCACTGGCTGATTCGGACTCAAGCAAAGAGAATGGGTCTGGAGTTCAATCACTGCTATAGAAGTTGTCGTGATAAGAAGGAAAATAAAACTATCATTGGTGCTGGGTATCACTAAGGGACCACTAAAAACCCCAAGTTATTTGGCTTCTTGTAGCTGGTCATGAAACCTAACCTAACCTTGCATTATAGTTGATAATCACCTGTTAAATCAATTCGCTTAGTACTTGACAATCAATTTCAGTGTTGTTAAATGTAAAAAGTTGTGGATTCTAGCGATTTAAGTTGAAGAATGAGACAACATATTTTTAATTTATGAAAAAGTAAATTTTTTTTGTAAAAATGCTTTCAGTATTTACCCCCGTATTCATAAACGATTATTAAATTTAGCAAACGTTTATTAAGTAAAATTTTCATTGAAAATTTGTTGTGTAAACATTTATTAAATTAAAAAACAGGTTTACAAAATACACAATAAATTTTAAGAATGTAATTAAAATTAAAATAAAAACCACGTATTTGCATATCAACTGCAAGTACTTGAGATACTGTCCAGCCCTGTCTACAGCATAAATACTATTTATAAATTGTAGCCAAGAAAGCCAATTAGAGGTGCCGACCATAATGCTGTTTATGGTTATGGAAGAAACCAAA
The DNA here is from genome assembly GCA_949318255.1 of Pollenia labialis. Lineage (NCBI taxonomy): Eukaryota > Metazoa > Arthropoda > Insecta > Diptera > Polleniidae > Pollenia > Pollenia labialis. Next base: position 39,168,460 of record OX439140.1, read on the forward strand.
ATTCAATTGGTTTGTCTGGTTATGGCGTTGTGGCAAGTCACCTATAACCAAATACATTCAGCGTTGTCCAAAAGCTTGCTGTAAACATGTTTTTTATATGGTTTGTTGTTTCACGTCTAGTTTAAGTTTAAAAAATTCCCCATAGTAATTTTCATACAAAAGCAATTCCACAAATTAGATTGAATACAAAGTACTCCTTACAGCGATTCACATTTATAGGTATACCAAAGATGGGATCAATCAATTGATAAGCAAGTAGCAAATATTTAAATATAAAGCGTATTAATTTTTATGTTTCCGTAAATAAAAAATAGTTATATTATATATACCTTGATTCTTTTTTTTTGTGATTTCCTTTTTTTTTTGTAGATAATAACAATATACATAAAGTTTTTAGTTTATTTAATGATATAGATTTTTGCTATTTATGTAAATATAGAGTATGTATAATTAATTTTTTCGATTTATTACAAATTTATATAAATTTTTTTTGTTATTTTTGTTTTTTTTTTTTTGCAAAATATTTGTATATCAATTATTACTTAAGCATAAATATTGTACAATTTAAATAAAAAGGAAAAACAACACAAAAGTATTTTTCTTTTCACTTTTATTTATATGTATGAAAATTCATACATAAATATTTATTTTGTAGTTAGAACTTTGCAATAATAATAATAGAGATGCATCTTAATGAATATTCATGTATTTAATGCATTTATTGTGGTTATTTAATGTAATGTATTCATGAGAATAAATTTGTTTTTGTATGTATAATAATGAGCCCATGATTATAAAAATTGTATGTAATGAATACATGTTTTGTTATGAATTTCATAAATCCATGTATGTAAGTAACTATACCCAGAGAAAAAAAAAAGGTTTCAATATGGTCACCTCAAACAAAACTATTTTAAACGAAAAGTTTTAAACATGTTATGGTTAATTTGACCATATTATTGCCACCGGCGATTGTATTATTTAAGAAGACACATAATGCCATATTATGGTTACCTCAAATAAACCATACATATTTAAGCGTGCGGTACACACACCCTTAACCTAGTGTTTGTGTATACCAGTGACGGAAAATTAAAAAATTTAGATGGTACTTGCCACGAAGCAAAAGAGTACTTCTTCAACATTTTGGGACTTTTTCAAACATATTTTTTTGGAAAATAAATTTAAAAAAAAAAATTAAATACATATTTTTTTTGTTTTTAATTAAAACATATCAACATCAAGCATATATACTATTGACAAGAATATATTTTGTCTAGGCAATGTTGTCAAGAATGCTGTGGAGTCGGTGTTGTAGAGCCGAAGTTGAGGTTGTACCGGAGTCGGAGTCGAAGTACGCACAAAAAATTCGTGACTCCGACCCAACGTTTGTCGGCATAAAAAATTTAGACAAATTTTCTAATAATTTCCAAAATAAATATATTTGAAATTGCCAATGCAATATTTAAAATATTGATTTTAATGAATCCTTTCCTTGCTATATTTAACCATTTAAAAGGTACTGCATAAAGAAAAGAGTTTAAGTCATATAAGGTCCAGTCTCATATACATTTAGCATTAAGGTTAGATAAGGAGCCGGAATTGGTACTTTTTGTTGACGTCACCACAGTCCGGTTGGTCAATGTTAAAAAAATATCAACGCTATATTTCTAAACAAAGAAGTATAACAAGAAAAGAGTACTTAAACGGACGTGTGGGTACCGTTGTATTTTTGAAAGGAAATAGTACTAAAAATAGTACCATAGTACTGAAATTTCCATCAATGGTGTATACCGTTCTTTAAATACTCTTAATACTGTTCAAAAGTATTTTCACGAAAGTAACAAACATTATGTAGTGTTCTGTTTTTCGTTATAAAACAGAACAATTGTAGTGATTCTCTTGATATAAATTATATTTAAATGTTCTGTAGAGTTTCTTTTTACATTGATGAAGCAATGAGCAAACAAAAAGTTTGACAACTCTTCGCAATAGTTGCTTGGCAATTTGCGCGACCCCTTGCCTATGTGTACTTTTAGTTTTTGTTAACATTTTTTGTTGCCTTTTATTTTTGTAAAACCAACCAAATTTGGTACAATCGAAACTTAATTGGTACACTGGTACAATTCATCGTTTTTTTGTACAATTAAACTAAAATACCAACGTAGTTTCATAATTTTTTTGGTAGATTAACTCACTTTTCTTTTCAATAATAAAAATTTCTAAACATATCTCCAGCTCTGACCAGAACTACCAAAAATTGCATTATTGTTAATTTGTGTTTATTATGTTATACTAATATATGAAATACATACATACATACATAATTATATCCCTGTATGAAGCCTGGAATTAAGAGTAGCCAAATCGGCACTTTTGGTTTTGTGACACTGTCTACAAGTTTGTCTGCCTTTGACAAGAAAAGTGAAATTTTTAGTATACCCATCAACTCAATATTAATTATTAATTTTGTATTATAGGTATATATTTCATATAGTTTGGTTTAAATATTATAGGGGTAATATTTATAATAAACGAGTGAAATATTTAAAAATTACATTAATAATTATTTGGTTTTATTTTGTGTAAGTAATTACCAAATTATAATTATTTAAATTAAATATTTCATAATAAATGCATTTTTGCATTTTTGGTTTATTTTTTAAAAGTTGAACAAATATTACAGGTTGCAATTTTGAAGGTAATTTGATGAAATGTTGTACATTGCATTCAATTCAAAAGCACGAAACCTACAAAAATTGGTGAGAACCGGTTCGAAATTTCACATTGCCGCCATACAAACTTCTTTCTGGAATAGTGTTTGTGTCCATAAGCCCTCTTATTATTTTGGTATTTAGATTAAATTTGGGAAAAACTTATTTTATTGCAATCTGAATCATCTAATCAAATTTTATTGGAATCGGTCCATATTTTTTATACTACTCTCGGAAATATTTAATTCCACCACTTCCTATTAAATGTTGGTATTGAAATAACAATTGGCTACAATAACTTTTAAGATAGCTACCATATCATAAAGAATGTTGTGCTGGGAGGTCTAATATTAAACATAGGTCTCATATAAGCGCCCTTACTAAAATCACTTGAGGGTAAGAAAATCTCATAAAGATGAAGATATCTAAATAATATTCAAACAAAGAACTTTCACATGAATGTTTATTTGGAGCCCATGGGTCCCAAATAAAGTCTTTATATTCTGTGGCGGGGGTATCAAATGGTCAGGGTTGACTGACTATAATCTTTAACTTGTTTTGTTTTTAATTTTATTGAATAAAAACTGTTATGAATTACTATGTTTGCTTCTTTATTTTATAGCGAAGTTTTGGTACAATTTATGTCAATTTGGTACAATTTTGCCATTGAGACAGTACAATTTAAGAATTTTCAGATTCCAACAGTGTTTTAGAGTTTGATTAGTGCAGAATTTTTATTGATTACGAAGATCACAAGAAGAGAAACGTTTTTTTTAAGATATTTACTACACAAACACTATTAGCGTTTGTGTTTTCAACACTTTTTCCGAACCTAAACAAAATAGTACATAGTGTTTTTTGTTTAACACTGGCTAATAATAGTTAAAGTATGTATAACACTTATGCATATTTGTAGGGTTGTTCTTTTACCCATAGCTTCTTGCACATGGAAAATATTTAAACTTAAAACCGATAGTTATGGTTTCCTCTAACCATAACATGTTAAGAGGTAACCATAATATGGTTGTTGATTCTTGCTGGACGACTAATGCAGCCAAAACATGGTTGCCGGTGACTATATTGAAAATGTTTTTCTCTGCGTGTATGTTTATGACTTTTGTATTAACTATATGTGTAAACATGTATGAATAATGAATGCATTTGATAATAAATATAAAAGTTAAATTGTTTGATAGATACAGATACTTTAATGTATGTATGTATGAGTGCTTGTAAATAAGTTTTTATAATGAGGAATAAGAAGATTTTTTTTTTAATGCGATGCTGTTGATTAATTATTGTTAATTATGTTAAATGCTGATTTTATGTATGTTTGTTTGTTTAATATTTTTGTAAATGTTGCAACATATTTCGTTCGGTGAGCTTGGCTTTGACAAATTATAGATTTTCATAGTAATTTGTTTTTAATTTTTGGTTTAGTAAAAATTATACAATTTTTTCTATGCAAAATGTTTATGTTATGTTTTCATTAGAATCGTAAAATTAATTTTATTCGTTATTTTTAAAATTAGTTAATGTAATTAAAGTATATAAATATTGTATATTTCTTTTCTTTAAATTGAACAAAATAATATTACAAAAAATTTAAAAAAAACGACATACATAAAGTAATCATAAATCATAGTTATTGTTAATACTTTTTACTTTTATTTATGTATTTGTTTTTAATATTTATAACTCTTTGAATTTAATTTGTTTTTTTTTTTTTAATTTTCTTTGGTATTTTTTTTTAGTTTTTTTTTAATTCTTAAACTTTAGCTCTTCTATAGATTAATATTTTTTGCGTCGTTATTGTTTAATTTTTAATAATAATACTACTTTTGCTTTAATAATAAATTAAAAAAAATTCTAATTTAATTTAAAGATCAAAAATTTGCTTGTGAGTTTTAAATATTTTACAAAATAATTTGTATAAATTGTCTTGAAGGATTTTATTAATTTTCTTTTTAATTTTTACTTTAAAAGTAAATTATTATCATTCTTTTTTTATTTATTTTGGAGGAAAATGTGTGTATGGCCAAAAGGAGGTTCTTTTTTTTAATGAAAAACTGATATAAAAATGGACGGTATGTTGATTGGATTATTTTGTATAAGTGTATTATTACTTCCATTTATTATTATTTTTATCTTTATTTTTTTAAAGTCTTTCATTTGCAAATTATTGGAATTATTTTTTAAATTATAAAAGAAAACTATATTTATAGATGGGTTTTGAAAGTTAAAAGAATGTTTAAAATAAACTAATGTTTAGTAAATCCCTATAGATAAGTGATTCATTCGTTAATAATGATTTCCCTAATAGAGCATACTTTATAATTTAAATAAAAACAAGTTGAAGTTCTATAAGTTTAAAAAACGTAGTTAATTACGGGACCATCGTTGGGAGTTGTTAAGGTTTATACAGCAGATAAGCGTTTAGGCGGTTTAAAGAATAAAAAATGTTGGACCTATCCAATTTTATCAAATTGTCTTTCAAGTTGTGCACAAAATTAACTTGAGCAGCCAGCCATCCAACCGAACAGCAGGCTGGCGAACATCGTAAAAATAACTCATGTAGTAAAATATACAAAAAAAAATTTTAAGCGGATACCCCCTTTCCACGGACACTGTTGACTGCTCCCGACAGTAATCCATATGAAAAGCACTTCCCCAATAAACGGACACATTTTAATGGTGCCTTCGGTGTCCAGTCATGTAAGGTTTTACTATATACATATATATTTCTTAATTTTGGGCAATGATATCTGGGCATAAGAAACAAATTTTAGTTATAAATTATAGAGAGCCGCGAAAATGCATTAATTGTTACGTGTTCTACTTTACTACTGCCAATCACCGTATTTTAGAGTTTATATAAATAAGAAAACGAAAACAACAGAGCATGGCTCTCACTAAAATCGCGGACGCTCTTTCACCTTGAAGTTCATGTTTATCATCGCTTCAGTAAAGTACTCTTGGCGTGACATTTTAGCCAATCTGACTCTTAGTTACAATACAAATTTTATAATTTCAAATAAGTAGAATAAGTATTATTGACAATTCAAAAAAAAAACAACATAAAATGCTGTTACACAAAGAAAATATATGTCAAATCACCGCCACTTGGGGGAAGGTTTGCAAAAATTTTCAAAAATATTTTTTTTTGTTCGTTTTTATATTTATCCGTGATTTATATTAACTCAAAGTTAAGAAACGATAAACATGTGTTCAAACACACGGCAGTAAGAAATGGGTTAAGCGCCCAATGGGGTCCAAGTGTCTAAAGCCAATAGTACTAGTGATTTTCCAAGCTCACTTAATGTTAATTTGAGCATTAAGATAGTATTGAAAAATTTACAGTTGAGAATTAGTACTGGAAATGTCTGTACTAGTTTGGTACTAGTAACGTTTAATCTCCGGTAGTGATATTTTTACCTACACAACCATATGAAGGAATGTGTGTACTCCTTTATGTTGTTAGGTAGGTTTTAAATATTGCAGCCGGCCTTAAAAACCTACAACAGCTCAGCTGCATCCGCTTAAATATTGTGTATTACTGTTTTTTAAACTCTCGTATTGCAAACGCAGTATAACTTTCAGTTTATGGGCATTTCCAGCGAAAAGTCTACTTTTTGTAACGTAACGCCAGAAGTATTTTAAATTGTTTCTCAAACTATTTTATATGTATAGTTCACTTTTTTATTTTTTGGTGTTAAGCACAATTAGCTCTACATTTAGTAACAAAAAGGATAACGATTGAACAACATGGTCCGAACATACAACCTTATTTTCAATCTGGCGTTACATTAAAAAAAGTAGACTTTTCGCTGAAAATGCCCATATTTACCTTAAAACAAGCAAAGATTTATAAATTTTATAGCTTGAAAAATAAATCTGTATTAGTTTACTAAAAAAGGTTTAATACAAAACATCTTGCTCAATTCGCAGTCTTATTCAGTTTTGAAATGCAAGTCAAAATTCACTTCCGTTTTTTAAACGTCACGCCAGCGCAGATTTTTGCTTACATCTGCAAAGCCTTAGCGTCGATTACTGTAATTCTTTTCTGAATATAGTGCTACTGCATTACTTTCTCTTACTTACTCTTCATTTAATTTGTTTACATTTTGTGGTACAAATATCACGACACGTCAAAATGGAAATGCCCATATATGAAAGTTGAAATTAGGGAATATAATTTTAATTTAATCACAACTTGCTTTGGCGTTACCATACTTATGTAGAGTTAAAAATAAAAAGTAGATGGCGAAATTAAAGCAAAACGTTTGGTATATTTACTAATAGTTAATATAGAAAAGCCATTTATGAACCAAAAATTTAAAACAGTATTTTTTTTATTCCACTGCAAAAGCACTAGAAAAATTTGAAAAAATAACAAGTATCAAAATATGCTTAAAAAAAAGTGAATTATGCTCTTTAAACTTAAAAATGCCGTTGAAATTTCTTTGACTAAAATATTTACAAAAAAGCTCTGAAACGGATAAATATGTATATTGTTTCTGCCGACATTGGTTGCACAAGAAAAAACACGATTTGCATATTTAGGGTTTCCCTGGTTTGAACCATTAAAGGGCTTATAATTCAGCCGACTTTCACGGTCTAGTCTGTAGCTCGTAGCTATTTCGGCTTTTGGTGCACTACAGCAGGTTGTATACAGTTCAGCGACAGTTTGCATTTTGTCAGAAGTGACTAGCATATTTTCAACATCCTGTGCTCAAAAAGAATTTAATTTATTAAACTTAAAAAATAGTTTTAATTTTTAATGGAGAATTATTTTACAGAGAATACTTTTAAGATAATTTGAAGAATGTGTTTCCAAAATAAAACCTAGGATCGTAGTAACCTCTTCTTTGTTGAAGAGAAAAATAACAATTAAAGAATTTGATTTTTTTTTTGTTTTTTTTTTAAGAAAATTATATTTTCAGACAATTGCAAAAAACATATCACCTAATTTATATTTAAAATTTTATGAATCATTAGTTATGAATAAATTATTTTTGTTTTTTTTTTTTTTTTTTGCAATTTATACAAATTATTTTAATAAAAAGATAAAAGTAAAAACAATCTACCTTAAAAATTAATCATGATTACAATTCTTGGTGAATTTTAATATATCGACTTCAATATTCCCATCCAATCAAGTAATCGATCAATCAAACATATCTTTTATTTGTTATTTATTTTCTATAGTATTCATACATTCCATGATTTATTTTAATAGATATTTTTTGTGTATTTTGTTTCCAAAATCTTTTTTAGATACTTCCGATTCATGTCTGTGTTTTCATATTGAAATCACTGTTTTGGTTTTGGTGATTTCAATATACAGATTTTATACATTTTCTTAATTAGTAAATATTAACACTTAAATACGAGTATTTGTGGTCTCATTTTCTTTATATGTATGTTCACATAATTATAAGTTCACCTCTAAATCGAAAAGATTTTTATTTTATCGATTTACAATCTAAGTACATGCCTTAAATAATTCAATCATTGAAAGGTCCACTTTTTAGTCAGGACGTCAGATGAAAATTTGTTATTTTCCAAAGGGATTGAATGCAGCAAAGCTCCCCTTCAGTAAATAATTTAAGCATTTTTAGTTATGAATTAATTTTTTTCGGTTCGGCGGCAACAATGGTTAAGTCAAATAAAAAAGTATTCAAAATCCAGAGAGTTGAACCCAAACAATAATCAAAAATACCTCACAAGGGTTCGCGAGAAGGGGAGGTATTGGCATTAAATTGAAGCAAAATTTCTATTGTGTGCTTATAAACTGACTATGTTTTTTACATTTTTAAGCATTTAGATGAAATTTACCTTTTAGTTTAATCAATTAAAAGCAAATTTTATTATAAAAATATTGAATTTCAATTTGTTTTTTGTTCTCATCCAGAGTGAATAGGGATGACTTTATCTCCCAAAACACAAATTGTTCTAAATGCATTTATTATTTTTTTTTAATTTTCTGTTTTGGATTTTCTTTAATTTTTTATTTAGGCTTAAGAAAATTTGATTAAATATTATTCTTATTGCTTCTTGATTTGTGTTTATTTTTTGTTTTTCTTTGGTAGATTTTCAGTTTTGTTTTAAAAAAAAATTTGAATACTATTAATGGTTAATTAATTAATTAATTCTAGTACTTCACGTATAAGATTGTAGGTGTGTGTGTGTGTGTAAGAGTGGTTTTGCGTAGATTTTTGAAGTACTTAAATCTGGAGTAGAGTTGTTGAGTAGAGTTGTTGAAAATAAAAAATTTTTAAAAAACTTGAACCAAATCAGAGAAATAATTCTCATGCTATTGCACTCCCGGACATTGTTGTCGTCTGACGTTCACTCTGCATATCACGAGACCGCTCCTGTTCAGCTGATTCAGAACTAACAAAATAGACACATTATTCGTTTTGTGTGTTTTAGTTTTGGTGGCCTGCGGCCTGTGGCTTTAATTGTAATCACTACTTTATGCTTTATGTATTTTATTTGTGTGTACAGAAGAGAGTGGGAGAGATAGAGAAAGCACTTACTTGGATCTTACTGCAATTGGACTGCCAGGAATATCTATAGGATTGGCATTATTGTTATTTGTGGCCGATGAGCGACGACTATTTCCCGATTTGTACGTAAATATTGATTCATTTTCAGTTTCATTTTCAATTTGCTAAATTTATAAATTATTACACGATTTAATTTGTTAAAATGTTTTAAAAAATACAAATATAAAATATTTACCTGTCGTTTATACGATAGTCGTTCACTCGATACAGAACCACACGAAGAACTCTCTGATACTGCTTGTGTTACGGTTGGTACTGTTGGCGGACTACTGGGTCCCGGAAAACGTTTCGAACATACCTGAGATTGTATGTGTTCACAAATGCGACGGAATCGTCTTATGTTACCTTAAAAATGCTAAGATTTCTAAATTTGTTTACTTAAAAATTAATCTTAAACACTTACCCGATAGTAGTGTAAATGTAAGAGCAAATAACATGTCTGCTACATCGCCCTGCTTGCAAATAGCACTGATATCAACCTGTAATGAAAGTACAAGTTGTAACTTCAAATAAAGAACAATGTGCCGAGGTACATAAAACTTAAAAGAAATAACACTTTTGCAATGCACACGGACTGGACAGTATAGATTCGATTGCATTAACAACCAGTTGTCAGATTGACGATTTTGGTAACCAATTTTTTTTCGTAATTTGCAAATTAAAGTTCTAGAATTTTTTTACAATTTTAATAGGACATTCTTGTTCACATGTTATTTATATGGAAAACCTGAAAGTCATAGGCCATCGCGTAGAATTAAAATATGGAGCAGATCTTTTAGTAGAGCTTTTTTTAAGCCAACTAGAAACCTTTGAGATCATAACACCTCAAAAAACAAAAAAAAAAATTTAAGCCCCTAATGTGTATTGTTTTTTTATGCGAACGGGGTCTTAAAGACATTTCAAATATACCGAGTAAATATTACAGCACAACAGAGTACTGTGCAGCTTTTATTTTTTTATCAAAAAATCTGCGTTAAGATTTTAGAAATCTTAAATAAATTAGTATATTATCAAAGTTATTTTCGGGAATACAAAATTTATTATTAATACGATTTCCGTATGACGTGCTAAATTCCCAGTTTTTCATATTTGATAAATACACTGAAATTTATTGTTGAGGGAAAGCTAGCTTCTATGCGCATTTCACTGGTTGCTTAGGCCAGCTCATCAGGAAACCTTTTCCGAAGATTTTAGAAAAGCCAAAAATATTATACAAATAAAACCCTAAAGCGAATAAGAATTATAAACACTCAAAGTCTTACTTGTAACAATATCAAAGCCAAAACAAAACACCAACAATAAACAGTGAGTTTATCTTTTCTTACATTCCCCTACAATTGGTTGGGTTCTTTCCGACTCGAATTGTAGTTGTAAGTGGGTAAAAAGAAAAAAACAAAATTAAAAAACAAACTGCTTCATTCTACTGTCTTCGTAAGAAAACAACAGAATGTAAGAAAAGATAAACTCACTGTTTATTGTTGGTGTTTTGTTTTGGCTTTGCTATTGTTACAAGTAAGACTTTGAGTGTTTATAATTCTTATTCGCTTTAGGGTTTTATTTGTATAATATTTTTGGCCTTTCTAAAATCTTTGGACAAGGTTTCCTGATGAGCTGGCCTAAGCAACCAGTGAAATTCGCATAGAAGCTAGCTTTCCCTCAACAATAAATTTCAGTGTATTTATCAAATATGAAAAACTGGGAATTTAGCACGTCATACGGAAATCGTATTAATAATAAATTAGATTTATTTATTACATTTATTATTATGTAACAATTCATTTCAAAATGTTCTGAATTATAAAATCGATGGAGATTTTGAATTAATAATTTTTAATGTAGCTTTCCTAAATTTAAACGTATTTTAAAAGTAGTTTTGGTTTTACTATGAGTGCAAAAATCTTCGAAATTATCAACACTTAACAAACAGGAATTTTTCTGATTTCTTCCATAATGGTCGATCATTGTTTGTTTTTAAATACAAGAAGAGAAAATAGTATAAACATTAGTAACAATTTGAAAAAGTTTCCACTGAATTAAAAAAATGCATTTTTAAGGCAAAAATCATCAAATCTGCATTTTGGAATTTTTAGGCATAAAATCTGCAAAATGCAGATAAATCTGCACTTCTGGCATCACTGGTAACTGGTCAGCCGTTAAACCACATAAACAACGATTACTTTGTAAATAACACTTTCATTTTTTGAAATAGAATAAGTTATTCTTTGCCTAAATAAATGCAGTGCACTTTTAATGTAGACGTGGCTTTTGATTTTTTGGATTATTGAATTTTTATTAAGCAATGTTTTAAGTTGGTGGGGTGTCATAAAGCCATAGGACATAAAGCCATATGGCGTTAAGTCCTATTCCATTTAAACATTAGGGCATATGCCATTAAGACTCAATATAATGAGACTTAACGCCATAAATTTGTTTCTGAAAATGAGACATAAAGTCATATTTTTTAAAGGATTTTCTCCTCGTTGATAAAACAAGTACCAGCTTCGCTAACTAAAGCTGCCCTGCACAGCCGGCCTTCGGCGCAAGGATTTTATCCTCTATGGTATAACAAACGCTGGCTTCGCTAACTAAAGCTTCTCTGCGAAATCGGCCTTCGTTCGAAAACAAGGCAGATTTTAAAAGCTTTACTTTGCGAAACCGGTACTTGTTATACCAAAAAAGAAAAAAATACTTGCGCCCGCCCTAAGGCCGTCTGTGCAGAAAAGCTTGAGTTAGCGAAGCCGGTCTTTGTTATACCAAAGAGTAGAAAAACCTTGCGCAGGGCCGAAGGCCGGCTATGCAGCGAAACTTTAGTTAGCGAAGCCGGTGTTTGTTACACCAGAAAGAAGAAAATCCTTGTGCCCGGCCGAAGGCCGGCTGTGCAGAGAAGCTTTTGTTAGCGAACCCGGTCTTTGTTATACCATAGAGTAGAAAGAATCCATGGACACTATGACACTGAACGTTATGACATGCCACCGTTTAAACTATCCCATTATAAATACCGTTTAAAATGTTAAAAAATTTTAAGAAATTGCAAATAATTGAAAATGAAATAACTCCTGCAAAAAATGAAATATCTCCCACAGCAAATGAAATAACACCGAAAACCAAAATAAAATGAAATAACTCCCACGCTTATTTTTTCGGGGAATTATTTCATTTGGATTTTATTTCATTATGAAATAACCCCAGGCAAAAAATGAAATAACTCCAAAAAAAAATTAAATAAAACCGAGAGGGTTGGGTTTTTAAATAGTTTTAGGTCACTACGTAAATTTTTGCTGATAATATTTTGTAATATCTTTTTAAAATTCTTTTAAAAACCAAGAATTTTATAAAAATCTTAAATATATTTAACATTTTTTATTTTTCGAATTTATTCTATGAGCTAAGTTTCAGTTATGTATTTTATAAAGCTTTTTTGTAATAGTCCTATTCCTTCAATTTTTCAGAAATTACTTTTTTATACACCACCAGACTATTGTGTTGTATCTTCTTGTTACATTTTACCTTAGCTTTTCTTTGGAATAAATTCGAAAAATAAAAAATGTTAAATATATAAAGTAACCTTCAAAAGGAAATAATTTCCAGTTTCAATCTAAAATATATTTAAAGATCACAGCGTTCTTTAAATTGTTCGTGTACAAGGCGAAGTCAACAACAGGTGATGTAGGAACTACAACAATCCAAAAACAGCAGAAACAACATAGGGTTTTTTCATTGCATTGGTAGTGTGGGTCGAAATGTCAACCATTCTTAGCAAAACACTAACAAATTAAAACAAATAGGTTCGAACTGTCAAAATCAGATGGCATTTCGACACCACCTGTAGTTAATTCGCCTTGTTCGCGTACCATTTACGGCCATTTTCACCAAGTACGGTTATAATTAACTATCGGTTATAGCTGTCAAAACATATTGGTAACCGGAACTTTAATTGGAAGTAAGTTTTAACCGAACTTGGTGAAAATGGCTGTTAATGATAAGTTTTGCGTTGTTTTTCTGATTTAATGGCAACTTTTAAAAAATGCTTTTTAAAAATTAACGTAAGCCTCTAAGTTGGTAAGTTATCAAAACAGCTTTCGAAAGCTAATGAAATTTTCTTTTGAACAAGCTCAAACACAGCTTTTGTTAAGAAACTTAATAAAAGTTTAGCATATTTTAACAAAATATAAAATACGAAAAGAATAAGGGGAAGCTTTTAGAATTCGTCGTAGATTACGATTTTGACAACCACTTGGTCGAGAAATAAATTGACGCACCTTAATTTGCACGCAATAGCTGGTGCAAGTGTAAAAGCGTATTAACGACCTACGTCAACTTATATCTAGTTCTTATATAAAATTGAATATTTGAAAAAAACATTAAAGTAGAAAAAAATATATAACAATTTTTTCCCCTAAGATTAGAGAATGGGAATTATTTCTTATTAAAGTTATTTTTTTTATATTAACTTATCGAATATGGGCAATGAATCAAATTTCAATTTTTTTAAAGCTTTTTATTAAAGAAATAGTATGTGAAGTTTTTGAGGGAATAGGACTATTGCAAGAAAGCTTTATACAAACTGAAATTTTATTCATTAAGAAGGTTTCGTTAAAAAGAGCTAAATTCCCAATTCTTACTATTGATAAACTGAAATTTCACTGGTTGCTTAGGCCAGATCATCAGGAAACTTCATCTAAAAATTTTAGAAAATCTTAAGATATTTGGGGCATTCACAAGGTGTGGTATCATGTTATATTGGAATTATGTTCTAACATTTTGCAATGGTTTAAACATATTTTAAACAAAAAATGTCTTAAAAAAATAGATCTTTGCTTGCTATGTTTATTGTGCTGGCATTAGTTTTTGTAAGCCCTCGCCGTTGATGGTCAAATTTTATCCGGCTGACATCCGTATTTAACCTGCGGCTAGCAATTTTTGCCGCAAATCACCTGCATCAAATTATAACGGATTAGAACTATGCAGTTTGGTAAACAAACAAAATAAAATTTATTTTTGATTTGCGTCTGAAAAATCGATAATGATAGGTAAGAGCTAATTTAATTTACATTTAAATTCATGGATTAGAATTAAAAAATATTTTTAAGTTTGGTAAATATTTATTTTTTATATTTGTTTTAAATCAGATGATTTAAATTCAAAATAGCACTCTGAATTAGGAGGGGATGTTCACAACAGTCGCATTTTGACTTTATGACACCTTGTGAATCACCAAATTATACAAATAAAACTGTTAAGCGAATACAAATTATAAACACTAGTTTCTAATATTATTTGTTAAAGAAAACAAAAGAAGTTTACAACGGAATGGTTGGTAAATGCGGTGTGTTTTAAAAAACTAACGGCGTTACGTCCTACGTTGTTATGACTTGCGACCCAATTGTGTTCCGAGCATTAAATTGACGTGAATCTGAAGATCAATTTATAAAAAATTTAAAATTTTAATATACATATATTTATACAATTAAAACTGTAAAGCATCATTCACAATCCCAGAAACCATTTCACTTGGTTTGCAAATTTTACCCACAACAATATTATGCATTTATTATTATTGTAATATTTCCCCTTTTCACATAATTGCGATCATGAAAAACTCCCATGAAAAATAGGTAATTCATAGGAGAATAATAACGTGAAAATGTTCACGGGAATAAATTCCCCTTATCGTGAAAAGTTTTTTCCTTCCTAAATTGTTCACATTTCCCTTAGATTTTCTCACTTTATTTTTGCTAGGGAACAGAACATGTATGTGCGTAGTTCCTCCTATAAATCGAATATTAAGGGCTAGATCCGTTAATAAGGCACCAACCGATATATTGGACAACAAAATGCATAAAATTTAAATTTAAAATTCAATCAACCTTTCCCTCCAATATTAATCATTTAGCTTTATTATTTTAACTTTTCTTTAAAATATATCAATGTATATTTTTGAACACAAAAATTTCATTGATTTTTAATATTTTCTAATCTTCTTCTTTTTTGTTACATTCACTGGAACTGATAGCGTGAAATATTTTTCACATGAGATTCATGATTGCTTTTATCCCTTGGAGGGGAATGAAAGTTCCATGGAAACAAATATTCCACTTGTTATTCACGATAGGGGTGATTATCTTAAATTTTCATTCAAAACTAAATAAAATTATTTTAAACGTCAGAAACAATTTCATACAAATTGTTGCTGAAGTTCTAGTTGGCACAACTTTAAAAAAAAAATTAATGACATTTTTGTTTAGAAAATTAAAGAAAAATATATGAAATACTTTGGGAAGAAACAAGATAGAAGAAAAAAAACGAAATCGTTGCTCTGATTGTGAACAAAGCTTAAAGTATACACTTGTATTTGTTATTTTTATTCACTTAAATGCGTTCAGGCTATATTATGCCTTAAGCAGCCATTAGTTTGATAGTGGGTACCTACTTTATTACTTTATAACTATTTAATTAAATATTAATGTAAATCCTCTTTACACTTTTAATTAACACAGCCAGGTAAAAATTCTTTTAAAATTGCATTTACATGCAAAGACATCATGTGGTGTTTAATATATTTAACCTCTTTTTTTTAATTTCTTTTTCAATAAAGTAACTGCTAATGTCTTTCGTAAAATGTGCAAACTTCTATCGGTAAGCAACCTCTAAATTATTTTGCTAAGATAGTCATTGAAAAAGGGGGACAAATATGAGAAAATTAGATAAGAAAGAAGAAAAAGCAATTACAGCATAAATAGGATTTTTTTAATTGACCTTCTTTTAGTTATTTAACTAGTTCATCGTTCAGAAATTTTTTAAATCTTTAACTATTCTAAGACAACTTACTAAAATATGTCCTCATCTCAAATGCAAACGGACACAATTGAGTTTTAATTCATTGTGGTTTGCTTTATCAAACTACATGCTGACGCAAATTTGTCGGCCCCTGCCATCAAAAATGGCGCCTTTATTAAAGAAACTCAAACTCCAAGAACACTTTATTATTGATTTTATAATGTGGTAGTTTTCTTGGAAAAAAAATTAAAGTCTATTTACGTCCGTTTGCATTTAAAGTGACGAAATGTAGAATGAATAAAGAAATTGTGTTGTTTAAAATTACCTGAAATTTAACATGTCTCTGAAACATGACCGGTCCATTGCCATTGCGTTTATATTCAACACGAAATGAGGATGGAGAAACCACACTGTGCGATAATTCCGCCATCTAGAAGAAAAAAGCGAACTTGAAAAACACAACACTGTTCGCAAATTTAAAATAAATGCATCGTGACTTACCGACAAAAAGGCGTGAATCAAATGGGCTTTAACGGTAGCAATTGGTTTTCCTTTGACCAAAATCGTAAAGGTTTCATCTTTTTCTGTTGTTATAAGATTACCAAACCAAGAACGTTTAGTTAATTCTGGGGACGACTCAGGCGTCAGATGAACTTCGTCAGCGGAAACTTTGATAGAACATAAAAAAATCACAAATTAGAAGATAAATAAGAATATTAGGGCGATCCCATAATATCTAGCGAAAACGTTCGCATAGAAAAGTTGACTATGAAAAACATTTCGTTTTCAAAGTTTTCCACTTTCATTGTTTCGCCAGCGATAACGTTCGATACTCTAGAACAAACAGTAAAATATTGTTTTAATAATTCTTACCCTGAAGTTTTCTTCGATGAAAACGTGGACTACCTAAGAAACTGTTTTTAATGTTGGTAAGTCTAGTTTTCCACAATTGCCCACCGGGTGTATTGCACGGTGAACCCGAAATGGCAGCTGTACTATTATTCATCAAAGGCGATGTTGTAGGATTCAGAACTGAAAATGTTTTAGAAAATTTAGAAAAAGTTCCCAACAGAGATTTATCAGTAAATTACCATTATTGGCTTCAGGGTCGTGAAACATGCTAATGGCGATTGTGGGCCCTGAATTGGCCCTCTGATGTACTGTTGCAGAATTCCCACCAGGACTGCCGGGAACACAGCTAGTTTGTACTGTAGATGACCGTTCGTTGCGTGATTCTCTTCGTTCTCGCAGCTCGCGAGTCACAACTTCATTACTACTGCCACTGCTGTGACCCTCAACACCTGCCGAGTGTGACGATGTTCGACTATTAGGAGGATGGTGTGCCGATGATGAACGCTCTCTATCGCCGTACGTTGAATGGCGCGACGAATGACCCGACGATGAGGCTGGCGACGAAGGTCTGGACAAAACATTGGCCTGCTGTTGAGCCGAACTAATCGGAGAATTACATCGCGTTGGACTATGATATGAAGAAGAACGCATCGTAGAAACCGATGTAGGTGAACGTCTTTGATGATTACGTGTACTACTATAGGATCGGAAGCTGTTAGTGTGATTTTTTTGGAATTTGGATTTTGATGGTGTTTCGTTGTGTTTTTTAAGCAGGTGATAGAGGCATTAGTATTACAACAAGAGATGTTTGTTTTCGCATTTTATTTGAATGATGACGTGTTCAAATGTTTTGTGTTTGAAACAACATACAATTTACAACAACATGTGCAGGAAGCAATGATTGATTTGAATTTTGCATCATGAAAATATAAAAATATATACATATGTGTGTGTGTTAAAGACAAATTATAGTATTTTATTCGACTAACGGCCATTTTCACCAAGTTCGGTTAAAACTAACTTTCAATTAAAGTTCCGGTTACCAATATGTTTTGACAGCTATAACCGATAGTTAATTATAACCGATATTGGTGAAAATGGCCGTAAGCAGCATTTTGTAAACGCGGGAGCGATGATTAAAGCGCCAAATGAACCGCACTCGTTAGGTTGAGCAAACATTTGTAAAAGAATATAAAGGATGTTTATACGAAAATCAAACATTTTTAATTTTCATGCAAACATCTAGTTCTTGTTGTCAAGCCGCTTGCGTTGTTTATTTGGCCCTTAGGTGTTAAATATTTACATCTGGATGGCAAATGCGGCATGTACTATTCTTTTTTAGCTTTAGAATTTTTAAATTTATATTAACGATGAGGTGAAAATTGAAAAAATCATAAATATGCTCAATTCGATATCAATTAGAAATGTATGATTTTAAATTGGACAATTGCAAATATATGAATTCAATTTATTAAAGGATTTTGCTGTTTTGGCGAATATCGTAACAAAACCACATACAACCATTTCAAAATCCTCCAAATTAAAAGTTTGGCAAGAAGGTGAAATATGGCGATAATGAATGAATTTGCAATAAAAACAGATCGGCTTTCTGTTCTCACTAATGGTCAACCTCTGTAAAATCCATTTATGTATTTCTTTGGCATCTTAGATCGGAACGAAATTATGTGAAAATCAATATACACCTAGCTTTTCTTTTATTCCAAAAATTGTTCCTTTACTAAAATTGCTTAAAGAACTCTCTTTTGTTTAATCGACAAAAATCAGCAAACACTGAGAGCAATTCTCCCGTTCCGGAAACTCCCTGGATATTAAATTTTTATCAATTCCTGCTTTTCCGGAAATTAAATGCGGGATACCCAGGTTTTGTCCAACTAAATTTCAACACGATAACAGTATTTGTTGCGGCTTAGGGCTCATTTAGCTAATTTCCGAGGGTGGTCTCTATATAGGGCCTAAGGATAATTACGGACCGATCTTAACGAAATTTGTTGACGAATTAAAATTTAATGGCAATCGGTTAATTCCGACAGCAATTTATATTGGTTTTTGCCTATTTTAAGTAAGGTTGTTCCATATTTGGGTGAATAATTATAGTTATATCTCTTTTCTTACGGAACTGATTGTGCTCAATCCCAAACTGCTCAATAGCACTAATAACAATTTGACACCCAGATTTCTCTTTTTTGAGTAATGTCACTATTGAAGTAAATTACTGATGTGTATATACTGACCCAAGAAAGAAAGTCACACCCCCATTTTATTAGTTTTCAGATATTAATTTTTACGTTTCTTATCTTTCAAAATCCTGATCAAAACATGACGTCAACATCGCCTGACATTCAACAATCACCCTTATTAGGTTTGGCGTATTTAAAAAACGCCTACGACTCTTTGGTAATAGATTAAAAAGAACGTGAACTTATTTCCTTTAATCTATTACCAAACAGTCGTAGGCGTATTTTAAACACACCAAACACAATACGGGTGATTGTTGAATGTTGTTGACGGTACGTTTTGATCAGGATCTGATAGCGATAGTATAGCAATTTTTTTGGGGATGTACAATTTTATGCTTGTTCTTTTGGCGGTGTTAATTATGGGCCACTATCACAATTTTTTTATTTGATCTCTATTTCTATTTCTATTCTAGTGCTAACTTCCATCCTATTTTTTCTTAGCGAAGATAGTGTTTTTCTTTGCTTAGAGTGCCACTTTTCGTATTTTCTGTTTTTATTTCATTACCGTTTGCATTTTAATCACGCAAATAAAAATTAATGAATACAAAAACACTCGAAACCAGAATCAGCCGAAATCTCAAACTGACCCGAAACTTCAAAATGGATGTATGAATGCATGTTTGTATGAATTAATTAATTGTGTACATTATCATACGATATCAAGAAACAATTTTTCCATTTTTTGCTCACTGTCCACTCAGTATTACTTTGAGATGAAATTCGCAGATTCAAGAAAAAAATTCTCTGGTTTCATAAACGTATTCCAACTTGTCGGTGTTTGCAAGAACTTTTGCGTTATATTGCACACACAAAGACTAAAAGCCAAATTTTCAACAAAAAAAATTCCGTTGATACTAAGGAAAAAGTCTTAAATTCTTAAGGCCTTATTCATAAAAAATATTTCTTGTTAATAACAGGCTTATAAGATAAATTTTATATGAAAATTTGTTTAATAAACCTCTTATAAAACTGAATTATTTTTTATGAATAAGGGGGTTAAAATTTCAGCTACAGTACAATACGCTTATAAGAAAGCCTAAAAATGCACCGATTTTCTTTCTTATATGCGAGCTTTCTTATAAAGAAAACACGCAAATAAGAAAGATATTTTCTTACACTCACAATATTCTGTACGTAAAATTAACTGAAATTGTAATATAAAATAAATGAAAGTTCAATTAAAAACCGGTATACCTATTTTTCATTTATTTTTAACAAAAAGTTCATTTAATTTTTACTGTCAAAAATTCAACACCATATTCCGTAAAATCAAATAAATATTCAGTAATTTTGTAAAATTTTACTGTCAAAAATTCAACACCATATTCAGTAAAAACGATTAAATATTCTGTTATTTATTAAAATTTTACTGTCAATTTTTTACTGTCAAATTGGCCCCATATTCAGTAAAAACAATTAAATATTCAGTTATTTTATTAAATCTTCGAAAGAGCCGAATTTCTTAAAAATACCAGACACCTGTCCGCTTGTATTTCTTATAAGCGAGAGAGGGAGAATATATTTATTTACTTACCCAGTTACACACGTTTGTTTTACTTTTGTTGTACTGACCACGTTGTTTTACTTTTAAAATTTGATGTATTTAACTAAATTATTTTAACAAATAGGAAAAGTGTATTGCTTACACAAAACAAGCAATTCATTTTTTATAGATAAGTAAAAATTAATTTTTGGTAGTAAAATTATATACAATAACTGAATATTTAATTGTTTTTAAAAAATATGGTGTTGAATTTTTGACAGTAAAATTTTATAAAATAACTGCATATTTATTTGTTTTTACGGAGTATGTAGTTAATTTTTTGACACTTAATTTATAAAAGATAACTGAATATTGATTTGTATTTACGGAATTCCCGGTTGAATTTTTGACAGTAAAAATTAAATGAACTTTTCGTTGCTTTAAATCACATTTTCATTTAATTTTACATAAAGAAGAATTTTACTCAATCAACGGACAATATTAACTGCAACTGAAAATCCGTATTAATATGCACTTAGTTTTTTGAATAACTGTTAGAATCAGTTAAAAATAAAATTGCTTGGAATTTTAAATGTTTATTTATTTAAAAATGACTGAACGGAATATTTCTTAAATAAACTACAGTCCGTTACTGTAATAATATTGTGAGTGTATATATGTACATCAGTAACAGAATTTAAAAAATGTCCTATAGAAATATATAGTAATTGAAATAAAACTTTTTAATACTTATACATACTAAACATCATTTTGTACTAAATTTCGTTTATTTGTCGTACAAATATAAATATATAAGTACAGAACTAACTGCCAGGCCCACGATGTCGACAAGAACATTTTTTTCGCATATTTATATTGAAAACAATTGTAAAAAACTAAAATTTGTTTTTGCTTTCAATAAAACAAAACAAAAAAAAAACAGATGATTGCACTTTACTTAAAATCACATTCGATAAAAAAAGTAATTTGGTAAAAAAAATATTAATTCCTAGTTTTTAAATTAGATTTAATAAAAAATCAGGAAGAAGAATGAACGCATAGTTTAAAAACATGTGTTTACTTAAAAAATACTAAATATGAAGTTACACTGAACAGATGTAAATTGTAAATTATACACAAAAAAAAATCTATTTTAACCGAGGTAAAAAAATTCAATTGTGAGAATACTACTTTCTTATACACGTACTATTTTCTATGGAATGAGCATAATTTTTCTTCAGAATTTGTTTCTTATAGAAGAGTTTTTCTTATAAGCGAGTTTCCTATATGAGGATTATTTAGCAACCAGTTATACATAAATGTGTCTGAAGATGTCTTTCTTATAACCGAGTTTTTCTTATAAGCGAGTTTCTTATATGCGTATTGTACTGTATTTACAAAAAATTAAGCTATTTACAGTTGGAAAAGGGTATTTTAAGCTTAACACAAAAATCAGTAACACATTCACGGTCCCGAAACTGTCCTTTAGCTCAAATTTGGAATTTTGGCGCTTGTGACTTTCTTTCTTAGGAGAACAGTATAAACTTTATAGGGTCTTAAATGAATATTAAGAGTGATTTACATGAAATAGCAAACTTCATATTCGTTCATACACCAGTGCTAATCAGGGGAATAAAACTGTAAAAAAACTCTGTTTTTAACGATGGTAAATTAAATTTCTTCTTCATGTTGAATTTGTTAGGCGTCGAAATTGTTAAAGAATTCCTTTTTCTAATGTTGAGTCACAGAATACACAGAACTGTCACCAGACGGAAGATTTTGCCTTTTCTTTTGTCTCCTTTTAAGAAATCTGCCCTTTTTGCATTTCTCTTTGCACCATCTTTTTTGCCACAATACAATGAACACAAATTTATTAAGTTGAAATTAACATGAAAAACTGTTGTAAAAATTAACTTTTAAAATTACCACAACACTAGCAAATAATATTTAAGTGAGTACCCAACAAACACGGAGGTTTGATTTCAAATTGAAAGTGATTTGAAATCAAACGTTTTCTCAAACGACAAACGTTTGATAATGATTTGAAAATCATTTGTAAATCATAGCGTTCTCAACAAAAAGGGGAAATTATTTTCAAATTGAAAAATGCCTTTATTTTCAACTTGCTTTCAAACGTAATTCTCAAATGTTTTTCAACTGTGGATTATAATAGAATGTGGAATATAAATAAAACTATTTAATTTTTTTAATTTAAATTTATTATTTATTTAAATAAACTTTGAGATAAACATTCGGTACCATAGCAAAAAGATGAAATAGTGTTCTTTCCGTCTTCTAATTCTTGGAAAGACAAAATACTTGGCTCCCTTTTATTTTGAGGATTGTAGCACTGCGATCGTTCAACAATCTTTCTTCACTTTCCTGTTTTATTATTTTTCTTTTTTTTCGTATTTTTAAACATTGTATTTTCTCACAAATTATTTTTATTTTTTACTAGAAATAAACTGTTCACTTTATATTAAAATTTATTTTTAATAGTAAAACACATGTAACCACAAGGAAAAATAATTTAACTTTAATCGCCATTTTTAATGCTTACATTTATTTTTCGCTTTAGTACTGCCAAGTTTATTTTTGATTTGATTTTAACTTTGACAAACATTTGACATCAAATTGAAAAAACATTTGATATCAAATGTTTATTTTCAAATCATTATCAATTTGAATTTAAATCTTAAATCAAACAATTGAAAAACGTTTGAGAATTGCGTTTGATGTCAAATGATAAAGTCATTTCATATCAAAAGTTTGACTTCGTGTTTGTTGGGTAAATAACATTATAAAACAAAACAATATAACTAAATGAATTTTTTTCACTAAACACAACGTTTGTTGAACAAATGCATTTGTATAACGTGGTTTGTGTTTTCTTATTTTTGTTTTGATCACGCCATTTGTGTTGATGGTTGCGGCCTGTTTTTACACATTGCCACTTCACACTACCACAAAAGCTTTCTGTCTGTTTCTTCGAAAGCTGCCTGATTTGAGCCCATTTCACAAGTCATTTTTCAGAGTTCTGTGTATTCTGTGTGTTGAGTTGTCAGTTCCTTTTTGCTCCCAAAGAATTAATATTCGCCTAAGACTTAACAATTTTTAGCCCAATTAGAAAACTTGGTGTCTAAAAATAACTTCAATATTAAAATTTTCCATTTTTTTATTAACGAGATGCTTTAGATTATATTATTTAAATCTGATTTTCTAGTAAGAAATAAAAGCTTCATTGGCGAATTAAGTAAATAAATAAATAAAAAAATTTGGCGGAAATTTCGGAACACTGGAACACGATTTTAATTTTCTGCTTTCCCGGGAGTCGAAAAAGTGCGTAAAAAGAAAGCCCCTAATTATGATACATCCATCTCTAATCGAAAAGTTTAGAAAATTATTTCTTAGTTGGATCCGGTTTCTATACAATAATAAAACGATTGGAATTATAACCTCTTTGCTTTCTTTTAAATTCGTATTATTCAAAAATTATGACCGCATTTCGATTATGCAATTAACGCCGAGTAAAGGCCTAACCATAATATGCATAGCCTTGCTTAACCTACTGTCAAAAATTAAGAAAAAAGTCTCTCAAATGTTAAAAAAAAAAACAAAAACAAACTAAAAAACATTTGATTCCGTACGGAATGTGCGATAAGATTCGCACCTTGCTTAAGCAAATGACAGTTTCATTAAACTTAGCAAAAAGTTCAATATGGTTTGCCTCATATGATTTACATGTATTCGCACATTTGCTTAAGCCAATTTAAGCAAATTGTGGTTGGGCCTTAACTCTTTCCACATTCACATTTAAATTTAATTTTCAAGCATTTTTTCAATAAAATGTAAACAAAACAACTGTATTGTCAACCAACCATTTTCTATAACTACTAAGCGATTAAAAATTCGGCTTAAATCTAGTTTACCGACGCAGCTCCAAATAAAAAAAACAAGTACCTAGGATGATAGAAAATTAAAAAATAAGAAGAATATATAAAGTGAACAAAGTGGCGCAAACACAAAGTTTTCGAGTCATGGACCTCTAAAGTTTTCATATAAATATGCGATTTTCCATTACATTGCTGAATGTATAGATCCAATCCAATATTGGTATTATTTTAAAGCTCTTAAATAGATTTTTCTGAATATACAAAATTTATATCAAAATCGTTAACTCCCATTACAATTTTTACAAAATTTGACATAAAAATAGGTTAACATGTTTTTTATTATTAAAAGTGCAAAATATTGGTTTGTTTTTAACTTTTGATTGTCAAATTTAAAAAAAATACAGTCGAATTTTGCTTAAGTTTGTTTTTTAAAAAATATGTTTATGAAAGCTGCGTCTTTTCTTCAACACAAAAGTTGACAACATTTCGAACGAAAAATATTTAAAAAGTCTGTGCAAGTCGAATTAACTGTGCAAGGCGAATTAACTACAGGTGGTGTCGAAACGCCATCTGATTTTTACAGTTTGAGCTTATTTGTTTTGATTTGTTAGTGTTTTGCTAAGAATGGTTGACATTTCGAGCCGTAAACACTAACAATGCAATGCAAAAACCTTATGTTATTTCTGTTACTGTTGGATTGTTGCAGTTTCGACACCACCTGTAGTTGAATTCGCCTTGAGTCTGTGTTCATACGACTCATGTTTTAATGACATGATTGCTACTTTAATGGCGAGTGGGACGAGGGGAAACGAAACGAGTACACATATGCATGTACTGTCAGTACGCTTTGCTTTTTCATTAGTTGTTTAATTTGGTTTTTTATTTTCAATATCAAAAAAGCACACATGCATACGCACGACTATACAAAATAAAAAGCCTGTTGTCAACATGACAAGAATAATTTGAACGCCAATTCATGTTCAAAGAAGAAAAAGGAAGAATCATGTCAATAAAACATGAGCCGTATAAACGCAGACTAACGAAAAAATATTAAAACAAAAATGACAAAAAATAATATTAAAATGCTTATCCATGCGTCGTCGTGCAACTTTTTCAACCCCGTTTTCTTCCCTACACCTCTTGCTAACAAACAAAATGATGCATGCAAAAGTTGCGGTGTTAATTGCATAAAGTACTGAAAAATGATTACAAAAACTACGACTATAATTTATTCAGAGTCTATTTACATTCAACAATTTTCTGTTCTGCGATTGAAAGCTTATACATAGTAATTGTAACACGGATCCGCAAAAATTACATAAAATTCTTACTAATTTTGTTAACATTGGTAAGAAATTTACCTCTTATCTTTTACTTTTACTGCAGTTTATAAATATTTAGTACGTGAAAAGTGTTTTAAGCAAATTTATATCAATAAAATAGGCACTTTTGAATATTTGTTATCTATATAACGCCACTACTAACACGTTCACATACATTAAAATCTATATGATATTTTTTTTACACAAACTATGTACATATATATTTATCTTACTTGAAAGCTTGTCTTCTTGGCGTTAGTGGAGACCCTTCTGATATTTGGCCATAACTAGTGGAGTTTGTACCATTGATACGACACGTATCTAAACGTTTTCTAGGAGGATCGGCGGCCTCGAGTTCACTGCGAGATTTTTGAGCGATTTCTTCATCATCTTCTAATGCCGGACGTCTGCGTTTACGATCCAATAACAAAAAATATATAACTTTTTCGGTATTGTGTCTGAAAATTTAAAAAAAAAATTGTTGTTTAAAATATAAAGCTAATAAACGCGTTTCTTCATTTACTTACGTTGAACTTAATAGTTCTTGAATTAGTTTTTCTTTTTCCTTAAAACAACCCAAGGAACAAATGGCATTTAAAACATCAGGATCCACAGCCGATGCAGAAGGTATAACATGCGTCTGAACAACCTCCATCATGGGCAACTCTAATTCTAATTCCCCCTTGCCACCAGCAGTAACCCATGGATGTCGATTTATTTCAGTCAACTGTCAAAAAGTAAACAAAAACCTTTTTTTATTTTTATGATTTTTAACTCATATACATAAGTACGTATTTATGTGTTGTGCATCGTCGGTACTGATAACCCAGTTTGCCAGAATGTCGTTGACGACATCGTCATCAATAATGAATGCACGACATGACCCCTATCGTCTTGGTTTTCTAGAAGACAATTTAGAGGAAATAAACGTGTACTACAGTTTAAGCGACATAGTCATATAATTTGTCTTCCATTTAACTCTATGTGGGACAGCATGGGCGACATTGTCTTATAACGGGCCCGCCATCTAACGTTTTTTTTTCAACTAGTGCTTATTTCGTGAATGGTAACACTTTGCTCATGCCTGATTTACAGATAATAAGTTTTATCCTTCCGCTGAACGAATTGTGTATACGCTTGAACAACGCTGGGAAATATGCGTTTTCGCTTCGCTAAGTGGGCCTGCGATCGACTTACAGAAGATGCCGATTTTGCCAAAAAAAATCATCTTTTTAGATGAAGCTCATTTTGATCTTGGCGGGTATGTTAACAAGCAACATTGTCGCATTTGGGGCACAGAAAACCCGCACGCATACATTGAAAAGCCGTTGTACCCAAAACGAGTCACTGTTTGGTGCGGATTTTGGTCCAGAGGCATAATTGGGCCATTTTTCTTCGAAAATGAGCAAGGAGTGGCCGTAACAGTCAATGGCGATCGTTATCGGGCAATGTTGAACGAATTTTTGTTCACAAAAAATTGAAGAGGAGGATATTGGCAACATTTGGTTTCAAAAGGACGGCGCTACATGCCACACAGCCGCAGAGCTGATGTCGTTTGGCCACCTCGGAGCTGCGACACCGTTGGACTATTATTTGTGGGGTGCCGTCAAAGAGTAGTGTTACGCTGACAAGCCAGAGATAATTGACGCTTTAAAGGACAATATTCTTGAAGCCATTGGTGAAACACAGCTGCACAAAATCGATAATGTGCTTAAAAATTGGACCGATCGTGTAGGCTACTGCATGGCCAGCCGAGGCAGCCATTTTAATGAAATTATTTTCCATTATTAACCGGAAGGATTGTACTTTCAAATAGAAAAAGAAATTTGAGAAAATATTCAGTAGTTTTTTTTATAGCATTAACAGGTTTCATTGATCCAACGAAGCGCTGCACAGGTTCCTTTTTAATGCAATTTTTCATGAGATTAATGTCAAAATTCATTGGTATTGTGATGCAAATTCTTTCAGTGTGCTGCACGCAATTTTAGAGCAATTTTTTTTCAAGATGTCATGCGGTCGCGACTACAGGGGAAAAAATTAATTTGTACTCATCTCAACCCACCCACCTTAAACGGGAAAAAACTATACCATTTCTATGGTCTTTCCAAAAGAAATTTTGCAAAATGGTATGTTTCAGTTGAAGGTTCCTAAACAATCCCCCCCCCCCCACACCCATCCCAAAGGAGCTCAAGTCGGATCAAGTTTGTGTTATGTAAAGGTATACATACATATGTTTATGAATATAATCACATAAGTTTATATATTATATTATAATCATATCTTCTTTTATTTGCTCAGGTTGGCAACAAGAGGGCGACAAGAGATGAGCATTTATAGATATTCCACAAACAATTAATATAATCACTACAAATGATCATATCTTATTACACTTCCAAAGCCGTTTTTTGTTTTTTTCGATACTTTTGGGTCGTCCATGATTATTTTACCAGCCCCTGTATGTACGTGTCCAAAATTTTACCTAGGGATCAAACATGCTTTTCTCAAGTTTGATACCAAATTTCAGCAATTTAGTAAAGAAATAAAGAAGAAAGAAAAAGTATTTTCAAAGGTTTTCTTGGGAGTCAAAAATGTTCATTAATAATATTTAGTTTAAATGTGCTAATTTCTCAATTCTTACTATTGATAAACTGAAATTTATTTATTTAAGCCACAACAAAATTACAAAATATTTATGACTTTGTTTTTGCTTTCAATGTAATTCTTTTGCGTTGCGTTGCGTTTTACATTGTTATGGCCTTAGTCTCACTAACTAATAGTTTTTAACAAAAGTAGTGGTTATGCTAATTTGGTCAAATATTTAATGAGTGCGACCATGGCTTTAGTAGCTTGAACAGTTACAGTACTTTTCGCTTATAGTCACATCCATTATTTGAGGACAAATCGTGGAGAAAATAAAATAATTTCATATTTTGACCCCCTAAAAGGCTCAGAGTTGCATATTGTATACAAAAATAGTTAAAATAATAATAACATATTTAATTCTTGATACCGAAAACAAAATCTATTTTTTCAAGTGGAGGGTTGGTGAGAAAAATTAAACGATTCATTTCATATGGTTTCTGCCTTCGAAAACAACTTTTTAATAATGTGACTACACAGAAAAAAATAAAAATTTATTTCAATTAAAAAATTTGTGGTATTTATTAAAAAATTAATTAAATTGGAACCAGTAAGCAAATTAATAGTATCAATTAAACGTATCAATGCCGAGGGCGAAAGCAAAAATGGGCTAAAAGTGCTTAATTGAACCAACAAAAATGGCCATAGATAAATTTTTTAATGTTTTGTTATATTTTAACCTTCACCCTAGGCGAAAAGGATATAAATATATAAGTTTGGCACTCCGTTTGAAATATCTAAAACATTGATCGTAGACCCTATCAAGTATATAGTATATATTCTGGGCTCGAAGTTGATTAAACGAAGTCTATCTGTCTGTTGAAATGGATTTTCCGAAGAAACTGGAAATGATGGGGACTTGGTTGTAGTATATTCATGTAATTTATATTCCATTAAATTTTTCTATTGAAATTCAGCCTGATCGGCCTAGAAATTGCTAACATATAAGCAAACAACCACGGCCGCCTATAATTTTACCCGTAAATCGCTTATTGTGGTTGTTTTTTTTCTTGGTATATCTGGACAACGACAACAATAAATTTCAGTGTATTTATCAAATATGAAAAACTGGGAATTTAGCACGTCATACGGAAATCGTATTAATAATAAATTTTGTATTCCCGAAAATAACTTTGATAATATACATACTTGCATGTGCCCGTGCAAAAGAACTGAATTGGCAAATTGTTTTTTGTTTTTTTTTTTTTTTGTTGTTTTCTTACGAAGACAGTAGAATGAAGCAGTTTGTTTTTTAATTTTGTTTTTTCTTTTTACCCACTTACAACTACAATTCGAGTCGGAAAGAACCCAACCAATTGTAGGGGAATGTAAGAAAAGATAAACTCACTGTTTATTGTTGGTGTTTTGTTTTGGCTTTGATATTGTTACAAGTAAGACTTTTAGTGTTTATAATTCTTATTCGCTTTAGGGTTTTATTTGTATAATATTTTTGGCCTTTCTAAAATCTTTGGAAAAGGTTTCCTGATGAGCTGGCCTAAGCAACCAGTGAAATGCGCATAGAAGCTAGCTTTCCCTCAACAATAAATTTCAGTGTATTTATCAAATATGAAAAACTGGGAATTTAGCACGTCATACGGAAATCGTATTAACAAGTGCCATAGTTTGAAAATTAGTTACAAGCATCTTGGTTATTAATACACAAAATTCGACAAAAGCGGGATTGGTTAAGTGGGCATGAAACTTTCCATTTAAAGACATTATAGATTTCGAAATGTCGAAAGATTGGCAAGCGCCAAAGTTTCTACATTAGGTAAAAGTTATCAATAGTTATCAACAGACTGCATCCGACAAAATGTGTGCGGGAGAGGAGAAGTGGGCGCGGCATGAAATAGATTTATTTATTTCTTATATAAAGTTAATATAATTAATTGTTTTTATTGCACCATCGTGAAGGGTATATAAGATTTTGCATAGCTAAATATACCATTCTTACTTGTTTTTAAAGTCAAACTATAGTTATACTTTGATACTTTAATCGATGTTTTGTATTAGTCGAGTTATTGCCCGAATAATTATTCGATTCCCGCTAGAGCCTGTATCCTGCTGATGAGCATAGAGCTTCTCGGGATTAGCTTAGGGAAAAACGTCATGTAATAACAGAGACAACTTTTTAATTAAGAAATAGCATCAAAATAATCTTTCAAAAAGACTTTTTAAATATTTACGTTTCTAACAATTTCTTTCTTTTATTTTGTTTTGATGAAACTTGTTTTAGAAAAGATTCTTTCACTTACAATAATTATTGTTGAAGTTGGAGATATTCGAGGTATGGCGTTATAAAGCAATTTTTCTATTCTTTTTCTTGTATTTTCTAAAAATTAGTAGTTTTCCATTTACCACTTGGATCTCTTTTAGATTTTTTCTAACAATTTTAATGGTCTTGTTAAGGTCTGGTAGAAGGTTGTTTTCATTCGTCTCAAAAAATAATCATCTGAATCATGGTGAAAAGTCTGTACTAAATATTCTTAAAAATGAATCATTCCCAAACTTTTTGGTTTCAGTCTTTGGACTTTAATATATTTTAAAAAGTTGTTACTACGTATGAAATGTTCCTATTAAGAAACAATAAAAGGGAATTTAAAACGTACCGGCTTATTTTTGTTTACATTAAAGAAAAAATCTAATACTGTGAAAAAACAAATTTAAGATTAATCAATTAATCGACATTAATTATTCGAAATATTCGGTAATCGAAATAAAGCAGTTTTGAATTATTCGAACAATCAATCGCCCAAAATTAATAATCGTTTGAATACCCTATTTAATACTTTACTTGCGCTAGTGTTGAGTATTGAAAAGTCATTAACCCAGTCGCAAATAACACTCCTTGTTATTACGAATTAGACATTCTTGTTTACTACTGAATATAAATAAAAAAAAAAAAATTTAAAATGACTCACCGTCAGTCTCCGTTCTGGATTTACTTCAATCATACCACGCAGTAAACTTTGACAATCGGGTGGTACAAAATGCGGTATATGGAACACACCCCTCTTGACTTTTTCCAATAGTTGTCGCAAATTGTCATCATCGAATGGCAGAGCGCCGACTAGAAGTGCGTAAAGGATGACACCACAAGACCAAACATCCGCTTTACGTCCATCGTATTTTTCACCCTTAAAAAAAAATCAAAGCAATGAATATTTTATTGCAACTAATTTATGTGCGATTAACTTTATGTGGCATGCCACACACTACACAGACAACACTCTATACAATTAACGACTAAAAAAATTAAATAATATTGTATTTGTATTGTTGTTTGTTGTATTGAATTGAGGTCATATTTTGTAGGTACGTTTTTTTCTTCTTGTGTTATGTAACTGTTTTACTGTCTATCAATTCATTACAACTCATTGATAAACAAAAAAATATAACGCCATTGTCAAAGTTGTGGTTCCGTTCGTACCCTAATAACCTCTGGACAGGCATAGTGGGGTGAACCACATGATGTTTCCAGCATAGAACCAGCCGGCTGTAAGGAGGCCATACCGAAATCTGCTATTTTAATATTATTTTTTTCGTCTAGTAATAAATTTTCGGGTTTCAAATCTCGATGACTGTTAAAGAAATTACGTTAAATTAAAAAAAAAATTTATCTATTAATAAACTGATTTAGTTTATACTCACCATATTGAATGCGAGTGACAAAAGTCTAAAGCTGATATTATTTGACGGAAAAATTTTCGTGCTTCTTTGGGTGTTAAGCGTCCTTTTTTCACCAAATAATCAAAAAGTTCACCACCCGAAACATGTTCAAGTATTAAATATAAATATTTTTTATTCTCATAAACTTCACTCAGGCCAAGTACATGTGGATGATCAATTAGTTTCATAATAGCTATTTCACGTTCAACCTTAAATGAAAAAAAGTTGAAAAAGAATTATTTAATTATTTTATAATAATATAGTTTACAAGCATCTTAGGCGCTTCAAAGTGATTTTGAGAAGTTGGCTTTATATGAGACCAATGGCAAAGTCTGGACAAATAAGCACAAAACCTTGTAGTGTGATATCTTTTCTCACAAAACTTAATTCACAACAGCATTAGTACTATTTTAACAGTTTCAGAGAATTGAAGTTTTTCCCGAGAAATTGTTTCATGCTATGTTCACACTTTGGTTTTTAAACGCGTTTACGCACCCCGAACGTGATTAAGCTCTAATCATATCAAAATACATTGAAGTGATTTGATAATCGTCCACACTTAATGGCTCGCTCACGTGTACAACCGACCACGATTTCTTCATAATGTTTTTATTTAGTCTTTAACCCTGCTGTTAGGTTGAAAAAAACGTTCGAATCTTAGGTCAGGGACCATTTTGGTATACTTTGTATTTTTAAGTAATTAGATATAAAACTCATTTGGCCAGACTTGTGAAATAATTTATGAACGAGATAAAAATTTTTTTAATTCCCAAAATTCTTTTGCTGTGCATTGAATATATCTTAGGCATTTTTACAAAACATCTTAAGTCAAATTTAAAAAGTTGAAAAAAATGCTGTTAATTATACGAATTTTCCTTAAAAAAACATTTTTGTTTACGATTTGAAAATTTTGTATTATAAACAAAATTTTTCTTTAATTTCGGTTTATTTTACTATTTAATAAACATGATTTTTTCACCGAGTTTTCTCGACTTAAGATGTTTTGTCAAAATGCCACAGATTCATATATACATACTTGCTTTATATTGTACAAGCATATACCCGCTACTTCGTTAGCGTCTGCTTTTTCTTCGTGAACATATCGAGCCCTTATAGCAAAAATGATGTAACCAGCAAAAATAAAATTTTACAGGAGAAGGTTTTTTTAAAATATGTTTGCTTCAAGTCTAGGGATTCGTTTGAAATTACTTTTGCTCTTATTTCGTAACGGTACTTCCCAGAGATATGAGATTTTTAGAGATGATGCAAATGATCAAAAATTATCGATTTTCATCAAAAAACAAAAATCTAAAATGTTGTTGTCTACATCATTTTTGCTATTAGGGCTCGATATATTTATGCCAAAGTTTATTTTTCCAATCCAATTTCCCGTATTTCCTTTTTTGGGTACTATATTTTTCCCCCATTAAAGTATCAAACATTTCAGTATTTTAGTGGAAGCCCATAATTTATTTCGTTTATGTCAGACACCTGTCCGCTACCAGACACCTGTCCGCTTATTTTTCTAAAGAACAACGATGCACTTATTTTGTATCTCTTTTAGTTTTGGAAATATGGGGTTATCGAATTTTCCCGTTTTTACCTTTTTTACCCTCTAAACATTCCCATTTCGAAAATCCCGTCTAAGTGGTTCGATTAGGGGAGTGACCAATCGCTAGTCCAAATTTCACGTTTCTAGGGTCAGCGGCTTGGGCTGGGCGACGATGAATGAGTCAGTATATGTCTGCCTTCAGTTTCTTTTAAGATTTTGATCTGTTTATTTTCTCAAGTTTAAATATATGGCCCATCAATGCAATGGCTGAAATTCTAAAAAATCCCTTACCTAACTTGATCAAACGTTTAATTTACTTGATTAAATTTGTAATACTTATTTTATTTTTAGTTAATGAGAATTTTTTCTCATATGGTAAATTTTGCACGGATCATCACAAAATTGCTTGGGATTATTTTTACTCATATTAATCTTAATTGTATAAAAATTAACAAAAATATTCGCTATGCCTTTAGGTGCATGAGGTGTTGACCGAGATTATGATTTATATGAGGCCTATCGTTATTTATTTACCGATCAAAACATAATTTATTAGCTAAATGAAACAAAATATAACCAAGTCTTACTACAATAGCATTATTCCATACGGATTAAAGCCTGCTCCAAAAGTGGGATTTATATGGGTTCTATGGAGAAGAATGGACTGTGGCTTATTAAATGATTTGTGAGCAATAGTGTTTTATTACAGAGGTCGTTGTTATGGGGTCTAAGTGATATAGTTAAGGATTTTCAATATTTAAAATAAGCTACATGCTAACACAAAAACGCAATTTTGCAATATTGAATTTATAATTAATTCCTTTTTTTTAAATTTTTAAACCCGTTTTTTGCTTTTCAACCCCGTTTAAACTACAATCTTTTAAACAAAGATTGAAAATTGGTAAGGTGTGTTTTGGAGCCGATAGGTATAAAAGAAGTTAGTCTACGACCCTACGAATCTTTGGCTTTATGATACCCCTTAATCCGGGGTGGCGATAGGTTACAAAAACAAATGACCTGAAGATAAATAGTCTTATTGAATTTGGAGAAGTTAATAAGCCAGAATTCAATTAAATTAAATTTATAAGAACAAATATTCTCTTTCTTTATTTAACTTTTGTATAAAGCTGAATTAAATCTATAAAATATATTTAAAAACCTTGCAAGAAGTCAACTACACATTTTTCTTTTTGTAAATTTCTTAAATACCCATAAATATTTCTTAATAAATCCGGACAATAAAAAACCAGATTGTAAGTATTTATCTCTAATTATAAATCAATAAAATCACATACATATGAGCAAACAAATTAAATAAATTTTGTTGCATACACCAATAAATTTTCACTTGACCAAAACTACACAGAAAAAAATTTATTTCAGTTTAAAAACTTGTGGTATTAAATAAAAAATTATTTCATTTTACACTTGTAAACAAATTAATAGTATCAATTAAATATTTATACTCTTATCAATTAAAATTTTAATTAAATAATAATATTTACAATTTCATGGTTAATTAATAAATAATTATAACTTTGCATTCTTATTTATGCTAAAACCGGCTTTTTTTTATTTGCTTAGTAGTTTTGAGAAAACACTGCTTAAAAAAGTCGTGTATGCTAATGCAAATACAGTTCATATTAGTGCTTTTGCGTAAAAAACTCCCCATTTTCTTTATTTGGTTTAAAAAAATAATGTTTTAGATATAAGCACGCGTATAATTCACTTGATTAAGTTTTTTAAATATAACTGATTTTATTATATTATACGAGCTTTACCCGGTGCACCGCCCCCATTGAAATAAAATTAGTCAAATAGTACCAAATTTAAATAATTTTACTGTTACCGTTCTACTGACATACAGAAACCTATATTGTGCTTATATTGAAGGTGTCATGGCCATTTCTCTAATCCAGCAAACTTTTTAAAAGAAATTTTGTAAAGAAACCCAACCTATTTGTTGAAAATTTAAAAACTTTAACATACGGTGACCATTCCCCAGACATAAAAAAATCTAAATTGTCTTTGTATGGGATGTACCACGCTCACTTCTTCAATCTAGCCTATGTGCATTAGTTATTTCAGTAATTCAACCCATTTTATCCTCTAAATATTTTAATTTTATTCAATATTATAGTAAACCATAATAGTGGCTTTAACCACGTTTGGAGGCACTCGCTATAATAGTACCTCAGCAACACGATATTTAATATATGCATCCTATGGTGGGTGTTGCTCCCCCTGTAGTTTACCATAAGAGTGTATCCTACCAAGTTTAAACATTGTCACTATATAAGTTCTTAAGATATGCGATATTTAACATTGGCGTCCTTTGTGGGTTCCAAATCCTTTCCTGCTATCTTATTTTAATTTTGCGACTCGGAAGATGCTTCTGCAAAAAATTCAAGAAAATGGATGCAGCAACTCTTAAGACATGCGATGCTTAATATAGGCATCCTATAGAGGTTACCACTCCCCCTGCCCCTAGTGAAAAAATAAATAGCCTATTTTATTTTCGAAGCTCACTTGATGTTATTGTACAAATTTCATGAAAATCAGACAAACATTTTTCATTTTAATATATACCTGTGGTGTTTTGACAAAACATCTTATACACATAATGTGAACATAGCATTAACACAAATTTTCATTCAAAAATCATTTTTATTTACGTTTTTAAAATTTTGTTTTATAAACGAAAAATGATTTTTTTACCGAGAATTTTTTAAAAAATGTTTTGCTATCTAATCTCGACTGAATATGTTTTGTCAAAATGCCATAGATGTGTAGATAGATTTTACAAACACAGTGTAGTGTTCGAAAATAAAAAGTACATTATTTAGCGTACCGCACTCACATTCAGAAACGATATCTATTTTTTAGTGTTTGTGTAGACGAACACAACCCTTAATATCGTTTAAAACTATTTTCAAGAAAGAGCAGAACATAATATAGTGTTCTGTTCTTCGTTAAAACCAGACCAATTGCAATGATACTGTAGACAAACATTATATTTTAATGTTCTATAATGGTTCTTTTTTCAAATTGATAACGAGATGAACAAGCAAAAACTTTCTGCAACGCCCGCAGCACGAACAGCTTTTGTGTGTATTGTGCACATGTTTAGTTTGTGTAAAATATTTTCGCTGTGAAAATTTTTAATTTTTTTTTAACCAGCCAAAAGGGTGTTTAGTACAACTGAAACGAGCGAACATTAATGTGCTGAACCGTACACAACGAAGTTTGTGGTTAAAAAAAAAACCGATCGCAATTTAATGTTCTCATCTTTTTGTTGAGTTGAATAAGTATAGAAATACTATGGAAGATCACAAACAGAGAAACGTCATTTTATTAATGATTTACTAAACAAACAATGTTACCGTAAGTGTTTTGCATAAATTTACCGAACCGAACACTACGTAACGATATTTAATGTTTATTTTCGAACACTGTTTTCAAGTACAGTGCACTCGCGATAATATGAACTAATTAAAACAAAGCCAGTTCACTTTTTCAAGATTGTTCATATTTGCGAATGACATCTTATGTTCTAAATTTTCTGATTTTTCTTTTGAAAGTTCAAAATTTATTTTTTTTTAAATTCATATTTATGAACTTTCCACGTTAAAATTATATTTAAAGATGTTTATAGAATTCCATGTTAATGTGTACATGTAAAACATTTTGAATAACAACTGAAGACAATTTTAAAGCAGATAGCTAGGGAAATCCCCAAGTTATTATTATGTTGAATCAAAATTGATTTTGATTTTACCACTGTGTAGGTAGTTAAATACTGTTAAAAATACAATTATAAGTTGTTCATATTTTAAAGCTTTTGCACAAGTTCATATTTTAGAATAGTCAAAGGAAGAAAATAAGTGTTCACATATTGGGGGGTTCATATATTAGGGTGTTTTTATTATCGCGAGGGCACTGTATATATCTATAGCTTTAATGTTAACCAAAAGTTGGCTTAAGCAAAAAGTATACGACGGAATATGACTATCGCAAGAACGATTTATAAATTGAAATTTGATTCATTGAACACACTTATAAAAAGAAATAATTCTCACATTCTATTGAGTTAATTGAAAAAAAAAATTACGAGAATTTTTTTCTGTGTAGCTACATAGTCAGTTAATATTCATATAAAACTAAAGCAATAACACATATTGAAAGTTAATTAAACAAAATGTAAGAAAATTAAGGAAAAACTCAAAAGAAAGGTGGATACACTCCATTCCATCTAGCAATAACTAGTTAAATAAAAACATTTTGCGAATAGAGTGAGAAAAGGTTTTTTATTGGCAGCTCTTGTTAAATGGAGGACAAGGTAAAACTACTACATTGAATTGGCTTGCGTGATAAAAATGAAACATGACAACATTTAAACTTTAAGTATAGACTCTCACGAAACAAGGATAAAGAAATTTGAAAGTCGTACAAAAATTAGAGAAATTGGTTAAAGAAAGTTTATGGTGACATGATGTTGGTCTTGATACTGGGAACGATTAATTAGGACACGTGTCTTAACAATAGTTTTCAAATTAACGTTCAGCTTTTAGACATAAGAAAGCGATGTATTTTTATTTTGGTTGTATGTATTAATGTTATATGTTAATATTACACTTACCTTCATTAACACAGATTCACTTAATTTTTCTCGATTAATAATCTTAATTGCCACTTTCTTCCCAGTTACACAATGTACTCCCAATTTGACCAGACCTGTTAAGAAAAGAAAAATAAAATATATAAAAGAGGCAAGGCAATAAGGAAATTTGTATGAATGCATTTATTTATATAAATTGTGTGTTATTATTAGGGTACTATTAATTACTACCCGATAAACTGATCAATATCAGTCTTTTAATCGATTAACCGATGTTACAAAATTTTCAAATTAAGTAGAATTTTATCATAGTTTTTTATGTTTTTAATTATTTGTTTCGTCTCATAAACAAAAGGTATGTGCTTAGAAAATATTTTTTCACACAATATATTTCCTTTTAGCAATAAATTCTTAAAATACAGTACAAAATCAGTAAGTAAGGAAATCTGAAATACATTTTTTACAGAATTTTCTGTGCTGAGTTTTGCCAGGACGAGTCAAATGATGACCTAACAACAGCAGAAACTCTCGCAAGCAACACAATCAATCTTTTAACAGAATTTTCCGAAACAATAAGAAGTGCTAACAATTTTAAAAATTAAAACCGGACTGTAATGGCAAAATGGAAGATATTATATATGATAATTTAATCCGAGTTTCATTATTTTCAATCAGGCTTAAGTTCATTAAATTTAATTTTCATTCAATTATTTTTATGAAGAAAGGAATTTTTACAACATGAAAATTAATTAAAATTGTTATTGATAATTCTGCATTCCTGACTGACCTTAGATTCGAAACCAGGCGGCTGGTTACCCCGACATGCTTCGATCGCTACCACTCGATCTCCTCAGAGGCATTTGCCGTCTTACACTGGCAGCCATCGACGACTACTGACATCAATAGTCAAACATCAATACTTAAACCAAATTGTATTTTAACTCTTTGGTAGATCGAAATTTGCTTTTTTGAATGATTATCAATTTTTAATTGATTTTACATGTTTTTCCCTTACTTCTGTTTTTTCGTACTTATTGTCAATAATTCTTATTAAAGTCCATTGTACATTTTTGTTTTGTCATGTTTGTCCTTCTTTTTCCTGTTGACCTTTTTCAGCACAACTTAAAGGACAAATGTACACATAGAGCTCGTGCCTTAGCCTTAACAATAATTAGTATTGTGGTAAGTTTGTTGAACTATTTATGGTTTTTAATCCAAGTTTTCAATATTTTCAATCAGGCTTAAGTCATCAAATTTAATTTTCATTAAATTATTTTTATGAAGAAAGGAATTTTTACAACATGAAAATTAATTAAAATTGTTATTGATAATTCTGCATTCTTGTCTGACCTGAGATTCGAACCTAGGCGGCTGGTATCCTCGACATGTTTCGATCCCTACCACTTTGCCGTCTTACACTCGCAGCCATCGACGACTGCTGACGTCAATAGTCAAACATCAATCCTTAAATCAAATTGTATTTTAACCCTTTGGTAGATCGAAGTGAAAATTAAATTTAATGAACTTAAGCCTGATTGAAGATAGTATATCTGTTTAGAGAAATCCTGGAAAAATACTAAGAAATAAGATATTCTGTTGTATGGGTTGCTTTCGATTTCTCCAACATCTTTGATAAGTAAAAAAAATTATGGTTTTTGGCTCGTTTTAGTTCAAGAATTGTTTCGTTGGTTATGTTATTGTTTGTTTTCTGCTAATAATAAATAATTTTTGCATTTTTATTTATTAAAATTACTTAATTTATAACAAAACTTTATTAATCGGTTAACCGATGAATAACAAACTTAACCGATTACTAACCGATTAAACCAAAACCTCGGTTAAATAATCGAGCGGTTAACCGATTAAAGCAAAATCCCGATTAAATGAATACGCTAGTCATTATATAAATTAGCTTATTATCTTAATTACTTCACCTCACAAATATTTTCATAAATAAAAAGGGATTTAGTCCCATAAATATGAACTTGCAAGTATGTACTATATAAACTGAAGAGAAGACAGACACTATACATAAATAAATGTGTTGTTAGTAAAAGTTTAAGGAATTTGTTAGGGTTTCTCAACGCGAAAAGTAATCATTTACATTTTATGCGAATCGCAAATTCTATACCCAGTTTTTTAACCCTTCGGTTATAATATTGGTCTGCAAAAATAGATTTTTGTGGACTCCTTTGAACAAGGGGTGGCTTTTCTCTATTGCCATTCGAAAGCTAAATGCCACCTTGATACTCTCTATCACTTTCGCAAAAAATTTTAAAAATAAAGCAATACTAGCATTTGACATTTTCTTAAGAAAAGACCAAAACGTTCTAGAGTTGGAGGATTCGAATGTTGCATATAAATGTGTACCGTAGGATTTTACATAAATCTTCTTTAGACATCATACACTTTAAATTTTAGGATAGCTTTGTTTTCAATGCCGATTTTCAGTGCCAAAACGGGAAACATTTAACTCCTCCTGAACTGACCTTTGGGCGTAAATTTGACATGGTCTATCAGAATCACTCTTAAGAACTTTGTTATTTTTTAAATTATTGTGCAGTGCAAATTATGCCTAAAGTAGATTTTTTGTATTTTAAAGAAATAATCCAGAAACCCTAAAAATGTTTAGGTATGTATACATTATAATTTAATGCAAATTTATTTATTTATACAAATTCAAAATTATTTTAGAACCGGCTAATGAACAACTGTTCAAAATAACATTTTCTGACTCAATAAACATTCACAGCAATTGATTTAATAATTCAGGAATATTTTTATTGAAAGAGAGAAAAAAATAATAATCAATTATTCTTATTAAATTTTGATTAAGATAATATTGACTATTTTATTTTTAAATATTAATATTTATTATTAGAATAACTTCATATTAAATCGAATTTTTACTACAGTAAGTTTTAGACCGTCTTCACATTCAAAATTGCACCTAATTTATGGACTTTTCTTAGCAGTTTACAAATATTTCTACTCACTAAGTAAATTTCAGAAAATTCTTAAATATTTTTATTTCATTCCATACAGTTTTTCCATATTTATAGTCATGGCAACAAAAGATAATCTAATTTTATAATATTTATTTGCTGAAAGATACTTTTAGAGCACTTTAAATAAAATGGGCGAAAAGTGTGTGAAAATATTTGGCTGTATGTTAAAAAAGCCAATTTTCGTTTTAAAAATGTATGTACTTTATCAAAATATTGCAGCAACTTTGCACTTTTTGGTTCATGAACATACATTGATTTTATGTATGCATACATACATACATATGCATATGAATATTGTTGGGGTTAGAAACTTCCTAGCCTTTTAATATTAACTTTCAATTTAAACAAAAAGAAACGCGGAAGGTTTCTACTTTTAATTAATAAAACAAATTTATTAGGCTTCTTGCCTTGCTGAAGTTAAAAATTATACTTAAAGCTAAATAACAAAACGGTTTGTAGTAAGCTAAACAAACTCAAGAAGCAAAACTACAAACTCAAAGGTATATGTGTATGTATATAACAAAGACATTAAATAAAGAGAGTGCTCTACACTCAAAGAAAAAAAAAAAATATTCAATTTTAATAAAATTAAAAGTAAAAATAAAAATCTAAGCAAAATTTAAACTTAAAATTCAATTAAGCAACTTTTAAATGAAAAAAAATACTAAATAACAAAGAACATTGAAAATTAAAGAAAATTAGAAAATTAACTAAAAAATAACTGAAGTCGCTTCAACATGCTCCCCCCGAAGAGTGGCAAAAGCACCCCCTTTACGTCTAAGATTTGATT
Source organism: Pollenia labialis (assembly GCA_949318255.1). Classification (NCBI taxonomy): domain Eukaryota; kingdom Metazoa; phylum Arthropoda; class Insecta; order Diptera; family Polleniidae; genus Pollenia; species Pollenia labialis. Next base: position 39,210,608 of record OX439140.1, read on the forward strand.
CAGCCAAAGGTCGATGCTTGGGATATTGGTGCGTCCAGGTCTGGCTGCATTGTTGAATTCAAGAGCACTTTTTTACAGGCCCTAGGGAGGCTTGCTTGGAGGTACTGTAGGGTTCTTCAAGATGAAGTTTATTGGCCACGGCTGCCAATTGGGTGTCATCTATTTGAGAGATTGTGGCTTGTAGTGTTGCCACCGCGTTTGTTGGCCAGAGCTCTAGCTAACACGGGTCCCCCGCGCTGAGGTTCAGCGAGGACATCTTCTGACTTGATGGTGTAGCGGAGTGTGGTGAAAAGCATTACAGGCCACCCAGTTGACCAAAACTGCACATCCTCTGGTTTAGGTACAATGTTCTCGAAAATGATTGTAGGCCAGGCAATTCAGGCAGTATTGCAGAGGGTGGTTGAGTTGGCAAATATGGCATCGTGGTCGCTTTTTCATCTGTATTTGTAGCAAAAGAAAAGAAAGAAGTATATACAGTGTTAAAAAATACCTAATGCGACTGAGTTTTCTAATTTTCTATTTTTGTTGAGGAATTTGGTCGACTATTTGGTAGGTTGTGGTGGGAGTTTAGTCATGTTATTGTCTGTCGGTAGCAAACATAGTTTTACCACTGGGCGTAAAATTATGCCCTTTTTGGTGACTACTTCAGCAACTCGTACTTTGCTGTCTCGACCATAGATTACGTTATTAACGCGACCTAGGAGCCACTCGGTAGGTGGGAGTAAGTCCTCTTTGACTATAACAATATCGTCTGGTTTTAAGTTGTCGCGTTCTTTTTGCCACTTAAAACGGCGTTGAAGCTCGGTTATATATTCAGACTTCCACCGTCGAGCAAAAATATGTTGCAGCGCTTTTAATCTTTCCCAGCGTTTAAGAAAAGGTAATTCTTCGAGCGGAGGTTCAGCAGGTGATTCTGGTAGTGCTGTAATTGGAGCTCCTCTAAGTAAATGGCCGGGGGGTTAGTGGTAGAACCTCACCCGGGTTTTCGGTAAGAGGCGATAGAGGGCGCGAATTTAAAATGGCTTCGATACGGACTAGAAGCGTGCTGAATTCTTCGAACGTGAACGATAGGTTGCTGGTAACTTTCTTCAGGTGAGACTTCATGCTCTTGACCGCGGCCTCCCAGAGGCCACCCATATGAGGTGCATATGGCGGTATAAAAGACCAGGTAACGCCCAAGGTGGAGTACTTTTCGACTAAAGTCTTTTCAAGAGATTTCAAGAACTCGTGGTGACCTTTAAGAAGAGCATAGCTTGCACCGACGAAATTTCGACCGTTGTCGGAAAACATGGTCTTGGGGAGTCCTCTGCGCCCAATAAAGCGGTGAAAGCAGGCTAGAAAGGCATCGGTTGAGAGGTCTGAACAGACTTCTAAATGGACGGCTCGGGTAGAGAAACATACGAACACAGCAGCGTAACCTTTGAGAATCTTCGCATTTCTCAACGTCGAGGATTTAATATTAAACGGACCAGCGAAATCGACTCCGGTATATGTGAAGGGCAGGGAAAAGTTCACACGTTCTGGGGGGAGTGTGGCCATGATTTGGTGCTGGACCTTATGCTTGTAAATAGTACAGGCCTTGCATTCTCTAATGCATTTTCGGACAAGATTCTTTAATCTGGGGATATAAAAGCCTTGGCGAATCGCACGTAGCATTATATGGTGCTCAGAGTGGAGCATAATGCGATGCGTGAAATTAACTAAAAGCCTCGCGAAATGAGACCCTTCTGGCACAATAACTGGATGACGTTCCTCGTAGCTTAAACCTGAATTAATAAGCCTGCCGCCAACTCGTAAAAGGTCGTCCTTGTCAATAAAAGGATTTAAGTTAAGCAGTCTGCTTTTGCGGCTTAACGGTTTCTTTTCCTTAAGGCAATCGTATTCACGGTAAAAATATCTCTTTTGAGCGAGCGAGATGAGTCGAGTCTTCATCGAGCTAATTTCTTGAGCTGTAATAAACTTTTCGGTGGAAAATGGTTTCTTGAGAACTCGGTTGACAAATCTAAGTCGATAGCAAAGAATTCGCAACGCCCTTGGAAAAGATGAAAATTCTTCAAGTATATCTGTGCAATTTACGTCAAGATGAAAGTTGATTATAGACTTCTTTGTCTCTAAGTCGACTGGGTCAAACGTACGAGGTACTGGCCATAATGGTGTGGGAAGTTGCAGCCAGGTGGGGCCATGCCACCAGAGTTGATTGTCTGCAAGCTCCTGCGGGGAGCAGCCTCGAGTGCCCAGATCTGCAGGATTTTCTTCAGTCTTAACGTGTTTCCAGTGTTGAGTGCTGGCGATGCTGATGATCTGAGTCACACGATTTGCAACAAACGTTTTCAGCGCATACGGAGGTCTTTGCAACCAACCCAGAACAATGGACGAGTCTGTCCACAAAAAAAGTTCAAAGGGGAACTGACAATTTGTGACTACACTACGGATGAGTTTAGCCACCAACAAAGCTCCACACAATTCTAGTTTCGGAACGGTAGTCCGCTTAATCGGAGCAACTTTCGTTTTTGCTACCAGCAAATGGCTATTTATTTGGCCTTCTGAGTTTTCTGTTCGAATATACACTGAACCACAATATGCCTTCTCTGAGGCGTCACAGAAGCCATGTATTTGGATTTTGTATCCTGGGGAGAAATCTACCCATCTAGGTATCTTAAGTGTCGAAATAAATGGCAAGTTTTTTAAGAATAAATTCCATTTTACGAGTATGTGTGGAGGAACCCCTTCGTCCCAATCAGACTTTGCTTCCCATAATTCTTGCATCAAAGTCTTAGCAACAATAACGACTGGGCCTAACCAACCTAGAGGGTCAAATAATCTTGCTATTACTGACAAGATTTTTCGTTTTGTAGCGGATGGGGTAATTTCAATTGGCTCTACCGCATAGTAAAATATATCCGCCAACGCATTCCAGCGAATTCCCAATGTTTTTAAAGAGCTGGAGTCATCAAACTTCAAGAAATCTTCGTCTAGAAGATCCTCCCGGGGCAAACTTTCGAGTAGAAACTGATGATTTGCTGTCATCCTTTTAAGGGGAAAGCCGCCAGATTTCAAAGCTATGATAAGCTCCCCTTGCTTTTGCTTGGCCTCTTCAAGCGTGTGTCCCCCGGACAATATGTCATCAACGTAGACCTCGTTCTTCAGAATAATAGATGCTTTGGGATACAGGTTTCTGCAATCATGACCTAGCTCAAGTAGAGTCCTAATCGCCAAAAATGGGGCGCAATTTACGCCAAACGTAACGGTCTTAAGTTGAAATGAATTCACGTATCCCTCAGTGTTGTTGCGAAATAAAATTTGTTGATAAGGGCGATCTGCTTCATGCATCAAAATCTGCCTATACATCTTCTGGATGTCTCCAGTGAATACGTACTTATAATTTCGCCAACGTAAAACAAGTTGCATTAAATCCGTTTGAAGCGTTGGGCCCTGGTGTAGCACGTCATTTAGTGAGAACCCGCTTCCTGTTTTCTTTGATGCGTTAAATACCACTCGCACTTTCGTGGTTTTACTTTCGGGCTTGATTACCGCGTGGTGGGGTAGAAAAAATGAAGAGACTTTTTCTGCTTTGGGTTCAAAATGTACAACTGGTTCCATGTGATCCAAGTCCAGATATTCTTGGAGAACTTCAGTGTACTGCGCTTTCAAATCTGGGGTCTTATCGAGCATTTTCTCCATTCTATGGTACTGCGCAAGAGCCATATTTCGGGAGGGGCCTAAAAAAATATCTTTCGGAAATTGTTCCTTGAACGGTAGTCGAACTACGTAACGTCCATCAGACTGTCGAATTGTGGTACGTTTGAAATAATTTTCACAATAAATATCACTTTCAGCTTGGAAATCTGTTTTTTCAGCCTCTTCTATTTCCCAAAACTTTCTTAATTGCTCATGAAGGGCCAGATCGCTGCACTGCGAGACAAATGTATGGAATGATTGAACTCTAGTTTCTGGTTCAGGGCCTAGCAAATACCAGCCAAAGTGGGACTCTCGGGCTTCAAGATTGTTTCCGATATTCATTTTTACGCCACTCAAATTTATAAAAGGCAGATAATCACTACCGATAATCATTTCAATTGCAGCAGGTTTGTAGAAATATGGATCTGCAAGCTTCAAACCTTGTATATCTGTCACCGTTTGAATTGGGATCGGCCGTGAAGGCATAAAATGTGCCAATGTTGGTACCACAATCGCTCGGATTTTAATTTTAAAATCGGATACTCGAGATTTAACTGTGACATAGCACCTTCCCTTCGAACTACCTACCACCGTATCACCAAACCCTGATATTTCGCTATGATGGCGTTCTAGGGGGATCGCTAAATTTTGTTGAACACGCCTTAGGATAAAACTTCTAGTCGACCCTGTATCAATTAATGCGCGAACAGTAAATTTTTCACCTAAATGCTCAACATGAACCAAAGCTGTTGGTAAAATTGTAGTTCCGCTGTGTTGAGACAAATTCACCTGAACTGATTCCCCATTTGCACCCGAAGTGCCAGATCGTCCCGATTGAGAACTGGATGGCCTCGTGTTACTCTGAGTACCCGACCCTGATGGCCTTTCGTTGTCTCGAACTTGCTGATGAGATGAAGCCCGTTGAATGGGAACCTTTTTCGCCTTATCTTCTTCAATATGCAACATGGTGTGATGCCTCTGATTGCATCTGTTGCAACTACTGGAGCTCTGACATTTCGTTTTGAAATGCGTGGGTGAAAAACAATTCGCACAAAATTTGTTCGCATAAACATATTTGATTCTATCATGGACGGACAAACCCTTAAAATATTTGCAGAATCGTAATGGATGATTCTGTTGGCATTTCTTGCAGCTAAATTTACCTTTATCAGTTTCAGCATCAGAATAGAAAACTTGAGATCTAGAGGTATTATTGTCTCGGCTGGGCGGTTTCCTCAAATTTGTAAAAGTTTCTAATGTTTCAATTCTCTCAGACAGAAATTTGTTAAGTTGTTGCCAGGTAGGCAATTCCTTATGGTTCGTCAGAGAATCTTCCCACGCACGCGAAGTTTCTTCTGGGAGCTTTGAAGTGCAAATGTGCATAAGAAAGGGGTCATTATCAGCCACCTCAACTTGAAACGAACTAATAATCGACAAACCATCGCTGACCGTATTTTGAAGTTGCCTTAAAAATTTTAAAGTTTCATTCTGAGGGGCCTGGATGCCATAAATTTTCCTAATTTGATTATTGATTAAAATTCGCTTGTTTTCGTAGCGATTTTTCAAAGCCTGCCAAGCTAGCTCAAAATTAGCATCTACCAAATCATAATCTTTTATGAGTTGGTAGGCCTCCCCCCTCGTCTTGCCAAGTAAATAATATAATTTGTGCGCTGGCGCCACTGAAGGCTCATTTCCAACCACTGCCCTAAACATATCCCTAAATGCTGGCCATTTGTCGAAACCTCCTTCAAACGTTTGAATTTCAACCGCAGGTAACTTAAGGGATGACTGACGTACTGTCGTATCTGCCGCTTTTTGTTGTGGGGCCTTAGCCTTCAACAAGTCCAATATTTTAGCCTTTAGCATCTGGTATTGTTCACAGGCATCCTCATATTTAAGAGTAATTTCATCTGGAAAATCTTCTTCTTCTTTCACCCTTTCATAGCCACTGATGAATTCCTCAACTGTTGCTATCATCTTCATCCATCTTCTCTCAAGTTCAGCCTGCTTTACCTCTAAAAGTGAAATCGTCAAATCTTCTGAAGAAATCTTCTCAAAAGTAGAACAAAAATTCACTACTTGTCGAATATCGTATTTACATGCTCTTTCCGAAACCATTTTTAAAATTTTTGCTCAAAAGCCTTAAATATTTTATACCTCAACAATTTCTCCAGCAGAAATTAAAAAATTTACCAAAAAACAGTCGTGAAAAAATTCAACCTTATACGAAGGTATATTAAAATTATTCGCGACGAATGAAAGCGATGTAGAATGTTTTAAAACAGCTTTAAATTTCACCAAAAAAATTTCAAAAATATTCGCCTCAAAATTGCCAAAAAATTTTCCCAAGTTGTTTATATTTCAATGTAAAATTAAATTAATTTTATTAAAACTTCTCTTTATTAAATTTTTTCTCTACCACCATAAAATCATTTTCAATATTCAGCCACAAATCAATTTTACTTAGATTCTGTAAAATTTTTTCCTTAAAAATCTACTCATCAAAATTCCCAATATAATTATTATAATTGTGCTTTAAATTATATTTTTCAAAAATTACGCACTCTTTTCTCCAAACAATTTTTCAAAAATAATCGAACACACTTCATAAAAAATTTAGAACGGGTTGTTCATAAGCATTCAGTTTTCTAATCAAATAATGCTTCAAATATGTACCACTCGTAGGGTCACCTTGTAAAACAAAATTTTTTAACACCTCTTTTCAGTTCACCCTTTTTATTTAAAATGTGACTACTTGCTGTAGTTTTGCATTCAATATTAATGCTATATATTTTTGTTAACTTTGTGCACCACTTGAAGGGACACCCTTTAAATTCTTTTACAACCAAAAAAAAACTGCTTCTTTATTATTCTTATTTTTTCTTAATAATTATGCCACAACACTGTCTTCCTTCATGTACCAAATTCTTCACAAAATAAAAAACCATTTAAAACTTCACACACTCACCCTCTTTTTTTTGAAAACAGCCTGTCTTTTGTGTTGCTGTTGCTTGTGTTGTTATTTTGCCTCTGCTTTTTTTACCACTTTAATTTAATTTAATTTTTCAATAATTTTTTCTAATGAAGAAATTCAGCGACTTTTATTTCTTTTGTTCGTCACTTTTTTTTTAATAATCCCGGCTTCACTATATTTTTATTTTAATCAATATATTTAATGATATACTATTTAAATATTTTTCACAAATTTTGTTTTTCACTAACTTTTTAAGCAAATTAAAAATATGACTGTGAAGTTCGCCGTAATGATCTAGTTGTATATGAAAAAAGTTAGGGAAACTGATGGAATTGAAACACTTGTTAGTGAGTGTGAAGAGTATAGCAATTATGATTATCAGCAGTACGCATGTATATAATACAAAAAATCCGTTGTTTTTCTTCTTATTTACCAGTGTTGGTACTTTTTAACAGTGTTGGTACGTTGGGGATTTTTTATATCAGTGATGGCACTTTTATTAAATTTTAAGGTTATGTTCGATTACTTGTTGGATATGATTATGCAGTAATTTTAATTAATTTTTTGCACTTTTTCTAATAAAAATAACACAATCGCATTAAATATAATTAAAACACTGTACTCACCCAATCTAATCTTTATGATGACACTTAATGTTTACCTTGGTGATTTTCCCTCTCGAAAATCAACCGTCTTGTGGACCTTTCGTCCTTCTTGGAATGTTTGGCACAATTGGGAACTTTTACCCCTTTATTGGAACTGCTGCTGATGTTGTAGTTGTTGCGGTGGAACAACTATTGACGTCACTTTAAAAAAATTTGCCGCAGTTGTTACGGTAGAACAACTGTTGTTGGCCTTCAGTGGACAGGTTTGCCACTGGCTATTCCAATCCTAGCTCCTCTAGGATTTATCGAAGGACCAAATGTTGGGGTTAGAAACTTCCTAGCCTTTTAATATTAACTTTCAATTTAAACAAAAAGAAACGCGGAAGGTTTCTACTTTTAATTAATAAAACAAATTTATTAGGCTTCTTGCCTTGCTGAAGTTAAAAATTATACTTAAAGCTAAATAACAAAACGGTTTGTAGTAAGCTAAACAAACTCAAGAAGCAAAACTTGCCTTGCTGAAGTTAAAAATTATACTTAAAGCTAAATAACAAAACGGTTTGTAGTAAGCTAAACAAACTCAAGAAGCAAAACTACAAACTCAAAGGTATATGTGTATGTATATAACAAAGACATTAAATAAAGAGAGTGCTCTACACTCAAAGAAAAAAAAAAAATATTCAATTTTAATAAAATTAAAAGTAAAAATAAAAATCTAAGCAAAATTTAAACTTAAAATTCAATTAAGCAACGTTTAAATGAAAAAAAATACTAAATAACAAAGAACATTGAAAATTAAAGAAAATTAGAAAATTAACTAAAAAATAACTGAAGTCGCTTCAACAAATATTTTAGAATTTAGTTTTTGCAGTCACAAATGCATATGCACGAGCTAAAGGTAACTTTATATATAAACATTTTTTTATACTCGTAGTTAAGATCAAAATAATAGCGAAGCAAAATTTAGGTTTTTATACAATTTTTAATTTTTTTTGTACGGGAGGTACCACGCCCACTTCTCCAATCCTGCCCACATTTTGTAGGATGGTGTGTATTGGCTACCTTAATGTGTGTACCTAATTTGGAAACTTTGGCTTTTGCCGTTCCCCAGATATACAGCAAAAAGTAATAAAATTACAACAACCACAAGGGATTTTTGGAAAATATTAGAGGTATTAGAGGTCTAAGATCAATATTGTAGAAATTACAAACGGAATGACAAACTTATATATACCCTTTTCCACCTGAGGTGAAGGGTATAAAAATATTTACATAAAATGCATTTCGCATATCGCCAATCGCTTTCAATATCGCCAAACGAAAATTTCCATCGACAAAATAATTAAGAAATCGCCACATTTGACAGGCCTGCCAATAACAGCTAAAAAGCGGAAAACAATTTTCCATTTTTGTTATTTATAGCTGGCATATTCCATTATTAACTTTCAATATTTAACGGGTTTAACATTTGTAAAATAAAAAATTTTTTCACGAAAAAAGTCTCAAATAAATAAAATCTTTTAATTAAGTTTCTCGTTATTTGTTTAATATGTAAAAGAATTACATTTCTTGTTTGGTTTTTTTATTTATAATTATTATTTTACAAATAACATTTGAATTGCAATGCAACTTAAAATAAATTTAAATGATTTTCGCAATTAATAAAAGGCAGTATAAATTTGGTTATATTTTTTCATTTGGTAACTTTTTCAAAAATGTTGGTTGTAAAAATCGTATTGTTGTGGCAGCACTGACAACAAACATTAAAAAACACACACGTATGCACGCATAAAAGAATGCAATGCTGAGAAATGAGACAAATAAATTTTATGAGTTAAAACCCTCATTTTTAATTTTACTCTCAGAGTGGCACTAGCAACAAATTTTATACTTATTTCAAGAAATTTCGGGATTGATTTTCGAATGTCCCCAAGGATTGTTTTGAGTACGTTTTAGTGTTATTCGTACTTGAATTTTTGAGTAGGACTCGTACTTAAAGTAATCATAAAAAACTTGATTTATTCCGAGTGTTTTGCTTTCTGTGTATTTTTGCTTTGTGTGTTGTGGATATTTGGTTGGAATAAAAGGAAATAGATACAATATCAGAATTATTAAAATTTACAATAATTTGCATATTCTTCATTCGCATTACGATTTTTTTCCAAAAAAAAAACTGGGCGCAGTGAGCGCGAACAAGGGGAGCGTGCTCACCAAGATGTAATGAAAATTTTAAGAATTTATCATGGATTATGAGGCAAAAGCATGCTGGAAGACTATTGCTAAATACAAAAAAAGTTCAAATATCGCCATTCACTTTTGAAAACTCATTGATTTTTAAATAAACTAGTGATTTTTTATGTAAGAAACGAATAAAAACATTTTTGTGTCTCGAAAACCTAACGTGATAGAGAAAGCCTAATAACAGATTCGAATTCAGCCCACCAAATTACGCTAGGAAAGATATTTGGTTACTCCAGTTCAAAACCCTGTTGGCAAGTGTTATTAACCGATATTCACGAAAGCTTACAGTGTTATTTCTAGTCATATAAAACTGTTACAGACCAAAATTTATTACAATAGCATTATTCTTTTCGTTTTTAGGAGTACTAAATTGTTTTCTGAGAGTGGGCTTTATATGGGGCCTATGCGTAATTGTGGATTGATCTTTAAGAAATTCTCATATCATATCTATGCATTCCGCCACTTTTTTGCTAGTTGTTGTTACAATATTATCAATTTTTTAGGGTGGTTGTTCCACATTTTGATTTAGAACTCTAATCCTACTGAACCGATATTGCTGGATTTCAATCCCAAACTGCTTAGGAGAACTATTAAGAAACAATTTGACACCAATATTGTTCTTTTCTTTTTAGTCGTTCGAAAGTGATCGTAATTTCAATAGACGGAAAGACAGACGGACACGGTGAAATCAACTAAGAATTACTTAAGGATCCAGAAAAACTTTCACACTGAATGAGAAACTTAGTATACCCTCTTCACAACTAGTTGTGGTGGAGGGTATACAAATATAATAAAAATATTATTAGTGTAATGTTTGTTATCTTGCAATCTGTGAAATTCCTCTCTTTTTGCAAGCAAAAGCGCATAAGTAAACATAATGGAAAATGGAAAACAACTTTTATTTACCCTAATCAAATTATCAGTAGCGAGTCAAAGTTTTACGTTGAATTTAGTATCCATTTTGGTTCCATTAGCGAATACTGATTTACTGTTTTCGGTTTACGTGAACATCACGGAACTATAGAATGGGTAACCCATTTGGCTGAAGGGGTACGAAAATCATTTGAACTAAAAGTCCGGTTTTTAAAATGAAGCTTTATTTGGGATACGAAAAAAAGAATAGGCGACAAGTGAATATGAGATTAAAGCTGCCCTTTCAAAGATAAATGTTCTTTTTGGCATATTATCTAACTATTTAATATCAAACTTCGATTTTCACGTTCACCTTAAATTGACCATTTTCACATTTGCAGATGGTTGAGCGTTTTTTAAGCTACACACACACACTTGGAAAATATTTAGCGAAAAAAACGTGACAGCAGTCACATTAAAAAATAATGTTTTTCAATTCCAATATCAATTGTGTTTATGATAACACATTTAAAAAAAATAATATTAAAATAGTTTTTTGCTATGTCTTGCAGTATAATTAGTTTTTTTTGTGATATGAATACCATGTTAAATCACACTAATCATTAACAAAAGTAGTGGTTACGCTTATTTAATCAAATATTAAATAAATGGGACAAAAGCCTTAGAATGCATGACTTATGGCGTTTTCTTTTCTGAAAAAAGTGTTGCATAAGTGTTACATGTGACTTGGCAACATTTTTAAATGATCCCCGAATTTATAAGAAGTGTTTCATATTTTACGTTTACAAAAAGAACACACATTTCGGCATTAAACAATAAAGTTCAATTAGTACAAGGTAAATTCAATTACAGGTGGTGGCAAGACTACAACAAACCAAAGCCAACAGATGTTTTTTGTATTGCATTGCTAGTGTTTACGGCTCGAAACTTGCCACCATCTTATACTGAATTCGCCTGGATCTTGTGCTGCGCTCATGCCCCTTTAATTAAAATGAGTGTTGAACATGTAGCATTTTTTTTTAATTTTAAAGGAAACATTATCAGAAAAGAACGTTTTACACTTTTAAAATAGCACATGTTTTTCAGAAAAGAAAATAAAACATGTAAAAGGAAGAATAAATGCAGAATTTTACTTAGAAAAAAACGCCATTAGTCAAGTGGAAAATATACGCATGCTTCTTGCCAAGACATTTTTACTGGCGAAATTTTTCTAGCTGTAATTCACTATGCCAGAATAAGCTCAAAGTGACACTTCTTCATTAATGCCATCCGTCTATCGCTCGTCTATTCTAAGCCCTTTTACATTGCAATACTTTCTCATGTTGCTTAAAAATTTTTGTTACTTATATTTAAATTTCTGTCTATTTTTAATTATTATTAATATCAATAATTTCTCTAATCTCTAAGTAACCTCAAATAAATATGCCATTGTTGCCGTATTCATAAAAAATTAAAATTGATTTGAATTGTATTTTTAGAAAAAATTGTATGACAATTTTGCCTTAAAACACGTTTCAAACTTAAACTCCAGCCGCGAAAATGGCTTCTAAGAACCTTCAATCGCGCTAGGCCTGTTTGAACAATTATGCTCTCCTTTAGTGTGACTAATTTTTAGATTAAAGATTTTACTTGTTTCTTTCTATCATTATTTTATTTTATTATCATGTTTAAATGGAATTTAAATTTTTAATTTTTTATTTTTCTCTAAATCCCTTGTAAATGTCTCAGCATAATGTGCCAAAGTTACTGTTGTCTTAAACTTTGGCGAATATTTCCCTAACTTTGATCCAAATAGGTCATTAAACTTAACAATATATCAATATTCCGACACGCATTTTTTACGAAAAGTGAAGCGGTCGTCAAAACTTTGGAAACGAAAGCTCAAAATCTCGCACCGTTATGAGATCCGAGTAGCATATTAACTATAATAGTAATTGTATTGGTTATAAGATAATATGGGCTTTCAGCCACCAATGCTTAAGTGGGAACGGAAAGGCGGACAAGCTTACAAATAATCCAGAAAACCTTTGAAAGCTTTAAATTTTAAACAAAAATAATGCTCATTAGAATTATTTGTTTTTTAAAAAAGCAACTGTGTGTGCCCCTAGTTAATATTGAATCTGTTTGTGGGCTTAGAACGCACAACATGTCAAATTACTGAGCTGTATACACAAATACGTACAGGCAATGCAGTATCCCCCTCTTTTTCATCTAACCTAACCTATACTGAACCATATTTGTGCTTAAAAGACAAAAACATAATAAATAAAAATTTTATTTAATAGAAAATTTAATTTTAAATAATTTTTGATGTGAAAAATAAAAAAATAGCGCAACCCATAATATTATACATACAGCCAGTGATGTTATACATAGGGAAAAATCCCTATTCGTAAGGATTTTCTTCTAAAAAATAGCCGTAGAGAAAAAAGACAGATGTTTTGGAATCATAAAAATGTAGGCAAATTTTTTCGATTTGTGATAGCAAATAAATAAAATTGTTAATGCGGCAACATAATAAATTGTTAAATATATTTTGAGTCATCGCTTTCTGTCACTTTAGTTTTGATTTTAAGGTTCATTTGTGATAATCTCTTTTACAGGAATGGAGATCTGTTGAACTTAACTTTTTAAAGCAAGAAATTGATAACTTGTAAAATATGGGCGTCAAAAAATTTTTGCCGTGAAGTCGAAATAGAAAACATCGAAATAGCCGCATATGAGCTTATTTTTCGATTATAAATAGGGATGAGATTTTCATGCACTTAGAGTGGGTTTTTAACATGGAGTTTAATCTTAGCGGAAAACTATAATTAATTAATCTGAAAATAAATTTAATTGATTAATAATTGTGGTTTGTATATTTCTGTTACGAGGCTAACTTCCCAGTAAAAACTTCGCTTACTTTTTCAAAATGAATAGCTTCTTTAACTCATTATTTAGTAGCTTTCTTCTATAACTACATCTATAACAACTTCTATAACTACTTTCTTCTGGATGTATTAATGTAAAAAAATAATGACTTACTTTTGAATACGTTATTTTTGGGACATCCCATATAAAATTCATTGGTTCTTTCAGTAGAATTGTAAGAAGTGCTCTTATGTTTTTCTGATTACTTAACACATTATTTTGTAGGCGAAGTTTTTACAGGGTTTAGCTATCCTTTGGCTAGCAATGAAGTAAATTATACAGAAATTTATACAAAAGATACCAGCAGAATGTAATGCATTTTCTAGTCCGCTACGGCCTTCGTCAGCATTCTTTGTATCTTATAACTGGATAGTGCCTATTGTAAATTTTATGTATTTGACTTAAATATTATTCAAATGTGTTTTCTAATGCCCGTAATTTATACAAATAGATATCTAGCTGTGTATAGGTATCTATGGTTTTCATAATTTTAAAACGTATTTCTAACCTACGGGTTAAAGTGTAATGTATTTTACATCATCGATTTTCGATAGTTAATTCACGTCGGCGAAACTAACGTTGAAATTAACAAAATAGTGTTACCGGTTAGGTAAAGATAACTGTTAGGTACGAACACTCTAGATATCTGTTTGTAGAAATTACGGGCATAAGTCAAGTTACAATTCTCCTAGTGCATATAAAATATTCCTGAAAAATATTGAAGGAATAAGACTATTAAAGTATAAAAGCTTTTGAGGTTTGTAATTTGACTTAGAATGCTGAAACACTGAAGAGCAAATTCGATGCTGCGGGAGCAATCGATGGCACCGCTCAATACCATGCTTTTATACCGCTTGTCGATGGAAGACTCAAGCTGAAAAAGTTAGCTGCCTCTACTCAATGCGTATTTCTTTACAAAGCAAAACAACCAGCAGCGAAATCAAGAGCTGAACTTAGTAACGCCAAGAAAGGATTGGCAAAAAAGCAGAAAATAAGGGCGATCAATAGGGAGGATGAAAGACTGGGTATTTGAAAATTTGCAAACTTAAACACTTCATCAGCTTCAACAAATTAAGTGAAAAGAAGTCATGGTGTAAATGAATCTGATGTGATTAAAATTAAATTTTATTAAATTATCAAAAAGTAATTTCAATTTTTGGGAATACAAAATTTAAATTTCAAAAGATTTTGTTATTCGTGCTAAATTCCCAGTTTTTATTATTGATAAAAACACTTGAAATTTATTGTTGATGGGATAAGCTATTCCTATGCGCATTTCACTGGTTGCTTAGGCCAGATCATCAGGAAACTTCATCCATAAAGATTTTAGAAAAACTAAAGATATTAAACCAAATAAAAATGTTAAACGTATAAGACTTATAGCAACAGTTCTACTTGTAATAATATCAAAGCTTAAACAAAACAACATCAACAATAAACAGTGCGTTCATCTCATCTTACATTCCCCGCAACTAATTGTAGCGGGGAATGTAAGATGAGATGAACGCACTGTTTATTGTTGATGTTGTTTTGTTTAAGCTTTGATATTATTACAAGTAGAACTGTTGCTATAAGTCTTATACGTTTAACATTTTTATTTGGTTTAATATCTTTAGTTTTTCTAAAATCTTTATGGATGAAGTTTCCTGATGATCTGGCCTAAGCAACCAGTGAAATGCGCATAGGAATAGCTTATCCCATCAACAATAAATTTCAAGTGTTTTTATCAATAATAAAAACTGGGAATTTAGCACGAATAACAAAATCTTTTGAAATTTAAATTTTGTATTCCCAAAAATTGAAATTACTTTTTGATAATAAACAGGCAGGTGCACGGCCTAAAAAACACTTAATTGACAACATCTTTTGTAAGTTGTTGTTTGTTTTTTTTTTATTTTGTTTTTCTTAACCTACTTACAACTACAATTAATGTTGAGAGAATTTCAACTAATTGTAGCGGGGAATGTAAGATGAGATGAACGCACTGTTTATTGTTGATGTTGTTTTGTTTAAGCTTTGATATTATTACAAGTAGAACTGTTGCTATAAGTCTTATACGTTTAACATTTTTATTTGGTTTAATATCTTTAGTTTTTCTAAAATCTTTATGGATGAAGTTTCCTGATGATCTGGCCTAAGCAACCAGTGAAATGCGCATAGGAATAGCTTATCCCATCAACAATAAATTTCAAGTGTTTTTATCAATAATAAAAACTGGGAATTTAGCACGAATAACAAAATCTTTTGAAATTTTTATTAAATTATTTATCTTTTTATAATTATTTTAATTATTATTATTATTATTATAATTATTTATTAATTTAATTATTATTACAAGTAAATGAAACAAATTTTATTTGTAAACATTTCTATAGAAAAAAGTGATTTTATTCCTGGGATTTAAATATATTGTGGGCATTACAGTATCGAATTTAATAAATGCTAGTCGGAAAGGTTAATTCGTCTAGTTTTTTAGCATGTTTTTTTAATATTTTAGAAACACTTAAACACAAATAGGAAAAAGCTCAAAATAGTGAATATGCTAAAAATTGAAAAACCCTCGTCTAGAGTTAGAAATTTTTTTCTTTATACATAAGCCACCCACGGCCAGAAAAGCGACCAAAACTACCTTAAAGGTAAAGAAATAAGCTTTCTTTCTTTTGAGCAAAAAAAAAACATTCCGTTAAAAAAATAAAAAAAAGTTTTATATATAAAAAAAATTAAAATTTTTTTTTTCAAAATATAGATCAAATAGCTATCGATGCTACTTGGGACAAATTTTTCTAACATCAATAGGTAATAAGTTACATGGATCAGAAAGAACACCTGTTTGGTCAAAATGTAACATTTTGACCCCCTCTAACTCAGAAACTTGTTAGCCTATCTTGTTGAAAATTTGTGTCTAAACCACTATCCAATAGGACTAATCTTGGTGCAAATTTCATCCATATCGGAACACATCGATTTCAAAATTGGGTCAGTTGACATGAAATTCCCCATATTTAAATTTAATATTTCTTTTACTTTTTTAATTGGATAATCATCAGTATCAACAAGCTATTCTAACATTCTTAAATTACTCTAAGTTCTGAAGTATCTAGCCAGGCCCCAATCTTGTTACTACCCAGTAAAAACTTCACCTACAAAATAATGTGTTAAGTAATCAGAAAAACAAAAGAGCACTACTTACAATTCTACTGAAAGAACCAATGAATTTTATATGGGATGTCCCAAAAATAACGCATTCAAAAGTAAGTCATTATTTTTTTACATTAATACATCCAGAAGAAAGTACCCAGGCAGAAAAAGACAATCACCACAACGCTGAGCCGACTTTGCAGGGGGTACTATCAACATCAATACAACGTACTGTTTACCAAATTTACAGTGTTGTCACAATATTAAAATGATAACGCCAAATGTGCGTCTTCCGACTCTTCTTTTTAGTGTTGTCTCAGTACTGTAAATTTAAATTTGCAATGTTGGATTCACGAATTTACAACGTAGTCACAACCGTCTTCCGACTCATATTTTCAATATTGTTACAAAGCCGTAAATAAAAATTTACAACATTAAAGCAATATACACAAACCTTTAATATTGATGTTGATTAACTGAAAATAACGTTCCCATACAATGTTGCAAATTTGCAATTCTTGTACCTATGCAATACCTCTTAAATAAGAAAACGTTTTAAAAATTAAGTTTGATTGAAAATTTTATTATAAAAATTCATTGTTCTATTTAAAAAAAAGCATTTATAAAAGAAAACCAAAAGAAGGAAATGGAATTCAGGTTAATATACATAAATTTTTCTTGAAATCAATAAATTTTTCGAATATCCGCTTTCATCAAAAGAAATTGGATTGTATAACGACACTAATAAATCAAGACTGAAATTTTGTATATACAGCGTTGTAGCGGTATAGAATTGTTGTAAACACGGTTTTAGGAAATAAAGGTTTAATTCTTGTATATACAGTGTCGTAGCGGTATAGTTTTATGGTAAATACGACTTTAAAAAACTAAAGTCGTATATTTGTATTTAGGGTGTTGTACCGGTGTTGAATCTTTTTAAAAACGTTATTAAAAAACTAAGGTTGTAATATTGTATCTACAGTGTTGTGATGGTACCATATTTTTGGTAGAGTCACAATTTTGTATTTACAGTGTTGTGGCGGTACATAATATTTATAAGAGTCGTAATTTCTGCCTGGGTAGTTATAGAAGTTGTTATAGATGTAGTTATAGAAGAAAGCTACTAAATAATGAGTTAAAGAAGCTATTCATTTTGAAAAAGTAAGCGAAGTTTTTACTGGGTACTTCCTTGAAAAAATGTGCTCCAAAAGGAGTCGTATAAAAGCTCTCTTATTGAAGCGCTCTATTGTGCGCTTTTTCTCTTAAGTGCTTAAAAAAATCCAATTTTTTTTACTGGGTTGCTACGGTGGAAAAAATATGTACTTAAAACATAAATATGGAAAAATATGCATATCACCAAAATATGCAACAATATGAAAAAAACAAATCGATGCCATTTTAACGGATATTTAATGATTCGGAAAGATAATTTATCGACATCGTTAGTAGACTATCGACAAAAAACATGCATTTGCATGGAAATCGCATCCCAAAGATAAATATTCTAATCGCTTTTTGAGCAATTTAATGGTAGTTTTTATAATAATTTTTGAGTTTTTTCCGTCTTATTTTTCTATCGTAAATTATATATTTTTTGATTATATTTTTAATTATATTTTAATCGTGATGGTTTTAATTTGTTCTCCGATTAAAGCAGCGCCATTATGGCTCTTGATTATTTGAACAAACTTTATTTTTAATCAAACAAAAGTTATCGGGTTCTCGGAAAGAAAAGTGGACACCATTCGTAATTTCATTTATTTTTATTAATTGGCAATAATTGGGTTTCTTTTTTAGCTCGTTAAGGTGATTTTTACAAAAAATTATCACCCAAATGATTACTGGAAACAGGGCTGCCAGGTACTTTTTTTCGTTCTCCCCAAATTTAAAAATAAATTTCCCCAAATATCCCCCGATAAAAGAAGGAATCCCCAAAATAAGCCCCTGTAAAAAATACATAATTTTTAACGGATAATTTAAATATTTATTTGAGTTTTACTTGTACCATGTTCTATAAGAGATCATTTTTATCGAAAGTTGTTTTTTTAAATATGAATTTGCATGGGACCACAAAATCATTTAATTTTTAAGAAAGTTTATTATACAAAATTAATTTTATTTCTACTATTATTAAAAAAATATGAGGCTGTTCTAGTTTGGATTACATTCCCACGTGCAGCAGTTATCCATTTGAGAATTCCTTTATTTGTTTCTCTACAAATACAAGTTTAAAGGCTCATAGTGCTTAATTGCTTGCATTCTACATTTTAAGAATTAAGGTTGCTTTAGTCGACCGTAAATGTTGTGCAATTCAATTCAATGTAACGTACCGTAACGTACTGTATTTTCTGTAATGCGTAATTAATATTTGACAATTTTTAGTCTTTTGAATAAAATATTTATTGCACAAATCAATTTTAAAACTATTAAAGGTGTGTGCTCGCATTTCTAGGTCAAGTAATAATTGGCCCGTTAGTGGTCTGGGGCATCATTTATTACTAGTTCTAAACCGATTTTTTTTTCGCTTTTAAAAACATAATGGTATGTTCATTTCGAATTATTTATAATCTAGACTAATAACTTTTACGACATTTAAAAAATTTTCCAAAAACTTAAATAAGTGATTGTTTTGCCTTGTAGACACTATTTGACATTTCAATCGACTTTGCTTTACCCAATCGTCACCAAACTTCATATTAAATGTTTTTATATACAAAGGAACTAATAAGCCCATTCATTGGATTTAGAGTTCACTTTAATTTTTTTGAACACCTCTTATAGACATGAAGTTGTCCAGGAAAATGCAAATTTTGGACTTTTTGTACATAATCGAATTATTGACAGATTAACTTCAAACTTATCAGATATTTTTATTTTTAATAAAAACGAAACTTTTTTTTGCCCAGTGCTCATTGATATCAAGTAATGTTGCAAAAATAGCCACTTTAATGTGTATGTGACACATACTATGTGTGCATTAAACTTAGTTGTCTTTTAAAGAAAAATTAAGCTCATATTTTTTATTTCCCCAAAAAATCCTATGGTTTTTTTTTTAATATCCCCAATGCAAACCCCAAACCCCAAATAAAATTTTCTGTCCCTTTTAACAACAAGAAAACCCCTAATTTGGGGTCAAAACCCCTAAACTGGCAGCCCTGGCTGGAAACAACTTTAAATAAAATGTACATATATAGTCTGGGTTCACTTTCATAGTGTGATCCCAGACATACATTAATATTAATGGTTTTATTTGTAATGTCATATTAAGGGTTTTCATGATATCGCGTATGTGCATTTTGACGCCCTTGCAATTGAACTGTCGAAAATTGTATGGGAATTCATTTACACAAACTTCGTAAATTTTCCCAACAATTTTACTCGTAAACTTGCGCTGGTCAAGTGTGCATTTATACAAACAGATCTTTTAGTGCTTTTAACGTCGTTTTCAACGAAAAATCCACGTGTTTATAAATCACAAACAATAAATTATAGCAAAAGTTTGTGCAAAGGGTATATACATATAAGTTTGTCATTCCGTTTGTAATTTCTACAATATTGATCCTACTCCCTATAAAGTATATACTAGGGTGATCGATCGAATAGTATTCGACCGGTTTTAACCGGTTATTTTAGTTTTGCCCAAGTCGAATATTTTAAAATGTCCATTTTTCGAATATCGAATAAACCGGTTATTTTAGTAAAATTACCCGGTTATTTTAGTAATGTGTAATTTATATACTAATTCCTTACTTTTGTTTTAAATGCACCTGTAATTTAAGTATTTTTCTAATTGAATATTTGCAAACTTAAACAAAATGAAACAAAACTCAAAAAAACATTATGAGCAATGTAAATACAAATCGCTTATATAAGCGTGTGTTCTTGTAACAAAAACCAAAAACAATTTAAAGTACTTCAAAAAAAGTTCAGCTTAAAAAGTAATAAGCAATTGGACAGTATTATAAATACTATATATAGCTTTACAAAGATGTCATCTCTGGTCATATTTCGAACTGACTTAAAAAAAATTGTGCTTAATCGGCCCTAAAAGGTTCTTTACATCATGACTTATTAATCACTTTTAATTAAATATAAATATACATAAATATACGCCAAGTAAAACTTAACAGGGTCAAGTAGTTTTTAAGAGACTGCAAATAATACTTTACTAAAATATGCTGCCAATAATGAATGAAAAACTCTTAAGTAGTTCCAGCACATCTTCATGCTTAAAGCAAGAACATACCGGCGGAATCAACGTTATGGGAAAATTCATCAGTTTTATTTATTAAAACACCAAAAACTTAAAATAAAATTGAAGGAATCAAAAATGTCCTGGAAGGGTTTAAGTTGTGTGATCGACGAATTGACAGATATTTCATACAAAAAGCATGTTCATATTACTATTGTTTCTATAATGCTGAAACAAAAATAATTGAAATATAAAATCCTGGATAAGAGGTTTTGTTTGCCACTTTTCAAAAATATGGCTGAAGTTTACTGCTTTATATACTTAGACATGCTTAACCAGCAACAAATTAAAACTCATTTACAATCAATTTAGGAAAATATGTCAAATAATAAATTTATTGCATTCCTATATTTTTAAAACTTATGTTTTTAAAAAATTCTAAAGCTATGTTCACACCTATTAAATATTTGACTCCTAACGTAAAGAATTGTTTGCTTTTGCAAAACTTTTGCCTTAAGGGTTTCGTAACTACATTATACATAAATGCAATTATCATCTTAGACATAAAGTTTAGCAAATAACAAGAAATTATTTAAAATAATGCTTTAGTTTTATCAATTTACTGGTCACGCTTTTGATTGATTTTATCGTCAAATATTTGTTAGGTCTGAACATACCGTTTGTCATATCTATTTTTTTTGTTGGTTCCTTACCTTCGTGAATTTTTTTGTTTTTATTCTAATTAACTTTTTATTACAAAAACTAATTTGATTTTTATGTATTCGAATAAAAACCGGTTAACCGGTTATTTTAAAAATGCTTAACCGAAAACCGGGTTTTTTAAAATAGCAACTATTCGGAATATTCGATAACCGGTTATTGAAAAAAGTCGAATAATCGATCACCCTAGTATATACATATATTCTGGGCCCTTATGAAAAGCGAAGTTGATTTAACGATGGGTTTTCCGAAGACCCCATACATGATGGGGGCCAGGTTATTATACATTAATGTCACATATGATCCGGAATTGTTTTCTATTGAAATTCAAAAAGATCGGTCCACAAATGGCTGAGATATGAACAAAAAACCACGACTACCTCTAATTTTTCCCAAAAATGTCCTATGGATATGACTTATGTATATACATCTATGCCATAGATTCTATGGGCAAATGCAAAATGAGAATGCAAAAAGAGTGAAAGATGTGTATACATATACAAAATCAAAGAGCAAAAGAGCATAAAACCAACAAATGCAAACGTAAACACACGAATACAATGCCACGCATGCAAAGCTTTCAATGTGTGGTGCCCATACCTGCTTATATACCAAAATATCGGAAATTTTTAGTAGAACATATATTATAAAAATCTCGGAAATTTGTCTTTTGGCCTTCTTCGTGCATTTTTTAAAACAAATTTCACATATTAAACACAAATTTCAATGTATTAAAATTGTGTTTTAATTACATTAAATATTTTAGGCCGTATTAGCTTGATAAAGAAATACAAACTTAAATTTTATTGTTTGGAATTTTCTGTTTTAATTTATTTTTGTATAGACGTTTCTTACAAACTGACATAATTTGTTAAAAATTACACAAAAATTAAGAAGGTTAAAGGTTCTTCATGGAACAATTTAAGGCGATATCATGAAACTCTTAATATAATTTTATTTAATTCAACAAAAAACTAAGAACCTGGTTTTAACAACAGATCCATGAACTGATATATGATTGATTAAAACGGCGATAGACCCGATATGGCTCAGCCAAATATTTTATATTGCGCCAGCAGGCCACATGGACTCGTAAAAGTTAGCAACTTAGCCACCACTTCCCCTGCTGCTATCTTTTTTCCATTTCGGGGTTCAGAAAATTCTACTGCAAAAAGTTCAAGAAAATTGGTGTAGCGGCTCTTAAGATATGCTTAACTTAACATTGGCATCCTATGGAGGGTACCACTTTTCCTGTCCCTATCGTAAAAAATATGTAAAATGTTTTATTTTTGGGGCTCACGTGATATTATTGTAAAAATTTCAGGAAAATCGGTTCAGAAATTTAAGAGTCTATAAGCCAACATACAAACAGGCAAATATTTTTAATTTTTATATATGTGACCCTTTCCGAGAAAAGGGACCTAGTGTGTCAAAAATCGGGTTTGGGCGTAAGAGTGGATTCTGGTACCTAGAAGGGTGTAGAATAAGATGAAATGCTTTTTCCTCAAAACTTCATTTTCACACACTAGATCCCTCTTCTCGAAGAAAGTCACATACATTGATAAAGCAGTGAATGTTTAACCGCTGGTTTAATGCAACTAAACTTAAATTTATATGTAGTTTTAACTCATCAGCTGAAAATCAGTGCCCCATATATTATTCATATGTTGTTTGAAAAATAATATTGTGGCAGCACTACGATAAATGTTGTAAAATTCATGTGGTCATATGGGTGGTTTAAATGCCCAACTTTATTCGTTTACAGATGGTTTAAATGTTTACTGATTTAAAGATTTGCTGGCTTAAATACATTTAAAACCAAAAAAGAGTTAAGGGCTAACTATAATGTGCTTAAGCTTACATACGCAAATGTGCAAATACATATAATCAAATGTACACAACTATAATGTACTTAAGCAACTTTTCGTTAAGTTTCGTCAAGTGTCATTTGCTTAAGCAAAGAGCGAAACGTATCGTACTTTGCTTAAGGAATCAGCTGATTCTTGGTTACATATTGAAAAATATTTAAAAAAAAAACACACACACAATTGCATATTTTAGTACTCTTTTATTTTTGTTTAATTGTTTTTAAAATTATCAAAAGAAAACATGCTCATGGAAGTTTATTTATTAATTGTCGACACTAAAAAAATGTTGTCAATGAATTGATATTTTAAGGAAAAATAAGAAGAAAATAATTTTTGCAAAAGTACAAATGTTTGCAACTAAGCGTTAAAGTTATTCAAGTTCAAAAAGTACAATATAGTCACCCAAACCCCCACAATAATTTGCTTAAGCATTTGACAGGCTTTTCGTTAATTTTTGACAGTAGCTTAAGCCAGCCTAAGCATATTATAGTTAGGCCTTTAAATTGGTGATGAAGTCCTGCGAAACGCTGTTATAAAAATTTATTCGTGGCCATAGTTTCCTCAGGGTCCATTGTCGTGTAGGTCGTCTAAAGTTAGTTGTTGCGCCTGAAAACGTTGATGCTCTGCGCAAACTGATAAAGCAAGCTTTGCTTGAGCATTAGTATGACAAGCCCCAATATAATATTTCATTAAAAAATTAAGCTGTCAAAGAGATTTTGGTGGGATCGCGTATAGTTTTACAAAAGCAAAGAAATACAAACGCGGAGCATGAAAAGCTGTGTGATAACATCTAGACAAGTAACTTAAATTTATCTTGGATTTATGCATATGAAGCTGAATTTAGGCAGCAATCTACCTTAGGCTTAGGTCTTCCAAGGTAAGCCAAATCCGACAAAATTTATAGAGCGTTGAAGTCACTGAAAATGGAACAAGATGTTCTCAAGGTTAAGGAAGTCAATTCAATTCTAAAGATCAGATGACAAATCATTCAGTGGTGCCAAAGTTAAAAAAATCGGTGGAAACCCTCGTTTTAGTATATGTATTAGGCCCCTATTACGGTGCACAACTGTATTATGGTATACAACTTTGCTATATTGCTTAGTTTATTAAAGTATACATATTTTATAAATATCTAATAAAGATGTTCATTAAAAATAAAAATAAAATGTAATTCACCCAGCTATTGGTATCTACCACAGTAAAATAAGTTTGTAGTTTAAAAGATTAATTAAAACTCCCTTGCTAATGTGACGTAACATCACACATTTTTTTAACACAACTGTTAATGTTTGCATTAGATTAGATTGGTTGCTTGCTTAGAAATATGTACATACCGGTTTGTCCTTTGCCGAGAGTTTTTTCCAGACGATATGGTCCCACATATTGGCAATTCTCTATTGTTGTATTATTTTCCTTCTGCATTTTGTTATCTCTGGCTGCGGCCCACGTTCACACTTTCTAAATCACATGAAAATTCCATGCACTTTGGCCAGCAAATCTTGTCCCAAATTTGCTAACTCGTACTGCTTACTTGTCGAGCTCCTTGTTCTTGCTCTTGTAGTTGTTGTTGTAGTTGGTTTATTTTATGTACATATGGAAGTATGTATGAGTTTGTAAGTGTTGTTTTTGTAGTTTTAGTTCGTTCTTACACTCCCGTCCAGATGATGTTGTTTGTGGACGTTTGGATGAGTGTATCTGATAGTGATTCTAAAATGCATGTAAGTGTGTAGCAGTTGCAATTTTTATTAGGATTGTTCTTGTTGCTGGTGATAGTTGTAATATTCGGTGCAGGGAAATTGGGTTAAAGTTTCCTTCTAATTACTTTGGCGTGTTTACGAAAGTTTTATTGCTTCTTGTTTTTAGTTTTTTTTTCCGTTAGCTGAATTTTAGTTTCAGATGTTTGTTGCCGCTCTTCAAAATACCATCTGTTCGTCTGTTTATCTTTGCCTAATGCCTGCCTTTCTACTGGTTAGTGGAACTTGTGCTGTTATTTTTGCTACTGCTGCTGCTGTCTCTTCGATTGCTGTTGTAGTCTTTTCGTTAAAATTTAATGTGTCTGCTGTTTTTCTATTCATGAATTATCGTTGAAATTCATCTGCATAAACGGTTGCATTTAAATTTTGTTCTTTGAGTATTTGATACACTTAAGTTTTTCGCCTTGTGAATACGTGTAGTTAAAGGAGAATGAACGGAAAACATGAATTAGCACCTAAAATCAAATGGAAAAGGAAGAAATTGTTCATTATTCATATTGTTTAAGTTAATTGCAAGAAAAGCTGTCTGGCGTTGATGTGGTTTCGAATGTATCGTATAAATAAAATGCATTAATACTTGGTTACACTGAAGGGTAAAATTTTGCTTAAATCTGAATGTTGTATTCACTAAAAACTTATTTGTGTCTGGTTTTTTTTTCTTTTTGCACTTGTTTTTATTTTTGTGTGTGTCTGCTTAAGGCCATAACAATCATAATATTTCGCTCGATAAAATTACTCATTGGTGCAAATATTTTGTGTGTCCTAATTTTATAAAGTTTTTCACTCTTGTTTTGTTTGGTCCTTGATAAAAACATGCATGCATCACATGTTTGTTCATGTGTTTTACAGTTTGTTTTTTTATACTTATTTTTTCGAATCTATTGTTTTCTGAACTTGCCCGGTTGAATTATGATTTTATTGACATGTTTTGTTAAAAGTTCATGTCTGCAGTATAATCATTTACCAACGAAAACAGTGAAATATTCAATTATTGGACATCAAAATATTTAATTTCAAACCTTTCTAACTGCAAATGTTGTAACCGATTTTGTTGTAAACAATTAATTTTTGGATGATGGATTATTGAAATTTAATTAAAAAAATACAAATTGTATCTGGTTATATTTGCCATTGTTACCTTGCTAATAGTCTTTTGGATTGTTATCTTCTATATTTAAATAAAATAAATAAAAGAATAAACCTTTATTTTTATTAAAAAAGGTCGAACGAATAAAATTTTATTAACCTTTTATTTTAATTTTAATAATTATCTAAGGGGTTTCGTTTAATACACCACATAATTAATATTTTTAATTTTTTTTTCACTAATAGGCCATAATAATATGAAATTATTATGAACTTAAAACTAATTAAGATTGTAAAATTTCGATATATTTCTTTTAGAGTAGTAAATCTAAAATAATTAGTCTAAATATTTCACCATTATTACTTAATATAAAATGTATTAACCTTAAGAAAATGTATTAATTATATGTTAATTGATTAGATTGATTAAATATGTAATATATGGATATCAAATTCTTTTCGAATTTTATTTTTGATTTATTTAACTGAATCAACAGAAGTATCACTTGCTAAACGAGAAAAAAAAGTTTTCCTTGGGGCAACAACTCTTAACGGGTTATATACAACAGCATCAGTATTTGATATTAATGGAACATTATTAGCTCGAACATTTTCATTCACAATTTAAAACACCTTCAGCATAACTTTTTTGCGAGTTATTACTAATTTATTTATTTATTTGTAGCATTAGAAAATAATTATAAATTATAGACTAACGTAGATACATGGCCATGGCTTCAAGGCCTTAGGCTCTTATTACTAATTATTTCAGTGTTTACACCAGGATATGTATTGAAAACATTTGGTCCAGATGATGTCGGATCGCATTGAACAGCAGGAGGTACATCAAGTTTATCTTTAGCTTCATGTTTACTATTGTTTCTTGGCGATTTACGGCGCTTTGGGAAAGGTTTATTTGGAGATTTTAAATTATCTAACGATTTAATATCATTAAGCACTTTCCCGTAAGCAAATGTAGGTTCATTTAAATGAGCAACTTTATTTTGATTTTCAATAAATTGTGATTTTTGACTTTGAAAAAAAGTCTACTCCCAATTTTCTACAGTTTTCACAACACCAGTGCAGTTCGTTATTTTTTATTGTGGCTTCTGCTTCTGCCAAATAATCCACTGCATTTAATGTGACAGCATTAATGACCAAGGCCAATAAACAATCATTCTGTCATTCCGTCATCAACACCTTTGATGCTACAAGTTTTTACTAAACAGGCCATAATAATAACACTGTGATTTGATCACCTTGTAGAAGACAAATGTTTGCTGGGATATGATAAAAACCTACTTTTCAACAGATGACTCCACTATAAAGTTATCAAATTCACAAACCAATAATGTTGTGACAAGCCAATTGTTGTCAAATTGCTTCAAGTTATCCTAAGCACCGTTGCCGCTTTGGTTAGTTTTAACCAAAATTGGTTACTTTTTTCCAGTGTGTATTTGTGCATTTTTTTCCATTTTCGTTCCTCTTTTTCATCTCAAAAATAACCAAGTTTTAGTTTAAGTGCTACACTTTTGACAGTAAAAATTAAATAAAATGCTCGTTAAAAATAAATGAAAAATAAGTGGACCGGCTTTTAACTGAATTTTGATTTATTTTATATAACAATTTCAGTTAATTTTACGTACAGACTATTGTGAGTGTACCATTTATGAATTTCGAAATATGTATGGAAACGAAAAAAATATTTCACTTTGCATCAGGAGGTTTTCCCCAGCTTCTACCAAGGTAATTTTAAACTTGGTTATGGAAAATAGTACACAACAAGTTAAATAACTTCAGCTTTTTTTATTTTTCGTAAAAGACGCAAATTAACACCTAATCAACGATCAAAAAAATTTGAAGAGCTTGCTTTTATAGTTTTATAAATAAATTGTTCACTCAAAAAAGCGGGTAATTTACCGGCTGTAATTATCGACTCAGTCTTAATTGTGATAATGCAGATTGAAACTTATTAATGCTCAAATGGTTTGAAAAGTTATCTTTTATAGTTTTCTAAGTAAGTACGGGGCATATTACTCCATATACTCCTACCGAAGTAATACGAAACCTGGTAATGTATGTACAAAGGTTGACAGTCTGTTGATTCATTTGGGCACCGTAACATTACGTTTGGTTCATCCCACAGCGCCATGGTAATGTTGCAAAAAAATGTTTGCCAAAAAAAATCATCTTTTAAGATGTAGCTCATTTTGATCTTGGCGGGTATGTAAACAAGCAAAATTTTCGCATTTGGATCACAGAGAACCCGTACGCATACATTGAAAAGCCGATGCACTCAAAACGAGTCACTGTTTGGTGCGGATTTTGGTCCAGAGGCATAATTGGGCCATTTTTCTTCGAAAATGAGCAAGGAGTGGCCGTTACAGTCAATGGCGATCGTTATCGGGCCATGTTGAACGAATTTTTGTTCACAAAATTTTAGGAGGAGGATATTGGCAACATTTGGTTTCAACATGACGGCGCTACGTACCACACAGCCGAAGCTGCACTCGATGTTTTCGCCCTGTTTTTGAAGTTCGCATTATTAGCCGCAGAGCTGATGTCGTTTGGCCACCACGCAGCTGCGATTTGACACCGTTGGACTTTTATTTGTGGGGTGCCGCCAAAGGTAAGTGTTACGCCGACAAGCCAGAGACAATTGACGCTTTAAAGGACAATATTCGTGAAGACATTGGTGAAATACAGCTGCACACAATCGATAATGTGCTTAAAAATTGGACCGATCGTGTAGGCCACTGAATGGCCAGCCGAGGCAGCCATTTGAATGAAATTATTTTTTATTACTAATCGGAAGGATTGGACTTTCAAATAAAACAAGAAATTTGAGAAAATATTCAGTAGTTTTTTTATAGCATTTTCAAAAAAAAAAAAGTTATTTGGCGGACCCTTTACTAAGGACGAAGAGCATCGGTCAATAATTTTACATATTCCCCATAAAAACTTCTTTCCAAATTAGACTCTTTGTGTCCGGAAACCATCTAATTGAAGTTGGTATTTAGATTAAGTTCGCCTTTAAGATATTTAACTGCAAATTGAATTATTTACGAATCAGTTCACATTTGCCCAAAGCTCCCATCAATAAATAGTTTTAACTTCCATTTAAAATTTTACATTAATGAACAATTTAGCGACCGTCCCTAAAATCTCTTTAAGACAAATAAACACATATGGATGTTAATATCTTGATAATACCCGCACTTTGTTTTTGTGAGCCGTTTACCCCACCTCGTTTCCAAATAGGATAAAATCTCGAAAATTCGTCTTTAAATACTATGGGCTTTACCGATTATAATTTTGGGATTGTTTTTATTAAATGGAACTGTTATTCAATTGTTTAAAATTTTATTTTCAAATTAGCGATTATTGATTTTTTTTGGTGCATATTTTTAACGATTTTCAGGGCATATTTACAAGTTTTTACTGCATATTTAATGCGATGAAAACGCGTTTTTTTCTGATTTTATTTCTGATTTCCCTGGTTAAAGATATTGAGAATAATTCATATTGTTAAATTTGGTTAAGATCAGTCCAAATTTTCTAATAGGCCATATTAAAGCCTACTCCAAAAAACAGCTTTGAAGTGGGGTATGCATTAGTTTAAAATATGCGCAAATTACTGTTCATGTTCCTGTTAGACCGAATATTTTTTTAACCGAAATGTAATAAGGACACCGTAGGCAAATGTTGTACAAGTTGTAACATTTTAGAATCTCAACAACCCCCATAATTGTATGAGAGTCCCCTAAATAGGTTTGAGAAAACGTTTAGGACAAAAATCTAATGGATATAGGACATAGATTTCATCCTTTAGGAGGGATTTCTAGTCACTCTTTGTATTGAAGAATCTAGAAGATCAGTCTAAGAGCATCGTATAAGCTGTGGGGGTAAATTTTCACAATTTCATTAAATTTAAATTTCGTATGGAAGTCTCCTTATGGAATGAAGTAATTATGTTTAGGAAAACTGTCGGAAAAGAAAAATCAAGGGAGTCGGCGCTATATGTTACCCCTCTTGTAGTGACCTTATGGTAGTTATAGAGTTTTTTTTTGTAAATTTTATTTCCTTTTTGCCCCAACTTTTAGCTCTATGTGCATACCCTTCATTTAGCAATGTACACCACAACTCTTTTGCGATATGTTACCAAACAAGTTGCAGTGATTACACTTTAGTAATAAATGGTTTTGATTAAAATGAATGTGTGGATTTTAGTTTATAAATATACACAAATAAATCTCCGTACAGTCATTTTGTTTTTAGTTGTAAAAATATTTCCCTGACTTGCGGTCTCCACCTAACACAAAATTAATAACCGCTCATTTTAAGGTTTAAACATGGTTGTTAAAACATTTCTTTTGAAAGCTCTTTAAAATTGACGTTTATTTTTGAAAACCTAATTCTTTGTAGTTGCTTTTCGTCATATTTATTTAAATTGTTAAAAGTGTTCTAAGCTGCTCATATTATGTTCCATGCTTCTTGTAAAATATATAATAAAATATAATATTAAATAAATTATTAAACATATGAGCATTTCAGTACAAAATAAGCTTTTATTATTTTCCACAAGCTTCAAAGAAAACTCACTAAAAATAATAAAAAGTTATAAATCAAACATCACTACGTGTACGCCACCATAAACAAGTCTTTACTACGTTTTATGTTAGGTGGAGGCGTGTAATTAAATTTTAAATCGCTAATTATTGAACTAGTTAAGTTAATCTTCGCAAAATAGTGATATACATAAGCCCAATTCACAGCCATGTGCAAATGGTGTTGCATCGTTGCATTTGCAAAATGGTATAGTTTATTTTTCACTATCACAGAGAGTGGAGGAACTGTCGAAGACGTGAAAAGTCTTATCAAAAAAGCAATCGGCTGTTCACAGAGTATGGAACTTAAGCACGTACAGCATCACCGTGTTATCTCCGTGCTTCTTTATGGATACAAAACTTGGTTTATAACGGAATGCATAATATTATATCCCGGAATAAGGGTTATGTAACAATAGTGACAATAGAAGAATAGGACGTTCATATTTTACTTAAATACCCTTCAAGAACAATGATAGTCATTTGATGCATCATCTGATCGGTATATACATCAAAAGTTTCTATCATCGTATTAAGGGCAATATGAAGAAAACCGATGTAAGCATTTGTGTACGTGTGAAATTTTCTCCCACTCATACTTGTGAACTTTATTATATATACGTAAATTTAAATCCAAATCGGAAGGCATCGATTTAAAAATTGCGTCACTTGACATGAAATCCCCCATATGTATATAGCTCAACCCAGTGATCTTCGCTACCCTCATTAAAATAAAAAAAAATAAGTAAATTGTTTTAATAGGAGCTCGTGCATTGTTTACGAAGCTGTTTGTATCAAGTGCGAAAACTCCTACTGTTACCATTCTATATGGCGCCTACGTCTACAACAAGACATACATTTTGAGAGATTTTCTTCTCTAATTCCGACCATTTTTCACAGGTAATGTGCACTGTTAACCATGAAATTTGGAAAATTTTGAACTAACCTTTCTTCAGATATACGGAATTCTATTTTGTGTAACGCCTAATTAGCAAAATCCACACACTTTTTGATTGATATTACGAATTGTTAGCCTGCTATTCGAAATTAAGCGTTTTTTTTTGCACGAGACAAAATTAGGTATATCAATCTCTGAGTGCCATCACTATATAAATGTAAAAAATACAACTTTACTACGTACGATAGAGATACGACTCTACAATGAAAGGGTGTTGTAGACTTGGCGTGGGTATAGAGATTTTTCAAATTTCATTCAACATGTGGCAGTAGATGAATAAACTGTGTGGTTTTCAATTAACAAAAGGAAATTAAAAAGGCTATAATTAACAGTAGTAAAAAATAGTATTGTAATAAAGTTACAGGTTAAGTTGTCAGACACTATAAAATAGAATCGTACAAAAGTGCAAGTAAATGTTTATATTAAATATATGCTAACATATTCAGCATTTGCCCCTTTCGTTAGGTATTTTGTACATTGTTGCTCGTTTTTGATTGCTTCTTTTTTTAACATCGTTTAAATTTTGGCACGAACCAACTTAATAATTGTGCAAACCTAGATGCACACGAACCCCCCATTCCCGGCGAGCTACAGCCGAAGACACCAGCGTCACAACGCCCACCCGGAGCAAAAGGTTTTTGAAAAAAATTATATCGCTTTTTCCAATAACAATTATTGCAATTTGTTCCACATTTGAAAACCGTTTGTAATTTCATCATTTTCTCTTACCGTTCTTAAGATGTAAATAAATCTATTGTATGACACACCCAGTTTTTGTATGATGTTGATACGGTAAATGGTATACGTGAGAGAGTGAAGAACTTGCTTACCTCTCTTGTTGCAAGTTTTTCAAGTGCACTTTCTAGTTAAATTTGTTGCAAATTTTTTATTTGTATTCAATTATTGAATAGACTTAATATTTGTGCAGACAAGACACTTTTAAAATAACATCTTCAAAAATTGTTAGTGACATTTGAACACAATAAAACAATATTAGTTCACTTTATGCAAATCAAAGACGAATTTAATAGATTCTTGAGAAATATATTTTACATTGTATTTAAACATGTTTAGTGGTTGGAATCAAATCAATTAAATTCAAATGTTTCTTTTTCTTCTATTAAAATTAAAATGCTTGGCAAGAATTTTACATACATTTCTATTTACTTTGGTCAATTTATTTCTTAATTTAGTAATGTCTCTTCAATATGCTATAAAAGTCATAGGCCACTAACAACACCCTCGGAATAATTGTCCTTAACACAACTTTGTGGCATAGACAAATAAATATGGATATTTGCTTTCAAGCCAACACAAAAACAAAGTCCCTTTTGCTCCGAACAAGAACACACACACACATTGATAAATTGACACTTAACTTTAACGTTTACCGGACAAGTAAACAAGTAAAGGAAATATTCCATCAAAAACAAAAAATATTAAATAGAGGTGAAAAAACATAACTTTATTATAAAATTTAAAAAATAGAACACCTTTCGGATACTTGAAGGCCACATAAATGATGCCACAACAAATGTCATTTACTGTCATCAATCTTTCATATTTGACTCAAATCGTTAGTGTTGGGGGTAAAAGGCGATCTTACCTAGGAGTGGGGATCTGCCATATAATATCGTAAATATGTTCAGAGGTATGTAAATCAATAAAGGGAGATACAACTTCATTATATTGAAGCAACCACAACAAAGAAGCAAAAATTAAAAAAGCAAGTCAATGCTTATATTATTAAACCCTTGACCGCATAAAAGATATTTTATTTTTTTTTTTTAATTCCCTAAGCTAAACCCCGCGAAGCTCTGCGCTTGTCTGCAAGAAAGAAACCAGAGTCTCTGGCTGGAATCGAACCCGCAACCCCGGCGCTAATAAACTAGCTCACTACCAGCTAGCCTACCGGGACACTCTATAGAATCGTTGTTGCGGGTGAACATTGAAATGTTCACAATTCTTCCTGGCTTCTGCACTTGAGCCATACAACTTATAAAGGCCAATATGTTGAGCTATTAGCACCTTTCGACAACGCAATATTTGTTTACGAAAAAGCACTTGGGCTGAGCTCAATGATTGTTTCCATCATTGTGACTGGAAACTTTGTTTTCAGGACAATGATGTTCATGCCATGGAGGAAATGGTAGAAAACGCTATAATGCTAGTCTTTAATGTCTAGTCTTTGTACTGAAGTTCATACTGCTCACCGGGGGCAGTAAAAGCTTCTGGTCATTCGTTAAACTAAC
This sequence comes from Pollenia labialis, assembly GCA_949318255.1. Taxonomy (NCBI): domain Eukaryota; kingdom Metazoa; phylum Arthropoda; class Insecta; order Diptera; family Polleniidae; genus Pollenia; species Pollenia labialis. Next base: position 39,244,467 of record OX439140.1, read on the forward strand.
TCTTTTGAAGTATGACCAAACTTTCATGGACCCAGTTGATAAGGCTAATTGTTTTGCCGAATTATTTGCAAATAATTCTCATTTAGCAGCTAGCAATCAACCACTGTTAAAGGGGTTCTTGCAGATCTCGACAGAAACAAGTTCCTTGGCCGGATGGTATACTGGTCTTGACGAAAACCTCTTCGACGCTAACACGTTACTTAGCGAATATTTTCATCACTTTATACCATACCGGAGAATTTCCCGTCTGCTGGAAAGTTGCTAATGTAACGCCAATTCCTAAAAAAGGAGTAGCTAATAACCCTGAAAATTACCGCAGAATTGCAATTAGTTCGGCACTTTTTAAAGCTATGGAGAGTATGGTACATCAACATCTTGTCACATTTTTGGAATCAAACAAGACACTTACTAGCCCTATTATCTGAAAAATGGTTTCGTGTTCATACCATTTTTGCGAAAGTAAGGAAATTGCCGGGTGATGGGGTTTCGTCAAACGAGTTCAAGATTCACGCAGGTTTTCCGCAAGACTTTTTTCCTTCTCCTACTTTATTTCGTATTTTTCTAAACGACCTCCTATGTTTAATTTATAACCTTATCCACTCTTTTGAATATGAATGCAACCTTTGCCATTTTTATGCCCGTAATATCTGCAAAGAGATATCTGGTTGTGTTGGTCCCTAACAGTTATCTTTACCTATCCGGTAAAACTATTTTAGTAATTTTAACGTTTACTGTGCCTACATGTTTTTTCCTTTAAGTTTTCATTGATAATATGGCATCATTTGTATTTTTTTATCAATTTTTTTAATAAACTGTCAAAAATCGATAGTGTAAAATACACATAATTTCAACCCAAAGGTAAGATGTACGTGTTAAAATTGTGAAAATATCGTTTCACCATAGATATCTATACTTAGCTAGATACCTCTTCGTAGAAATTACGGGCATTATTCATTTGATTATAGACCAAGCGTATCCAATGTTCGTGCTATGAGGCAAAACATGAATGATACGCTTGGTCGAGGCCTTAATCCCAGAGGACACAGACAGTCACGAGAAAGAAAATATTTTTCTGTCTTTTTATTTTAAGGCTGCCCTTTTTGCATTTTCATAGGGCCTAATTTGTTATCTCCGATGGGCAAAACATACATACATATATTCAAGGTGTCGACAGAAGCGTTCAAGTGCCTAGGCTTTTTAAAATGCGTAAAAGATACTTCACTCAATCTGATCTTCTTACTACTTAAACCACCTATATCTGACTTAGAATCTATGAAAATGTCAGATTATGTACATATATGTATATGTATGAGATATAACATCAATTTTCTTCTTTAGGACATTTAAAAAAATACAGAAACAACAAAACCTACCAATCTCACTTTGATAACAAAACGTTAATATCATTTGCGATACGAGTGGGGATTCCCATTTTTATAAGAAATAATCGACAAGCTCTTTATTGTAGGCCAAGAACAAGGGCAACAATTTAGCTAGGTCACATTGACATAACAACACCACAAACTAATTTTATTTTCTTACTAAATAGTTATTGCCATTCCTGTTAATGATAAAATTAAAGCTTTGGTCGTAATGTATTATCGACATAAAAAGAAAATTGTGCTGAAAAGAAAAATTGGGTCATATTGACCCAAGAAATGCTGAACTTATATCGAAAAATTTACCAATTTGTATACCTTCCACCATTAGTGGTTAATGAGAGCATACCAAGTTTGTCATTCCGTGAAACTTTTAAATATTACTCTTAGACCCCATTAAGTGTACCGCTATATATTTTAGATGCGTTATGACGTCGACTAAATCATGCCCTTCTGTTGAAAAAAAAAATATTTTTTCTTCATATTGTTTCTAGTTATCCTAAGCAGTTTGGGCAGGAAGCCTATTCTGCGAGTCCCTACGACCCGAAAATATATAAATGCGAAGATTTGCTATTGTGTGTTACAATGTTCGCAAATAACTTTCTTATTCGCATTAAATATGTGAAAAAAAGGGCAAGCCTGTGTTCTATAAGGCGAAAGCAAGTGTCTAGCATATATTAAAATTGCAAAATTTATTCGATAGCATAACAGCACAATATATTATTTAGAAAAGCTGCAGGATGGAAAGAGGTAAGAAATATACTTCAAAAATATTTGATTTCATCTTTAATTTTACTAGGTTTGGGCTGATTTTAAAGCGCACACCAAACAGAAACTGAAAATTAAAATTTAATACGCTGTATCCAGGTCCAGAAATTAATAATGGATGAATCCATAAATGGGTAACCAGTCAAGCTTAGAACATCAGATTTGCTTCTAAGCAATCTTCTCAGCATCCTTTCATGTTGCTTATGTCCTTCTTCGTCATCAAAACATTGTGCCACAGAATTAAATTTTTGGCAAACTGCGCAACTATTATAGTTAAGAATTTCTAATAACGCCATATTTGTTTTGAGATACAATTGAGAACAATTTTTATTAATTTTAGAATTTCATAAAATGTAATATTTGTATGGAGGCCCCTCAAAGAAGTGCTGATAAAGGGCAAGTATGTCTCGAGAAAATGTTACGGACAAAAAACTAATGGAGGTCGGTCATACATTTTGTCCCACTAGAGGTGACTCCTGGGCATTTATAAGACTTTTAGTTCAATATATTTCTAGTCTGCATTGGACATTTTGTATGGGAGTCCCCTTAGGAGCTACAAAATATGGCCCCAAAAATTAATGAAAATTGACCCCAAATTTGGTGCTATTTTTCATAATGCAATATGACCCCATTATTTTAATGAAATATTACCCCAAAAAATGAAAAATAACCCAAAAAATAATAATTCATTATGACAATTCACTTCAAAATTTATATTAGACATTTTGGGTGGAGCTCATAAGCCCGAAACTAAAAATCCCGATTTCAAAATCAGAAAAATTATACAGTTTTGATTTTAAAAATCGTACGATTAAATGGTTGGGCTTTCGGCCATGCGCAAGGATTTTTTCCTCTATGGTATATCGAACAGTATCTTCGCTCACCAAAGCTTCACTGCAAAGCCGGCCTTCGGTATAACGCTTATAATAGCCCCACTGTAAAAATTATGATATTATTTGGGGAAATTTTTCATTCCTTGATATTGGGGTCATTTTTCATTGCACTTAAAATGCAAAAACACCCTAACGAAAAAATGAAAAATAACCCAAAAAAAACAACAAAATTGTAAAATTTTGGGGCCGTTCTTCACTTTCCTTTTGGGGCCATATTTCCTGGGGTAATTTTGCGCACTGCCGTTCCCTAAAGGAATGGAGATAGCGGTTAGTTAAGTTTGAAATAAATGATTGAGATGACAAATAAAGTGGAGTTTAAAATGCCCCTTAAGGGATCAAATGTATAACCAACCCCACTTTATTTTGTATGCCATAATTTGATTGTGGAATGTCCTGAAACTGAAATGCTGCCAACTACCAGTATATAGACATACGCGAATTACTCAAACAGTTTCCATGTCCTAATTAGTATAAGAATAATCGACTTTAGGAAAAACAAGTAAGAGTGCTATATTCGGCTGTGCCGAATCTTATATACCCTTCACCATTGTGCGAGCAGAATACATAGCAATTAGACAAAAACTAAATAAAACTGGTAAATATTTTTTTTTTAAATAAGAGACAACCGGTTTTGAACTTCGCTTTTCATAAGGGCCCAGAATATATATACTTTATAGGGTGTAGGATCACCTTCGGTGAAGGGTATAAAAAGAGTAATTTTCGGGAATTCAGGGGTCTAATCACCGCAATCGATACTATCGTATCGAATAAAGTATTGAATTTTTTTGCATACGATAGACCCTGGCGTATCGAATGAAAACTCGATAAATGTAATGTCGAGTTACTCCATGTCGAATGCTATTATTTCAAATTCAATACATTTCATTCGATATCGAGTTTCAAGATACCAAAATAAATAATTTCGATGAATTTTGCTCGATATCGTATGCGGTGATTAGACCCCAGTATTTCGGTTATAACTCATACAAATTTCCGACATTTTGGTATATAAGTCATATACATAGGACATATGGCAGCCCTAAAATTTAGGTTTTTATAAAAATTTTGATGTTTTTTAGCCCATTTTTTGAGTATTTTGCTCATAAATTACCCATTGTCTAACCGATTTGATAGTTTTATATACCGACGTGTTAAGGATGAATTTTACCATTTACTTAAGTTATATACATATATAAACATTTATATAAACTTGTAAATATATATTTTAACAAAGTTAATTATAAAAAAGAGTAATTTTTGGGGATTCAGTATTTCGGTTATAACTCAGCCATTTTTTTAACCGATTTGGCAGATTTATATACCGACGTGTTGAAGAAGAAATTTACCATTTACTTTAGTTATAAAGCTTGGACTCGGGGAGATCTATGATTCCCGAAAGTGGGTATTTAAAAAAAAATTGAATTTTGGTCATAACTTTTTTGTATCTGAACCGCTTTTCCCGAGTTTTTTATAAAATATGTTCTACTTAAAATTTCCGACATTTTTATATATAAGTAATTACAATAGGACATATGGCAGCCCTAAAATTTAGGTTTTTATACAATTTTTAATATTTTTTGTACGGGAGGTACAACGCCCACTTCTCCAATCCCGCCCACATTTTGTAGGATTGTGTGTATTGGCAACCTAAATGTGTGTACCTTATTTGGAAACTTTGGCTCTTGCTGTTCTCAAGATACATATACAGAAATAAAAAAAATACAACAACAACAAGGGATTTTTGGGAAAATTTAGAGGTAGTCGTGGTTTTTTGCTCATATCTCTGTCATTTTTGGATCGATCTGGCTGAATTCAAAAGAAAACTTAAACGGAGTATATGTGACATAAATATACATCAACCTAGTCCACATCATTTCTGGGGTTTTCGGAAAACACATTTCAACATACACACGGACAGACTAACAACCGGATTTGAACTTCGCTTTTCATAAGGACCCAGAATTTATATAATTTATAGCATGATACAAATACACAAGGTAGTTCCACTTCTCTCTCAGAAATTATTTTTTGAATTTTATTGGAATTATTTGAAGTTTTTAATTGTATCAAGCTACAAATAATTCCGATAAACTTCAAAAAATAATTTCTGAGAGAGAAGTGGAACTACCTTGTGTATTTGTATCATGCTTTATAGGGTGTAGGATCAATATTGTGGAACATACAAACGAAATGACAAAGTTATATATACCCTCTTACCTTCGGTGAAGGGTATAAAAAATCTAGTTCAAATAAAATAAGTACGTCAGGGGATAGTCGGCCTGGTAGATTATTTTCTACTGAACCAGAAAATCAGAATTGCTCTTTTTTAAAACGCATTGAAGAAATGAAAATGTACATGAATACAAAAACAAATATACAAAACTGGTTTTGGTTAATCATACAAAATTTAAAGTTTTTAAATGAGGCAGATACGCGTTTAAACTTTTACGTTAGTTTAATTTTAGAAATGTTTAGACAACAAAAACTGTTTTATTAAATTGGTTTTCATGTAAATTTTCACTTAACTACTCAGGTCTGCGATATTATAGTTTCTGAATTTTTTCTCAAACTATTGTTTCTGTGGCAATAAATAATAATGGTTTCGTGTTTTGAGATATTAAGGGTTTTGTCTAAAATAAATTGTGTGTTTTATTCTATAAGTTAAAAAATAAATGCATATAGTTTTATAAATAGTGACATTTTATAGACTTTAAAGAAGAGAATAAGAATATGTAATAAAATGAAAATGTCAACTTTAGCCATTATTATTTATAGCCACAGGTCTGAAGTTATTGTAGAAAAAGAAACGGGAAACGAAGTAGTTGTGGCATTTGGACAAAACATCTTAAGTCAAATTTGAAAAGTTGAAAATATGTTGTTTATCATACGAATTTTCATTCAATAAACATTTTTGTGGACTTTTTAAAATTACTACAGTACTACAACAATGCAACAATAGAAAAACAACAGACATTTTGTAGCAAACAGCTGCGCTTGTGATGTCACTTTATTAGTACAAACTGCTAAAAACGAAATTTTTCGTTAATTTTGGTTTATTTTATTATTTAATAAAAATGATTTCCTCACCGAGCTCTTTTTAAAAACTTTTTTGCAATCTTATCTCGACTTAAGATGTTTTGTGAAAATGCCACAAAAAACAATAAACCGAAATCAGATAAAAACTAAAAATTCTATGACAAAAAGACAATTAAGTCAGTACCACCATCAATCATATTTTCACACGTTCATAGTTTTTTTTTAATTTCCTAAGCTAATCCCGCCAAGCTCTATGCTTGTCTGCAGGAAAGAAAACAGAGTCTCTGGCGGGAATCGAACCCGCAAACTCGGCGCTGATAGACTAGCTGGCTAACAGCTAGCCAACCGGGGCACGGCATACAATGCTAGTAAATTAAAATGCTAAAGTTTTCGTTTTTTATTATATATTATTTAGTTTTTATCCGATTTCGGTCCACTATTTTTGAAATCAAATGGACTATTCTAGAAAAAACATCTTCCAAAATGACGAAAGTGGTTATAAATGTTAAAATTTTTATAAAATCTTAGATTTGATCCGCTATAACTCAGTAATTTTTTATCCATTTTTCGACTCCTAAGTGAGAACTTAAAACAATCCTTTAAAAAATTTCATTAAATATGTTCGGAGAGAAATCTACTATGTTTGTATCTTAACAATGCTTTCGTTTGTAGGTAACCATATTATGGTCAACAATAATTATGGTCCATATCAAAATTCATTTTTAGTTCCTGTTACATGTTATACGTTAAACTTGTGTATAAGCTATAATGTAATGGCCAATCATCAAAGTTAAACATATTATGGTTATTTGTTTCAGTAATTTTTTCCATTTGGTTATTGAGTCAAGCTATAATTTTGTTTCTTTTTTTATTGCTATAAGTGCCGGTTCACACACGTCAAGTCTTGAGCTTTTAGGAGAGCAGGGAAAAGAGAATGCCATTTAAACCGGCACAAACATGTTATACTCAATAAACTGCATGTAATTCATTTTCCAGCCCGCGACGATCTTCATTAGCATTCCTTAAGCAAATGATTGAACAAATTCAACTAATGCAGAGAAAAAAACATGCAAATTTTGGCCACTTTCAAACATTTAATTTATCAAATTTAGCACAAAATGTTTTAATTACAAGGTCGAAAATAATAATAAGATTTAATTTAATTATTATTATTATCAAAAAGTAATTTCAATTTTTGGGAATACAAAATTTAAATTTTCAAAAGATTTTGTTATTCGTGCTTAATTCCCAGTTTTAATTATTGATAAAAACACTTGAAATTTATTTTTGATGGGATAAGCTATTCCTATGCGCATTTGTTTTTATTTTGTTTTACTTAACCTACTTACAACTACAATTAATGTTGAGAGAATTTCAACTAATTGTAGTGGGGAATGTAAGATGAGATGAAGCCACTGTTTATTGTTGATGTTGTTTTGTTTAAACTTTGATATTATTACAAGTAGAACTGTTGCTATAATTCTTATACGTTTAACAGTTTTATTTGGTTTAATATCTTTAGTTTTTCTAAAATCTTTATGGATGAAGTTTCCTGATGATCTGGCCTAAGCAACCAGTGAAATGCGCATAGGAATAGCTTATCCCATCAACAATAAATTTCAAGTGTTTTTATCAATAATTAAAACTGGGAATTAAGCACGAATAACAAAATCTTTTGAAAATTTAATTATTATTATTTTTTTTACTATCCACAGAAAAAAATAACAAGATTTGGTATTTAATTAATAACATTTTTTTAAACTATTCTAAAATGTTCAACAATTTTCCTTATTAAATTGTTTATAAATTTGTTTTAGTTGAAAAAATAAAAAAATTTCTGTCAAAAATTTTCAATACAAAATTAAAAAAATTAATTTTTTTGCTTTAATCTCGTAAAAAATTAATGCTGGGGCTGTTATGGAAAATGGAAAACAAAGTTTATCTGAGGGGTAAGTGAAGCTGTTATTTGAAACTTCTAACCAAAATTTTAACATGGTTTAATTTATTCTAGTTTTCAAATTATGTTTGATGATTGTGTCAAGAATCCGTTTTGAGCACGTGTTTAGACCATCTTCTGCATCCCCTCCTAAGTTCGCCTGTGCTTAAGAGATGTATTTGTGATAAAATTTTGATTAAATTTTAATAAAAAATTAATTAGATCAGCATTTTTAATGCATCTCTTTCTGTTGAAATTGCCATACATTTTTTAAATTAAAATTAAAACGACAAATTTGTAATTAATTGTTATACAGGGTCCGCCAAATAACTTTTTATTTTTGAAAATGCTATAAAAAAAATACTGAATATTTTCTCAAATTTCTTTTTTTATTTGAAAGTACAATCCTGCCGGTTAATAATAGAAAATAATTTCATTCAAATGGCTGCCTCGGCTGGCCATGCAGTAGCCTACAAGATCGGTCCAAGTTTTAAGCACATTATCGATTATGTGCAGCTGTATTTCACCAATGGCTTCACGAATATTGTCCTTTAAAGCGTCAATTGTCGCTGGCTTGTCGGCTAACACTTATCTTTGACGGCACCCCACAAATAATAGTTCAACGGTGTCAAATCGCAGCTCCGAGGTGGCCAAACGACATCAGCTCTGCGGCTGATAATGCGATCTTCAAAAACAGGGCGCAAAACATCGAGTGTAACTTCGGCTGTGAGGTACGTAGCGCCGTCCTGTTGAAACCAAATGTGACTGTAACAGCCACTCCTTGTCAATTTTCGAAGAATGGCCCAATTATGCCTCTGGACCAAAATCCGCACCAAACAGTGACTCGTTTTGGGTGCAACTGCTGTTCAATGTATGTTTTTCTGTGCCCCAAATGCGACAATTTAGCTTGTTAACATATCCGCCAAGATCAAAATGAGCTTCATCTGAAAAGATGATCTTTTTGGCAAAATCGGCATCTTCTGTAAGTCGATCGCAGGCCCACTTAGCGAAGCGAAAACGCATATTTCCCAGCGTTGTTCAAGCGTTTACACAACCATATTCGTTGAGCGGAAGGATAAAACTAATTATCTGTCAAATCAGACATGAGCTAAGTGTTACCATTCACGAAATAAGCACTATTTGAAAAAAAACGTTAGATGGCGGACCCATTATTTGATTGCTAACTTATATTTAATTTAATATTACAAACTCATTGTTAAAAATATTTGTTGAATGTGAACAATTTTAACTAACAAAAGTATTTTTTATATTTACAAATTCGGTTGTTGGCGCCTTTTCAATTAAAAAATTAATTGAATTGACGAATTAAGTATTCAATATGACAAATGATTTGTAGTAATTTTTTTCTGAAGGTAAAAGGGTATGTATAAGTTTATCATATCGTGTGAAATTTCTACAATAGGGGTCCTTATTAGCTGCTAAGTTGATTTGTCAGCAAAAAAAAGTTGTGGTATGATCAATGCAAAAACGTAAACCACTGTTTTTGTTTGTAATATATAGTGTGTGGCACAAGCAAAACAAAACTATTTCAGTTACACTCATTCTCTAACTGATCTCAAATATCTTGTTCTAATATTTTTCCACCAGATCTCTGTTCGTACCACCCTAAAGTCAGAAAATTAAAGCTCGCAAGAAACCATTAAACTTTTGCTATGAAAGTAATTTGATAATTCCAGAAGAAACATTTTTTAATTTAATTATACAAAAATGTGTACCGGTTATAATGTGGTGTAGGGTATCATAAAGCGATTTCGACCGACTCTACTTTCTTACTTGTTTTTATATCCTCCACCACAACTAGTAGTGAAAAGGGTATACTAAGCTTGTCATTCTGTGTAAAACTTTTTTAATATTCATCGAAGACCCCATAAAGACAATCTGGTGCTTCCGTATTCAGTTATGAGGCACGAAAAAAATCAAAGGCGCCAAAATAAACTCAGTGAGGTAATTAAACGTATTTATTTACAAGATACCTCAACTTTGATGTATGAAAAAAAGTTAAGACTAGGGAATGTTTGCATGAGAAAGCAATTAAAACCAATGGGATTTGCTATCTTAAATTTATTCTGTAATGCTTTTTGAGATCAGTGATGCCAACTTTTTGAGAGCAAATAGCACTTTAAAATTTAAAAAAAGCAGTAAAAAGCACTATTTCGAACAAAAAACAAGCGTAAAAAAGCACTAAGACATTTTTACAATTTAATAACACACAAAACAAGTTCCATTTGGCTGTGTCGAATATTATATACCTCCAAAATTTAAAAAAAGGCGACAGCGTTGATGAGTGACCATTTTTTATTATTATCTTCAATAAAAATAATAACATCCGAGCATTTGGATCATCATCAGCTGAGTTTTAATTTTCCACAAAACAGTCTGAAAGTAATACAGTGCGAGCTTGATTTTCGTAACTCGAAAAAAATCTAGCCTGTTACAATTTCCGAAAATTTGCAATGACCGACCATTGTTTATAAAACTTAATCACATCCCATATTTTAATAAAAAAAAACCTTATATTTTACGGTTTAAATAAGATAATTGGCGTATCATGCAATATTCTTAAAAAATAATGATATTATACACGTTTGAACACTAAAGCGCATGAAAAATGGCAGTTACACAAAGCTCGTTAAAAAAGCATTTTCTGTCAACTGTTTCTAATTTATTTAACACTTTGCTTATACCAAGTAATGGCTTTTTTTGTTTTTAAAGTTTGCATGTTTTTTAACTTTTCAATACGTTTTTTCTACATGACTCAATATCGTTGTTTATTTCTCTTCAGAATCGCAAATATTTTCCAAGCAATTTTCTGTTTTTGAAACAGTAAATACATCGTTTTTATTACGATTACTAAATATGTTGTCAACGCTAAAAAGTGCAACGTTTTGTAAAATTTCCAAATTGCTATGAAACCTAGCACTAACTTCGTTAATAACGTTTTTGGTAAAACGAATGCTAGTTTCTTTTATCAAAAAAATCTTTACAGGCCTTCTCAAAATTTTACCCGAAATAGGAAATCTAAATCATCCTCTATATTATCAAAGTTTTAAAAAATGATAGAACAAAAATAAAAATTGTAAAAAGCACTAAAGGCACTAATGAAAAATTTAAAAAGCACCAAGTTAGTGCTTTTTCTTAGTTTGGCACTATGGATATAATTTTGGCGGTTTGGGATATCAAAAAGCACCATGAATAGTGCCAAAAGCACTAAGTTGTCATCGCTGTTTGAGATGTCTAGTCACATCTGTTATGTATTTCATGATGATTGAATACCTTTGTAGTCCTGCAATATTGTTTTCAATATGAACTGTTATTTTTAGTACTTGAGTTACTTTAATATTTAATAATTGGATACATAATAAATTCTTTAATCTTGCTTTGCATAACATTCGCTTATTAACGTTGAACAAAGAAAGTTGTTTTATTGAAATATGTAACAAAATATTGGCGACGAAAAAAATAAAACCAAACTAATGTAAAACGTGTTAAGTAAAAAGTAAACTTAATGTCAAATAAAGACGAATCAAAAGAACAAAAAATTGTAATTCAAAAAACAAAAATGATTGGTCACATGGATCCATTCCTTGTTGGGAATGATTTTTCGGAGTATGAAATGAGACTTCGACAATTTTTTATTGTTAATGATGTTGCTGAAGAGAAGAAGGTAGCGTTTTTTATTACATATATTGGTGCTGATGCATATTCTGTGCTACGTAAATTATTTTCTCCAGAGGATCCAAGTGAGAAGACATATAAAGACCTTGTTGACGCTTTAAAAAAATATTTTGAGCCATCTGTAAATGAAATTGCTGAATCGTATAAGTTTAGTAAGGCAGAACAAGGGTCAAAGTCCATAAGAGAATTTATTGTTGAATTAAAATCTCTGGCTCAAAAGTGTAATTTTGAAAATTTTTTGGAAAGAGCACTACGTGACAGATTCGTGTGTGGCGTAAGAGATAGTCAACTAAGATCAAAATTTCTAAAGGAGTCGAAATTGACATTTAAAAACGCATGCGAGATTGCACTGAACTGGGAAATGGCAGAAGGTGAAACAAAAGAAATTAGTTCGAAGAATGAGAATCTTACTACGTTTGCGGTTAGTCAAGCTCAAAGTAAGTCACGAGGTCACAATCATTGGCAAAACAATGCAAATAAACCTTGTCATCGGTGTGGTAAAACAGGCCACAATGCTGAAAATTGTATTTGCAAAAGCTGGGTATGCTTTAAGTGCCATAAAAAAGGGCACACTGCAAAAAGATGTAGTCAATGGAAGAATTCCCAAAAAGGGGAAAATAAAGTTAAGTGCGTTGAAGAAATGATGGAAGCTGTTGGCCTTAACAGTATTTCAACCAAAGATGAAAATTTTAATACAATAAATGGTATAGCTGTTGGTGGTGCGGAATGTATAAAGCTGTTGATTGGAGGGTTGTTGTTGGAAATGGAGGTAGATACCGGAGCTTGTGTATCCGTTATTTCTAAAGCTAAGTATTTACAGTATTTTGCTAAAATTAAGTTATGTTCCGTAGATAAAAAGTTTCTTTCTGTTACTGGTAATCAACTGAAATGTGTGGGAAAAATTGAAATTGTTGTAAGCAAGGTAAACAGCCAAAAAGAATTTACTTTAGAAATGATCGTTATTGAAGCGGAAAGAGAATTTAAGCCACTTCTTGGCAGAAGTTGGTTAAATATATTGTATCCAAACTGGAGACAATTTTTTAGCGGTAATTTAATAAATACGATCGGCCTTAATCAAAATGAAATGCTTAAGGAAATACAAGTAAAATTTCCACGAATATTCAATAATGAGCCAAACCACTGCATTGAGGATTATACGGCGGAGATTGTTTTAAAACCGGATGCTGTGCCAATTTTCAAAAAAGCATATGATGTTCCGTTTAAATTAAGACCTCAAGTTGAAAGGGAATTAGATCGGTTAGTAAATAAAGGAAAATTAGTACCTGTAAAATTTAGTAGATTTGCATCTCCGATAGTCATAGCTTCAAAACCGGGAAATGAGATTAGAATTTGTATAGATTGTAAAGTTACCATAAATAGATTTATAGAAACGGAGCATTACCCCCTACCTCGAATAGACGACATATTTGCTAACTTAGCAAATTCTAAGTATTTTTGCGTTATAGACTTATCAGGAGCTTATCAACAATTAAAATTGTCTGAATCTTCTAGAGAGTATGTTACTATAAATACTCATAAGGGGTTGTACCAATATACTAGTCTTCCTTTTGGAGTATCCAGTGCACCATCGATATTTCAGTCTGTCATGGATCAAATTCTTTTAGGAATACCAGGTACATCGTGTTATTTAGATGATATTTTGATTGGGGGCTCTACATCAGAGGAGGCAAAAGAGCGATTATTTCAAGTTTTAAATAAACTAAATAAGTTCAACGTAAAAATAAATTTGGCAAAATGTAAATTTTTTGAAAATGAAATTAATTATTTGGGACACACCATTTCGCAAAATGGTTTAAAGCCAAATAATGACAAAGTAAAATCAATTGTAAATGCTCCAAGTCCAAAAAATTTGGCTGAGCTACAGTCTTATCTGGGCATGTTAAATTACTATAGCAATTTCATTCCGAATTTGTCCTCGGAATTAAAACCGTTATATGATTTGCTAAAAAAAGATCACCCGTTTGTATGGACAGAAGATATTCAAAATTGTTTTGAAAAATCAAAAAAATTACTTTTAAACAATAATATATTAGAACTATATGATCCAAACAAACCAATAATAGTAACTACTGATGCTAGTCCTTATGGTGTAGGAGCCGTTCTTGCTCATTTAGTCAATGGTGTTGAAAAACCGGTTTTGTTTGCTTCGAGTACTTTATGTCCATCGGAAAAAAATTACTCTCAAATTCATCGTGAGGCTCTAGCTGTTATGTTTGGAATAAAAAAATTCCATAAGTACATATATGGTCACAAATTTACTCTTTGTAGTGATAACGAAGCTCTCAAGGAGATTTTTAATCCAAATAGAGATACATCAAGTATAACCGCATCAAGATTACAGAGATGGGCTGTAATGCTATCAATTTATAAGTACGATTTTAAATATCGTCCTGCAAAACGTAATGCTCCAGCTGACGCAATGTCACGCTTACCTTTGGAAAATGAGACACAGGTAGAATCGATAAATAATCTCTCAAATGTAGTAGATTTACCCATAAGCACAGAAAAAGTAAGGGAGTACACGTTAAATGATCCTGTTTTATATGAAGTTTTAAATTTTTTAAAGAACAATTGGCCTTCAAAAATATCACAACATTTAGAATGCTGGTACAAGTTTCGTAAAAGCTTATCAACGGATAATAACTGTATTTATTACAGAGATAGGCTAGTAATACCAGAAAAATTACGTGGTGAAATTCTAAATATTCTACATGAAAATCATGATGGTATAGTACGGTTAAAAATGCTTGCTCGTAGTTCAGTTTGGTGGCCCAAAATAGATAAAAGTATTGAAGAATACGTTACAAAATGCTTTTCGTGCCAATCAACTCAAAGAGTACCTAGAGAACAAGTAACTAACAAGTGGCCCTTAACTAAAATACCATTTGAAAGAGTTCATTTGGATTTATTTTATTTTGAGTCAAAGACATTTTTGATCTATATTGACTCATTTAGCAAATTTATTGAAGTTAAATATTTGATCAAATCCGATTCGATAAATTTGTGCAATAGTTTATTATCCATTTTTAAAATATTTGGCTATCCAAAAGAAATAGTAACGGACAATGGACCACCTTTTTCATCATTCCATTTTGAAAATTTTGCAAAAAAATTAAACATTATTTTAAAGAAATCTCCACCGTATCATCCTCAAAGTAATGGTTTGGCTGAACGCGGTGTGCAAACAATTAAAACTAGTCTAAAAAAATATCTTTCCGATGAAAAATTAAATCCTCTACCGGTTCAAACAAAATTAGATAAAATTCTAATGTATTACAATAATACACCTAGCACAACTACTAATAAAAGTCCAACAAGTTCAATTTTCGCATATACACCCAAAACTTTATTAAATTCATTGGCAAAACCACAAAATGATAACTTAGAAAATAATAATCTGGAAAATAGAATCAAAAAAGAGCAGAAGAATAAGGAAATTAGTAAAAAGGGGAGAAGAAATAGGGAACACTTGTTTGAAGTAGGAGATAGAGTATTGTATAGAAATCATTTTAAAGACTTTGTAAAATGGATACCTGCCACTATCCATAAACAGATTAGTCCTTTTACCTATTTAATTAATATCAATAATTCTATAAAATATGTTCATAAAAATCAATTACGTTTTTCAAACTTATCAGATAAGTATCACCCTTTGCTAAATAATGACTTAACAAAAAGCCCTAATATCACAAACCAAAAGAATAAAAATACACCTACTATTATTTATAAGAAATCGAAAAGGAGAAAGGAAAAAAGAGTTTTACACGAGTCTATACCTCTTCGAAAATCAAACCGCATTAAAAAAAGACCAAGTAGACTTCAATATAAATAAAAAAAAAAATAAAATATGTTTTTGTGTATTTTGTATTTTTTTAGGTAAATAAAAATAAGTAATATTAAAATAAGTGCATACATTTATAAAAATGAATTTGTAATTTAGATTATAAGATATATAAAAATGAATTGAAAATCTTAAATAAAAAGGGGAAAATGTTATGTATTTCATGATGATTGAATACCTTTGTAGTCCTGCAATATTGTTTTCAATATGAACTGTTATTTTTAGTACTTGAGTTACTTTAATATTTAATAATTGGATACATAATAAATTCTTTAATCTTGCTTTGCATAACATTCGCTTATTAACGTTGAACAAAGAAAGTTGTTTTATTGAAATATGTAACAACATCCTACTAACAAAAGCGTACTGAAACATAAAGACTTATGATTAGGGAAACCGTAAATATACAATTTCATAGTTATTCTGCGACCAATAATGGCAGGAATAATGTTTTTATCCGTTTTAGAGCTTTTTGTTAGTTTTGGTATCGATATGTTTGTGAATAATTTGCATATTTTAGCTATTGCTGCATTTATATTTTACACATATTTCACGTTTTTGAAGCATATTTTAATACATGTTCAGGAAAAAAGAAAAATTGCTTAAAATTCTGCTTAACAGATTAATTTTCTGTTACTTTAATTTTGCCATCTATATTTAACTTTCACTCACCAGTTTTAAGCTAAACCAAGTTTTCGTTAAAGATTAATGTTTTTCCAAACTGTTAAATTTTATATAAATATATGCAAAAATTAAGAAAATAGCAATTATATAAACTTGTGATGATACATATAAATTGAGACGCATCGTTTAGTAAACTGATCGAATCATAAACAGTTTTTAAAGTGATCTTTTCTTGTCCGTCCGAACATCTGGCTGTCCATGTAAACCTTGTGCGGAAAGTAAAAGTATCAGTTTTTAGATAATTTGATGAAATTTGGTAAATACGTTTTAATTGTTATAAGAACAAAATCTATGTATAATGTGATAATCGGTCTATAATATTCCATACTCCCTAAGCAATTTTCTTTCTTTATTTCCATAAACCATTTAATCATGTTCGTTTTAAGATTAAATTTGGCTCAGATTTAAACAAAGGGCTTTCATTCAAATATCAATCTCTAAAATATTCAAGCTTTTTTATCCTTTAAATGTTAATATAATTTAAAATTAATTGACCTTAATATTTGTAAAACTAATTTTAGGATTGCACAATCCATCTAAGACCATTACAGGAAATCTATTTACCAAAAAAGAATCGAATACGAAGTTTTAGCTCAAGGTTTCAAGTTATTTATGTTATTTTTGCTAATCAAGCAAAGGTTGCTATATAAAACAAATTATTACACCAAATATGTATCTCCTTTAAATAAATTTGTTGTGTTGATAAATCGCAAGAACTGTCAGGGCTTTCTGAATAAAGTTCAAAACTTTATCATGTACCCATGTTCTGTAACTTTAGTGAGAACTTCTCGTATCGAAAAGATGTGAAACTAAATATTTCATCGTTTCTCGAAAATTGAGAAAAAAAGTGTGTATGTAACTAATGTCGCAAACTATCAAAAGAGATAACATCGTTACGTTATGAATGTTAAAATATTCCACTCAAATCCGTTGTGACGGAGATCAAAATTTACTAAAATTGAAAATTGTTGGCGGAAATACAACCGTCGCGATGCGTCGGCTATACCAAATAATGAAAAGTGCGACTTTAATGTTTGTTGTTTGCAAACGAACTTTGAAAACATTCGTATATTTTATAAAAATGTTATAAGTAAAATAATTAAACAATGAAAAAATGTGCCAAGAACAAAATATTATTATTCTATGCATTTTGCGTTTGTAATCATTTTTTAGTGCTAATATTGTTTCTCGCCCCATTTTTTTCGTGAGTTTATTTGACAGTTTAAAGCGGGAACTTTTCTCGAAAAACTGTTACAGACACACTTTTTCTGTAAATTGGCGAGAAATTTCTATACGTGGCTGCTTGTACAGACACATGCATTAATCACATTCACCACAGCAGGCTGCACGAACACACGACTACAAATGCTGCTGGTTGCAATTACCCAACAAACACGAAGTCAAACCTTTGATATGAAATGATTTTTTAAAATGACATCAAACGCAATTCTCAAACGTTTTTCAATTGTTTGATTTAACATTTAAATTCAAATTGATAATGATTTGAAAATTAACATTTGATATCAAATGTTTTATCAATTTGATGTCAAATAATTGTCAAATGTTAAAATCAAATCAAAAATAAACTTGGCAATACTAAAGCGAAAAACAAATGTAAGCATTAAAAATGGCGATTAAAGTTAAATTTTTTTAGATTTAAAGTTACGAAAAAAAAGAAAAATAATAAAACGGGAAAGTGAAGAAAGTTTGTTGAACGATCGCGGTGCTACAATCCTCAAAATAAAAGGGAGCCAAGTATTTTGTCTTTCCAAGAATTAGAGGACGGAAAGAACACTATTTCATCTTTTAGCTATGGCACCGAATGTTTATCTCAAAGTTTATTTAAATAAATAATAAATTTAAATTAAATAGTTTTATTTATATTCCACATTGTATTATAATCCACATTTGAAAAAACATTTAAGAATTACATTTGAAAGCAAGTTGAAAATAAAGGCATTTTTCAATTTGAAAATAATTTCCCCTTTTTGTTGAGAACGCTATGATTTTCAAATCATTATGAAACGTTTGTCGTTTGAGAAAACGTTTGATATCAAATCATTTTCAATTTGAAATCAAACCTCCGTGTTTGTTGGGTATAGTCGTTTAGTCACCTACTGAATTATTTTGAAGACGACAGCTACAATTATGTGTGTTCCACAAGATCTCGGGCAAGTTCGGACTAATGAGAGTAAAATGAAAATTACTCTCTAAATTTGCCGAAACTACCCAAAATTGCTGGAACGCAAAAAACCATTTTTGAACATCTTCAAATACTAATGCTGCTTACTTTTCAAATTAAGATCTATTTAAGTGATTTAAGACGCTTAAAAGTCTTAACATTATAAAACTAAAACATTTGCATCATTGTAATTTTTTATATTTTGTTTTTTTTTTATATTAAAGATTAAGGGAAATATGTATGCAATAACGTTTTAACCACTTTCATTTTTCACAAAAACCTTACATTTTGCTTTTTAATATGTTTTTTAATTAAAACTAAACTTTTCCTTTTGCTTGTAAATTTCCTGAATTATTTATCAGTTTCAAATGTAAACAAAAACAGCTGATTGTTTTTTCCTGTCCGAACTTACCCAAAGAAAAAGTTCGTGCAAATTTGTACAGGAAATGAAAAAAATTACTCTCTCAATTACTCTCTTTATTGCACAAAAATTGTTATGTGGAACGCTTTTGGGTAACTTTGTGCAAGTTCGGACTGTTTCGTTATGCATGTGGAACAGAGCTATTGAAAAATTATAAACAGCTGTTTTTTTTATTATGCATTTATATTTCAGTGGTGCCACTATCATTTCTTTTTTTACTTTTATGAAATGGAAAAACATGCATAATTCAAGCCTGGTACACAAACTTAATTTAAGCCAATAAATATATAAATACTTATTTATAATAAATTGTATAGCGTTAAAACAAATGAATTTATTAATAATCATTGTAAATATTTTATTTTGTTTTTTTTTAACTAATAAACAATATAATTTTAACAGCCGATTAAAAAATATATACTGCTTTTAAAATAAAAATTGTTTTCCGCCATCTTACGTCGTAAGAGCTTCAGATCACGTACGTAAATATATAAAAGCTATGCATCACTGCTGCAGTGATGCAAAATGTTGTTGCTGATGCGTGGTTACCAGTTGCAGTTGTGATGCTGATTCTTTTTTTAACAGCACAACAGCTGTACAAAGTTTCAATTTTTGAACATAAGCTAAATTTCAAAAGTATAGTAGGCAATCATAAAATAATAATAAAAATGTTATCAACAATAACGATGACAAATCCTATTGAAAATATTAAAACAAAAAGTGACAGTGTTCATAAAATTACAAGAAAAAGCATCACATGTCTAAAGTTATTGCATCAAAAAATTAACTAAAGCAAATTTGCTGCAAAGTTTCGGCATGACCAAGGCCTTTCCAAAAGGTCTGCTTACCACTACAACAATACAAAAAACAACATGCATTTTGTAAAATGTAAACAACTTTTGACATCGTTGACGAATAAACCAAATAAACATCTGGCTTTTTGCGCAGACTTATTGGATATACATTGGGCATGACTGCATAAAAAGCTTTTGACATATGAGAGTGATGTCAAGTGTCTTGCAAGTGATGCTTTCACGAACATTAAACTTTACTTCTGCGTACGTGATACCCAACAACTGCATTAACGAACGTTCCCCTTATCAATAACTTTATAGATAAAAACTGGATCTAAAAAGTATTGGTATTATTAAAAACTTCTTCGAAATATTGTTCACATGATGGATTTAAAATTCCGATTTATTAGCCCGTTAACAGCCAATTTTAAATATCAATATTTATTGATAGATTTTTCAACAAAACTTAAAATTTTGAAAATATCAAACTTAATAATTTAAGGGAAGAACACTTCAAGCTTTAATATACCATATTTTAATTAACTTCATCATGTAAAATTTTATATTTTTTAAGTTTTTAAAAATTATATCTTGGAAAATTAATCAATTTATTTATAAGTTTGAGTTAAAATATATATGTATATGGTAATAATTTAAGTACTAGTTACACACTTAATTATTGTAATATGTACCTAATTAATAATTATTCCGCAAGGCCGAAAACCCGTAATACAGAAAAACTATTGTTATATCGACATAATTTTAAGATAAAACCAATTTTGTAAAAAAACGCGCCAACAAAGCACTCCTAAAGTGCTTTTTTAAGGGCTAACTATATTAACATATTCATTAATATTATGCTTTTACGTGTGTAAATGCCTTTTTCCAATAATTTTCGTAAACCCTACTTAGTTTTATTTTTTCGCTTTAAGCCCTTCTTCGTTGTGAGCATTAAAATAGCAGCTTTTTGTGCATTTTATTCTTTATAATTTACTGCTGTATAAAAACTCTCTTATTGAAGCGCTCAAATATGCGCTTTTTCTCTCAACTGCTTCAAAAAATCCAATTTTTGTTACTGGCTAACTATAGAATTAACTTTTTTTTGCTGTATTTATGTAAATTCTAGTTCGCTTTGAGTCATAACTTCTTGCTTAAACCTAGCCACACGTATATTTACGATACAAAATTTTTGGCTTTGACTAGAATGGTTAAAATGTTCTTGGTTCAGTCCATAATTTCTGGTATTTTAGTAAATAATTCTTTCCGTGTAAATACCGAATTTTATAAAAACATCCTAGTAAAAAGTTCGTCTACAAAATAATGTGTTGAGTTATCAGAAAATAGAAAAAATACTACTTAAGCTATGGTCATACTTGTCAAATATTTGACGAAAAAACGGGACCAACAAGCAAACTAAATAATCATTTTCTTTAATTCCAATATTTATTTTGATTATAAATCCAGATCTTACCAAAATCAGGTTTTTGCTATGTGTTGTAGTTAGAGTTTTTTCCCGGACTTTTTCGATTTCGATTTAAAAAAATTTTCCGGGATCCCGCTCCATATAAATAATACAAAGTAAATTTTGTTTTTAATTGATGAAAAAAACTTTTATAAAAACACGTCAGGGAACTTGTTTACAAAGAAAGTAAAATAAATGGTTCAATACTAAAAAATTAATTGAAGATTTTTAACCGGGGATCTTAAAATTCTTGATTTTGAAATTCGGGATATTATGTTTTGGGCATACGTGCCCAACCCACATTTCTAATATTTATAACTTTCTTTGTGTGCTGTTTTTAATGTTAAAATTTCAAGTGTAATAAAAATCATTGGAAAATTTAAGGTTATTTTTCATTACGGAGAATCAACCCAAATTGAGTGTCATATTTTATATTATTTTTAAGGGATATTTTTATTTTTTTTTTGGGTGATAATTCATTAAAAAAAAATTGGGTCATATTTCATTATGAAAAAATCGCCCATAATTTGGGGTCAATTTAATTTTTTGTTGGGACCAAATTTCCTTAGGGCACATTTCGCAGCGCAGGTTTTTCCCGCGCCATGTGAACACTTAATAGGAAAGACCTAAGTTGAAGCCTACACAACTGGTCAAGTCTGTGTCCAAAAGTTAAAAATATGTTACGCAATTGTTAATTTTAGTTTATAAAAAATGATAAGTAGTCACAAAATATCAGCGATCGCTCCTTATTATCTTATATATAAATATATGTTCAATTGTCTTTAAACTTGGTAAATATCCATATTTAAAAATTTAAAACTTTCTTTGTTGGCAGAAAAGTCTCAATAAATTGTACTTGTTACGAAATAAAACAGATTTTAAGTTGCCAAAAATAATTGCAACTTTTATAGGAATATAAATAAACAAGATATATAAATTTCCCAGATTAATATGCTAAAACATTTTTAATTGCTCCCCCCCTCTAATTACAATCTAACGTTTAGTACTATAAATAATTCGGATAGTTGCCATAAATTTCGTGCTTAAACAATAATTTAAATAAAAGTATTATTTCAATGCCAGGTAACAATGAAACACAAGTTGGGGCAAAGTTTGATACACTTTTTAATACACTCAAGTGTATTAATTAAATTGTTTGCTCATTTACAATAAAAACTGAATCTATTTTTATAACTCGTGCAATATAAGACGTGGGTAAGTTGGGATATGTGTATGGTATAGTTAGATATTAATCGATGTAAAGATGGATGGATGGATAGATAGATATAAAGTTAGGTAAAGAAATATATTCAAAGCGGTAACGCGTAGGAATATTTTCTTTTTCCATCTTGCGATTTTTCTTTTGTTGCGACATAAGGCGGGAGTCATTTAAGTTGAATTAACGACATATTCAAAATTCACCACGCACTAAATAAATAAAAATAACAAAAGAGATTGATAAATGTTTGAAAGAGAGCAACGAAAACAACAGTAATTATTGTTAAATGAGACTGAATAACAGTGAAAAAGCACAAAAAATGCGGAAACAAACTTTTGTACTCAGCCACTAATACAAAAGCAAAAATTTACTCGTATAATACAAAACACACCCAATGGGCGATTGAAAAAAATGTAAAACAACATTGACAATCACATGGAGGGGTTGTTTTTGACATTTGTCTGTTTTTTTAACAACCCCGGACTCCATTCTCCCCTTGTCTAAACAAAACAAGTTTAAAACACAGCTGCTTTATTAAAATAGTTTATTCTTTAAGAAAAAAGAAATTCATAATTTATTTTAGGTATTTTACTAGTCGTAGTTTTTGATATAAATATATGGAACTTAAAAATGCTAGGAAAAAGCAATTACATATTGGGTTTTTGACCTACAAAAAAAAAAAAGAACAAATTAACTTTTTTTTTATTGTTTAAGTAACAATTCAAAAATTATTAACACCCTTTTACACTGCACAGTGGGGAATTTTCTAAAAATTAAATCTGCATTTTGTAAACAAAAAGCCTGATTTTAGGGTGTAGTCTGGTTTCAAAGAAGGACTTTTACCTTTAATGCAGGCCTTTGGAGTCGGAGTTGAAGAGTCGTAGTTGAGGTTTTTGTACCGGAGTCGAAGTACCCACAAAAACTCACGGTTCCGACTAAAAAATTTGGTCTCATTTTGTTCATAGGTTATGTAGCTTTACGTGAATGTAATAAGACTTTAACTTTTTCCCGTTTTGGATTTTTCATGATTTTTTAAAATACAAAATTTTTACGAAATAACGGTATATCTCGAAAAGAAGAGCTAACATAAAACAACGGTCAGCACCACTGGATTCAGCGTACCCGAATTAGGTTAACACGCCAGGTGCCCGGCCAGTCGGTTTTTTTAAATAAATAATAAAAATGTTTTTCAACAAAGTTAAAGATACGTGATTCATAGAAAATACGTTTCAATAATAAATTAAAAATTTGCAGTCGTATTCATAATGAAAATTTGGTATGAAGTTAACAAAAAGTTTATTCATAATACACTAAAGAAACTCTGGTTAACAATTTGCTTAACTCTTGTTAACGAGCTGCCAAACGTTTGCCAACTTGTGAAACAGCCGTTTAATGTCAAACCATTTTGTTGGTTTTTTTTAATAACTGTTTTTTTCATTTACTGTTTTTACTTAATTTATTTTAATATAAAAAACTTTTTAAAATTTTTATAGGTGAAGGAAAAAACAAAAAGGAAAAAATGACAAATTCAGCGATGATTAATGCAAAACGTGTTGTATTTTTTAGTAATACAATGCGGCATCATAAAAATTCAGAGTTGATCTATTAAAAGTTGGCTGAAGGAGAAAGGTTCGTTATGAATTAACTCTGTGCCCACAATCTGCTGAGCTTAATCTGCATTCTAGTTAGCAGCTCGCTGTATGTAGTGCACAAACTGTGGCTAACTTTTTGTTATGAACACGGCTGTTAATTTTTGTAGTGGCTTTTTCGATATTTTTCAGTTTATTTTGTTCACTAAGAGATAAGGAAAAACTTGTTAACAACTCTTCTACAAAATTTATTTTTTTTAAGTTATGAAACATAAAAGTCAGATTTTATGTTACAACATAATTTTCTCAAAATTGGCGGCTGAGACCTAACGAAATCGATCTTTTAGTTTTAACGGTCGTCCCAGTATATACATTATACATATTGTTTTTAAATTAAAGAAAATTAGTGAATTTAGCTGAGACTTCAGCCGGTTTAAATCCGCCGCCGACAATTATATATCGGCTTGGGCCTCTGGTCAAATTAAGATAACGAAAGCAGGCCAAGAAGAGCGTACAAGTCGTGCAAAAATGGGGATAAAAAATTGACATTCTCACACGTAACGCTATCTTTGACCAAGCCTTTTCAAGTTTGTTTTCAACTTTTACTCACTTCTGCAGACGAAAAGTTTAATTGTTCTTTTGTTGTACGATGAAAGAAGAAGAAGAAGAAGAAATAGCAAGTTTGCGTGTGAGAAACGGGTCCAAGAAAAAAGCTGCGTCCATAGGATTGTCTTACATATTTGGCATTGCTTATGATGAAGGCATTTGGAGCTTCGTACAGAGTTCAGGATGAATTAACGGTGCTTTTACATGGTTCCATAGAATCACAGTGCCAGCTTATTGTGCCATTCATTATTTGTATGAAATTTATTTATATTTTTTATAATTCTACTTGGCACTCGTAGTGTCTATCGTCTGTTCTATTTTCCCATAACAAAATCTGTACGTATAAATAATAAATTATATGGCTCTAGTCCACACATTTGTAAACCAAGATGTAATTTATTTCCATTAAAGCAGAAAAATAAGACCAAAATTCCACATCTTATCAGATATAGTTCTTATGTGAAACAAGATATTTTGTTAATTACGAATAATGCAATTGAAAAAAACTCGGCTTATTCAGCTCAAAATTAAGGAAGTGGCGTTTTACTTTGGGACATTTTGCCACCCACTCTCGTCAAACCAGCTTCAAAACCGAGGTGCCTATTATGAACTTAATTGGATTTTGGATAGCAGTCGAATAAGCTGATCAAACGAATTTTCATTCGATAAAAAAGAACTATTGGGATTTAGCTTATTCAGAGTATTACATTTTCTTTCAGCTGGCACTTTAAATGTTTGTGTATAAATTTCAAAACTGAAATTAAAGTTTAACATGACCACAACGGAATTGTGGTTGGATCCAAACTTGAATGCAAATCATTTTTGCCTTATAAGAATTTTGTTCCATAATATCCAATAGCTGTTTACGACCTAAGAATTGCCTAAAATTAACAAAAATATTTAAGAATGAGGCATTTGAAATACGAAAACTAAAAAATTAAAAAAAAAACATTTTCGACAAGTTTTTAAATTTATTTGCAGCATCAAAACCAAAATTCTTTTCTAAGAAAAATTCAATGCACAACAAAATTTTCTAGTTATACAAAATTTACATTTGATAGTCGATGTTCGATAGCCAGCGAAAATCGCTTGTCGAATACAACTCATAATAGGGACCTAAACTCGAATACACTGCTACTAAATTCATGTCATAATTGCTTTATAGCATTTTACATTGATCAACATCTAACATCTACCACCAATTTGCCAAAATTTGCGAAGATGGTAATATCTTTCCATAAGAAATACATAGAGCTGGAAACCAACATCTTTCAACATCTCTAAAAGATGTTCCTATCTCATTTTATTCCATTCTCCATCTTTCGACTATTTTAGTGTCATCACTAGAAAAGTGGCGATAAGTTCTAATATTATTGTGGCCTCACTGACAAAAACAAATTCAAGGCGAATTTACACCAGTGCCCGTGTTCTGTAACTCTCGCGTCGAGAAACTTTTTGATTGAAATGTGTGAAATAAAACAAAAATGCCATATGTTGAAACAAACAGCTGTTTTTCTCACTAAACTGTGTCTGTAATTTTATTGGCGAGTTCTATTTGTCACGTAAGGAAATTACTCGCCAATTTACAGAAAAAGTGTGTGAGAAAAGTTCCCGCTTTGAACTGTCAAACAAACTCACGAATAAAAATGGGGCGAGAAAAAAATTTAACACTAAAAAACAATTAAAAATGCAAAACACAAAGAATAATAATAATAATATTTTGTTCTTGGCACATTTTTTATTGTTTAATTCTTTTACTTTTAACATTTTTATAAAATATACGAATATTTTCAAAACTCTTTTGCAAACAACAAACATTAAAGTCGCACTTTACAATACTTGGTATAGCCGACGGTTGTATTTTCACCGCCGTCGTTGAAAAACTTTTAACTTAAGTAAATTTTAGTCGCCGTTAACGATATGTGTGACTGGCGTTCTCACCGTCTGCAATGTCACATCGGCTTCGAGTGCAATGTTATGACATTTATAACGTAACGACGTAATCTCTTTTGATAGTTTTCGACATGAGTTACAGACACACTTTTTTCTCACTTTTCGAGAAACGATGGAATATTTTGTTTCACATATTTTCGATGCGGGAAGTTCTCACTATAGTTACAGAACATGGGTACAGGTGACCTTATTTTGCTACGTAAGCAACAGCTGATTGCTAACCTTGTGTCAAGATGATATACCGTTCATGTGGTTCTGGGGAATATTTACTAAATTTTATAATTTTTGCTTAAAATAATGAAATTACAATTTTTTTTAAATTATTACATTTCAAAACAAACAATTTAAAATTAAAAAGAAAATGAAATATTTGTTTAAAATTGTTAACTACACTGTTGTATTTTTTTTGACATAACGTTAACATACTTTACAGTGTTGTAAACGTTTTCAAAATAAGGCCACCTTGTATGAATTCGCCTTGAACAAATTGATATTGAGAGCAGCGTTACCATTTTTTAAGTTTTCTCTTTTGTTATTTTTTTTTATATTTTTAAACAAATTGAACTTCAAATACATTTTTGTGTTTTCTTTTTAAATTTTGGCATTTTTGTTGAAAAAAACATATTTTATTTTAAAAACATTTTTTATTTTTCCAAAAATGGTGACATTTTTGTTTGATAGTAGATGTTAGATGTGAGCAATGTAAACGAGTGTTTCACATTTTCTACTTCTTTGATGGTAGATGTAAGATTTTCGTCAGTGTAAAAAGCCTATTAGAGAATGCACCTTTATTAAATATTTTTCAAAAATACTCCACTGTGCACTGCATATAATAATTAAATACAACCCTGCAATTGGAAAATCTCGTGACTATTTTACTTCCTGCACTATCTACATCCGCCATATTCAATTTAATTTATATACATATAAATATATTTTATTTGTTTTTGCTCATTATTTCTCATGGATTTTTGTCTTCTTTGGCTTAAACTACAGCAATTATTATTTTTTTGTTAAAATGAATATGTATTATTTATATAATGTAGTCTGTTTCTATTTTTGTTATATTTTTATTTAGTTGGCTGAATTACAAACCAACAGAAATTATTTGAATGTTGGTAGTTTGTTTGTTGTAAGTAAGAGGACATGAAAACAAACAACATTGACATCAGCAGAAATAGCAGAAACAGCAGCAAACAAAAGTGCTGTAGTTGCTGATGTTGATGACGATGATTACGATAATGGTCCGTATTTATGTTGGTGCTTTTATTATATGGCGGCGCTGAATCTAGTGTTTAGTTCGTAACTTTGTTGTTGTCCGTGAAGAGCTAAAACACACACACACACAGACACTAATAAATATTCACACAAACCCATGCATATAGAAGTATTTTTTTTTTTTTTTTTGTTCTTTTCCTGTTGTTTTGTTGGTTTGGTTGAAAATCGATATGTGGAAAAGAATTTGTTCCTAGTAAGTACGATGTACGAGTATTTCGTATGTGCATCAGTAGCAATTCATTGTTTCTAATGCCATTTCTATATTAATAAGAAAAAAAAACATTTATTCTTTCATAACTGTTAACTTCTTTGTTGATTTAACTTATAAATTTTATAGAAATTTTTTTAGAATTATATTTTTTCATATCATTTTTTTCCTTAGAGCCCAGCACTTACATTTTCGTAAAACACTTTAATATACATTTTCGATTTTCAGACATTTCGACATTTTCGATTTTTCTTTTCTTCCTCTCACTAAAAATTTTCACTATTCTTGTAATTATTTTCTATTTCTTATGCACTTAAGTAAAAGATTTTTTTCAATTAAATTATGAATTTTTTCACACCTTTTGGCTTTTTTTTATAAATTTCTTTTATCCATTTTTATTGGTAACAAATCAATCAAGAGATTTTTATTCCTTTAAATTTTTTTTGCTATTTTACTTTTTATTAATGCAATTAACACTTTTTACGTTATTAAGGAGAGGCAAGTGTTTTACAAGACAAATGAGTTAAAACTGATTTGATGGTATAACCACAGTTAAGGGTAACTACGAGCATGTCTTCATTGAAGTGTAGGTGTGTTTGTGTTTTACAAGAAAGAAAAGCTTTGCAATTGACGTTTTGTGGCAGGATTTTATGTCAAAAATTTGGTTGAGTATGCGCAATACAAACATTTAAGAAATTAAAGAAATTTATAAAGCACCCTGTGCCTGATAAATTCAATCTTTTTCTTTTCTTAGTCATATTGTATTTTTTTAATTTAAAAATTAAGAAATGTTCTAAGCAAATACTTATTTTTAAATGTTTCTGCAAATACCAACATGAAAAATTTTATTAAACACAATGACGTCATCAAGTAGTTCTTTTTATTGGATATTCATAATAAAACATTGCTTTACCCTGGGGTGATTTTCTTACAATCGTGGTGAACAATAACATTTTTTAATGCCTAAAAGTATGCAACAAATCCAGCATATGCTGTTTGATTTTTATTTTCTTTTTCCGGTTTTGGAAATGACTTATGTTTTGTGAATACAATCAGGGATGATAAATGAAATTTTATAAATTGCACTTAATTAAGTAAAAAATTGTACTTTTTTGATCCTAATTGTATTAAAAATATTTATTGCTAGTTTTATTATTAAAAACAGAAAATGTACGAACATATGGAGGGCTGAGAGCTGAAGCGAACCAAGTCAAAAATGAAAATTCTATAATATGTTGAGTTTGAGTAAGTGAATTTCAATTAATTTCTGGAGCCATTGACATGGGTTTGTTACCGTTACCTTTGGAACGAAAAACTTTTTGATTTAGCCCGTTACAGAACTCGATAGAGTTTTTAAATACATATATGCATTTTATTTTATGATTTGGTTCGGTTCAGCTTTGAACCCTCAATATGTACATTAAAATTCACTTGTATGTACTATATTTTATACATACGTATTTGCAATACGTATAAGGAATTTAGACGATACTTTTTGTCTGGTTTTTTTAAAGTCGATAGTGGAACAGGATATATTTTATATTCCTCTAACTCCCACTGGAGCATAGGGCGCCAGGGTATAAATACGTATAACCCAGTAATAAGCCTAAAAGATATTGTCTAAGGGCCCTTTGCGGCCCATACACGTTGTAACCGGTCGTACAATTGAGTTAAATATACCAGTTCGCAGCACATGCTTGAATTTTTTTTACCAACTTTTCATCAAGCTTTATTAAGACACTGTTTTTATAGAGTCAACATTAGTACCGATTTGTAAGTACTAGTGGCATAAATGAAGTGGAGTTAGAAGGGGAGCAAGAAAAGAAAATAAATAAAGGTTCCGGCAGTTTTTATATTCTTTATTAAAATTGTGCATTGGAATTTCGTATTTGTTTTCTAAAATATTGTTTATTTCGCATGCTGTTGCTTTCAAAACGTCAGTATAAAATTAAAAACGAAAGAAAAAATCGCCATCACTCGTACCAATTTTAAAGCTTAAATCAAATTGATTTTTTATTCAACCGATGACCAACCATACCTCTAACGTAACAAATGGTTCTACAACTTGATCGAATTGTACAACAAGTCGCAATATCTAGGGTTACACTATACCCCGTTTCACCATACTTTAAGACATCAAGGTTAAAAGTTCATTAGACTGTAGTATGATGCAATAATCCCAAAAAGGCGGTTTCTTCGCTTTGTTATTATCATATTTTGCTACAAAAAAATCCTTTCCATGTTCGCCGACGAATGTTGTATAGACAATATGCCTTTGGCAATTCTTTTGATATTTGGAAAGTTTAAAATTGTACTAAATATGTCATTGGAGTACTTCAGTACTTTTGGAATGCAAGTAATACTGAAAAAAGTGCAATTGTACTAACTTTATCATCCTTGAATACAATGCAATAAGAAAAAAAAGTCATCATTGTTTTTGGAATTT
Organism: Pollenia labialis; assembly: GCA_949318255.1. Taxonomy (NCBI): domain Eukaryota; kingdom Metazoa; phylum Arthropoda; class Insecta; order Diptera; family Polleniidae; genus Pollenia; species Pollenia labialis. The sequence continues at coordinate 39,274,879 of OX439140.1, forward strand.
TAATTAAATTTTTATATGTATTATTTAGATTTTTTTCCAGCAATGTTTTTTTATTGTTTTCCAATCTGAAATTTTTTTAATAATTCCACAAACAAATAATTAATTAAAATATAAACAAAAAGATGACCTTAGGGTGACCTTATAAATCAAAAGTTGGATTTCTTTTTGTCTCACCAGCCAATTTGGTGGGTATTGATAAATAAGCATCGCAAACAAATTTAGAACGATCGGCGAAGGCAAAGCCGTCCCTCACGCCCACCAAAGTTTGAGAAAATGTATATTTTTACATGAAATCTAACTTTTATGTTTCATAACTTAGAAAATATTAATTATGTAGAATAGTTCTTAACAACTTTTTCTTAAATCTCTCAGTAAACAAAATAAACTGAAAAATATCGAATAAGCCACTAAAATTTTCTACGAATCACGTGTCTTGAATTTTGTTGAAAAATATTTTTAATCAGGCTTAAGTTCATCAAATTTTATTTTCTTTAAATTATTTTTATGAAGAAGGGCATTTTACAACACGAAAATCAATTAAAATTGTTATTGACAATCATTCATTCTTGACTGACCTGAGATTCGAACCCAGGCGGCTGGTTACCATGACATGTTTCGATCGCAACCACTCGATCTTCTCAGATGGATTAAAAAAAGTAAATTTTGATCTACCAAAGGTTAAATACAATTTGGTTTAAGGATTGATGTTTGACTATTGACGTCAGCAGTCGTCGATGGCTTCGAGTGCAAGACGGCAAATCCATCTGAGGAGATCCAGTGGCTGCGATCGAAACATGTCATGGTAACCAGCCGCCTGGGTTCGAATCTCAGGTCAGTCAAGAATGAATGATTATCAATAACAATTTTAATTGATTTTCGTGTTGTAAAATTCCTTTCTTCATAAAAATAATTTAATGAAAATAAAATTTGATGAACTTAAGCCTGATTAAAAAAAATTTAAAGTTTAGATTAAAGACCATTAATAGTTCAACAAAATAACCACGATACTAATTGTTGAAAAATATTTTTGTTATTTATTTAATAAAAAAACGGACCAGACGGGAACCTGGTGTTTTAATTTACCGAAAATGGAGGAGGTTCCACAACATATATTCGCGTTACTTAAAAACCGTTTATTATTGAATATACTAAAAAAAAACCAAACGCATACAGGTTTTTCTTATATCCGCATTCATTTTAGAAACATAATTTTTTAGCAAAAAATAAATATTTTTTTTTGCAAAATTTCAAAATTTTTGTTCTTTAAAAAATCATAAAAAATTTGAAGATGCTTAACATTTTTTTAGACATATAAAAAACGAATTTGCAAACAAATAAAAAAGCCCTAAGTGATTAAAATCTGTTCACAACTTTTGATTTTATTCACAAATGACGAAAAATTGCCATTAAATTAAAGAATTTCATAAAACGCAACATTTGTATGGGAGCCTCCCTAAAAAGTGGAGAACACGGGCAAGTATGTTTTTGGAAAATGCTAAAAACAAAAAACTAATGGAGGTCCGTCATACATTTTATCCCCCTAGGGGCGATCCCTTGGCAGTTATGGGGGTTTTTCTTTAATCTATTCCTAGTCAGTATTGCAAAATTTGTATGGGAGCCCCCTGAAGGAATACAGATAGCGGGAAGATATGTTAAAAATAAATAATGGCGATAAAAATAAAGTGGGATTGGTCATACATTTGACTCATCTCGGGCATCCAAGGCGCTGCAGGGGAAAAATTAAAGATTTTCGTTAAACCGCCATATTTGTATACGAGCCTCCCTAAGGGGTGGAGATATATGACAAGTATATTTGAAGAAAATGTTAAGCACAAGAAACTAATGAAGGTCCGTCATTCATTTTATGTCCCTACGGGCGATACCTTGGCAGTTATGGGCCTTTTTTTCAATATTTTTTTAGTCTGTATTGACAATTTTGTATGGGAGCCCCTTTAGAAATGGAGATAGCAGGTAGGTATGTTAGAAACAAATTATATGCGTTTGACTATTTATTTTTTTCTAAGCCAACGCACACAAACGCAAATATTAAAGATGAATTGACGTGTGTAAAAAAAATTGTTCTAAAGAAAAAACCGCATCAATGTTGCTGTTTGCACTTTTTTTTGTTTCCTTTTGTTAAATATGGGATTTAGAGAAAAGTTATTCAGTCAAAAGTTGTTGAAAATTTGTAAAAGATTTTTATGAAAAATTAATATTTTCCAAGTTATAAGGCATAAAAGTCGTAATTAATGATTTTTCTCAAACTTTGGCGGACTGTTTAAGTTTTACCGATTACCCACCGAATTGGGAACTTTTTGATATCTTTGCGAATTAAGAAATTTAAAATAAAATGGCATCGATTTGTTTGTGCATATTTTTTCATATTTTAAAAACAAAACTGGTTTAATTTGCATTATTTTGCGATGCACCGTGTTGCAGAAGAGATAAGAGGCAACTTTGATGATAATGATTTCGTATGGGATAAAATATTTTGCAAAGCACTTCGCGTTTTATCGCATGTTAAGAGAAGTATCCTATCATGATCTGATCCTGATTAATGTTTTCCTCCACAACCTTTAACAAGAAGGGAACATGGTAGAAAGCAGTTGTGTATTACGCTGAACATTTTGACTAATTAAAGGATGTGGTGGGAGGATTCATCGATGATGATCAATAAAAAAAACAGCAAATTTAACATATTGTAACGACTTGATTCTTAACTGGATGCTGGGGTACGCTCTCGGTCCCAGAGTTCACACTTTTCCACAAGAAAACACAGGTCTTCGTAAAACGTTACAGACTTTATTTAATATAATAATTACTCTTATAAAATTAGTAATACATACAATCACTTATCAGCAGAGCGACCGGAGTGTACAAGAGAACTGGGTGGCAATAGGAGAACTAGTATAACCCTCCCACGACCCCAGTGACCAACGCTATGACGGAGTATCACCCAAGCAATCAGATACGGAGGTGTCTTAGACCACTTTAAGGCAATTCTAATAGAACGAGTAGAACCCAGAACTGACTCATTTCCTGTGATCCAGCGTTAACGTTGTGATACAAAAGTATCAATTTGACCCTTATTCGACGGTCTTGATACACTTTATGATCCTTTTTTTAGTTAACCCTTTTGTATAATTTTTAACTATTTCGTGCCCATTTTGGAAATACCACTCACATTTGTTTTTTGTCAACACTGCTAAACAGAGTGCTTCAGCTAAACAAACGTTTTCGAAATAAGCATTGCCTTAAAATAAACTTTGTAGCAGACACAAAGTAGACACTTACAATTCCATGCTTTCTTCTCATAATTTGTTCAAAGCGGAGATGTAGTAATGGACTTGTTACATACCGTCGGAAAGGTTAATTTGTCTTGTTTCTCTGCATAAATTTTATTTTTAAGGTTTTAGAAACACGTAAACACATATAGGAAAATGTAGGAATATGCTAAAAATTTAAAAACGCTCGTCTAGAGTTAGAAACTGCGACGATTGCCTAAAAAGAGTAACAAAGCTACGCAAAAATTTAAACATTAGGAAAAGTTTGCAAAATTAAGCGAACATTTTTTTATATTTCAAGCAAGCCTTCAAATTGATTTAAAGTCCCCAAAACTAAAAGGAATGGCAAAAATTCCATAAAAATAAGGTCAGGTGTTAAAAACAGGAAAGGGCATTCCAAAAAATTTTTGTTTCAAGTAAGAAGTGCTCAAAAAACTTACAGCCTGTTCATCGATTTCGAACGTTTTATATAAAAGCTCGGATAATTTTTGTGAAATAAGAGATATGAAATCCGTTAAGAAAACACTATAAATTAATTAATAATGCCATACATAATATGTATGCAGTTAAGGGTAACTAAAGTAAACAAATTCGTATCAAGCTTGATAAAGTCTTAAGTAAAATTAAGGACTCAAAACAATTAAACAAACTGCTGGCATTTTTATATTAAATGAATGAAAAATGAATATGACACAAGCGAACTTATCAGCATTTAACCACGCATCGATCACTTTCGTTGACGTTGAGTGTTAATTTTCCATGTTTAAAAGCCTTTTAAAGTCAAACAGTCCTTCACTTTATTTTTGAATATATTGAAAAAATTTTATGGATTTATATAAACCATTGTATTGTTTTTAATTCTTTTTATATGTACCCTGAAGGAAACCTGGGTGCAAGTGCCGCCAAGTCACCAGTTTTGTCGAATATTTTTGTCAACGAAGTGTCTTCACTGCACTACATTTGCGACCATATCTGCCTTTAATACGAAAAATTGGCACCCTATTATTTTGAGGATTGTAGCACCGCGTTCATTCAACAAACTTATAATTTCTTTACTTTCCCGTTTTTTTTAATTCGTATTTTTAATCATTAAAGGTATTCATTTCAGTTTTTTTATATGTTGGAAAAATAGAAAAGTGGAAAAATGTAATTTTTGTTACAACAACCACAAGAGAAAAAAAATCCACCAAAAGTTAAATTTTTGTCAAACTATAACCAAGTGTAAAAAAGTCAGGATAAAAAGATGTAATTTTCCACTATAAACGTCAAACAAAATGATGTTGCCATTCATTAAAAATTGCTCATTTTTAATACAAAGTACGAAAAATTACATCTCTTTTTATAAACTCTTGAATTGTACAACTCTGATTTTAAAAATTATTTTTTATAGTTACAACAGTTTAAACATAACTTCTTTCGCATTTAACTTTCAAAATGAAAAAATACATGTTAAGAATGAGTTCAATAAAAAAAGTTATTAAAAAAGAATTAAAAAAAAGAAATGAAATGAATGAAGTAAACATTTCTGCAATTTAATATTTCAAAGTTTATATTGAATTGTTTTCATGAAAATGTATCTTTACATACCCTTATTTTCATAAATATTATTAATTTTAGTTAATGATGTGACAATTAAATAAATTTAGTAATTCACTTTTTACACTTATTTGGCATATTGGAAATATCAATTACTTCCACGAATTATTTGGCAGATTTTTTTGACAGTTTGTACTTTTTACAAAAAAAAAAAAAAAAATAAACCCGTTCACGTCAATAAGAGTGTAATTTTTTTTCCATTTTTCCAACCAAAAAAACTTTGAAATGAATACCCTTATTGTAATTACAAATAATTTTTGTTTTTCACAAGAAATAAATCGTTCACTTGTAAAACACATTTAACTACGAAGTAAAAATTTAGCTTTAATCGCCATTTTTAATGTTTACATTTATTTTTCGCTATTGCCAAGTTTAGTTTTGATTTGAGTTAAACATTTGATAACAATTTGACATTAAATTAATAAAACATTTAATGTTAACTGTTTATTTTTAAATCATTATCAATTTGAATGTAAATGTTAAAATCAAACAATTGAAAAACGTTTGAGGATTTTGTTTGATGTCAAATGATAAAGCTATTTCATATCAAAGGTTTGACTTCGTGTTGGTTGGGTAGTAAATATAATTGTCTGGGGTATAAAAAGTCACTAGTACTGCTGACTGTGTCAATAGTGAATCAGTACAGATTTACTAGTGACATTTCCTGCAGGGCAGGCCCAAATATGTATGTTCCATCTAACAAGTAACTTAATTTACATGATTGTTTTACTTTTGGTTTTAGGTGAGACTTAACTTTTAGGATTTTTAAGTTATTTTAATGTTTTTTTTTATGATTTGTAAATGTGTTTAAAAAACTTTAGGTGCATATTTTTTAAATTTTTAAAGCATATTTTCCTATTTTTAGTGCATGTTTTATGCGCATTAAACTTGATTTTAATTGCAAAAAAATTCGGGCCCAACTCATCAGTCTCTCAAAAACTAGGCGTGAAAGAATCAAATCGCGGTTTTCATACAACTTTCGAACTTTATCTAATGAAAACTTTAACTTTTGAAATAAACTTACTTTTAATTGCTTTTTAGCCCAAAAAAATTTCAAGTTGTTTAAAATAAATGTTAAAAATATGTACATATATTAATTAGATTAGTTTTTACCTTTTTTCTATAATTAAAAATTTAAGATTTGTTTTAATAAATATTTATTGGATATAGCATCTTTGTTTATAATGTTATATAATTTGGTAATATTTAATTTTTGTTTAACTAATTTCTTTTTCATTATTTTTTTAATTTTTTATCATCAATTTTTATTATAAATACAGAACTTAAATAAATTAATTTAATAAATAAATAAATTAATGCAAATTATTAATTAAACTAATTAAAAATCTTTAAATAACTGTAAATCACTTTGGTCTACTGCCCTGGCGGGTTTCCAATCACTTTCTGGATAATCATCAAAATTGCTGGTATCACCATCATATTGGACTTCGGGAATAATGGGTGGCTGTAGAAGAGAGAGAGAGAGGGAGAGAAGAACAATCAGCAAAATTAATAAACATTAATTAAACAGTGGGGTACTCTAAAACAAACTAGAGCAGACATTTTTATAAACTTTTGTGAATTAAATTTTAAAAGCAATTCAATGCGATCCAAAATTACGCTTTTATTAACAAAAAACAAAGGAACGTAGCTACAAGTGTGTTTATTTTATAAATTTAAAACGACGTAATTTCAATTTTTTTTCTAACACAATATAATGAAATGATTTTCTTTGAATATTGTTGGAAGAATTCCATGGACGACTTTTTATTTTAGAAAGGTTTTTGCTACTCCTGTAAAATTATATTTTTGTTAGTTACGCCTTATTCCATTTTAGCTAACGATATGTTCTAGATCTAAATTTATCTTAATTATATCTTGAGATTACTAAATAATTGCAATATGTCATTATTAATTTGCTAAATCTTAATGTTTATTTTATTTCTAATAAAATATGGTTGTTGTTGTTGTATTAAGCAATTAAAATAAAGACTTATAAAAATAATGTACTAAATATAATTTTTTTGGTACAGAAACATGAAAAAATTACAGATTAGAAAATGTTTCTTTATGTCTTTTTAAACCCTTCACCACACAGGTGGAAAGAGTATATATAAGTTTGTCATTCCGTTTGTTATTTCTACATATTGATTTTACACCCTACGTAGGAAATATTCTGTGTCCTTAGCAGTGTTGTTAGTGAAATTTCGAGAAAGATACATTTAGAAAAAAAAAATTTAAATTCATTTTTAACTTTTAACATTAATTCACATAACATTTTTATTTCATATTCATTTTTTTATTTTATTTACGTCATAAATAACACAGTGCAACAAAATTCGGGTCATCACCGCCAGCCTCAATACTTGCGACGCGAAATTAAACGAGACTATTGGTAGAGCAAATCTACCAAAGGGTTTTCAAAAGTTAGCTCGGGTTTCCGAAATAACGGCTCCTAAAGTTTTTGAATTTTTGAAAAGGAGTTTGGTAAAAGTAAAAAAAAATATACTAAATATACTTCTGAGCTAAAAGTCTATTTCAGATGTCTTCAGTAGAATTGCATGGCGAATCTTTTCATAGAATATATTAACCCTCTAACACTCATTCTAAGGGGTAATTTTTGTCGTTTTTTTTAATTCCACAGAAAAGTATACTAAAACGGCGGTTAAAGGGGGCCAAATTTTCCACGAATGTTTTCTGCATCAAATTTCACTAGGGGTCTTCGAAGACCAAAAGTTCGTGCAATGTATGTAAAACGGATTTTCGAATTTTTGAATTTCTTAAAAAGCCGTTTGGTTCAAGTCAAAAAAAAATATACTAAATATACTTCTGAGCTAAAAGACTATTCCAGATGTCTTCAGTGGAATTGTATGGCGATTGTTTTTTAGAATATATAAACCCTCTTCCTAACTTCCACACAAAAGTAAACTAAAACGACACTTTAGAGGGTTAAAATGTTTCACGAATATTTGCTGCATCAAATTTCTCTAGGGTCCTTCTAAGACCAAAAAATCGTGCAATGTATGTAAAACGGGTTGTCGAAAAATTCAAATTTCAAGGACCGGAATTTCGAAAATCCATTTTACATACATTGCACAAACAGTTCATATAAATTTCCTGAAAATAAAAAAGATGCTCATATTTCCTTAAAACAACTTCAACTTCGCACTACTAGTAATCCTCGATTTAGGTGGATCGTATATTGAAACGTCGTTAATGTTTTCTTGCACTATTATTAAAACTGCTATTGAACTAGTATTGAGCCGATTACAACCCTGCAAATAATATTGGACTAACTGATCCATTTTGATCAAATGGATCAGCATGGACCATGTCATTGTTAAAAAGAGTTTGCAGTGAAACTACGACCTGTCTTCGTTTTTTAACGACATGTTTTCGTTTTTAAAGGATTTCAAAGCCAATCTTTTGGAGTATACCATGGAGTAGCTTTAAGACTACTCCTTTGTAATACAAAGCTGGGTTATATGGTCCTGCCCTAGGACATCGTAATGTTAAATAGACCATTTTACATGCGTGTATAGACTAGTCGCATTATTTGCAGTGCTAATAAATCACTGAACGTTTAAACGATGGTTTAGTTGAACTAAGCTTTAATTTATATGTAGTTTAAACTTAACAGCTGTAAATCAGTGCCCCATATACAACATGCTTTTTAAACAATAAAATGTGGCAGAACTTCGATAAATGTTGTAAAATTCGTATGGTTTTTATTGGTAGTTTAAACGCCCAATTTTAAGCGTTTAGAGATGTTTACTGATTTGTAGATTTGCTGGTTTATACACATTTTAAACCAAAAAGAGAGTTTAACTTGCATTAATTTGTTAGCCCTTAATAAGTTTTAGCACATTTTGCATAAAAAATCAACAGATACGAAAAATGTCAGGATTATACATGGCACCTGAAGCCATCAAAAGTTGTGAAAAATTAATCTTTCGTATACCTATGGCATCACTGGTCCTTAGGAATAGCGAACTTGATTTAGCGATGTTGTTGTTTTTTTTTCTGTATATCTGGAGAACGGCAAGAGCAAAAGTTGCCAGAGAATCTCCGTTATTAATACACAACCTCTCTAAAATGGGCGTGATTGTAGAAGTGGCAGCTTCCATTCCAACACATTATAGATTTGTACATATCTGGAGAACGAGAAGAGCCAAAGTTTTCTAATTAGATGCCAGCATCTTGGTGATCGATTCACATCTGACAAAATGCGAAATTGGAGAAGTGGGAGTGGCACATCTCATTAAACAAACAAAAAGTAGATTTCAGTGTATCTGAAAAAGCGTAGCAGTAAATGTTTCCAAATTTGGTACAAGTAGCTTCAACGCATATGCATAACATCAGGTTGATAGTAGGCGAGATTGCAGAAGTGACCGTGGCACAAAATACATTTCTTATATCTGGATAACGGTAGGATAAGAATTGTCCAAATTTGGTATACATAGCTGGGTTTTCAATATACAAAAGCCGTCAAAAACTGGGTGTCATTGGATAAGTGGGCGTGGCACATCCCATACAAATACAAAATTGATCAGAAACAGTAAATGTTAAATTTTTTTTAAATATTTCTTCGATGCCAATACAAGACATCTTAGACATATTTACATATACAACTTTCTGTTCTTATGGTGAATGGTTTATAAGATTCGGCATATCCGAGTTAAGCGCTCTTACTTCTTAAATATATAATCACATTGAATCATGTTGGGAAAGGAAAAAATGTTTTATGAATTTAAAATCTTCTCTTATGAATTTTAAAGAAAGTTGAAAAATTTTGATATTTTAATTCGGCTAAAGTTCATCAAACTTAATTTTCATTAAATTATTTTTATGAAGAAAGCAATTTCATGATGTAAAATTTAACCTAATAAAAATATCAAAATTTGGATTAAAACCCATGAACAGTTCAATAAAATAACCATAATACTAATTAAAATGAAAAATATAATTTTTTGGTGTCTTAAAATGTCATTGGACATTCTAACACTTTTTGGTTTTGTATCGCTTTCAAATGAATCTTTTTTAACAACAAAAAGAAACAACTACAATTCGAGTCGGAAAAAAGCCAACCAATTGAAGGGGAATGTAAGAAAAGATAAACTGACTGTTTATTGTTGGTATTTTGTTTAAGCTTTGATATCGTTACAAGAAAGACTATGAGTGATTATAATTCTTATTCGCTTTAAAGATTTATTTGTATACTATTTTTAGCTTTTCTAAATTCGTTGGAAAAGGTTTCCTAATGATCTGGCCTAAGCAACCAGTGAAATGCACATAGAAGCTAGCTTTCCCTCAACAATAAATTTCAGTGTATGTATTTACCAAATATGAAAAATTGGCAATTTAACATTAAAAGAAATAACTTTACATTTAAAATACTTTTCATTTTGAATCGACATAAAAATTTTTAAAAAAAGGTGAAGCAAATAGAATCCGAGGAAGATAAGAAGAAGACAATAGATATACCTTAGATACCTTAATATTTCGAAAGACGCAGATCCGCTTGTTTATCGGTACAATGACTTGTTATATCAAAATGGTGCAGAAATACTCAAGTTTTCAAATGGGTTCCGTCGCATCAGAGGAACATTTTTCCACTGCAGATCTGGTTTTAACGGATTTGTTAAATTTCCCCAAAAGTTATGAACGCTTCTCAAACATAAATTAAATAATAATTTTAGATATTTATAATGTCATGCACTATTTTTTGTACAAAAAAAAATATTTAATTTCTTGTTAGATTTTACAATGAATTCAAATTCAATTCGTTGTTTTTTAAATGTTGTTAATATCAATTTTGAATATTTATATTCTCCTTTGTGTTTTAAAAAAAAACTTACTTTTATATTAAGTTTTTATTTGACCTTGTTTAATTAAACAATAAAAAATAAACAATTATTTAAAAATTACTTTTCTTGCTAATTTGACCAAAATTCAGTATGCGTATCGCTATCGCCGAAATTTCTTTTTGAGTATCGGTATCGCATCGACATAAATCAAAATTACGCATATGAATTTTAAACACAATCACGATTATTCCTAACAAATTTTTTCACACGACAAATAATTTTCTCGAAAACCTCCAATTATAACTTTCACGGGGAAAAAATTAATAAGTGGCTAATTTTGCTAATTTATATTCAATTTTGTTTGTTGTGGAGGTGCAAATTAAAGAAAGTGCCGGTTCACACACGTCAAATCTTGAGGTTTTAGGAGAGAGAGGAAAAGAAATGGCAATCTCTTTTCCCTTTTCTCCTAAAAGTGCAAGACTTGACGAGTCAAGCTTGACGTGTGTGAACCGGCACAAAAATTGATTTAATTCAAGATAAGAAATTAAAAAGAATATCACAGACAGTTCTTATTATTTTGTTACCGGTTTATCGGCTACACAAACGGGCTTTACCGGCACAACTTCGATGTGTTATTTATTTCCTCTTATGTTTACTATTTGTGCAGCCTTTTCCTACTTTTTTTTTGTTGATCAACTACTTTTAAGAATATTTTTAACAACAATTCTTTCACTCAGCAACACAATTTTTTGGTGGCCCCATGTACCCAACAAAAACTTTACTTACCAGGTAAGTTAGCAAGTAATGATGGATAAAAGTTTTTAGTTTAAATAACCTCATATTTGTGTATAGTGAACAGTTTTTTTTTTTAATTTTTTAATCGAACTTTAAAGATTTTAGCAATTTTGAATCTCAACAAAATTTTTTCTGTCGAAGGTGTGTTCGTTTTAGTCTAGTACTCCGTTTAAATTTGTGAAAAATGTTGAGCAACATTGATTATTCCACACGAACATTTTGGCATTTATCAATGTTACCAATCTTGCGAGTTTGCACAATTTGACGTTTTTATTACTTCAAAGTATGCTACATTGTTTCGTGTATGTAAACAAACGCCACATGTATTTTACTAAAATTATTTTTTTTTTAATAAAAAATTTAATAAAAAAAAGTAAATATGGATAAAAAAAACTGTTACCGATTGTGTTATTTTAATTTTTTATTTCTTTTTTAATATTAATTTCATACTTTTTTGCTTTTGCTTAAAATTCCACGTAAAATAAAGGCAGCTTACATTATTTTGCAGTTGTAAAAAAAATGTTGCCAGAAACATTTCGGAACTTTTTCACAAAAAAAACATTATTTCGTAGATATTCCGCACAAGTTTTTTTCATATGCATTTTGACAGCATTTCACGTGAAATGTTGAACAGAGTACCAGGCTTTACTCGAAATTCTTACTTTTTTTTACTACCATTGGAAAATTTGTTTACTTTTTGTGTTGAAAACTTCCAACTGTAATAAAAATAGTAAATTTTAGTAATTCCCCCTAGATCTGCTATTGAATTTGATTGATTGCTTTAATTTCTTATTCATTTGAATAATTAAAAATCAATTCAATTCAAATGAATCTGTAAAATGAATTCCAATTCACTTTAACAAATTCATTTGAATTGGAAACGAATTGTAATTCATTCTACAAATTTATTTGAATTGAAAATTGAATTGAACTGCATTTCTGCCTAATTCGTTTGAATTGATTAAAATTTCGAAAAGAATACATTCAAAATTGAGCTAATTCGTAACGAATTAAAATCAAAAAAGAATGATTCATTTGCAGCTCTGCGGGGTAGTTAAGCTCGTGGTAATTCCTTAAAAATCGAACTTACAGTTTTTTGTAAACTCCCTTCTGTTTTGCAAGGAAAACTTTTTCGGGAAAAAGTGAAAAATTTCATGCGCAATTTTTATTTGTAATGGGAGGAATGGAAAAAGAGAAGAAATTTCTCGCATTCGCTTTCGCATTCGCAAAAATTTTATTTAATTTTCGAATTTGCTCACATTCGCAAGGCCGCTACATACAAGTTATAAGAATGATACATATTGCCAATTTTATACTGTAAATAGGAAAACTAACAAAAATTTTTCTTAAATTTTGTTACATCTGCCAAACAAACATTTTAAATTGCCCATAAATTTCAGCAAATTTTCTTTTATTTTTCTAATAATATTTGTTTTGTAAGTTGAAACATGTGAAATATAAATGCAATAAATATTCTAAAATTGTAAACAAAATAAAATAAAAATAGTCGACACTACAGACGAATCGGATAATGCCATAGAAACAATTTGCTGCCTGAAATACAATCGCAAATATGGAGGGATGGATGATATTTGTATAGGAACAAACAAAATCTTAAGAACAATTATTTGATTAATTGCACCAAATGTTATGAATCGTATAATAATGTTCAAATAATAAAAATAGCATTAAATAATAATTAAAACAAAAAACCGCAATATTTTTTTTGCTTGCAAAAGTTGCTGTCGATAATGGCGCTGCTGATGATGGGAGCCAAAAAATATAGCAGTTTTCGATTAATTGAAAATATTTCTATACATGTTTTACCTTAAGATTGTAGTACAATCATTGTACCGTGTATATGTTTTTATACTGATCTCAAAGTCATTAACAAATTAAATGTTTTAAAATAATTTATGGCTGTAATCAAAATGTGAATTTGTTTATAATTATACATCTTAACATATTCACACATTTTCTTAAAAATATATATAAAAATTTTTTTTTTGGTAATAATTTGAAATATATAAATAAAATTGTTTTATTTTTGTAATATTTCATTTTGCTAATTTTTTTTACAAATTTAACGTTTTTATTTTCTTTTCTTAAATATACCTAGAAAATTCATTTTATAATTTGCAAACAAACAAGAAAAATATGAAATTGCCAGCAAAACTAAAGCGTAGGTAGGTTCACGTACAAACCCAAAAATAAAAAAAAAACAAAATTAAAAATATAATAACAATAATAATCAAAACATTGAGACTCGGAAAAAATAAAAAAATTTTCTTGTATACAATTAGAATTAGATTTATGGCTTTTATTTTATGCACTTTTTTTTAACAATTTGTTTGTTTTTAAAAATCAATATTGCATAAAATCATCACTTAAACATTTTTATTTTTATCAGTGTTGCCAGAAAATGTTTTCGATATAACCTACTAACGGCTTATTTTTTTTACTGGGTATTGGCTTAACTTCCAGTTAACAATATGTATTTGACGGTTATAACTGATAGTTAGACTCAATTTACAATGTTGACATTTCTTGCCAGACAGATGAAGTTTGGCGACGAGACAGGAAAGAAGTAAGTGTGTCACGCATAAAGTGCGGCCCCTTACCAAAAAACATCGTCTGACTGGCAGGAAATGTCCACATTGTAAATTGGGTCTAACTATCAGTTATAACCGTCAAATACATATTGTTAACTGGAAGTTAAGCCAATACCCAGTAAAAAAATGGATATTCCAACGAAGCGGGTTTGTAAGGGAGAAACGTTAAAGTTACGCTTACCATATCGCTTATGGAAGACATGCATTTTATATGGCGAGTTCCCACTTTGAAGTAATTCGTTTTTGATACAGAATGCGCTTTATTCAGCGCATATAAAAAAAATTTTTGTAAATGTAATGATCGGCTTCACACACGTCATTTTTTATTACCGTTATTCTTCAATATGTTCCCTCACAAACCTGCTTCGCAGTAAGGGAATGTCGTATCCCTTTAAATATTAAAGTACTATAAGTGCTTCAAAAAACAAGACAATAATTTATTGGGTAGTCATTTTTAACTAAATTTGGTGAAATTTACCGTAAAACTGACCACACACTAGTGATTTTGACCGTAAGGCTGACCTCGCACTAGTGATTTGTGCGTGTGATTTGTTATCCTTCCATTTCTCCACACACGACGAACAAATCACAATAACCTAAAACGTAAAAAAGAAAACATGAATTGTAAAGCGGATAATGCAATTGCAATTTTACTTGTGGTTTGTGCGCCCACAGCCCCATTAACAAGTAACAAGACGTCGAGCTCGCACAAATCACTAGTGTGTGGCCAGCTAAAGTCAATAAAAAAAGCCAAAAAGTGTTTCGCTTGAGTTTTTTTAAATACTTTAATATTTATTTGATTAATCTGCCTTATGAAGAACTAACAGATAGAAATTTAAATCTTATAATTTATCCCACTCTAGGAGGGAGTGACTAGCGAGGAGGGAGATCGGCCCTTCAAAGCCTTGTTCGCGCTATGTATGAATTACAATAGCACTGTGGTCGAATCTGCACTTTTTTTGCCAGAAAGGGAGGTTTACCCGGTGGGTTAACCTAAATTAACCTAAATGGTGCTAACCGTTTTTTTAGGATAGCTCATGTTTTCGAGATATACTGTTATTTTGAAAATGAAGGCAGCTGCACAAATTTATATTCGTGTAACTGAAAAACGGGTTTGTTTATTGAATAAACTAAAAAACCGAAATTCCGCAACAAACAAAAACTACCGGACAAAAAATTAAATATTTTTTATTTTATTATTAAATTAATTGCATATAAGCAAAAAACCAAAAAACAAAATTTTTTTTTCTAATTTTTTTTTTTTTTTTTTGAAATAAAAGAGGTTTCTGAACTCTTCATTTATCAATAATGCAAACATATATTGAATAATGTCAAAAACTTTGTCGTAGGTCGCAAATAATGAAGTGTTCCCAAATTGGTCCAGCGAGCGTTAATGGGTTCAGCAAGGCTTAAACTTTTTTAAATCATTTAGAAATATACAAAATATTTTTAGCATAATTTCAAAATTTTTGTTTTTGAAAAAGGCATAAAAAATTGGAAAATGCTGTTAATTTCTAGACGTAAAGAAAACAAAGTTCCTAACAAAACAAGCCCTAAACGATACAAATCTGCTTACAACTTTTGATTTATTCACTTACGATTTAAAATTTAAGTGTTTATAAAAACGAGACGTAACTTCAAAAATAAAAAGCATTTATTTTTGTTGTTAATTAAAGTTTAAATTTTTATATTTAACATTTTAGTTTTCGAATTTATTCTAAGAGCTTAATTTCAGTTATGTATTTTATAAAGCTTTTTTGTAATAGTCATATTCAATTAAATTTTTCAGAAATGACTTTATACACTATCAGATTATTATATTGCATTAAATAAAAAATACACCACATATACACAAACATTTAATTTTATGGGGTTTGATTAAAAAAATTAATTGCAGCAAACAAAAAATTATTTGATAAATTAATGCACTTATAAAATTATTACAGTAACTGATTGTGGGTTATTAAATTCGTTTTCCGTACTGTTAAAATTGAATAAAAATATAGTTATGTTACGAATAATTTTATTTTTCAACATTCGTGTTTGTTATTCAAAAAACAAACTACCAAAAAATAATGTCTTTCCGTATTTATTTTGTTATGTAGTTTGATTTTTTTCGGTTAAAATATATTTTTTTAAAGTAAAAACTTTTCAATTTTACGGAATATGCTGTTTAATAAATAAAAAAATTAAAAATGAATGTAAAAATCATTTGTTTTAAATGAAATGTAAATGATCCGTTTTTTAAATGAATTTTAATTTGTTTCAAATGAATTTTCGTTTGAATTTAACTACATAATTTTTTGAGTGTGTACACCAATTAATTAATTAATTGAATAATTTTTTGCAAACATTTTTTCTGTAATATTATGGTATCTCAAGAGCTAACATAGCTAACGTAAGCACCACTGTATTCAGCGTACTAAAGTTAGGTTTACTCGCTGGGTGCCCTGCTTGTCAGTTTTTCAAGTAGCACAGTGTAATTATTCAAATCTTTTTCTAATTCTAAAGTTTATGTGCTGCCAATGCCGAAAATCATTCTAATCTTGGTTTCGGGTCACATAGGTTTTTAACGCTCTTTTGATCGAATAAGTACTGCATCATTTTAAATATTTCGAGCTAGTGGATTTGTGTGCCGTTCCAGCCTTTTTAGATATTTTATTGAATATTTTGTTATTATAGTTTTAACTGACGGCACATAGAGGTCCTTGTGAATGTTCGAGTTGTATACATACCAGGGAGCTGATGTGATAATTCGAATTATTTTGATTTGCCACCTTGGGATTTGTTATTACACACTGCTACAAAAAAACACTTTTTGTCAGAACTTGAAAACCGACCTAGTGGGGGGTTGTAGGTCTAGGTGAAGACATACAAAAACCGTTTTCAAACATTTTGAAACACCCTCAAAATTTTGAGTTATTTTCAAAAAACTGTTTTAGGGTAGGTCGTAGCACTTTAGTACCTCTAACTCACAAATTTTTTGATCGATTTTAAAATTTTAAACTGTTTTGGAAAGGCAAAGAATTAAGCTTTTATGAAATGTTTTCATAAAAAATATATTCCAAAAAATTAGGTGAGTTTTTCTCAAAATTATCTAATTTTTTTTATTTTTTTTCCTAATTTTTCAAATTCAACAAGATAGATAATTATCTATCTGCTTTATAGCGATTTGCGTGAATGGTTAGAAAAGATGTTCGGGTCTAGTTGCTGATTGGTATGTCTATTTATACTTCAGAAATACAATAGCTTCTGTGTTTATGTGTTGAGCCTTCATGACATACATATCATATCATAAGCTTAAGAAACAAGCGAAATTGGATGATGTTTAGTGTTACAATATGTGAACCCTCTTATAGATGTTTTAATTTCCAATATACCGGTTCCAGACTGAAATTGCTAGAAGTTCCCTATAATAGGGTGACATACATATATATAACATAACTCGGTTTCAAAACGTTTTTATACAGGATGACTTTATAGTCAAGGCTAAGTTAAGATCTTACACTTTTAAACCAGCGAAGTCTCTTCGTTTCTATATGGCGACGCCAAATAAGTCGTCCATCCAAATAAGAAAATATGTTAAATAATTAGACTTAAGTTTTGTAATATAATTAAGTGTAACAGGTGGCCAAATTCTTGTTTTAAGTCTAAACAAAACGTGTTGACGGTTTTACTTAATTCACTTGACTAATGCCATGTTCGCATTATGCTTTTGATTTTTTTTTTTTTTTGATTAATTCCCTAAGCTTATCCCCGCGAAGCTGTACGCTTGTCTGCAGGAAAGAAACCAGAGTCTCTGGCGGGAATCGAACCCGCAACCCCAGGGCTGAGAGACTAGCTCGCTACTAGCTAGCCTACCGGGGCACTCCACTTCGCTCCCTGATTTTATTACTTATTTGAATTACCATGTTCGCACGACATTTTCCTAATCGGTTTTGACAGTTCTTCTTCTTCTTTCTTATTAATTTTGTTTATTGCCAAATTTAATTGTTTATTTGCGGTTACTTGTATTAAGAATGGAAAGAAAAAGTAAAGCCGAGGACCACAATCTTTCGTATGTATTGAAAACAAAAACAAATTTTAGATTTGTATTATTGTTTTCAATATAAATATGCGAAAGAAATGTTCTTGTCGACATCGTGGGACTGGCAGTAAGTAAAAAATATTATTTCAAAGGAATATATAGATAAAAAATATGTATTTTCTTTTTTGGATTCCATTAAATTCTATAATATAAAATTACTTCCCTTACTTTTGTTTACTTTTCTTTGTTTATGTTGTATTTTGTTTGTTTTTTTAGTGTTTTGGCAGCTGGTGATTGAAAAAACCGATAAAAATTAGAGATCACATTGATTTTAAAGTAATCCACAGGGTAATAAAAATAGAATTATGTACAAATGAGATAATCCGCTCTCAAAATTTTTTATGACGAATTATGTAATTTGGAATATAATAAGGCTGTGAACTACGAATGAGAGAGTGAATTACGAAAAAACGCTGTCGTGTGAACATGGTATAAGGCTCAGAATAGACGGTGGTACGCAAATGCAACTTCTAGTTATTTCTGCATTTCACTTGAGTTGGTGCCATCGACTCCTTTGAGACACCGAACATGTGCGACTATTTTAAAACGCATTCGAAATCATTTGCATTCAAACAGTCATGCAGGAACTCGTGTTTCCGTATTTTTTCCACATAATATATGTAAGTATGTATCCGCATAGTTCTTCTTTTACGCCTCTGTTTTTGTCTAAGATACAAATACATAATCACAGCTCCTTCACGCTTGAACTAGACATGTCTGTTATCAAAGAAAAGCAAAATGCTTGCGATAACTTTATCACGTTGTGGTCCAACTTTAGTGTATGGAAAACAATTTAAACTTTCAAACCAATAATTTGAAAAGGGTTGCGTTGCAGTTGCGATCACCGTCTTTTCTGGAACTAAGATAGTCATTAAGTTGATAGTCATTAATAGGGATGTGATTTCCATGCAAATTCATGTTTTTTGTCGATAATCTAAGAACGATGCGACCAATTATCTTTCCGAATCATTAAATTTGCATTATAATGGCATCGATTTGTTTTTGTATATTGTTGCATTTTTTGGTAAAAATTCATATTTTTGCATATTTAGGTTTTAAAAGCATATTTTTGCATATCTTGGCATTTTTAATTGATTTTTTTTTTTAATTTTCATATTATGTATAAAAAAGTTCTTACACAATTTTTTAAAAATAAAAATCAATCAATAAATTTCGACAAAAGATCCTTCTATTTTAAACCGACGCAGCACTTTACATGGTTTAGGCTTCCAATGGGTTTTAAATATTATATCCTTAACTGCTACAAGTTACTTGCTGGGTAGATGGGTTATACCGTGTTGGAAATTAGAATTCAACTCGATAACATTGCAATTTTTAATGAAATGTATCACTTGGTTCCCCTTCCACCGCAGCCAGTAGTAACAAGATGAGTTTTTGGCTTCATGTTTCATAATTTAATCCAAAAATTTTGAGTAAAATAAGAACGTTAGAAGAGCTTGTTGATACCGATGATGATGCAATTAAAAAAGTGAAAGAAATATTAAATATTTTCCAACTACGTATGTATATATTGTTGAAACAATAACTAATTAGGCGGGATTTAGTTCTCTTAATACTCAAATCAAATTAATTGATATTTTTAGAAAGTAAAATTAACAATGTGGAAGAAAGAATAGCCCGAAAAATTAAAAAAAAAATCCAAGACCTTTTGCAAAAAAAACAAATTTTCAAAATGCATTGGCACTAAGGATGCCAAATAGGACCAGGTTTTCTGAAACCCGGAATTCGGCATTTTTTATTAAAAAAAATCGGGATCCCGGGACTGATCGGGATTTTTTGGGATTTCATATATAAAGGCCAATTTTTAAAATTCATATACATAATTAGAATTAAATGTTTATGTTTAAGTATTAAAACCAATTAATTCATCATTACAAAATAAAACAGTTTAATGTGTGTTAAGTAATATGGAAGAAAAATGTATTAAAATTTATATTTTAAAAAGCTTTTTAAACAAATTAATGGCGTCTGATAATCGATACTTTATTTAATTGCAAACATATGCTGCCGACGACATCAATGTTCGCATTAAACCATTCTGGGTGGTATCGTAAATTAAAAGCTACATACATATATGCTATTAAACAATAATTAATTTATTTTATCTTAAATATATATGGAAGTATAAATTTAATAAAATTAACTTAAACAAATATGTGTCAAAAGACCTTTGTCAAACTTGCATTGTGCGTGCGCTGCTATATTAATATTCACTTAGAAAAAAGATCGCACCAAACTTTATATTCTGGTTTTATTTTCTGTGGTACAAAATGCATTGCATGCAACATTTATTCACTTGCGACTTCTTTTGGTAACCAGTTAAAAATTAGATTCATTGCCAGTATGATTTAATATCAACATTTTTAAGTTAATTTTAACAGTTTATTTAAATATATGTAGTTGTATGTATTTAATAAAAAAAATACCATAAAGGTGTTTTTGCTAAGTCCAACAACTCGGGTTTTTTACATAAAAAATCCCGGGATTCGAGACTTACATTTTTAGAATAATCCCGGGATTTCGGTATTCGGGATTGGCACTCTTCAAGTACAAGACAAAGTTTTACTTTTAATTAAACAGTATTAATTTGTTTAAACAAACAAAATTAAAATTAATTATTTAAGTTGTTTACAGATATTTGAATAAAAATAGACTAAATATGATATATTTTTGGTTTTAGTAAAACTAAAAAACGATATTTTATGGAAATTTTTCAAGTTTTGAGTGCATATTTTATTATTTTTTGAGTGCATATTTTAGAGTTTTATCTGCATATTTTCGATTTTTAAGTGCATGAAAATCTTACCCCTAGTCATTAAGTTGTATTAGTTGACATTTGCAGATTCAAATGCGAATTAAGAATAGCACCGGAGGTGTATACTAAATAGAGAGTACGCCGAAAAAATCACTTCTCACTAGAACACCAGCTTTGATCTCATATTCTCTTGTCACATGTTGTTTGTTTCGTACCCTAAATAAGCGGTCTGAAGAAAAAGTCTCTTCTTTATTTGTGGGTGTTTAGTGGTAGCAGATATTTGATTTTCGAACCACCCTTTATATGTATATATTAAAAGCGATTCATTTTTGTTTTAAATTTAAGGGATTTTTTCTAACATTAGATATCCATGCTGATGTGATCACAAAAAAATAGTATGCAGAGTTGGTATGTCGCCTAGTTCTACACGTCTATATAAATTTTTTGTGTAAAAACTATAGTTTTTTTTTTTTTTGTTGAGAATAATAATAACGTGAACTTAAAGCATTTTTCTGGTATAAATAAAATAATTTGAAAAAATTATTTACAATTTTCAAAAAATGTTACTGCCTTGCCCACAATGTCGAAAAGATTCGCTTTGTGTTAATCTATTAAGACAGTGTTGATAATTACCGATAATAACAAAAGCATGTTTTATGTTCTGATCTTGTAGAGGGTTCAAGAGACTTTTATTTGAAGTTGTCTAAGAAGAAACTTTTTACACTGGTTTCTTAGCAATACTTTTGCACTTAATAGCATTAAAATGCAAAGAACACGTTATATAAATACAAGATTCGTTTATTACATTAGCGAAATGGCATTTAAATAATTATCTTCTTCTTCCTTATTTGCATATTCGGTATTCGAATGACTATAAAAATCATAAAATATTTGTGGTATTCACAAGGTGTGCTATCATGTTATATTGTCATAATGTTCTAAAATTTTTTAATGGTTTTTAAATATTGTTGTTGCTTTGTAAACAAAAAAATGTCTTAAATTAATATAGCTTTGCTTGCTATGTTAATTGTGCTGTCGTAATTAATCAGAAGAAACCTCCGCAGAGCGGCTGAGCCGAGCGTTCCCTTTTTGCACTTAATGAAATATTGTAAACTTTTAAAATTATAAATATTCTTATTTGCTCTGCGCTTCTATTTTAGAGATATTTTTCATTAGTTCTGGCAACACGGATCACTACCAACTTTATTAATAATTAGCAAGCAAATTTCATTTCTATTCACTTTTGGATTTTGATTTGCAAATCAATTAATTTTAGTCAGTTAGATTTTTATTTATTTTTAACTTACCTTAAGTTTTTTGTTATAGACGTCATTCCAATTCAAATCTTTAAACCATCGATGCCTTTTAACGTCATCCGCCCCATTCTGCAAAAGATATAGATAAAATGAATTATTTAGATCTTGTTAACAAAGAAAACATTATAAAGCAGCAATTATCGTTTTAGACAACATCAAGTTCTACATTTACGAGCAAATGTTTTTAGATGCCAAAAAAAAAAAAATTAAGTGGATTTATGTCATTTCATTTATTTAAACAATATAAATGAATAATACATATGTACATACATATCGCACTTGTTCTGCAATAATGTTTTAACTCAAAACTTGCAGTAGAAGCAAAACAGTTTTGAATTTGAAAAAGGTTTTTTGGCCAACCGTTTCATTACCAAAACATAGAAAAAAATAGCATGATATTATTACAGCGATTAGATATTAATATAAAGTGTCGATTTTCCAAAAAGTAATAATATAAAAATTTCAAGTTAATGCACTTTTATTGCACAAGTGCGAAATATTTAGTTTTGGTAATGAGTAAAGTTTTATTTGTAACATATACACTGTCTGATAAAACTTTAACTGTCTGTTCAAAAATTTCGAACTACAATACCTTTCGCTTATAGTATATTCCGCTTAAAGGCCAAAAACGGATATAAGACAAAACTGTAATATTCACATGCAAATTTTTTCGAATTTCAAACAAATTATTTGTTCTAAGGTCCATTTCGCTTGTTGTCCATTTTCGTATAAAAGCCACAATTTCTTAGCATGCATTTACAATTCTTTATGCAAAAATGTTTGCGAATAAGCCACTCTGTTTTTTATATTTTTTTAATCAACTGGCAACATGTTTTTATTTACCTTTCTGGAAATTGCTAAACTTCGCAATTTATTTTTCATAGCATGGTGTCTTGATCTGACAATTTTTTGTCATAATAAACGACAAACTTCATACAAAAAAAAACGATGACAAAAATTTTAGGGTATAAATTCTGCACTACTAGAAAACTTATCGATAGTATCGACGTGTTAATAAACTTCATAAATAACTCTACTACAAATAAACGAAACCTTTTTCAAAATAATCGAAATACTCTTCAGCAACCGTCATATGTCTGTACATTCCGGCCACTGGACCATATGCAATATGTATCAGTGATGGAAAATTGAAAAATGTAGATGGTACTGACCACCAAGCAAAAGAGTACTTTTTCAACATTTTGATACATTTTTCAAACATATTTTTTTGGAAAATAAATTTAAAAATAAAAAAATTATATAAACGCATATGAAACAAGCTAGTGCGGAATATCTATGAAATAATGTTGATAGAGTTGTACTCTGTTCATTTTGTGAAAAAGTTCTGAAATATTTCTGGCAACATTAGCTAACAATAGTTTTTGTATAAGAACCAATCCCAAAATTCATTTCAATCCACTTATCAACTAATAAAAAGAGAATTAACGACAATACTTTTATATTGGTTTTTTAATTAAGTTCGAATTTCAAGGCATCAGTGGTCCCTTTGAATTACAATGCCCAAACTACAGAGAAGTTACTTAATATGCGTCAATCTAGAATTCCGCCAATTCATCTTCCCAATGAAGAGAAGAAACAACCTTTGTTCTATTTTAGATAGATCATCCACACAGACAAACATGACAACTTGCGCAGTAATCATTGAATTCCAGATTCATTCTCTTCGGGTGAGTTTTAACCGACCAGTAGTGCAATTCACTAACTTTTAACACTTTAACATTTTTCACAACCACACATTTTGATGTTTGCACTAACCACTATGTGATTCACTAACTTATTTATAACCACGGTAAACAGTTTTATATTTCTCTCTAGCCAAATTGATATATCGTGACAACTCTGCCAAGAGAAACATCAAAATAGGATAAAATAACAAAGAAGAATAAAAAAAAACAAAACAAAAACCTTTTAATTTAGAGATTTTAAACGATATTGTGCAAAGTGCGTAAATAATTACTAATTTTTATTATTATATTAATTATTTTATTTGATTATTTTATTAATTTAATTTTAATTAAATTAATTTTTTAATTTTATTTGATAAGAATATTATAAATAGGTAAATAGGATAAATAAATAAGAAGCTCTACGGAAAATTGTGATTAGAAGTGGATAAATTGTAGGCTAAATACCTTAAAGCCATATCATTTATCGACTATACAGGTACAAAGAAAAAAAAACACTTTTCTAAGCGGATTTAACTACACCAAAAATGTTGGTGTTAATAAACCACAATTTGTTTTGTTTAAAATAACAGCTGACTAAAACAGCTGGCTTTTAACACCAGCTGATGTCGTTAAAAGTGTTAATGAATAGCAAAATGGTTAATTTTGTGGTTAACATTTTTAAACGAAACAATTGTGGTTTAAAAAGCAAACGGAAGGGAGCCTTTACATCGAGTTCATCTATGAAAAAACCACAGCCGACTCTACTTCCTTTCTTCAAACCGGTAGTATGAAAAAATTTAGATTTCAAAGTCCTACAGTGCAGTATGGAAAGCTTGGTTAAGATAATTAAAGATCAGTTATAGTGTAGTTTTTTGTTTCGAAAGTTTATATAAAACACTTCACTTAAATAACAAATTAATTTTAAACTATAAGAAATGTATTTTCTCAGACAAGCAACGTTTTGTAGGTCAGCTTAGTATTAGGAATGTAGAGAATTCGTTCAACTCTTAACAAAGTTTTGAACAGAAAATTTTATGATATTCACTGTAACTTTACTATAAGTTTTATATCCAACACTTTAAAATTTTTTTTAAAGAATACCATTCGTCTTGTTTTTTTTTTAATTTATAATTTTCAAATTTAAAATTTGAAAGGCAATTAAGTATTTTCGTTTTTTTTTGCCATATGCCATTTTACAATTGCAAAGTCTATTTTTCAATACACAGTTCTGGTCATATACATTTGCTAGTATCCATCCATCCATCCATGCGGCTAAAAAATATTAAAAAAAAGAATGACGAAAATTTTCCTAAATTTCTCTAGCATTTGCTTGTGTCCATTTGGCGTTGATAATTCATATTTTATACTTTTTATTTATTTT
This sequence comes from Pollenia labialis, assembly GCA_949318255.1. Lineage (NCBI taxonomy): Eukaryota > Metazoa > Arthropoda > Insecta > Diptera > Polleniidae > Pollenia > Pollenia labialis. The sequence goes on from OX439140.1 coordinate 39,300,221, forward strand.
TAATTGAAAATACGAGTCTCGTACGTATGTTTTCAATTTCAGTTTGTTTTCTTTACGAAAATCGCCATTTAAATAAGAAAATTTTGATAAAAACATTTTCCTATTGCACACGTTCTTAAATCATGTTTACGTTTATTTAATTCAATATGTACCCTGCAAATATTATTGGACCACCTGATCCAATTTCATGAAATGAACTAGTCCGATGTAATGCAAGCATGGACCATGTCATTGTTAAAAGGTGTTTGTAGTGAGACGAAATGTCTTCGTTTTTTAACGACATGTTTTCGTTTTTAAACGATGTTAAAACTAATCCTCTTGTAGTCCAAAGATGGGTTATATGGGCCTGCCCTAAAACATCGTAATGTTAAATGGACCATGTTTTTTCCATACGTTTGGGTTACTTTTGGACTAGTCCTAGTCCCTTGTGGGCTAGTCTTTACACGAGTGTTTGGACTGGTACTATTATTTGCAGGGTAGTGGACGAAATCTGACTGTGTGTTTGTGGCGAACAGAAATTGAATTTAAATATTTTTTTTGTTTCAAATAGAATGTATTTTTCTAAAGATATGTTCACATCTATTAAATATTTGCAAAACGTTTGGCTTGATCTTTCAAACTGCATTGTTAGTTTGTTTTATTTTCATAAAAATTTTAAAGGTTATAAAGCGGTATTTACAAAATTTATGGATAAATTACGAAAAATGTTAATGTAGGGTGCATAAATGAGCAAATGAATTGGAAAAACTTATAGTATTTGTACACCAAAATAAAGCTTGGACACTTTTCTTTTAAATTATTCCCCTAAAAGTGAAGAAAATCGTGGTTTTGACAAAGTTATGAAGAAAACTCAAAAAAGGCCGGCAGACCTGATTTCCGGCAAAAATTTTACTTAAGCGACCTCTAAACCTCTTCCGAAAAATCTGAAAAAAATCTCAAAAATACTTTACCCTATAAGCTCTTAAATTAAGCTTGAGCACCTATGAAAATTAAAAAAATTTTTTTTGGTACACACTAGTGCACATACCTTAATAAATATGTATTTTGAATAATTTGTATTTTCTGTCTCTCTCTCTCTTTATGAGAGAGTTAATTTTAGAAATTAAGTTATTTTTAAAAAATATTAAATGATTTGGAGTTCATGAATTTATTATTATTTTTTTCTTTTTTTGCTAAAAAAAAATTTTGTGTCATGTTCTACATGTAAAAAAGTAGATTTACGATAGACAGACGAGAATTTAAATATAAATTTTATTGTTGTATTTGCCATCACTTTCAGATAAAGGTAGTTTATTTTATTCAAGATACTAAGTTTTTGACTTACCTTCATATTACCCAATCGCTTTGTACGATCATTTGTCAATAATTTTTTAACTAAGTCTTTCGCTATTGGATCCATGTGGCGGGGCCATTCAATTTTACCACTTAATATTTTTTCATAAATACCAAAAGGATTTTCGTCGTAAAACGGTGGATAACCAACAAGCATCTCATAAATAAGAATTCCTAAATCAAAACAAAACGACAATTTTTAGAAAAATTAACACAAGTGAATACTTATTTCTGAATTTAAGTCCTCACCTAAAGCCCACCAATCCACCGCTCTATTGTGACCTTTGGATTGTATAATTTCAGGTGCTAAATATTCTGGTGTTCCACACAATGTCCAGGTACGATCTCGTAGTTTTTTGGCAAAACCAAAATCTGTTATTTTTAAATGGCCATCACGATTGATTAATAAATTCTCGGGTTTTAAATCCCTGTATACGATCTGTAGAGAATGTAGATATTCTAAAGCCAAAACAATTTCCGCAGAATAAAAATTTGCTACAAATATGAATATTGTATAAAATCAGTAATTTAAATTGTTTATAAAATTAAAGAATAGCTTACATGTGGCTCTACTAAATTTACCGGCATTTCTTAAATATGTAAATAATTCACCACCACAAACGTATTCAAAGATCATGTATAAACAGCAATCATCTTTTGTTGACCATTCTCTGCAAAAATTAGATAAAATGTCTTTTAGTCCAAATCTAAAAATTTCTAAATTTGTTTAATATCTTTTTTTAATAATAATATTTATTTTTAAACCCTAAAAGGGCCTGGAGACGATCAAATAAACCTATCAACAATAAAGTTGTGTGTGTGCGTTGTCGGCAATTTTTAATGAAACTCGAAAAGCTTTTGATCGTGTCCTGTTTATCTTGACTAAAAAATCATTTATTTTTAATATCTTTAAATCAAAATTATCTCACAAAAATCAAACCGTAAAAGGGCCTGGAGACGATCAAATAAACCTATCAACAATAAAGTTGTGTGTGTGCGTTGTCGGCAATTTATAATGAAACTCGAAAAGCTTTTGATCGTGTCCTGTTTATCTTGACCAAAAAAAAAAATCATTTATTTGTGTTTGCCGCCATTAAGCATGGATAAAAAAAAAGCATCAGTTTCTTTGTAATTTTTGCTAATAATGGAAAATTTCATGAACGAACAAAATTTATATTGCGTTTTTTTGAAAATTGCCAAAACTTGTCAGCTTTATGGAACGCTACGAAGTCAAAATGCAAGCTAAAAGCATGCGAGACACTCACCCTTATGTCCTGATTGATCGTCTCCAGCACGGAATACATAAAGGGGTCATGAGAGAGAAAATATTGGGTTTTTCTGTCTATTTCTTCGAAAGCTGCCCCTTTGCATTTTTGTTTATTGTAGCGGCCACATTGCCACTTTACTGCCAAAAAACTTTGTCTTCGAGCACTGCTCTCGCATACGATTTGGAAATTTTTCTTATGTCATTTTTTTTATCTCTGTATGCTCTGTGGTCTCCAGGTGGGTTAAAAAATATTTGATGCAATTACCACTACATATATTACATTTAACTACGACATCTTTTAGAAATAAAGATTGGCAACTTAAACATAATTGTTTATATGCGGCGAAAAATAGGTTAAAAGAAAGTGAATGGTTGGAAAATTAGTGTAAATTTACCTTTTTCAGATTTTTTATTGGTCTGACCCGAATTCTTTGGGTTTTGACGCTGTCTTTTGTTTTAAACATACTTTGTTCGTGGCCAAATCACTTTTTTTGTACGGCTCCGTCAAAGACCGTGTCTATGCGGATAATACCCTCACGTTGAAGCTCGTCAAGTTATCGCCAAAAAAGTGGTCGAAAACTAGTGCAAGGATTGACTGCTGCATCCAATCTAGAGGCGGTCATCACCATTCTACTGTGGATTTATTCCTGACCATCTACGCGGGTTCCTTATTGACCAACATACCGCTAGTAATATTGTTTAAGTGAAACACTTGATTTGTTTGTTTTTATTTGCAATATAAAATAAGAATTGTTTACCGAAACAAAAAAGGTTATTTTATAAATACTGAAAACAATTTTTTGAGTGTAAGATTTTTTTTTTGTATTTCTAATCTTTTTTTTTAAATTATGAAAGAAAAATTTTTAATGTTTGTTCCTTATAAAAATATTAAATATAAAATGATATACAAACTTTTTTACTTGGGTGAATATTTATTTTAATGTAAAAAAATTTTGAGTGTAAAAAATATAGAACGTGCAAAAGAAACAATTTTATTAAGAAATTTCGATTTCTTTTTTGAAAAAGCTATTTTCAAACATTTATTTTTTTGGCAAAGGCGGGCGGGAATATAAATTTTCAAGTCCAAAGCCGCGGATTAGGATTTTATTTTAGATACATGGTTTCTTCGGAGAATTTTCTTAGAATTGTATGTAGTTTACGTTTTTACTATACGATTTAAATCCCTAATACATACCCTTTTACCTTCGGTGAAGGGTATGATGGGTTTTGTGCGAATAATTTTATATAATTTACACATAAAATTGAGTAAAATTTTAAAATAAATGTTAATGTGTCTTTAGTTTTACTGGCTACTGTATGTGTCTTTTATCGTTTTAATTTTTCATGTCAACGTTTGTTTCTAAATTAAATACAATAGTGTCCAGAAACCGCTCAAATAGTTTTAAAATAGCTAATGAAATACATTTATGATAAAAGTTTCATGCAAAGTTGTAAACAAAAGCAGCTAATTTATTCGATTGAAGTTCGAGTTCGATTAAAGATAACAGTAAATATTGTAACATGTGGATTAGGGGTATAGCCAAATTTTGGCCCTAGCACTACGCGATAGCGAACATTTTTTTGGGTCGTTTTAAAATAAAAACCTCACCCACAAAAGCGATTTTCTAAAATCCCTAAAAAAAAATTTAATAAAAAAATTTTAAATATTTTATTAATAAATGAAAAAAAAGTTAAAAGGTTTCTTAATTATTAAAGGATATGGGTTCAAATTTAATGTGTGTGCTGTTTTGCTAAAGTTTTTGGCTAAATGTATAAGTACAAATAAAAATAAAAAAAAAAAATTTCCCGCGTTTTGTGGGTGACCTTTTTGAAAACCGCGAAAAATTAATATAATTTTTTTTTAATAGTTTTCAATGGACTATTCGACTATGCTGGGGCCATCTTGATATTTTTAAAAAATGGGAATAAGATATGCCCCTAATGTAGATACTTATATGTATGTCTATATACCGTAACACATTTTTCTCAAAAAAGAAATCGTCAATAGTCTGTTGTAGTTGCCTTCATTGATAGATACTCTTTTTCTTTTTACTATGGCACCGTGTGATTTTGGTTTTTTTTTTGAAAATTACGTTATACGTTATAAGAAAAGAAAAAATACTTACAAACTAATAACAAAGGGATGTCTAATTTCTCGCAATATATTTCGTTCATTCTTCACATGTTCAACTTGTTTTAAGCGAATTACATCAGCCATCGCTAAAAGTTTCATGGCACAATATTTCTCTGACACACGATCACGACACAGGCACACTCGTCCAAATGTTCCAGTTCCTAAAAATACACAAATTAGAACAGAAACATTTTTAGCACAAAACTGAGAAAAAAAAAGAAAATTTATTACAAAAATTTTAGTTTGTTAAAATTTTAATTGGCATTAAGTAGACATACATTTATTATTGCAATAAATAATAAAAAAGGAAAGTTACCATTACATTTGTAGAAACTTCTACTAAAATAAAAGTATATTAAATGGGAAGTTGTTATCCGATATTAAGATAACTACGCTCATGTTTGTTTCCTTTTTCTTACTTGGAATACGGGGATTTTTAAAATTATACGCGAAGTACGACTATCATACGATTTGGAATTCAGTTGTATAATTTCCTGATTTCTCATTACAACTGAAGCTTTTTCATTAACTTTGCGACAACTTGTATGTTATTTCAAAAGTTCTGCTTTGTCTTTATATGACTACTTGACTTCAACCTGTTCCGAAGACTACAGATGCCACTTAAAACCATAAGCCTAAAAAGTAAAATCTTTAGAAATAAATAAGCACTTTTTAAGATTCAAGAAACGTTAGAATATACCCAATAAAAAATGGAGTTTCCAACGAATCAGGTTTGTAAGGGAGAAACATAAAAGTTTCGCTTACCATTGCGCTTACGGAAGGCATACATTTTATATGGCAAGTTCCCACTTTGAAGCAATACATTTTTGGCACATAAAGCGCATTATTCAGCGCATACAAAAATTCTTGGATGTAACGATCAGCTTTACACACTGATTGCCATTTTCTCAATGTATCGAAAAACTGTGTGTTACTTAATGTCAACATAATTTTATTATACCGATAAACTGTCCGTTAACGATTTTGGGTTTCGCAATATACCGACAAAAACATTGTTTTCAGTTGGCAACACCTCTCAAAATACGTGTAAAAGTTGGGAGACAGCAGATTGAATTTATCTGCACGGCAAATAAAAGTAAAATAAATAATTGGCGGATGAGTGCTGGTTAGCTTTGCGACATAATAGAAGCAAATGAGACATTGAGAAAACCAAATTTCTTTAACGTGCAGTTTTTCGTTGGGAAAAAAGATTATTGTACAATGAGAAAACGGCCATGAATGTTTTGATACAGGTATATTTTAGTATTCTCCCTTACAAACCTGCTTCAAAGTAAGGGAATGCCGTGGCACTTGAAATGTTATTTTTTTATAAAAGTTGTTGAGAGTTCTTTCACTTACTTTACTGCATTTCTGTATGTCTTATTGCGAAGCACATAATTGTGCGCTTATTTTGTAAATGTACCCTTAGTGCTTCGCAAAATAATGAAATTTTTTATTGGGTAGGTACTTACATATGTAATTAAATGAAGATGTTAATGGGAATATTTGGATTTAATGATAGATCCATAATGAGCCCTAACTCACCATTGGAAAACCTTTCTCTGTACCGTTATCATACACTCATAAAATTATTACAGTAACTGATTGTGGGTTATTAAATTTGTTTTCCGTACTATTAAATTGAATAAAAATATAGTTATTTTACGAATATTTTTTTTTTTACATTTATAATTTCATTCAATTATTTATTTTTCTGGCAATATTTTTGTTTTTTTTCCTCTTTTTAAATTATTTCTTTTTATTTGAGCGGTTAAAGCCAAACTGACCGCTGATGAAGAGGTTGCTACGTATAGGCTTAAGGCCTCGTTACTCTTACGTAAATGTTGCGGATACGTAAACGTTGCGGTCGACTTGAAATGTTGGTAGTTACTACAAAAACGTAAACGTGTCATATGTTGTTGAGGTGTATGCGTGTTCTCGTGCATATGTATGTGTGTAAATTATAATTTGTTTTGATTTTGCTTACAGTCTTGTTCTAAGACGTGTTGCTAACATTGTTGTACAAAAAAATAAAATACTTTATACATATCTGTGGCATTTTGACAAAACATCTTAAGTCGTGATAAGATAGCAAAAAGCTTTAAAAAAAACTCGATGAAAAAATCATTTTTTATCAAATAATAAAACATTTAAAAAATCAAACTTAAAGAAAAATTTCGTTTAAAATACAAAATTTTAAAATATAACAAAAATGTTTTTTGAATGAAAATTCATATGATTAACAACATTTTCTTCAACTTTTTGAATTTGACTTAAGATGTTTTGTCAAAATGCCACAGATATACAGTGCCAGCTTGCTAATTCGAATTAATGATTGCAGACCCTGATTCGGATTAACGAGATATTCGGATTACTGGATGTGCTGTTATTATGTATTGAAATTCACTATATCCGAAAATAAAACGCAGACTAGGATTTTAAAACTAATTTATTTTATTTTTATGAATCAAGAATGAAAAAATTAAGTTTTGTATTCTAAAAACATAATTTAGATATAAAATCAAAGCGAATTTACACCAGGTGACCTTATCTTGCTACGTAAGCAACAGCTGATAACTAACCTTGTGTCAAAATGATATACCTTTCTGGTGGTTCTGGGGAATCTTTACTAAATTCTATAATTATCGATTAAAATTATGAAATTTAAAATGTTATTATATTTCAAAACACACAATTTAAAATTAAAAACAAAATGAAATATTTGTTTGAATATTTGACACAAAGTTAAATAGTTGAAAACGTGTAAACGTTTTCAATTCGCCCTGTATCAAACGTATTTTCAAACAAAATTTCTTTACAAATTTTTCTGAAAATATATTTCAAGACCAATTTAGTTTTTAATGAATACGGCAGTTAAGCTTTTTTTAAATGTTATGTTTTTTAAATACAAAATTTGTGATGTAGGGTTGCTTCTCTTGCAGTGCATATGCTCCCACGAAGTATTGTCAGATTTAATAATCCAGCTAAGAATTTCCTCTTCAGAAATTCACACGTTATTCTTGCTGTAAAATTTAACTTTTAACAACAATATTTATTTCCAACAAATAAACAAGAGCTGTAAGCTGCTTCTTTTATTTTCAATAAAAACCCGATAACTTTGGTTTCTGTGAAAAATAAAGCCAACATTAATTTCAGTTCGAACAAAACACCCATAGCATTGGATTTCATTACATCATATTTAAATTAATGTTTGGATGAGAATCTCATTAATAAAATTTAATAGTAAGCCGCTGGTTAATAAGTTTTGTTGACAACACTGCTTCAAAACAAAAATACAATTCTTAACAGCTGATACGTAAAAACGGAGAGAAATTTTAATTTTATCAGGTTCATCCGCAACGCAACGTTACGTTTACGTAAGAGTACCTATTTGCACAGTAGCTTGGTAAGAAAACGGAACAGCTGATTAGCAACGTATACGTTTACGTAAGAGTAACGAGGCCTTTACTGTTTTTTTTCCTTTGCGTTTATTTTGTTTGTTCATTCTCTTGTTAGTTAGTTAATGAGCAGAAATACGTATTTGAGCAGCAAAAAAATAAATTTACAGTGATGACTCGTATTACGAGCCACCACCAATATGAAAATTATTGCTTTTTTAGCTCCTTTATTTAAGAACAATTCATAAACAATTCTTGGCAATAAAATTTTGGTTATTTGCGGGGTTTTTCTTTCTAAAAAAAAACGAATGAAAATATTTTGAGTGAATCCTTTTCCTTTGGCAGGGTATAAAATCTCCTTAAACAATCAAATACAAGGAAGGTTGGTTTGTTTCTTAAACGAATCACTAAAATTTTTAGTTTGTTAATTTCCTGACAAATTTCATAATAATGAAAAAAATACATTTCCTTGGTTCAAACATTTTTAAACTAAAAAATATTTAAATTTCACTATGATTTAAAACTGAATAACTTTGATGTTATTCAATTAAATTGAAACTTTTTGGTTGGCAGATGATATTTTTCGAAGTAAAATTAATTGCGGACTCACAACTCAGAAAAGAATTGAAAAGACCTCATAAACCACGCTATAGTTTATTTTCCTTGCTTGACTAATGTTCAAGCAAAGCAATGTTGTAGACGTAAGCAGTTGCCAGAAAAATATTACCACACTATAATCATAAATGATAATAACGTATATTGCCACTAAACAAAGCTCGGCATATACTTTTTTAAAATTTTTATAAAATCAGAAATAAATCATATATAAATCATTAAGTTTAAAAAAACATTGGAAACACAAATAATGGCAATACTGTGAGAATGTGTTTTCAGAATGTAGAAATATCCTAAAGTTAATCAAAAGAATGCACATAATACTTATTGTTGTTTGATGTGGCTACAAGATTATTGGTGAAAAGATTAGAGACTTTGCTCTAAAAAAAATCAATGGTGTAAAATGTCACCTACCCTACATAAATTTTTCTTTCCCGAGCCGGAAGGAAGGAAAGAAAAAAAGATTTTAAAAACTATTCGGAAGGAATATGTTGCACGTTAATGCAGCCAGGAAAACACTAATGAAGACATATTCAAACGATTTCTACTGCTGACTTCAGATGCATTCATTTCCAGCATTAATGAAAATAATAACTAAAAATAAACACAGAACACAACACCACAGTTGGCAGTTTTTAATTCCAGCCGAAGGAGGCGACAATGGTGATGGTGATGATTATTATCATTGTAACGAAATTGTACATGCCCTAGCCAAAGTTGGCATAAAAAAATATTAAGATATTTTTTGGTCGCTCCGAGCGAATTAAAATTTGGTCTATTCTGAACTAAAATTGAATTATTAAATTCACTTCTGGCGCAATTAAAAACGGTTAAAGAATATCGTTGTTCTCTTATAAAATCTAACGGAAACTCTGTTAATTTTGTTGTTAGATTAAGATTACAGAAGAGCTACGATTTTTGCATTTGCTTGTTCTGAACACAGCTATTGTAATAAAAAAAGTTATCTGTGAAGGTTTTTCTGCCAAAATGACACGATTTTTATTATTAATTTAGTGTGAACTATCACTCGGTGATATGTAAATTGTTTGTAAAAAATAAGTTATAACCCTTTTTGTAAAAACATCATAAGTCACCCGAATTAGAAACCCCCCTTTCGATGGAGCAATGTTTATTGTGTTTTTGTAAAAAGAAATTAGATTTTAATATAATTTATATTTTTTGGCTGTAAATGCAAAATAAATAATAACCAAAACAATTAAATCGTATAACATTATAAGAAATTGGCAGATCTGGTGTATTTTGTGACTTTTCAAAAAACGTTTTAAAAATATTTTATGGCATTTATGGTGGAAACTATTCCAATATGAATTTAAAAATATACGAGTGTGTATTTGTTTCACAAGTCCATTTATGAAATGAGCAATTTAATTTTAATTTATGACAGAATAATTAATTGTATAACATTTCATTTCATGAGTACAGTTCAATAGACTTAAAATTGTTTATGCGGTTTGACGTAAATTGTAAGAAATTAAAACATTAGTTTTCGTCTATTTTGTTTGTAAAACGAGACAAACAGTTAAATGAACTTTTGAACAAAAGTTAAAAAAATAAATATTTTTTTTTTATGAGTTTATAAAAGTCTATATTTAAAATGAAGGTGTTCAACGATATTAAAGATTTTAAAAACGTCGATGATGAACGCATTTTTTAACAGTCAACAATCTGAAAATTTTACTCGAATACATATCGTCAGGCGGTTATTGTTTTAGCCTATACGCCATTTTGGAAAGAAATGCGTTTGGAATGGATTATATATGGCATCAGTTTTGTCTTTCATATTCCAAAATCCATTTTTTGATATCTCGTATAGAATCTGAGATTTTCAGCAGCGACTTTGGTCTATATCCACATTTTATAGGTTCATTGAACATTATATTGCTACTCATGACAATTTTCTGCACATGGAGCTAATTTTGCATACAAAATTATACTTAACTATTGCTTTGCGCCATTTGCATAATGAACAACGTTTGTCAAAATAAACCGTCACAATTATCCAATTTTCCAATGAAAAGAAAAAAGATATCAAAGATTTGCTAATATTCCTTCCATTTAAAGATAAAGAATATTTAAAAACTTACACCCGTATTCAAAACAAAAATTTAGTTACTGCATATCCCCTGATTAAGGATTTCTTATTCAAAACACTTTTTAATAAACTATGATTACCGAATGATCAAAGACTTTTTAACTCCTGATTAACTGCTGTCAATTTGGTTTTTCTATCAACTGAATTTAACTAAAACAGAGATGTACACATTTTTCTTAATCGGGCAATTTAAAAGTGTTTTGAATAACCTCATGACTAAATGGTGATTAAGCTTAATTAACATTTTAGTTGCTCACTCGATGAGCGGAGTATAGTCGGAGTACACAAATTTTCGTTTTAAATAAGGTTGTTAGCATTTAAGTATAAATTATTTACATTAAGTTTTCAGTTTTTGATACTTTTATATTTATGTATAACTAGCTGACCCGGTCCACGTTGCTGGCCCTAAGCAAACATTAGTGTTGTATTACCACACGATTTAAATTGAGCATTTAACGAAATTTACGGCATTTAAAATATCTATCAAAAAGTTTTTTTACAGAATAACTTACAAATGGTGTAGATATTGGCTCAATCAAAAAAGAAACGCATGCGAATAAGAATTACCGGTGATCCAATCTTTAATGTTAGTACATGCGGTGGCATTCCGGGTGGTTCAATGAATTCAAAAATTCAGTGGGATAATTGACGGCTTGTTCTTCATCCATTACTGTGTCGATGGATTTGTATTTGATTAAATATTTTGTAAATCAACCCAAAACTCGGATTTCTTAATGCAACATTTCGAAAGTTTAAAAATTTTGATATTGGATCATTATTAACATAGGTTTTTTGTAAATATCTTCGGAACTACACAACCGACTTAAGAGTTGTCACGAACAGCGAAATTTAATTTAGGATGTCATAATGAATATAAAAATATTTCTCATGACGAAAGTAAATGCCTAATTGTGAAAATAAAAAAAAAAAACCTTTTTATCATAAGTCGTTGCTGCAGGGGTGACAAAACATTGCCGTCCTTTCGAGGATGGGCGATTTTTCAAAGAATTGTGCAACGATGTATTAAAATGCTTTGGAGAAAAGACTGAACAATTCCGAAATTTAATTAGTTCTAGTCCCTTATCAACTCGGACCATAACGCGATGAACTGAAGATATCAGTACATTTATCTACACAAATATAAAAAAAAATTCTCAGTTGCAAATATTTTTCTATTTGTTAAGATGAATGCACTGACATTAACGACATAGCACAGTTATAATATGCGCCAAACTTGCAATACGTGGTGGCCACAATGCTTTGAGCCACAGAAAATTTGAAGCATTTTTGGATGAAATGCATGCTGAATATGGCGACGTATTAATGTTTACAGAGGTGAGATGGCTCAGTAAAGAACGTTGCTTGGAAAGGTTATTAAGTCTTCGGAAAGAGGTGGTTTCATTTTTTGAAAATAATCCATCGAATGAATTAATAAGATATTTAAAAAATTAAATGTTTGTATTAGATTTTTCGTTTTTAACAGATATTACCTAATTAATCAATCAGTTACATCTTCAATTGCAAGGAAGAAATAAAACTGTATTTTCTCTATATTTCTTTGTAAAACAGTTTATAATAAAAGTTCAAACTCTGATTACAAATCTTAAAAATAAAAATTTAAATTGTTTTAATAGAACAAATTAAATAAATGATGAATTTTCTAATGATTATAGACTTGACGAATATATAAGTTTACTTCAAGACATATTAAATAATTGTAACAATCATTTTTCGGATTTTTCTAAAATTGAGTGTTTATTAGAACTGCATAGCAATCCTTTAACATGTGATGTCAATAAACAGGGTAATGACATCAGAGAAGAACTTTTGAAAATGCGTTCGGATTTAAATATTCCGTTGACGACTGGGGTGGACTTATGGAAAAATTTAAACGAAGAGATATACTTAACAACTAATAATGAAATTTTTAAATTATACCCTATGTTCGCGACAACATATATATGCGAGTCGTCGTTTTAAGTTTTAAAGCAAATTAAAAGTAAACTTAGAAATAACTTAACAGATGAACATTTAGAGGGTCTTCTTCGCATTAAATGTTGCCCATATTAAATTGATGATGGATGAAGTGTTTGAAAACGTTATTATATAGAATGAAAATTAGTTTTTAACAAAATAAATTAAATTTAATTGTTGTTTTCCATTAAATGTTTTTTGAAGAATCGTTTAAGTTTTATGAACGCAATTAATTAATTTCTGATTTTATTTTTATTTCAATACATTAACACGTTTTAATAATATAAGAGTTTTTTGTTAATTTTCTTGAAGAATGTGACTTATTTAATTTTAATGATTTTTTTTGTTTTTTATTTTATGTAAAGCATACGCTTATGTTTTGAGTTTTTACATTAACAGCCAGATTTATTTTAAAAACAAAAAATAACACACAAATTTTTTTTAAGTGCTTCTGAGAGGGAGTAGGAATGGGCACAAAAAAATAATCGATATATATCGTCGATATTTAAAATACGACTATCCAATTCGATATTTTTTGAAGTCAGTCTTCCTTAAAAACTCAAAATTTTAGCCGTTTTTTAGACAATATGTTTTTTTAAGAATTGGCATCATTGCATGCATCATATGTTTTTTTTAACTAATATGAAGATCTAAAATCATTGGCATTTAAAAGGAGAAGTGCCGGATACAAGAAGCAGATTGACAGGAGAGCAGATAAAACAGAGAGTAATCCTGATGTCCATATCTGATGATTAATGGTTTGACTAAAACAATTAAAAACATTTCTAGTTATAGATGTTACTTTTGGGGTGCAATTAAAATTTTAAGGTTAGTTTGGTATGTCCATGACTTCTTTACTTCCATTTAAATTTTTCGTAATATACTTTTTTTTTGGATTTCAATATGTTTTTTTTATATCCTTCCCTTTTGTTTTTGTTATAATTTATTTTTTTTGTTTTCATTGAATTTTTTGTTTTTAATTGTTTTTTGAAATAAAATGAAACAATAAAAACTAACAACACAATAACAACGTAATTACTCTTAAAATAAAATCGATTCAATATATATCGATATATTTTTTCAATTTCCCCATCCCTAAAAGGGAGAGTTATTAGTCTCTCACAAAAAACAAAAAGTCTGCATGCATGTGTTGCCGGGCTCTGCTCTAAAGTTATAGGCGAATTTAACAGATGAATGCAGCCGCAATAGGCTGTCCCTTTATCGGGTAAGTAAAAATATATTCTCTAAATGTAGAACTCCATACAACAACAAAAATGAACAGCAAGCATAACTCTCTGATACAGTCACATGTATGAGTTCGTCTTGCTAGCAAGTAACTCATGTACAAATGTGGCATTATGCGTGAAGCGGATAACCAAAAAAAAATATTTTGCCCAAATTCCATTATGTGGGCCAATTATTTTTATACCCTTAACCACAGTTGAAAAAGGATTTTCATATTTAACTTTTCCATTCCGTTTGTAATTTCTACAATATTAATTTAAAGCGGCTCATTCACTTGCAATAAAATTGTTCAATTTAACGTATTGTACAATTATATCGCCAATGTGTATGTGATATTCGAACGTATCACAATATATTGTCAACAATCAAAAGACTTTTGATTTTTATTGCACAACGAAAAGAAAGTGAAATGTGTTGGCAACATTGTGCAATGCTGTTTGTGTTATTCCTATAGGTTATGTTTACCTTTTTGTTGAATAAATGAAATTTGTGTGCGACTAATTGCATGATATAGGACAATATGGAAATAATATGGCGAATATCATATACAATAATATTGCAGGTGTATGGGCCGCTTAAGCCGCTATAAAGTATATATACATTCTGGATACTTATTAGTAGCGAAGTTGACTTATCGATGTTTGCCTGTCTGTCAGTCCGTGTGTATTTTTAAATGGGGTTTCCGAAGACCACAGAAATGATGGGACTAGGATGTTATGTATTTATGAATATACTCCGTTAAAATTTGCTACTGAAATTCCGCCAGATCGGGCCACAAACTGCTGAGATATGAACAAAAACCCACGACTGCCTCTTTTCTTAAAATCACATGGTGTTTTTTTATAACCATCACCAAAAGTAACAAGGTATGGAGGTGTTACGTTGATTTAAAAACAATTCTACTTTTTTACACATAAAAATATATATTTGTGTAGCGAAGTTGATTTTACGTTGTCCGTCTGTTTTTCTGTATATCTAAAAGAACATAAACAAGTTCTTATCGCATCATGGTGAAGGGCATATATATGATTCGGCATAGCCGAATGTAGCACTCTTACTTGGTTTTTCTAAATTAGGTTCATTCAAAACCCCTGAGGAATGGTGATACGAGGTAAGTATGTTTAGGAAAAATGTCAGGAAAAGAAAATTAAGTAGGGTCGGTTCTACTTGTTACCCTCCAAAGAGTGAATCTGGGGCTGTTATGAAGTTTTTTTTTTGCAAATTATTTCCTTTTCCCCCAATTTAAGGTCCTACGCCCTCCATTGTTCCCGAATCTAATAAAACTAGGGGTCTAGCGCATCCAAATTCTGTTAATAAGAAACTCCACACATCACTATCCCATAGCAAATGTTCATAATGCACATATAAATTTGCATGACTTTTAAACTTCTGGATAATTTTTTAAATGACGTCTGTAATACAAGAAGGACACCGTAGTCTAATTTCAATAAAAAAAAAACACAAAAAACTCGAGTCATAGTTATAGAAATTGTATTAAAGTTATTACTTCCTACTTTCGCAGTGCAACAACCGTGGACGGTTATTTCCATATCTGTTAAAGTAATTTTATCTGCCATATTTTTGAAACCAAAATACAGAAAACCAAAATTTGAGATAAATTGGAAATGTTTTTCTCTGTTATTTTATTGAATACAGTAAAAGGGCAGAACATTTAATTAAATACAGAACAATTAATGTCTTCTGACTAGACAATAATTCGCACAAAACAAAGTTCTAAAATACAGTACTGTTCTGTTTAATACAGAACGAATGGTCACCGTATGTTTACCAAACTTCAAAACATTTAAAGTATTATGGGTATTATGGATTTAATAAAATTTTAAAAAATTGGGGAAGTTGGAAAAGTTGAAATTCAGAAAGATTATTTTCGCTTTTGACGTGCACGCGTAAGCAATTTGAAATAAACATCAAAATAATTTTCACATACACACTTATCTACTAGAGGTATAGTTATGCCAAAACTAAAGTAATTTCGGCAGAATATTTTTTTTGGGGCTGTCCACCTAAGAAATCATGCCTGTTGTGCATGTCATTAACAATGTTGCCAATTTAGCCATTTTGCCTTCATTGCTTTTCACTTATTTCTCATGATCAACAACAGAAATAATTTAATAATCTTCAGATAAAACTAGAACGCATTAATAAGTTCAATGAAAAATATCGACAGGGTTAAATTGCCTTCCTTTAGCTTAATGTATTCTAAAAAAGCATGAACCTTCAATTAGTTATTAATCTTTGGCAATTGTCCATTTATTAAAATGTTCTGAAATTAGAAATAATGTAAATGTGTTTTATGGCTAATAGTGCTACCATTGTGTACTTGTGTGGATAAACAATAGATATTTCGTATTAATAATTAAATGGAAGTCGTCTTTGACGAATAATTAATACCCTAGACGGAAAATCAGCATTAATATTTTATTTTATCGATTTTTGGTCTTGAAGAGTTGGTAACACGGATTATATTAAAAAACATTGAGTCGTTATTTTTGGAAAGATTGCCAGTAGAAAGTTTGTAAGTGATACCCTTTACAGAGAGATTTTGATGTCCAAACCCCCTTTTTTGACCACCTATTTTTTTTTTAAATCAAACGTTGCAGTTTTGTTGAGAAATGATTTATAATTAAAGGTACTTTTTAAAGTTAAACTTTTTTTAAATTTAATACTTATT
This sequence comes from Pollenia labialis, assembly GCA_949318255.1. NCBI lineage: Eukaryota > Metazoa > Arthropoda > Insecta > Diptera > Polleniidae > Pollenia > Pollenia labialis. The sequence goes on from OX439140.1 coordinate 39,316,991, forward strand.
GTTGTTCATTTAATAAAAAAGCAATCATGCGGCCGGTACTTTTTTGAAATTCGGCCCTTTTAGGTAGTAAACGGGTATTTTGGAAATTTTTTTGTCCAACCAATACGCATAGACATAACAATTAAAAACAATAAAAATACAAATAAATATATGGTACTTTTTCGAAATTCGAACGTTTAAGGGGTGAAACTTGTACCTACGTTTGTTATTTTCTCATAGAATTTGTTCTCCATCCATTTATCTTTCATCGCACATACCTCATAACTCCTAAGCTAAAAGAGATTCAAAATATTAACACTTATTGCTGTTCATATATACAGGTAAATTCACTAACCTCATATCTCTTAAACTAAAAGAGATACAAAAAGAATTTAATTTTATTTAATAAAAAATGGACAGGTTTCTGGTAGTTTTTAGAGGTACAGTAGGGGATTAAATGCTAGAATTTAAACAAGTTAAAACCTAGAAAAATTAACTTTGGCATACAGATATGGCCACCAAGAAACAGGAGACGCTAACAAAGTAGCGGGTTAAATGCTAGTAAATAATAAAATAATTAATAATTACAAAAAGGTAATTGTTTATTAAACGAGTAATGCACAAGAATAAGTATCTCCGTAAAAACGTGTGCTTAAATTAATACCCGCCCAAAGTATTGCAAAAATTCTCCCACAAATTACTTTCCATTTTGGGTATTCGTCTAACTTATACTCTTACAAGTAGCATGGCTGCATTTGTTTAATTTTCTAATTGCTTTGTGACTCTGGTCTTCCGCGCTTTAATCATCATTAGGGATATTTTTACTGGAATGTTCCTGCTACGCTGGTATTGCACAAGTTACCGGACTAGCGTGCTCGTTCACTGGAAATTCTGAATATGTTATAGGTAATTGTATCATTGATTGTAGGTAAGTTGGAAACTCTGTTGGTGGCACATGATTTGCGGTATTAAAATCAGTTCCTTCTTCTGCCGACCAATTCGCTGCTTGCTAGTTGCATACAACTAATCAGTGTGCCGCTTTTGTATATGCAGTGTAACTACAAAGTATTACTGACGCAATTTCTAAATTTCAACCAGTTTCATCATGTGTGACCTTCTCCGAGAAAAGGGACCTTGTGTGTGAAAATGAAGTTTTGAGAAAAACTGATTTCATATTAGTCTACACCCTTCAAGGAACCAGAATCCGCCCTTAAGTCCAAACCCGTTTCTGACACACTAGGTCCCTTTTCTCGGAGAAAGTCACATATACTTATGTTATTGTCTATGAAAAAATTTATAAAATATAGATACCTCGAAATTTATATAAAAAAAATTATGTATGTCTTTAAAACAAAATAATTAATTAATTAATAATAATCGACATATTTCTGTAGAAGTAATTTTTTGTATTTAAAGTGATTCTTAAGTAACCACTTTTAAATGGGACTTTTCGATAATCCACAATTTTAGAATTCGATCTAACGTTGGTAAAAATGTTAACCAGCGTGTTTTTCTGTATTAATGTTGAAATAAAACTTATAGTTTTTGAGTTTAATGAAGAAGTCATATTCTAACAAAAGGACAATTCACTAAAAAAAGAACAGTAGATTTTCGTTTTTGAAAAAAATCTTAAAGGACATCGTATCAAAACAAGAACTGTCCTCTTAAAAAAGGACGAATGGCCACCGTAAGGATAACATATGGTCGTGCTTGAACGAATTTACTTTTTTACTTGTTTAAAATTTACATAGAAGAGATTCTGAAAACAATGGGAATTTGCTGACGAACTGTTGGGTATAAATATTTTTTTATTAATAATATCTATTGAATCTGTCTCGCCAGTTGGGGTTTTTCTTTTATCTTGAATTTGTATTTAACAGGTTTTTCTTAATTCATCTTTATCATATTATGTTGTTAGTGATGACAGCAAAACGACCATGACAACTACTTTAAGACTTTTCTCCATTTGGAGAGAAAAAAAACCGCACTACAGTTTTTTGCAAAACAAGTGCCTGGAAAACTGGCTGAATGATCGCTTAACGGGCTGGCAGATGATGGATTGTTTTTGATGTTTAATGGTTAAATTTAATGATCATCGACTTAAATGTAACCACCAAGTACGCAATAACTTTCTCAAAACAAATAAAAAAATCTCTTACTGTTGATTATAATTAAAATTTTTAATAATTATTCTTGGAAAATTATTATTGATTGTATTTATGTATCTTATTGCAACTAAACAATCTCTAGAGACAGTATTTTATCTTGTATAATAATTAAATGATTAACAATTAATAGAGTATGATTTTAATTAAAAAGCCTTTAAAATTCTTCTAGCCAGTGGGACCTTATAAATATATAAAGCCAATGGGATTTGGCACAATCTTAAAAGTCAGTTTTGTCAAAAAGGTATAATTTATATCGAAAGTAAATCATTGCGAATTATTGATGCCGGTTCAAACCGTAAAGATATCCAGCGTTTTTTTCACTAGGGTGAACAGGACTAGCATTTCTCCTATCAGCTGAAAGCGATTATAACGCTAAACATACCTTCTGGGGATCACAACTTATAACACCAAAAGGTCGTGTTTTATTTAACGCAATTTCTAAAATCGATTTAAATGTGGTACCGAGCGGACAACCAACTTATTGCCCTACTGATCATCAAAAATTCCAGATGTCATTGATTTTGGCGTGGTTAAAAACCTCCCCATAGAAACGATTCATGTTGAAGCTTCCTTACAATTATCTTCCGACCACACACCTGCAATTGTAAGTATAATGAACCCCAATAGAATTGTATCTCCGACTGGTTACTTAGCGACGACAGCTACACAAATTAATTGGTTAAAATATAAAAAATATCTCAGTACCCATTGCACAGAAAATATTCCGCTCAGTACACCGGAGTATGTAAATCGCTCTATTGACAATTTTGACAGTTTTTTGAAACTAGCTGGTCAACATTCCAATATTGCCCCAAAAAAAACAAAAAATGTTAAAATATATTCCACAGATGTAGAGGAGGGCTCGAAGAGATTGGCAATTGCACGGATCCCCTCAACTTAAGAATTTATTAAAAGAGTGCACAGAAAGGCTAAGAAAGTTACTGCAGACTCAAAAAACTGTTTTTCTGGAAAAATATCTTAAGGAACTTGATGCAACTCCACATTCAGACTACTCATTATGGCGTGCAACTAGAAATCTCAAAAGGTTAGTTGTCTCTAAACCACCATTAAGAAACTTGAATGGAAGTAGGACAAGAAATGATGTTGAAAAAGGAAATCTGTTTGTTAATCATTTAAAAAACGTATTTACCCCAAATATATCTCACGATACTGTGGTCGAGTTACCACCTGTTCCTGCTAGAGCGGCTGTTCCTCTAAGATTTGAATTAAGAGAAATCGAAAAGGCTATTTGTGAGTTAAACCCCAAAAAGGCTCCTGGTTTTAAATAAGATCAGCAACAAAATGCTTTTGGAGCTACCCAGCATAGCAAAGAAAATTATTCTTTTAATTTTTAATGCAATTTTACGCTTTGAATACTATCCTCAAAAGTGGAAGGTTTCCTTAGTCACCATGATACCTAAACCAGAAACATATCCCACAAAAGTTGAGTCATATAGGCCTATAAGCTTACTTTCTAATATATCAAAGCTGTTTGAGAAGCTTTTAGCGTAAAAATTAACCCCAAACTTAAATGAAAATAGATGTATCCCTAACCACCAATTCGGCTTTAGAAGAAAACCCAGCACAATTGAACAAACTTATCGTATAGTAAACGCAATAAGAAAAACCTTTGAAGAAAGAAAATATTGTTCCGCTCTCTTCATCGATGTTTCTCAAGCTTTTGATAAAGTCTGGCATGAAGGCTTGTTACATAAATTGAAGCTAAATTTACCAGTAAACACACACAAGCTGTTAGAAAGCTACTTAGTCGGTCGTAAGTTTATTATTTAAGAAGGTTATTATTTAAGCTCTGCTCAGCTTATTGACGCTGGAGTCCCTCAGGAAAGCATCCTGGGCCCACTTTTATACTTAATGTATACCTCGGATATGCCAACAAACAGCAACACCCAAACTTCAACATTTGCTGATGATACAGCTTTTCTAAGCGTGTACGAAAAAAGTCAAGTAGCATCTCGATACCTACAGGATCATATATTTCAACTCGAACTATGGTTAAAGCAATGGAGGATAACGGTCAATGAGCTAAAATGCGTACATATAACATTCACCTTGCGTCAATAATCATATAATACCTCAAAATTGTAAAATATCTCGGTATACATCTGGATCGTCGTTTAACATGGAAAATCCATATAGAGGCAAAATTAGCTCAAATGAAACTAAAAGCCATCCAAATTCATTGGCTTATTGGAAGAAACTCTGTCCTTAGTCATGACTCCAAACTTCTACGTTACAACTACATCTTAAAGCCAATCTGGTGTTATGGTGTTCAGTTATGGGGCACTGTCTCGGCCTCTAATATCGAAAAAATTCAAAGGCGCCAAAATAAACTTCTTCGAATAATCACAGCTGCCCCTTGGTATGTTAAAAACTCAAATATTCACAAGGATCTCAATGTTCCATTAGTTAAAACTGTGATTACGAAATATGCAGTAAAACACTTAAAAAGGCCCGAATTAAGTGCCCTGTAGGCTAGCTGGTAGTGAGCTAGTCTATTAGCGCCGGGGTTGCGGGTTCGATTCCCGCCAGAGACTCTGGTTTCTCTCCTGCAGACAAGCGAAGAGCTTCGCGGGATTAGCTCAGGAAATTAAAAAAAGAAAAAAATTATCTAAAATTAAAAAAAAATCCATTAGCTCGAAGTTTTTTAAATGATAGCGGCCACACTCGCTTAAGAAGAAGAGACACTGGAGCACTTGTCCAATTAGATGAGCGATAAACACCTATTTATATATGTAAGTGAACAGAACCCGTGATGAAAAAATTTTTGTCTGGCACTGGCAGGACATAAAATAAAGTATTAGGTTAAGATTTGATTAATTATTGTAAGTTCATATTTAATATATGAAGATTCAATAAATAATTAATGAAAAAAAAAAAAGCTGAAAGCAATTGCTGTACTAGTTGTGAATTGTGAATACTCTTTTAGACCCGTTTTCACAACTTACCGATAGCTAAATGTAGACTTCAAACGGTCTTATAAAAAGTGTACAATTATTTAAAACTTTACTTTAACAGTGATCGATAAAGTAAATTAAGGTTCATCCTACCTGGTAGGCTAAAGTAAAGTTGTAATAATGGAGCACTATTTATACGGCCGTTAAAATTCTACCTTTAGCTATCGGTAAGTTGTGAAAACGGGCGTTTGTGTCTGGTTTATTAGTTCAGACTTTGGTTTAGATTTCTGAATAAGCGCCAATATGTATTTTTTTATACCTTCTTGATATTATCAAGTAATAGATTACAAAAATTATTTGAAAGCAATAGCAAATGTTGGTTAAATATTGACTAAGCATTATTTGTCTAAATATGTAAGTGAAGTATGGTAAATTGCACTTTTTTCCACAAATTAATAATTTTTGACATTGTTCTTTATCATCCCATCCCATACAAATTACTTTTTAAGTGCACCTATATATTTAAGATAAGTGCCCAAAATTTTTGGCATTTTAAAATTATTTTCATACAAAAACTTTTAGTTAGCTGCACTTTGACTTAACTGCCCAAAATACATATTTTCTGTATACCTGCATATTTTTCATATTTTAGGAAAGTTTTAAAATATTTTCATCTAAAACATCAAAGTTAGCTGCACACATGAAAAAATTCTGGAGGCCACTTTCTCACATAAATATCTAAATTAAAGCTGCACAGAAAAAATAGAAAATCGACTTTAATTAAACAATTCGTTCAGACAATTAAATATTTAACTAATTTTGCCCCTGCAAAGGAATTGATCATATCAATTAACGGGATTGTATTTTCCAATTAATTATTTAATTGAATAATTTTTTGCAAAATTTTTTTCTGTGTGTTAATAAAAATATAAATCGCAATTATTTTGTTTTCTTCATAAATTTTTATTTTCTATATGAATTCTCATTGTTTTTGTTAATGTTCCTTTTATATTAAATACACATACATGTATAAAATGATCTGTTATTTGAAATAAAATTTTAATAAACTATCAATTTATGTATTTATAAAAATACTTTTTATTCTACTTTTAAATCAAGCACTTTATTTTAGCTGCACTTTCGTGCAGGTTACCACAATTGTGAACCTGCACATTAATGCAGGTAAATGCATTTAAGATAACAGCATTTTTGATTAACCTAAGTCCAAATTACTGTATTAACTTTAGAAAATCTCCTGGAAGTCCTGTATTGTATTGCCGGGAAAGCAACAATCGAAAAAAAATTCAATTTCCCAGGAAAAAAACTCTAAAGGTAAGCATACATATACTGTGAATTCCAATCATACTACTTTAGTTTTAAAGGAAGCCCCTTCATACCCCTGACAGACATATGTATAGTTTACATACCATGTTATGCATACTACAATTCGTACTGAACACAGCTAAAAAGCTGTATTGAATAATATACCACATTTATACTACATACATTTTGGTAGTACATAAACCAGCAATATATTTACCACATTTTTCGAGGTTTAATTGTAGTTTAGGTTGACCCACATGTGGTCTGAAAATCCGAATTTTGCTTTGTACTTTTAAACGGCAATTTGCGGACCTTAGGGCAACAAGGTTCTATTTGCACCTTAACTACATGTCAGATAGAACCTTGTTTTCCTAAGGGCGCGAATTACATAAGTAATACGTATACATTCATTTATGTTATTTTTTTTGTATTTGTATTTATTATTTGCTTTTCTTACACAACAATCCATCTGGTACTTTTTGAATTTTTGTTAATATTCGACCTATAAAGATAAAATTAAAACATGCATGGTCCTGAGAGAATAAGAATATGTAAGGGGAGGTTTTTGGAACTTTTTAGTTCAACATATGGTACTTTGATTAATAAAAATAAAAATGTTAGGTTGAATTCGGTTATATGCCTCATAGTGGCATTTATGTGAATTAGGCTTATAGTCACAATAGCGATATAGTCATAGATTTTTTTTTACTGATTGCTACAATTATTTTTTTCCTGTAACTTTTAAAGTTATAGCTAATTCTCTAAAAACTTAAGAGGTTTTTTTCCTCAAGTATACACAGAAAAATTGTTAAGTATTGTTTTATCAATTAAAAAAGTTTAATTAAATTAATCTGATAATCAAATTATTTTTTTTTTTAATTAAAAAAATTAAAAAAATAATTTTGATTTAAATAACATGTTAGTTGTTTTAAAATAAATTCTTAATAAAATATTAATAAAATAACAAAAATTCTTAATTGATTTGTTCGCTTTAAATATAAGAATTTAAACTTGTAGAAAAGTTGTTGGGAATTATCAAAACTTGTTTGTAATGGCAAAGATTTTTTCAAATTTGTTTAATTAAAATAAAAAATAGATTTATTGCAAAAAAAATCACAATTTTCAATTTTTAGTTATCAATATAATCATTTTGGTAATGGGCGAAAAATCAACAAATTGTTTGCTTGGTGTTGATTAGAGACAATATTTATTAATTTTTTTCTGTGTACTTTGAAACATAAATTATAAATAAACGTTTCAGAGAAAATTGTTTGTTGATTTTTATCACACGCAAACAACGATCAAAAGCAATTAAAATGTAATGCAGTTAATTATAAATAAATCCCGACTTTGCAAGAAAAACAATGAAGGCCAAAGTAGTGTAAATTAAAAAAAAAAAAAAATAAAACAATTAATTAAATTCAAAGTACAAGTTCTTATAAATATTTACGTATTTATCTAGAACATAAATGAACATTTCTGCATACAAATCTATAAAATAACAAATTTTAACAACAATCGGGTCAAGAACCATTTTAAGTTATTTAATCATTAACCTCCGTGATGGACATTTAAACAAAATTATTGATCACAAAAAAATGTGTGCAAAAACAAGAACACGAAATAAAACAGTCAAATATCTAGAACAATTTGACTTAATAAATGTTTTTATTTTAATGAACGAATTTATTGGAAATGGCACTGCAGGCTCGACATTAAATCGAAAAAATCGTTTATTTCTTTTATTGTTCTTTCATACTCGTTTTGACTTTGGGAAAAAATACATAATTAATTTTCATTGTTTATACGAGTATTTACACTTGTTGGCCATTTGGTTTTTGGGGTCTAAATACACAAATTGTATCTTGTTTTCAATAATAATTTTTATAGGAAAACAATTATTTTACTTTTAAAAATTTCGAATATGACAATTTAGATTGAAAATCGCAATTTTAAACGAAAGCAAAATATGAAACGTATGAAAGAATTTATTTTTAACAAAATATTTTTAGAATAAACTTTGATTAGTTGTTCATTAATATGATTTGTTTATTCTATCATTCAAATCGTTCATTTAGTTAGCTTGTCAATCAGCACAAGGTTTTATAATATTTTATTATTTAATACATTGTATGGGTACCCAGCAGTTCTTAGGCACTTCCTATTGCATAACTTCTAAACTAAGCTTTTCATTTTCTGTGTTAATAAATTGCTATGGTAAGAAAAATATGGCAAAACCATATATGTATATCGTCATCTAAAAGACCTAATAACCTATCTGCAAATATTTTAAAATTGATTTTTTTATGGATTTTTATTCCTTATATCATAACGCATATTTGAACATATAATATTACAAATGACAAAGTTTTTCTACCTAGAGGACCGTTACGCACAAAAAAATATCGTTAATAATTCCAATTTTATAACGTTTTTTCCCTCTCCTGTAAACTTCTGAAAACTGCAGATAGGTTATTTCGTCTTTTAGGTGACGATATGTATGTATGAATGTATGTTCTTTATTTAAAATAGTAAGATATTATACAAATAAAGAAATTAAATAACAATGAAATAGAGGCGTCTGCTATATAAAAATTTAAAACATTAAATAATAAGTATAAACATGTTTCAAAAAAAACAGAATAAGTTTTATAAAAAAATATTTATAGTTGTAGTAGATAGAGAGTTATATAAATTCTTCAGTTATCATTTTTCTATACTTTAAAGTGTTTTCGACATAGTTATACATCCTATTCCACCCATTGGGTATTTTACCATTCAAAATGTTGATGAGTTCCATTCCATTGAGATATGGTTTTTCAAAGTATCTGTTTCGGAATTCCCTAAATATTGGGCATTAAGTGTTGTAAGTTTTCATCTTCTCTTGTGTTACATACCCAACAAACACGGAGGTTTTATTTCAAATTGAAAATGATTTGAAATCAAACGTTTTCTCAAACAACAAACGTTTGATAATGATTTGAAAATCATTTGAAAATCATAGCGTTCTCAACAAAAATGGGAAATTATTTTCAAATTGAAAAATTCCTTTTATTTCTCAAATGTTTTTCAAATGTGGATTATAATGCAATGTGGAATATAAATAAAACTATTTTTTTAATTTAAATTTATTATTTATTTAAATAAACTTTGAGATAAACATTCGGTACCATAGCTAAAAGATGAAATAGTGTTCTTTCCGTCCTCTAATTCTTGGAAAGATAAAATACTTGGTTCCCTTTTATTTTGAGGATTGTAGCACCGCGATGGTTCAACAATCTTTCTTCACTTTCCCGTTTTATTATTTTTCTTGTTTTCCTATTTTTAATCATTGTAATTTCTCACAAATAATTTTTATTTTTCACGAGAAATAAACTGTTCACTTTATATTAAAATTTATTTTTAATAGTAAAACACATGTAACCACAAAGTAAAAAAAATTAACTTTAATCGCCATTTTTAATGCTTACTTTTCTTGTTAAGTTTATTTTTTATTTGATTTTAACATTTGACATCGAATTGAAAAAACATTTGATATCAAATGTTTATTTTCAAATCATTATCAATTTGAATTTAAATGTTAAATCAAACAATTAAAAAACGTTTGAGAATTGCGTTTGATGTCAAATGATAAAGTCATTTCATATCAAAGGTTTGACTTCGTGTTTGTTGGGTAATGTGCACGATTTTTCAGCTGTATTTAATTTTTTTGCGTTTAATGGTTACAAATCTGACCTTGTTTTAAAAATAATTGCAAGTTGCCTTTGGTTTTTTATCCAGACGGTAGTCAAGAAAGTATTAAAGGGGATCATGAGCGTAAAGCACACCCTGGACAAGTCGAACGTTGGTATTCTAAAATCATTAATTGGGTTTGGAGGCTATCCCGTCTGCATTTCCACTATATGACCTCTACCCCGCCCCTGAACTAAAGGCTTGATACGCCAAAGATAATAAAATACATTTTTTTACATCCGGACGATATTAATAAAAAGTCTTGTCTGAACATAAATGCTGTAAAGAAGCATTTTAGTTAAATATTTAAAAGTTCTTCCCATTTGTATCTTGTTTCATTCAAATATAATTTCAATTTAAGATACGTTGCATTGGAACAAGGTTCTATTCGGTTCTTTTTAAAGAACTTATAGATCTTGTGGAAAAAGATATCTCAAATGACTTTGAGAGGCTTAAACAGCCTCGTTGGGAGCAGGGGGAAGTAAACTTCCTGTCCATGGTGAAAATCTTTTCATAAAAGCTGAAGTTTCTATAGCTTAACAATATTTTGTAACCACCAATACTAGTTGTGAAGAATATATATTGAGCTTAATATTTAAGACACCATAAAGTATAAATATTTTTGTCCTTGAGTTTTTCTTAATCGATTAAGCCATGTCCGTCTGTCTGCCAGTCTGTAGAAAACATACGCACTTTCGACCAACTCAAACGAAACAAACAATATTGCTGTCGCATCGTTTCTAGTTATCCTAATTACTAATGAGGAACCGTATTTTTTACAATTTAACAAATCTAGAAAAAGTGTAGTAAGCATAATATCTTTTTCAACCAATTAAATCGGTTATAAAATACATAAGTGCATAACATTTTAATTTTTTTTCCTGAAGTTGAATTTTTGTTTTAATGAAAGATGCAATTCATGTGTCAATAAAGCTCCAAATGAAACCTATCGAAACGTATATGAGTATGAGGTCAATTATTTGTTATCCTTTTCTAAATTCTTTTTCTTTTACTGAGAATCTTTACAATCTATTTAAAGGCCACAATGTGCAAAGCCTGCTCTACCACCTGTTCGAATGCATGTAAATCATTTGTGTCTAACCATATTAAGCTTAAGAAAATTTTTCGTTAAGTTTTTTGAAACTGTCATTTGCTTAAGCAAAGTGCGAAGCTGATCGCATATTCCGTACGGAATCCTATGTTTATATTTTGTTTTTTTTTTAAATGCATTTGATTGTCTTTTGGTTAATTTTAAAAAGTTGCATATTTTGGCTAAGCCTTAAATTTAAACGTATTTTTTATAGCAGCCTTAACATTTTGATGTACAATAAATCTGCTGATGGTAACTTAAAAATAAGTCAATCTTTATTTCGTTAAATTTGTTCAAGCCATTTCAATATCAGATTTTAAACACCAACATTTAAGATCTGTGCTGCGTGTCATTTCACACGAAATAATATTAAAACTAAGATTGATCCTCAAAAAAAGTAAATTTTATTAAGGGTTAACGATTTCATAAGCTAAGAGCCAAAGCACGTTAAGAGCACTTTACACTGTCACACAAGTCTTACGTTTTTGTAGGAAAATACAAGCCTTTCATGATAAATTGATATTGTTTTATGATAATTGTCAAACCATATGTTCGCCAAATTACTTAAGACTTGTGTGATAATGTAAAACGGCCTTAACGAGATAATGAAAGAGAAACCAGAAAACACACTGACATTAATTTTAGATATGCAAAAACATTCAAATGTGGCCAAAATGTTTTATTTCAGAAGTTTACTTTACTCGTAAGCTAGATTTTTAAAATGTTTGTATCGTAGGCGTAGATATCAAAAATCTATTATTTTGGCCCTAATTATGTAAATCGCAACGTAACGCCAAAGAATTACATTGCAAGCAAAAACAAAGTCATAAATATTTTGTAATTTTGTTGTTGCTTTCTACAGAAATTCTTATTGCGTTTTTAAATTTCAAACGCCTCATAACTTGTGGCGTTGAACATTTTAAAACGGTACACGGATGTCAATCCCAAACTGCTTAGGAGAACTAGAAAGATTTGAATGCCCTTACCGCTCATTCCTTTTCAGTGAGCGTGATTTCAACAGACGGATGTGGCTTAATCGACTAAGAATTACTCAAGGACCCAGAATATATATTTTATGGGGTCTAACATAAATATTGAAAAAGCTTCACACGGTATAACAAACTTAGTATATACCCTCATTTAGTAAATAATTAAGTTTTAAAGGGCTGTAAAAAGCAACGTAAATAAGTCAATTAGATAATTTTAATTGATTTTTTTTTTGTAGTAGATGACTGCCGTGAGAGAGATCAATATTAATGTTTTTTCTTAAGTGCGTTTTTAGGTCATTCTTATTTTAAAAATAATAATTTTCCATTGAAACGAAATTGATTTTTTATTTTGTGAACCATTGCTAAATAATGTTTGCTGATGATTTCGTTGATTAACATCCGGTGGTCAGACCGTACGTACGATAAAAAAGACAGACGCACAGTCTAAAGTGGGCATAATGCCAAAATTATTATTATTATTTTAGTTGATAATTCGTTCGCTTTTGTATTCTTTGTTGTATGTCGCTGATTTTTTAATATTTTATTTAATATATTTTTGTTTTTTTTTTGTTATTTGGGTTCTAAGAATTAAAACGTATCTATAAACATAAACGAATGTTTGTGCATTGTTATTTACCATATACTAAAATATACATACAAACACAGATAAAAAGTATGTAAACACAAAGAAGAAATATGGTTGTGGGTGGCCATAATCTACAGGCAACATTCTATTGTTGAATTGTATGGTTGTAGTCAATACAAGACTACGATCATATCACACTTGATCATAAAGAGGGTATTAACTCAAAATTTCAAAATTTTTAATGGATGCAAAACAATTTTTAATTTAACATTAAAGGTATATGAAAACCGTCCCAAAAAGTGGACAAAAAAAGCACGATCTTAAAGATAGAAGTGTTACATGCCGATGTTTTCAAAAAAGTAATAAAAGAAAAATTCTGGGATACATTCGTTACAATCAGGGTTACCGTTGGAAATTTTCGTAAAGGGTCACAAAAAGTGGATTTTCTAAAAAATGGCTCAAAAAAGGGTATTTCAATAAAAAAAAGGGTCAAGATTTTTAAAAGCAGTATTTCCCATTTTAATAAATATAATAAGACCAAGTTTTTATAATCAAATAAAAAAAAATAAGTATTTATTTCATAAAAAGTTCTTATTAAAAGTTTAAATTGTGTTACAACTATAAAATGATTTATGTCTTATAAACCTCTTATAAAAATGCGTATTCATAGACGTACAATAACCGCTTTTTAACCAATAACTGTTTGTGGCGGTTTTATGTTTAAGTATGGCAACTTTTTTTTACGTTTTGTTGCCATTTTATTGCTTGCGATGCATAAAGCTTCTATTCGGTTCACATGATATTCTATAATTATTATATTTGTTTATAGTTTAAGATCTTAAAATTTATTCTTATAATATAAAAATACATATTATTTTAGTTTTTAAACAAAATTTTGCCGAGAGGTATTACAAAAATTTTTGTTTGAACCTTTTTTTAAACATACGTTTACATTTTATTGGCATCACTATTATTTTATTGCTTATTTCCCTTATTTTTTTTTATATTTTTGATAAACAATTCGTTCTATAAAACACTAAAAAACTAAATGCAATAATTTTAAAAATAATTAAAGAGAATATCTGCATTTGCCTCTGAACGCATTCATTTAAATCATATAAAATATTTAACAATAAATCTTTAAATTGGTTGTCTAAAATAAAAATAAAATTAATTTCACAAAAATAATATCATAAAATGCAAACATTTATTGAAATGTAATTTTATTTTTGGTTTAAAGAAGGGCAAAACCAACAATAAATTTTCTTATTTTATGAATAGTTTATTAAAGTTATAATAGACTTTTTTCGTTTATGAATAAAAGTTTAGCAAATTTTCCTTAAAAACGGTTAATTAATCATAAATAAGTTTTTATAAATACGGCTGTTAATTTTTATGGAATGCTCTGTCCGATTTTTAACACCTGACAAAAAGTTTGTTCTTTATTATTATAACTAATTTGTTTCATAGTTATTATGTTATGTCCGATATTTTCTTTTTTTTACCGAATACCGAAAAGTTATTCAATAAATAAAAAATAACAAATATGTATGTATATGAGTAATGTATAATAATCTAATTTAGAAGTCGTTAAAATTTTTTTTACCCAAACTTTTTACGATTACTGACTACCTTCTGGGAATGTGCGTTCTATACTTTGGTATTATTTATATATTATATATATTTATATATTATTTCACTTTAAGTCCATTCCTCCATCTCCGCTTATTTCGAAAACATTTGTTTGGCACTAACGCTCGCAGTGTTGACAAAAAAAAACAAAATGTGAGTGCTTTATCCAAAAAGGGTCAAAAAGTGGCATAAAACTGGTGAAAATGTTACAAAAGGATAATTTTAAAAAGGGTCATAAAATGTATCAAGACCGTCGAAAAAAGGGTCAAATTGATACTTTAGTATCACAACGGTAACGCTGGTTACAGTCAATGGAATATTATTGACTGTAATGTTGCGATTATCATCGATCTTGTAGAAGCATGGTTCGATGGTGCCGTTAGCTCACAAACCGCACCAAACAGTGCATCTTTGAGAGGGCATTGGCAGCTCTTGAACTGCCTCTGGGTGTAATTAACACCAAATTCGAAAATTCTGTTGGAATAGCCTGTTCGGTGGGTCAATTATGACGACCATTAAATGAACGTTATTTACGAAAAACTTGTTTGACACAGCAAGAACAAGCGTTGTTCGTCTGTATGTATATTCGAAGTCGAAGTCAAATACAGGTGGTGTCAAAACGAGATCTGCTTTTGAGAGTTTTTTTTTTAATCGAATCTTTCTTGTCGAAAAATACAATATGTATTCAAAGCTTGTTGCTTTTAAGCCGTTACCAATTTTGACCGTTCGAACAAATTTGTTTTGCTTTGTTAGTTTTTTGTTAGCAATGTTTGAGATTTCGAACCGTAAACACAAACAATGCAATGCAAAAAGCCCTTTATTGTTGCGGTTATTTTTATATTGTTAGCGACAATACCTGTAGTTGAATTCGCCTTTTTCTATGCATGGTGAAAGTGCAACCCTTATTGACCTTTTTGACTTAACCAAATGTCACGAATCTTTTTGTTTACACTGAAAAAATTAGCACTGAAAAACCGAAAAGCAAAAAAAAACACAATTTATTTGTTACAAAGGCACAGGCAGTATTAAAATCAGCTATAATTTTGTTGGGTCTATTTTATAGAATGTATTTGGGGTATTCACAAGGTGGTCTATCATGTTATATTGTCATAATGTTTTAATATTTTACAATGGTTTAAAAATATTGCTGTTGCTTTGTAAACAAAAAGTGTCTTAAATTAATAGAACCAAGGCGAATTGACTAGAAGGTGGGGTCAAGTCAACATATGGCGTTTTTTTCTGTGGTCGATTTGTCAAAGTTTGTATACAAAATAGTTTTTTATGTAAACAAACCTATTTTTTACTAGCAATATGTTTGACAACCCGACCACAGAAGCAGTGTTGTTGTAGAGTTGACCACCTCACCTTCTACTCAATTCGCCTTGAATAAAACTTTTGATATGTTTATTGTGCTGTCGTAATTAATCAGAAGAGACCTGCGCTGAGCGGATGAGCCGAGCGACATTAGTTTTTGTAAGCCATTTGATGGTATAATTTGATTCGGCTAACATCCGAATTTAACCTGCGGCTAGGAATTTTTGCAACAAATCACTTGCTGTGTCAAATTATATCGGCTTAGGACTCTGCTGTTTGGTAAGGAAACAAAATACAATTTATTTGTGATTTGCGTCTGAAAAATGGAAAAAAGTCAGGTAACATCTAATTTAATTTATAAATTAATGGATTAGAATTAAAAATATTTTAATTTTAGGTCAATATTTATTTATTATATTTGTTTTAAGTCAGCTGATTTAAATTCAAAATAGCACACTGAATTATGAGGGGTATTTCACACCAGTCCTATTTTTCATGCTTTTATTTTAAGACACATGACTTTATGACACCTTGGGAATATCCCAATTATAATTTTTGTGGCAATGCTTCAATCATTTCTTTTTCTCTCAGTGTCATTTATTTTATTATTCTTTCTACACTTTGCGAACATTGTTGTTCCATTACAAGAAAATTTAAAAGAAAAAACAGTAATAAATTTCAAAAGTAATCAAATGAAAACAGGCAGACTTCGAAAAGACAATGTGTGCGGATATGTGCTCTTTGCGACAGTAAAAAGTGCAAACATTGAATCCATCAGATGTTTAACTGGGAATATAAAAAAAAATTTTTGTGTGAAAGTAATAAAACGCATATATTTTCATACAAACACAAGTTATATGTACATATATACACATGTATGTACATACTTCATATACATAACTGTATTCATGGGCATATATAAATCAAATTCAACTAGACAATTGGACGACTTTAATTTAATATGTTGTGATGTGATGTGAAAACAAAAGAATAATAAAATAAAATAATAAACAATAATATTTATTTATTTTGAATTTGTTTTTTAACAAATTTTATACTCGTGCAAATAAAAAGAAACGTATTTTTAATCCGTATATAAATGATTGTATTTCTTGTTGCCCACTTAAAGTCAACACACCTTTTGGAACTTGCTGCACCCATTTTAAATTCTTTAGAATCGTGTAACTGGTTAGTTTGAAATAAAAAAAAGTATGCATTTATAAAAACTCTCCCCAAAATTATTTAATTTTCCAATCTAATTTTTATCGATGCGCAAAGTGTATTTCAAACTAGAAACTTTTATATAACAGTTCCTATTTTAACGGACGTTACATTAGCGATCATTTGTGTCCATTATATTTCAATGTCATAACATAGTAAATCTTGTTAGATGTGATGTCAAGCAGTCTTCAAAAATAAACACTAAACATCGCTCCTTAGTGTTAAGTTCGGTGTAGAAAATCATTGAAAAAAATAACGTTTTCCAGTTTGTCATCTTTCGAACACAAAAATAACTTTGATTTTATTTAACTCAACAAGAGATGAGAACATTTAATTCCGTTCGGGTTTTTTTTAACCACAAATTCAATTGTGTTCGGTTCAGCCCATTAATGTTTGACCCTTTTGGCTGGTAAAAAGACTAAACATTTTTTACAAAAACAAAATACACATACGAAAAAAAAACAAAAAGCCAGCAAAATAATTTTATACAAACAAAGCATATACACAATGCACACACAAGCTGTTCGTGGTGCGGTCGTTGCTAGAATTTTTGTTTGTTCATTTCTTAATCAATGTAAAAAAGAAACACTATAGAACATTAAAATATAATGTTTGTATACAGTATCTCTACCAATGTTCTGTTTTTTAACGAAGAACAGATAATAATAATATAATAAGATAATAAGATAATATCCGGCTCTGTCTTGAAAATAGTTATGAACAATATTAAGGGTTGTGTTCGTCTACAAAATCACTTCAAAAAATGGATATCGTTCCGGGCTGTGTGAGCCGAATGCTAAATAATGTACTGTTTATTTTCGAACACTAATTTTAAGCCTCTGAGAAACAGAGGAGGTTCTTATATGAGCATCTTACGAATACTTAAATTGTTTTCCTAACTCCAAGAACCCACAGAACTTCTAATATTTAATGAGTGTTAATGTCTAAAAAGCGTAGATCGACTTCCGTCGATTCCTTAAGCATAACGAATCTATCGCCTTTGTATTGTAGCACTGCTAAATAACTTAAGTTTCTGTCGTTTATTAAACCAAAAAAAAAAAATCTTAAATTCATGCAACATTATTTTAAAGTTGAGCACTGAAAATCCCTATTAAAGTGCGAAAATGTTAAAAACCATTTTTAAAACTAGTAACAAAACCATTATAAAGACTTCGTGATGCATTTTCCCACACCATAATACATATTTACGTGACTTTCTCTTGCTTTAACAAAACAAAAAACTTTAACTTTTATCACGAGTATTGAAATGCATTTAATTAAACAAGTGGCTTTTAGATAAAGTGAATGTTGAATGGACTCCTTTTTAATTTTTAAATCCAATTTTCATAGCTCCAGCCAATTGCTGACTGACAATATTAATTGCTGTCTGGTCGTAATGTTGTTTATAATTATGGTATAATAAGTACAAAGTAGATGCATTAGAGAGAGCTGTCAATTTGTTCCCATATCATGGCAAGCAACAGAAATAGAACAACAAGTGCTAATTTCGGCCTTGCGCAATCTTCTATACCCTTCACCACAACATAAAAAAGGCAATATATTTATAATTTTAAATTTTATTTGTTAATGTTTTGGGTTTTAAAAGAAATGTGTTTTTCTCAAATGGTTATTTCTAGAATTTTGTTTAAATCAAACCGTAAAATGTTAAGCAAAAATAATCTGTTAGTCATATTTCAGACTTAAAAGTTAAATTTTTATAACTTTTAGTTTTTTTTTTTGTGTTAACTTTTGCAATTTTCTTTGTAACTCTAGAATTTTTTATAGATAAAAAAAATACTTTGAATCTAATCGTATACAAAATATGTCAGCAAAAGGCTCCCGAGAGTCCACTTATTGGAAATGATATAATGGGCATGTTATTGTCAAAAAGTCGTATATAGAGAGAATGTGTTAATCTAAACATTATAGCTCTTCTGAATTCAATCCCAAAAAACTGTCAACTTTTTGAAATGTAACGACAGTTACTTTAAAGAAAAAATTTTATTGGTAACTTATTCCTTTGGTTTAAAAATAAATACATTCCTTTAACAAAACATTTCAAAGCGCAAAATTTTACAATAAATGATGTTTGTTTCCGACATTTGAAAACAGCACATTTATAAAATAACGACCGTTACTTTTTTAATTGCCACAAAAAAGTATTGAAATTACATTTTTTATGAATTCTTTCGGGTGCTACCGTTGCTTTAACTTTCGTAAGTCCAAAATAGAGCAATTCTCGTGCCATATCTGGGTAGGTTGGAATTTAATTTTAAAAATCTCCGAAAATCGGTAACGACCGTTACTTTGGACACCCCCATATACAGATCAAATTTCATATTACATCTGACATAAACAACTTTTTGATTGTTTTGTTTTAAAAATTCCCATATTCTATTTGTTAAAATTATTTAGTTAAATACATCAAATTTTTGAAGTAAAATAATTGAGAAACCCATAAATGTGAGTTCTTCTGTAAACAAAAGGGTCAGTACAAAAAAAGTTTTTTTTACAGAATATGTAGTTAATTTGTTGATAGTAAAGAACTGAAAATTTATTGGTTTTTTTCGGATAATGGGATTGAAGTTTTGACAGTACAAATTAACCGAATTTTTCGTTATTAATAAATGAAAATAGGATAAACCGGTTTTAACTGAATTTTTATTTATTTTATTTATGTCCCAAACAATTTTTTTTTTTTTTTGTTTTGAATTTCATGGGTTTTCAAGCATAATTTAAGTGCTTATAGGGTAAAGTATTTTGGAGATATTTTCAGATTTTTCGGAAGTGTCCAGTTCGACAAAACATCTAAAGTCAAATTTAAAAAGTTGAAAAAATGTAAATAATCTTACGAATTTTTATCCAAATAAAATTTTTGCTTACGTTTTTAAAATTTTGTATTATAAACGAAAATTTCCTTTAATTTTGGTGTATTTTATTATTTAATAAAAACGATTTTTCACCTCGATTTTTGTTGTCATCTTATCTCGACTTAAGCTGTTTTGTCAAAATGCCACATATATGTATATATTTGATAAGGGCTTCAGATCAATACTGTAGAAATTACAATCAAATGGACAAAATTTAACATACCCGGCTCACCTTTGGTCAAGAGTATACAAATTATTTAATCGACAAACTCTGTTGACATTTAAAAAACAAATGCACCATATAATAACACTGGTCGTCAAAAAAAATCGTATATTGATTGACTCCGAATCACTTTCTAAGTCGAATTAACGAGGTCCGCCCGGTTGGCTGGCTGTCCATGTAAACTTTTTGCACAAAGTTCAGCTCGCAATTTTGGAGATAATTTGATGAAATTTGCAAAATAAGATCTATTTCTAACCTATTGGAAATTGGGCAACTAAGTCCATAATTTCACGAAGCCCCCATATAAGCTTCTTTCCGGAATATGGTATTTGTGTTCATGAACCATATTATTATGTTGGTATTTGGATTTAATTTGGTCCAAACTTATTTTATTGCAATCAAAATTACCAAATTTTATTGGAGTCGGTTCATATTTAACCATATTTAAAGGCCATAACTTCCTTTTAAAGGTTGGTATTAACATAAAAATTTACGATTATAACTTTCACGGTTGCAACTATGTCATGACAAAATGTTGTCCTGGAACGTCCAAAATTAACCATATGTCCCGCATAAACGCCTATTCTAAAATCTCATATAGATGAAGATATCTAAATAATATTCGGCACAAAGAACTTTTACATTAATCTTAACCTCATAACATAATTTTGTTTCGGAGCGTCCATAATTGCCCATGGATCGCAAATAGGGTGCACTTGCTTTCTTACTTGTAGTTATAACAAAATAGCATGGTAAAATAAGCATTTAGTGCAATAAATACAACATTAAACAAAAACAAACATTTGTCTCCGAATACTTCAGATTATATTTTAAACAAAAAAATTGTAGCGCTAAACGTTTTGAAATAAATACATTTTTAGCCTAATATAATTTCGTTATGGTAAATTTATTACACCAATACCTCGCTTTGCGTTTTTTTCGAAGTTGCGTCGCTGCTAAATTAGTACTAAGTTTCTCTGTGCGTCGTTAGATTTTCGAAGTTGCGTTGTTGTGGATTTAAGTCTTTAATTTTTTTTATAAAAGATGGCAACGATTTTTGTTTCTATATAATTGCGCCACGCCGTCAAAACATATACTGAAAATCAACGCAATAACTATTGCACCTGGAATTGCAATTTGCTAATGAAGAAGATGACAGTGATCGTTCAATAGAAATCCCCGAAGAACAAAATTAACCCTTTGTTAATGCCACAATCCCACCTCTGATTGTCGACATTAAAAGTTTCGGTACAAAGTTTTTTCCTTTTTCAGTAAACGTATATAAGGGCTGAATGTTATAAATATTCATTCGTTCTCACTTACGCATAATGCTTTAATCGTCCTTCAACTTGGCATTAATGTCAAAAATGCTGTTTCCGGTTTCTTTGCGATTTTATCCTTCTTGTTTTTTTAGCAGCTGTAGCAAAATGTTAACCCCACGGAAATCTAATTAATAAATTTACTTTATTTATCCAAAATCCTAATACTTGTTTTATTTCCTATTTCTATTTTCATTCTTGCAAATATTTCCTATTTACTTTTGGCAAATTCTGAGTAAACAAAATAAACAAATTATTTTGTTTATTCGATCGACTCAGAGAATAATTAACGAATTCCCATCCAGAGCTCCTTCCAACTTCTTCACACAAACACCCTTAAAACAAATTTTTAAAACGATTTGTTTGATTGACGATCCTGACAGCGGAAGGAGTGTCCCAGGCGATAGCTACGAAAATAATTTGATACAAGGAAATTTATTTTACGTTGAAAAAACTTTTCAGAAAACCGACTTATGACAACAGCCACTATGGACTCATCAGACAGTGATTAATTTTGTTTGTTACAAATTATTTGAAGATTTTATTTTGATTTAATGGAATTTGTTTTTTGTATGTATTTAAAAAATTTTATATTATTTTTGTTTTTTAAATATTTTTTTGTTCAATTTCCTTTTAAAAAAGTAGTTTTTTCGTAACCCTGGAATCTATCTTCGATCTTTACATGGTTTGCTATCGAAAATCAAAAATACGCAAATCACAATACAAAACGTGGATTTTTTGTAAGCACAAAACAAAATTTTAACAGAAGACTGTTAAAATAACACTGGAGCAAAAAATTGTCTTCTTGCGTAGTGACACCTGTTCATTTCATCATGCGTAATAGTTCATTTTTATATGCGGTTTATTTTTAGATTTTTCTCTAAAAAAAATATAAAATTTTTTGTTTAGATTTTGTTCTAGTTTTGCCAAAATACAGATTTTGTAATTAAAAACCTAATAATATACATACATATTTTCTAATGCATCTATTCATCTACCTTGTTATTGTGCCATTGTTTGAAATAAGAAATTTATTACTATTTGAAAACACAAATATTTGTTTTGCTGCTTCTGTTTGAATTTTATTAGTAGTTTCAAAACAAATATTGCAAAAGTCTTTTGCAATTGACACAATATTTTTGAAGACGTACGCAAAAGTACGAACTAAACAAAAACTATTAGAAATTAACAATAACACAATAGCGTCATCCACGGCAGTAAAATTTATAAAATTTCCCTCTTTTAAGCGTAAATATTGTGCCGCATTCTACACCACTTATGTTGAAAATAAAAAACACATCCATACAAACATTCGATCGAGTGTTTATTTAATATTTCTGAGAGAAAAACGAAATTCAACCGCAAAAATCGAATTGATAAATTGAAAATAAAACTGTCAACGCTGGCACAACCAACAACAACGTTTAATTTTCATGAATTTAGAAACTAAAAGACTTTTTCCATTCATACATACATGTGTATATACGTACACACACGCATGCAAATATTTGTGCTATTAACAAAGTAGTATCTAGGAAGTAAATGTGCGGTGGTAGTGGGAAATATTGCAAGAGACTGTGGCTACAAACGCGGCAGAGATCATTGCAAAATTAAAAAAACATTGATTCATATCTAAGATGCTTTCTACGTAAATAAGCACGTATATAATATGTTTACACATATGTATATACAGGTACATATAATATACATATATTCTTCGTTTTGTACAAGTTTGTGCAATCTGTACTGATTTACAAATCAAAAAAGATTGGCTAAGATCAATACGTATAAACAAATTTATTACAAATTTAGTTTTTTTTCAAGTTGCAGGCGAGCGTGTAGTTTGTTTATCTTGTAATCATTATTATTATAAAAATTATTGTAAACAAATTTATGTTTAAAGTAAAATAGAATAAAAAAATATTTAAAAAAAGATTGTGAAAAACAAAGTAAAACCAATAATAAGACTGAAAGGTCAAGGTTATTTCACAGTTAAAGTATACTCCGTTAATATAGACATAATTGAAGCCCTTTACGATCAGTATTTAAGTTTACAGTTACGCTTCACTGTAAGTATATATAGGGGGCATCCCCTGAGTGTTGGTTTATCGTTAAAAAAAAAAAGTAATTTATTACTGCCGACAATAACTTGTAGTATCTGAATGGTTTTAAATAGCCCATTTTTTATGGACCCATTTTTCTAAAAATTTACCTAATAGTATGCATTAAAATTGATTGCGGTTTTAGGCGTTTTAATTAAAGTCTATTTCAAAGGTACTCCTTGAATGGGACCTTTAGAAAATTATGGGCCGATCATTATACTAAAGATTTTTGCTCAGAGTGGGTTTTATATAGGGCTATGTAAAACTATGGGCCTTATTTACTAATTTGCCAGTGTGATTTCTAGTCTTATGGGATTTTGACAAACCTACATTCACACAGAAAAAATTAATGTAAAATCGTCGAAAACCAGGTTTATTTTACCGTTTTCAGTAATGAGTTTGCTTCATTGTTACTTCATGTCAATTTAACATAATTTCATAATAACTTGCGAACAACATTTTTTTCTTTTAAAACAACTATAATTCATGTTAATTTAACATTGCAGTAAAGCTAGAGCAAAATATCATTTATATTGAAATAAGTGCCCTTTCACATTATAGGGGTTTTGTCGCTGCGATTCTTACCTTATGGACGAGAGGGGTGAGAGGAATTAAAAGGGGTACACAAGCGAGTGTACTCTTCGATTCATTTTGTTCGCTCATTCGTTCTCTCATTTGACGAAAAATGTATAGAAGTTCGGTTGCAAAAGAAAAAGTCGTAACGACAAAAATCGTACAATGTAAACATCAGACCGACTTCAAAGAGGAAACGACAATAATCGCCACGATAAAAATCGTAAAATGTGAATTGGGAATTGGGAATAACAATCCGAATCACGTTGAATGAAAGTTATTTCAAGTGAAAACAACATGTTTCACATATTTTGTATTCTCCTTCGTTAACAGAAGCATCAGCAGAATGGACCGATATGGTTTTCATCATCATTCTACTTTGAAAACTTGATGTACTATTTAACTAAATAATTTTAATTAAAAGAATACAGGAATTGTCTTCTTTTTAAAACATATTTTAAACATGAAAATAAAAAAATGTATGCATTTTGATTTAACAAGATAAACTTTTGATTTTAATATAAAACAGGTTTTTATGGATTCAATATTGAACAATGTTATTTTAACAGTGAATAATATTAAACAAACGTAATTTAAGGTTATTTTAATATTTTTCATTTAAAATTAATATGAAATAATGATTCATTTAAATAAAGGGCATACTTTTGCAGAAATTTACTATGATTCTCAATCAACATTTCGCCATGTTAATTTTTTTTGTGTGTTAGCGTTATTTGTTTTCTTTTTATGCGAAGTACAGAGTAAGCTTTGTATGGGGCATACAGTAAAATAAGAACAGATATTCACAAAATTAGAAATTTGACAAACCAAATCTTACTACAATTCCGAGTGGCGACTTTATTTGTGGCCAATGGTAAATTATGGACTGATCATCACCAAATAGAGTAGTTTGATTTCTAGTCAAAACAAATTTGTGCACAATTCAAAAGCAATCAGTGCATTTTGCTACAAATTTATGATAGTTTTTGTAGCAAAAATATAAATTTTTAGTGCGGCTGTTTCACATTTGGGATCAAAACTCTTTTCCTACTAAACCGATTTTAATTCTTAATTACTTAATAGAACAGGAAAGAATTCGACATGAAATATTTTCTTTTCTTTTCTTTTAAGTCATTCGAAAGTGAGTGTGATCTTGACAGAAGTTCAGACAAACCAGAACAGCCAAATCGACTAAATACTGCTCAAGGACTTACAATATATACAATTAATGGGATCTTAGGTGGATATTTAAAAAGATCCACACGGAGTGACCAACTTTGTATGTATACACATTTCACACTCACACTTCATATCTGCTAATTGCAATTTTCTATTGAATTCAAGTGATTCTTTAGAAATTGAGATAAAAATCACTTTAAATTTAATTATGGAAAATTATTGCCCGGTATTTTAATTTTTAATTATTAGCAGTTATAATCCGCATCTTACAGCAAAGTTTTTTGTTTGATTTATAAATTACATACAAACGATTACAAAGTTAATTTCATACTTCAATAAATTCTTAAGTAATTAACTATTTACGTGTTTTGTAACAAAAAAATAATATTTGAGGCGCTCCATAAAAAAACGATACAATTCCTTTCATAAGTTTTTTTTTTTTTTTTTGTAGAAACAATTTTTTATAATAAATGTATGAAAGGCATTATATGCGCCAAATTTAACTTGGTTACTATTTAATACCCATAAAATTTTTAGGCATTATAAAAATAATTCGGGAGGTTATAGGCAAATTACTTCTTTTTCTTATAAAGAGCAAGTTGCTAAAACTTATTTCATAAAGCCATCAACTTTTTATTTCTACATCAATTAAGGAATTTTTTAGTTTTCTTCGAAAATAAATAACTACTTATCCCTTAAGGTTAAACAAGCTAAACTCGAGTATCATGCTCTGAAAACTAGAAATTCGGACTATATAACAACCTGCGGCGGATTTAGGCCTGCTTGCTCCATAGGCACTCTTTAATATGCCGCCCTTTTTGATTATATAGGAGCGATTATCCAAAAAAAAAAAATTAATACTAAAATTTTGTGTATTCATTTTTATTAATTCATATATGTACATACATATTAGGATTCTTCAAAATCGTCTGAAGATATACTCTTCAAGGCTGGATCATTGCGTATGAACCACACCAACACATGTATGTTCCAAATTTATACGAAATCGAATGACAAAATTCAAAAATTTGTTTTTGTTTTAAATGTAATTTTCTATGCGAACGTTAACGTTCGAAATCGACGAACAGACGAACAGGAAACTTTATCGCTATATAAAGACCTTAAAATCAAAGTTTTTGCTAAGCGATTTATGGTTATTTACACTTTTAATATGTAGCCACGTTGAAATGGCCTTGGAGAGGTGGAAAATTTCGACGTCGAGTTTTAAAAAAACCTAATACATTGTATATGTACATATACACATACGTTTTTTAATGCACATATAATTATTTCCATCTTTTTGCCAATTCAAAGCAGTGTCCTTATATTTCATACATATTTCAATTATTTTATGCATAGAATTTTGTTTATAATTTTCAAACAAAAAATTTTACACATAAATTGTTAAAAACAAAATTTATTCCAAATTTTATAATTTTCTTTCGAAATTTGAGGTTTTAAATAAAATTAACGGGGAAAAAATAAATTTTAACCCATAATGTATCAATAAATAATTATCATCGAAGTTGTCTCTTATCTGACATATTTTACTGCGAATTTCTTAATTCGCAAAGATATAAAAATCCGGGCCTTGATTATAATGACTGTACTCAGCTGGATTTTCTTTAAATAAATTATAAAACCGAAAAAATATATTTGACATATGTTATTGTAACAAAGTTAATAATAACTTTATCATTCTTGAAAAATGCTGAATGAAGTTGCCTTGTGCTAAATAAAACTTTTATCGTGAACACACTCTTTGAATGCATATAGATAGATACATATCGCTTGTTTCATGTAGAAAAGGACTAAATCGATTTTTTTTCGAAATCGAGGATATTAGTGATTCCAATACATACAAATACGCGGTGTATGTATCCAAAAATTTTATATAATACTATCAATAATAACGGTTTTACAAGAAATTTTGATACATACAGATTTTACTATATTTTTACCTTTTCCTGTTTATTTGCAATTTTGTGAGTTAAGGCCTTTCCTAATGAGAACAACGATATATACAACTTTAGTTATATAGTATAGTGTATATAAATGATTTTGTGTAAATATTTACGCTATTAAGCAAAATATTTTCACACCTAAAGACCAACAGTCTGGAGATAATCATGCAATTCGAAGAAAGAAATAACGAAAAAAAATATAAACTAAATGAATCATCTACAAGGGAACTCACACAATATTCACAATAATATTTACGAAAACAAGAGATAAATAATTATTCAATATGTTTTTGTCCAGCATTAAATTTTTAATATGATTTCGTAGAAAATTTGTTAATTTATATAATCGCAGTAAACACAAGAAACGAAAACTAATAAATAGATAATTTTCTCATGAAACGACCATATAAAATTTTTTAAATGGCATTTAATCATGTTTTAAATTATGTCTGTGATTAACAAACGGAATAATGTTAAATAAATTAAGAATTTTTATTGTTATTAAATTAAAACTGAAAATAGCACCATGCAACAATTTCTCTTAAAAACGAGTAAGAGTGCCTTATATACCTTTCACAATGGTGCGATACGAATAGAAAGTTACAGAAATACTGTTCTTTGGATGTAAATAAATCTATTTTGGACTACGATCACTCCATCAAATCTCCCATTTGTTAGGAAAAGTTGTGTATTAAGTGCCCCAGTTAGTAGCTGGTAGTGAGCTTGTGTATCAGTGCAAGGGTTATGGGTTCAACTCCCTCCAAAGACTCTGGTCTCCTGCAGACAAGCGTAGAGCTTCGAGGGATTAGTTTATGGGGAAAAAATAGCAAAGCTGTGAGTATCAAATATGGACAAATTTTCCCTTATCGATCTTTTTGTGTCCCGCTCACTTCTCCAATGCCGCCAACAAGATGCATGTATCTACAATAAGATAAGAAGAGGCAAAGTTTGCATGATTCTAACATGAAAAAGTTGGCTCTTGCTTCTCTCCAGATATAACGAATAAAAAAACAACAAAAACAAGAAATCTGTGCATAAAAAAAATTAAAGGCAGTTGCGGTCTGCGGATCGATCTGGCTGAGTTTCAATAGCAAACATCGTTAAATCTAAGAACCTAAAGCTACTCCTGTAAAGCTACTCAAATTTAAAAAAAATCAACCGAAATTTAAAAAATATTTTTATATACATATCGACTCATTCCCACAAAAAAAAGCTTAAGCACAAAAACCAAATTTTACAGGAGAATGTTTTTTAATTTACATATTTCATACAAATTTTGGATGAAGGTTGTCACTTACGATAAAATTGTTTTTGCTATAAAATAGTAAAGATACCTTATTTGACCATGACATTTTAGGTGATGATGCAAGTGTTGCCAATAAATTCATTTAATAAGAAAAACGAAAATTAAAAATGATGTCGCTTAAGCTATTTTTGAGATAAGGGCTCGATATTTTTAAGAGAAACAAAATTTTTATTTCATAGGGAAAGGAAAATTTTATCACATGATGTCCTAACAAATGTATTAAGTAAAATTAACCACAATATACTCATGCGGCTTATTAAATCTAATTAATACAGCGTAACATCATATTTTGCGTCAATTACTGCTTTTATTCTTTAAGCCATCGTTTATATTGTTAATTGATTGCTTTAATTTTTTACTTTAAGCTCGGAAACAGTCCTTTGGGAAAGGCTCTATCGGGCTAGACGATGGCCACTCCTTAACGGTTATTCTATTATCTTTATAGGTTCTAACATCAACATTATATAATCGGTATTGAAGGGTATACAAATATTCACATAGGCCAATTAATAGACTTTATACACAACTAAACAGCGGCTGACTTTTTTATAATCACATCGGATATCCTATAAAAAATCGATTTTTATGCGAAATTGATATCAAATAAATGGTAAGATTTGACTTAATATTTTTTGCGAATGAATGTAATGTTCAAACGAATGATTGACTGAGTTCTAAAAAATCATAATGCTTTACAGTCAATTTTAAAAATGTATCAACAAGTTAAACGATGTACAGTTGCCTTGTGAACTTTTTTGGTGAACTTTGGCACAGATAATATTGTCAACTTATACACGGTTATATTGTAAACTGCATTTAAAAAGCGAGTTTCTTTGCAACCGACGTTTTGGAACTCAAATTTTATTTGAAACAAAAATTTTCAGTTAATTTGGTTTGTAAATAGTTTGAGAAATTTCTAAAAATTACATGTGATCTTTACCTGACAATTTTTCGTCATACCAAACGTCAAAGTCTATTTAAAAAATTCTAAAATGTTTGTCAGCGTTTTTTTTTTTATATGAAGTTTGAAGTTTATTATGACAAAAATAGTCAGGTGAAGACCCGATGTAAAGTTATAATATATTGGCGTGTTGCCTAGTTTAATGTTATTGAAAATTGCTATAACCTGTTGTTCTGGAAATCAAACTCGAGTGAAATTGAAATTGTACAAATTGTTAAAGTGATACTAACTTTTAAAACAGTTGGACTAAAAATTTCAGTCGATTCTAATTTCACTCGATTTCGATTGCTAGAACATGGCCGTATTGTTCAAATTTAACTTACCAACTGTTTTTATAATTTGATAATCATCTAAACTGTATTTCCTAACACCTTTGGCGGTTTCTACACTACTGTTATCCTCCGAAGTATCATCGTCTTCATCGTCCGTTTCATTACCATCATCATCTTCATCATCCTCATCATCTTCATCCTCTTCATCATCATCTTCTTCATCATCATCTTCATCTATATCCTCATAGGTATTTTCAGTGTGGCTTTTAGTGCGTTTTGTGAGTTCTTCCTCGTCAGCCTCTTCACTGTCATCGGAGTCGACAGGATCTGAGGATTCACTGGAGCCCACACTACTGCTATTAGTTCCGTTGTGGCGATTAATATACCCATTAGACAAGCCGCAGCGGGGGCGATTGTGTGGACTTCCCAATTTAAGAGTCAATGTTGCATCGTTAGATGTATTTAATTTAGAACTTGTTGTGGGGGCCATTTTTGATGAAAGGCGGGAACAGGTTGCAGCCGACATTGATTAATGCTGGTCAATTTTTAAAGCCAATGTTGTAATCAAGCTTCTGAAATAAAAAGTTTTGATTAATATGATTATAGAGTTAATATAGAAAGCTTTGATTAAAGTATTACAGTTCAAGTTCTTTCTATGTTTCACTGTACATGTATGTGTATTTAATTGAAAACTGTTTTGTTATGTATTAAACAATCCCATTCCTGGTTACAGGTAGTATAAATAATTAAATTTATTTGTTTGATCATTTGGCCTATTGAAAACACTCAAAAGAGTAATTAGGTTTTTATTTAATAATATTCGTATTGTACCCATTTAATTGGATTCTTCATAAATCTATCTAGAACCTATAATATTTTTTTTGTGCCATCACATATTCATCACACATTTACGTTCGCCGTATTCAATGAATAGATGTAGTTTAAATTCATGACAATGCCAGTGATGCCGTTTGGTTACATTTGGTAAATTTTCGGTAACTTTTGAAGGCCATGTATATTTTTTTGTCCAAATTTTCGTAATTTTTGGTTGGTACACAGAAAAAAGTAACAATCAGTTTAAATCACCAAAATTTTTAAAACAAGCATAAAATTGTTTAATTTTGCAACTATCACTAAAATGAGCAAAACAAGGATTTTTTCCAATTAAAAAGATTTTACATTTTAACTACAAAAATAATTGAAAAATTAATAAAATTAAACAATCTTTTAATTGAATGAATTAAGAAAGTAATTAAAAAAAATCAATGTTTTAATTGCATCAATTAGTAACGTAAATGATTATAATACAGAAAATTAATAATATTAATAATTGTATTGATTTAAACCGAATTTTAATTTTTGCATTAAATCAATTAAATTTTTAATTAAATTTAACCATGCAGTGTATTTGAAATAAAAGCCAAATTTAATTACGTAAATTATTCAATCAAACAAATTTTTATTATGGAAAAAATTTATAGGGGGATTATGGATGGCAAACGAACTAAAGTGGCGTTGTCAGTTTCAAAATAGTTTTACAGATGGCAACTGGCAGCTATAATTGGTCTTGCCAAATTTGTGGTTGCCCTCTAACAATGAAACTGAAGTTCGGTTCATAATCGACACACTAATAAATATATTGTTTATTATTTATATTAAAATAAAACGTAATATCTACACAATAATATAAAAATGTTTTATATTTTGCTTAGCGTTTTTATGTTATGTTTGTGTTAGCATTATTTTAACAAAGTGTTCAATTCCAACAACAGAGTTGATTGATTCAATTAAACATTTACTAAAAAATAAGGTTTAAATCAAGTAAAATATTAATGGAAAAAACAAATATTATTTTTTAATTCAATTATTTAAGAACGTAATTATTTATTTTCTAACATTCAAAAATCACCATTAATTGAAAAAAACTGGCAATATTTTTTTCTGTGTACATGGCACAGAAGGAAGTAATATTTTTGCAAAAGTACTTGATTCATAAATGAACTAAAATCAATAAGCTTAGTTTTTTAAATTAACGTTTTCACTTGAATTTCTATTTTAATTCTAAGTAAGATTTTCAATTCATGAATTTTGGATTATCTCTGAAAAACACACGAAAATAAGGTCAATCTAGCGGCGAAAATCATATTTTCTAATTGTAGTCTGATCCACAAAGAATGTATGGATGAATTACGTATATGCAAGGATGTAGACTTTAAGCTCCGTTAAAATTAAGGCAAAATTCTTTAGTCGGCAGAAAACTCACATCTTCCAAACTAATAGTATGATCAACAAAAAGCGTATGAATGAATTATATGGATTGGTGTAGGCTTTCAGCTCGCTTAAAACTAGGCAGATATTTTTAAAACACTGGATGCTAAGTGTTGATAAATAAGAACTCCTTAGACGTTAAAATTCTTAAGTCGACAACTGCATCAGTTTTATTTCTTTAATAGTCTTTTATTTTTTTTTTTTTTTTACAAAATATGTGAGAGATTGCGAAAATTCAATAATGGTTTCTTATTTTTCCGGCAAAAAGGAATATTTTTCGAGAGAAAGGCGTTCATTTTTTATTTTCCCCTGGCAACACTGAAACGATGCATATCACGAGATACTCGCAATGGTGCAATTCATAAACAAACAGCATGTTCTTGTTGCTGCTTTAATGTACATTCACTTACTTTTTATATTTCTTCATTCTACTTAATCGTAAACGAAAAATACAAACATTATTAAGTTCAAAACTGTGTCTTTTGCTGTAGGTTAAGTACTCTTGAGAGGTTTGAAATTGATAAGTTTTCTAAAAAAAATAAAAGATAATTGAAAATTGACTTGTTCTCTCATAAGTGACTAGAATTATAAAAGCTTTTCTCTAAGTGTATTTGTTGTTGGCCAGATTACTGGCAATTAAGGTCACATGCGGTAAAACAATTAAAGTACAATATTCATTATTAAAACATATTTTTCAGTAATTACTTAATTATTATAATAAAGTTTGTGTATTATAAATGGGTAATTTTCAATTGATATAACTTTATATGTATGTATGTATATACATAGATATAAATATATTTAATATTGTCTTTAACAGATTTTCGCCCGAGGGGTATGGCTTGAAAAGGACTTTTGTATAATGTTATTGTTTGCCAGTCATCGAATCACTTCCTTCTTAAGGTATGTCTAAAAACAGCTTCGCTGTTAATACTTTTTTCTCAAGGAGGAATCTCTTTTGCCCGTCCGCCAATAGGTGTTAATCGTATATCGTACAAATATCTGCATCTTTAATGCTTCATCCCCCTTTCGACCTAACCTAACCTAATAAGAAAAGAAAAACTCACTGTTTATTGTTGTTGTTTTTGTTTAAGCTTTGATATTGTTACAAGTAAAACTGAGTTTTATAATTCTTATTCGCTTAACAGTTTTATTTGTATGATATCTTTAGCTTTTCTTAAATCTTTGGATGAAGTTTCCTGACGATCTGGCCTAAGCAACCAGTGAAATGCGCATAGGAATAGCTTATCCCTTCAACAATAAATTTCAGTTTCTCAATATTATTAAATGGGAATTTAGCACATTTGAAAGAAACCTTGTTAATTAATTTTTGAATCCCAGGAAAAACTTTGATAACTTTAATAATGTTAATCATATATAAATGAACATATTAAAAGTTAAGTCTAAATTTAAGCTTAATATCTTAATTCATTAATGGAAATTTTATGTTCTGCTATTAGTTAAAATTCTTCTCCATGTATTTTATTATCGTTTGTTCTGAGAACTCCGCTATTGTGAATAGATTTTTGCACTTTTTCATTGAACGATTGCTTATGCCACATTCTATAAATTTAGTATCAGCGGCAGCATATAAACGTGTATTTTCTGATGATATTGACAAGTTTTTAAAAGATATAGGAAACCACTTCTGCAAAAGTTCTATATAGTAGAAGAGACGAATTCCTCTTAATTCAAGATAATTAAAGAACGAACTCATAAGATTCGTCAACAAGATGGTTGTAACGTCAAGAAGTAATCAATAGAATTTTGGAACAGTGGAAGACCACCCCATTATTATTTTACTCTGAATAATTTTGAAGGAGATTTAACAAGCGCTAAAGTACATTTTATTACATATATTCAGACTTTCTACTTCTTTCCTGTTTCTGCGGTACATATTGAAAATTGTAAACAAAATAAATTTGGAAATGCAATCCGAAGATGTTCGTAGAGGCATATTTTTAGAACGCTCAAACATTTTATTTTCGTTTAAAATTCGAGATTGCATTTTTAAAAGTATTCGTAAATTTTCCACAAAAAAAGATGATAAATTCTAAAAAGTGTATGAAAACGCTCTCTGGTGGCAATAAAAAATAAAAATTAATGGTTTTCCCGACCCTAAAAACCGCATGATACAAGTCTGGCTAGATCAAATACAATTTGTTTGCCTCTATTTTTGAATATTTTGGAAACCTAACTCTTTGAAAAATCCCGGGCTCGAAATAAATTTTTTGGCAAAGTTTCTTGGAATAGAACAAGAATCGCGATGTGCTTTTGGCGCGAATCCTTCGGTTTTTGTTGTATTAAATCTTTGTTTAAAAAAATAAAATAAAAAAAATTTATAAAAAAATGACTTAGAACTATTGTTGCCAAAAAAGTACGATTTTAAAAGTTTGTTGGTACGATATTGGATTTATCATCCCTGATGGACACATAAGACCTATAAACTACTAAATAATTATTAGAATAGCAATAAGTACAAAGAACAGGTATCAAAAGTGAACCCAGATCAACTATTTATTTTTACAAACTACAAACATCAAATTCAACTTATAACAATTATTTATAATAACAAACACGTCAAGTTGTCTATACATGCAACTTATTCGAAAACATCCATTAAATATAGTTTTTTTTAATCTTAATAAAAAAAAAACTAAAACTACAAGTTTTGAAATCGAGTACAATTCAATAAATTGTTTCAAATAGTCTCTAACTCCATTTAAATAATTTGATCTTTGATCACAAATATATAAACGTTTTCTCATCAGAACGTTAATAAATTAAAGTAAATAATAAAATATTAATGGATAGTGGTAACGTCGGAAAATTTTGAAATATTTTTTTTAACAACAACAAATGGAAAGGGAAGATATTAGGAAAAGAAAATGACGATAATATCGAAGAGATTTTTCTTAAGCAACCATTACACAATAGCCGACTGACTCAATAAATAAAGAATTATTGTATTTTTCATCCCATGACTCAACAAACAAATTTGAATAATAAAAAAAACATATAATAAATATGTAGTAATAACAAAACTAAAAGAATATCGAATAAATGCTGCCCAATATATTTGAATAAAAATTATGCGTACATTGTATCTTCATTATACACACTAGCTTATCGCATTTTTACAGTGTATTCTAGATGTGGATGTACTAGAATTAAGCAGAACGATAAAAAGTAGTTTTTCGTAAACTTGAAAACTTATAGTTAAAATCCAGATACAATTATTATAAGATAAACGACGACATTGATGAATATTGGATAAAAGTTTTAAGCCACAACTACAATAAAATAAATAAATTTAAGGGCCGATGTTGAATGTGAACCATTTCTCAATTTCAGACTAACACAATTTATACCATGTAAAGATACACAATCGAGCAACGCGCTAAAGTTATTCAGGCTTATTATGAAAATGGGCGTTCCAATCAAAATGCATATCGTGAACTTCGGGGTTTTTCAGTCAATTTAATCGTCAAAATGTGCGTACAATCGGAAAAATCTTGCAAAAATGTAAGCAAACCGGGCCTGTAGTTGTTGCGATAACAACAGTGCAAAATATTGCTGCTGTTCGCCATTGTGTGGCTTAAGAGCCGTCCACCACAACTCGTCGTCGTGCCCAACAATTGCACCTCTCACGCACAACAAGCACCTTTTCCTCTCGATGGAAGCAGGCGAAAGGCTTGCCCATACCAAAATCCTACAACGATTTTCGACCAATAGCGATTCTACCCTATCTATCAAAGGCTTTGGAAAGTATTTTGCATAATCAAAATACACTGTATATTAGAGATAATCGGTTACTTAGTGATCGACAATTATGTTTTCGTATTGACTGATGTAGCTAAAGATTTAAGAATGGATGTTGATGACGGACGTTTGACCATGCTAGTCTTATTGGATCACTCCAAGCTGTTCGATACGGTTGAACACACAATATTAAAACAGAAATGATCTAAAATGATGAAATTGTTCTTTAACATCAATTAATCTGATGTCATCCTATCTGAAGAGACCTTCTTCAATGTGTGGGGACAAAGACCTTCTTCAATGTGTGGGGACAGAGAATAGAACTTCATGTTTCGTACCAGTAAGAAGAGGTGTTCCACAGGGATCAATTCTTGGTCCACCTCTTTTCTCAATATATGCAAACAATTTACCATGTCAACTAATGCACTGCGAGATTCGACTATATGCTCATGATGCACAATTATATGTGAGTAATATAAACTGTAAGAAATTACATGATTGCATACAAAAACTTGTTAATGATGAGTTAAATAGAGTATTCCTCTGGGCTACATCTAATGGGCTGAGTTTAAACGCGCACAAATCCAAATGCATTGTCTTTCGGAAAAGAACGAGCAAAATAGTTGTTAAACCAAACATTTATATAAATAATCAAGCTATTTGTTGAAAGAGTAAGTCCCAATTTACACTAGGGACATTTCTTGCCGGACATTTTATTAATTCTAAAGTCAGACAGAAATTAATATTTGTATGTAAACTACGAAAAGTAAGAAAGAGAAATGAAAAAATGTCTAGTGCAGACAGTCATGTACTACACACTCTACCTTTTCGACCCCTCGCCACCAAACTTCGTTTGTCCGGCAAGAAATGTCCTTAGTGTAAATTGGGACTAAATAACCTAGGAGCAAAAAAAAGAGCAAGGTGCAAAAAAAATTGCAAATAGAACCATGTTGTTCATATTTAAAATTTTATATTGTACAAATGGAACCAACTAGGGATGGGCAAGTTGAAAAAATATATCGATATATATCGAATCGATATTTTTTTAGAGTATCGATACATATTATTTCAAAAATATCGATATATCGAACGTATTTTGCTGAAACTATTACCAAATTAAAAAATTCAGTATACCTTTGTACAAACATATGTATGAACAAATTAATTATGTGTAATTACATTGTTACTTTTTATTGTTTCATTTTATTTAAAAAAAATTAATAAAAACAAAAAAATTTAATTAAAACAAAAAATTCAATTTTATCAAAAACAAAAGGGAAGAATACAAATAAACCATATGAAATTAAAAAAAAAATAAATTACGAAAAATTTCAATGGAAGTAAATAAGTCATGGAAGTACCAACTTTCCTTTAAATTTGAATTGCACCCCAAAAGTACCAACTGGTTTTAGTCAAACCAGTAATCATCAGATATGCTCTCCAGTCAATCTGCTTCTTGTATCCGGCACTGCTTCTTATAAATGCCAATCATTTTAGATCTTCATATTAGTTTAAAAAACATATGATGCATGCAATGATTCCAATTCTTAAAAAACATATTGTTTGAAAAACGGCTAAAATTTCGAAGACTGACTTTAAAAAATATCGAATTCGATAGTCGTATTTCAATATCGATACATCGATATATCGGTATTTAAAATATCGGCGATATATATCGATTATATTTTTTTTAAATATCGATATTTTGATATATCGATATTTTTTGCCCATTCCTAGAACCAACTGCCTTGAAACTAATTCAAAAATGGTTTCCTTAACTAGTGGTATTTTCAGTAGTGCTCCATATTGAAAGTTCTCTCATAGACTTACTGACATGCCATGCCGTTAGTTAATTGAAAGATTTTGTCGGACGTATAACAAGTTATTTATTATTTCAACTTAACTTTAACCCACCCGGTAGGATGAACTTGCCTTTAACATATTGTTCACTTTAGTTAAAAGCAAAAAAAAACTTTTTTACGTGATAAAAAATCATAC
Organism: Pollenia labialis; assembly: GCA_949318255.1. Taxonomy (NCBI): domain Eukaryota; kingdom Metazoa; phylum Arthropoda; class Insecta; order Diptera; family Polleniidae; genus Pollenia; species Pollenia labialis. Next base: position 39,354,737 of record OX439140.1, read on the forward strand.
TTTTAACTTGCGGCAAGTTGGCTCTTAGAAAATCTACTTTGCGTTTAAAAAATATATTTAATCAACTTATTACCATTTATATTGTTTCGTTTATCATTTTCGAAGACGTAAATTGTAGGCAAGTTACAGACAAAAACCGCTTTATTCAAAGCATATTGATCAAACTTACATTTGAACAATGAATTTGAATTAAAGTAAAAATTAATAACAACAAATTTGACTTAAAGTTGAAATTAAATTCTGTAAATTTGAATTATTTGAATGAATTTTTGAAAACTGTAAATTTTATTTAAACTAATCCTATTGAAAAGAAATTATAAATGTAAAATAAATCGAAAGTAATATTTGAATTTAAACTGAATTGTAAACTATGAAATTTGTGAATCGTAAATTAGTATAAATGATGTTAAAAAAATCATTGGATTAAAAATCAATAGATACTATATTTATCTAAAGGTAAAAAATTAAATGAATTTGAAAGCCCTTTTCAGTACTTACGGAATAATTCCAAACCTCTTCGGCTATCTTCGAACCGAAGACATGCTAATTTCTAAAAATATTTTTGTATCGATTACTTTGGCCTTAACAACAGCGGGAACAAGTAAAACTTTAAGCTAATATTCTTACTTGACACATACCTTAATTCTAGTTAACTTTGCCTATAAAAATTAAGAAGCAACTTACCTTAAGTTTAATTTAACCTAAAGAAAATAATAAAAATACCTAATTACCTTAAAGGATATTTATCAGTGTGAACATAAAACTTAAACAGTATAAACCTACATAAAAAAAAATATTTTTCCAATTCAAAAAAGAAATTTGTAGAATCAAAACATTTTTTGTCTAAAATCGGCCCTTTAAACAAATTCGCATATTCAAACAATTTATTATATTTATTTGTTTACTGAAAAAATCACTGATTTTTTCAAACAAAAAATTTAACTGATTCAAACAAAAAGTTTACTGAAATTCATATAAACTTCAAACAAATAATTTTGCTGAATCAAACAAAAAGTTTTTGCACAAGCAATGACGCGCACCCACGCAATCACTGAAATAGAAGATGAAGGCAGAGCAGAGCGTAGGCTGGCTTAGAGACACATTTTTTTGTTGGAATAAATTTTGAACGAAGTCTCGTCTTGTTTATACTATACACTATTTTTTTTCTTCATCACTCACTGTTGCTGTATCCTTTCCCTACAAGAAATGAATGAGCGAGTAGATAGAAAGAAATTACCGAAACACAAATTTTCGGTCATTTATATCTATCATTTTCTTAACACCAAAATGAAAAATGTGACTACTCGCTCATTCATTTCTTGTAGGGTTCCTTGGCTCGACTCGATATGTTTATCGTCATCATTATATTTTTGTATCTATTTAATGTATTTAAATAAACAATTTTTAAAAATTGAATACGGGATTTTGTTTTTCATTCTTTTTTACCAACCAAAAATTGATTTTTTTTCTCTTATAATGTTGTTGTTGTTGTTGTTTCTGTTTTTTGGAAAGAGTGAAACGTTTTTTCTACCTGTTATTGTTTTTCTTTTTTTACTACAAACCTCGTCACGCTATTTTATCATCTTTCTTATTGCTGTACTTTTTTAAAGCGTCCAAAAATAGACTGTATGTGTTTTTTGTTGTCGTTCTTATATTTTATATAAAGAAGTTTGCTTGCGATCAAATAAAAAATGCTAAAAACGACAACATTAAAGAGCGTTAAATATTTCATACAAAATTATGGAAACTTGAAACCAATTACGCGTATATTATATTTTTGAATAATTGTCAACATTTTTGTTGGTTAAATAAGAATCAAACAAAAATATTAATTGAATCAGTAAAAAAAAATTGTAGAAATTAAAAAAATGTTCAAACAAGCATTTGTTTGAAAATAATTCGGCAATAATTTTTTCTGTTTACTTTACTAAAAATAAAAAGGTAATTTAAAACTTAATCCCAAATAAAATAATAAATAATTTGAACAAAAATAAATAATTAATTGTCTTATTTATTTCTTTTAAATCTTCTCTGAAAGCATCCCGCTCACATCAAATCAGGAAGAAGTTAATGAGGGTATATAGAATAAAAAAACCATGTTGGTGTCAAATTGTTTGTAGTTATTCTAACCAGTTTGGGATTGAAATACAGCCGGAGCGGTTTAGAAGGATAAGAGTTATGAATATATATCTAATTAATTCTCCTCTCGAAAATAATCTATGTTCTGCTAGTGCTAGAAACACAAATGGGACGAACGACGAATTATTCGCAACGAATACTCGCTACCAAAAATAGAACACGTACATAGGTATTTATGAAAGTATGTACACACAATCATTGCGTAGACCGAAATTCGATAGGTTTAATTCTATTTCTTACGTCGACGAACGACGAATGAAGGCTCAGTTAGCCGGTGGTAACAGTAACAGTAACAATGCCGTAAAAAAGTAAGATCAATCTGTTTCTTACAGATTGACTATAATCGTTCTAATTGCTTTACATACAACAAAACGAAGCAGCTGATGGACAACGTTACTGTTGCTCCCGGCTAACAGAGCCTTGAATTGGAACAGAAACAGCTTACCGCAGCTAAATCGTGAAAGCTGTAAAGAATCACAGGGAAAATCGCTTCTATTGCGAACTTCGCTAAAATTCGCAAACAAATTGCGAACTTTTAAACAACCACTAATATTTATTTGAAATCGCTAAATGGGTAAAAAAAACAATATGTCGGAAAATAACAAAAAACAAATTTGCAAAAATGGCGAAAATTCGCGATAAATTTTAATCAATCAAACAAGCCATAAAATTAATTAAAAGTCCCTAAAACTATAAGGAATGGCGAAAATTCGGTAAAAATTGCTAAATTAACGGAAATTCACAAAATTTTGCTAACAGCGGCATGATAGATAATTCTACTATTTATTACAAATCGTAAAAGCTGTAAAGAATCAGAAAACTTACAGGAACAAATCGCTTTTATTGCGAGCATGGTTGAAATTCGCGAAAAATTGCATATCTTTACATAAGCCCAAGAACTAATTTGAGATCGCTTAATCGAAATGCAGTACACCAAAAATGCTGAAGTAATCCACTTTTAGGTGGATTTATATTCTAGAACACACCTACTAATTGCACCCGGTAATTTAATTACAGAAGTTAAGAATAATAAATGTTTATATAAACTCGCGTCCAAGGTATTTATTTTTATGAATTAAAAAAATGTTAAGTCAGATTAATACCTGGAATTCCCACGCACTTATTGTGTATCATTTGAGGAATTTAGGCAACGAATTTTTGCTTACGAATTCGTCGTACTATGCGAAGTTCGTCGTTCGTCCCAGATGTGTTTATACCATAAAATTGTTACGAATCATGATAATTTGCTCAGATTTGTTTAAAATAATTTTTATATGAATAGCTATTTAATATAACATATGAAGGTACAAACCGCAACCAATTTTAACACTGACGTCCGTTTTTATAATGATTAATAAATAATTTATAGAACTATTTAGTGGCCACCCTGAATTATTCTTACTGTCGTTGAAGGGCATCAAAGATTCGGCACAGCCGAATATAGCCCTCCTAATTGTTTTAAATGCATTTCAGAGGCTTTTCGCTAATTTTTGACAATAGCTTAAGCTTGCTTTTGTACATTAGGGTAATAACCAAATTTTTATCATAGTACCACGGAGTAGCCCAGAATGTTTTAGTAATGAAAACACCTGTCTCCCTTGGTTTTGCGAAAAAAAACACACGCAGGGAAGCAAATTTCTAAAACGTTCCAAGAAATCTTGAACCACGATCAATTGTAAACCGTATGCAAATTTTTAAATCTAAAGCAGTGGATAAATTTAAAATAGCATTTAATATTATAATACGTATAGGAATGTATACATATGTATATTAGGTGTATATTTTTTAAAATATCCATGAGATAAAAAAATTATCATATTTTTTATTAATAACGTTCAATGTTCTACACGACTATACTATGCCGTTTTTGATATTTGCAAAAAGTGTGAAAAAGTTATCGCCCAAATGTAAATTCTGGTTAGGCCTTTAAGTCCCATTATTTCCATTCGTGTTATTAAAAAGGAAAACTTTTTTAAAATATAAAATAAATTCTTAAATAAAAAAGATGGCACTTCTATTTCATTATGCTTATGCCGATTACTTTTTTAACTTTCAGCAATTGAACTTTCCTGAAAACACATGGTTCTATCTACAAAAAAGTAGAACTCACTGTAAGACAAAGTTCTATTTGGTACTTATCGTTGAGCAAGAGAGTTCAATATGTTTCTTGAGACTCAGTTTGTAGGAAAACTAATAAAGTAGTTGGATATTTTTAAAAGTATAATAATATTTCAGGACTAAGTTCAAATTATTTAAAAACTGTTTGAAAGTTAATTGGAAACGCACTTAGTCAAGCAATTAACAATATTCAACCTTGGTTTTGAAATAGAACCTTGTTGTCGCAAGGACTGTCCTGGCAAAATATACGTAGTTTAATAACTGGAGCAGGAAACTACGTATCTTAAATAAACTATTTGATATTCCACGAAAATCGATTATTATATGGTGATTTATTTATCATGAAGTGAAGTTACATACATGTCTCTGTAACAGCTGCACATATATACATACATATATAGCATAGCAGCTTGTATTAAATAAATTTAACAGGGTGAAATAAATGACAATGGTTGGTAAAATATGTGAACAATAAGATTTCAACGCGCTTAATTCAAATCAGTTTTTTTCTATCAGGCTTTGATTTTTTATGAGCTGGACTAATAATTCAATCAAAAAATCACAACTTGAGGAAGCCTTGCCAGATTTTTTTCAAAAGAAAATATACGGCATAAAATTTTCTTTAAGCCATTTAAATGACGTTGTTCATATTTACAACTCCATATTCAGAAATAAGTGTCGACAAAGTGCTTTTTCAAATGAAAAATATTCTGCAAGGTTGTTGTTGTACACAAATATAATATTTAGTCGGAAAAAGCTTGCTTACGAAATTCAGTCAAATCGGTGCACAAATAGCTAACGATTGTATTTTAATTTTACCAAAAAGCATAACTTCTTGAAGTCCTTGTATAATTTATTAACTTTTTCACCACAAATAAGTTTGCAAAATATCCGAGGCAAAACCCATATCTTACCGAAATAATGCTTTAGGCATGAGACATTAATAAATCGAGCACTAACCGCGAAAATAACGTACTATTTTCAATTTTCGTTTTCTAATAAAAGAGTTTATTGGCAACACTTGCCAATGTCAAGTGTCACATAAGGTACCGTTATGATTTTAAAGCAAATACCATTTTATCGTAAGCGACAAATTTCATTCAAAATTTATATGAAATAAAATAAAAAAACTCTCTCCTATAAAATTTGATTTTTGGCGCTTACGTTATTTTCGCAGTTAGGGCTCGATATATTAATTATAGATATACATATATACACTGCGCGTCATTTGGTAAGCGCCTTCCCTATGAGCTCATTATATATTCTCTTGTTGTTGTCGAATGCCTTTTCTTTTCCCCTCTCTCCTAAAAACTCAAGACTTGACAAGTCAAACAAACCAGCACCATAAAAAAAAATCAAAATCAAACTTTTTTCCGTTGATTTTTGTTTTGTTATCATTTTAAGTGAATTTTATATTCAGTTACTATCAAGGCGAATTCAACTACAGGTGGTGTAGGAACTAAAACAGTCCAAAACAGCATAGGGTTTTTTGCATTTGTATAGCTCGGAATGTCAACCAGTCCTAGCAAAACACTAACAAAAAAAAAATAAGCTCGAATTAACAAAATCAGATGCTGTTTCGACACCTTCTGTAGTAAATTCGCCTTGGTCGCTATTTAATACTTATAGTATGTATGCAGGTCAGACACCAGTACTGAAATCGATGAAGCTGAAGCATACGATCTTATCGACTTGTGTACTTAATTTTAGTTTTTTTAACTAAATATATGATCTCCATTTTATGTTATTTAAAAAAAAAAACAAATAACAGAAACTAAACAAAATTTACTTTCAGCGACTTTTTTGTATTTTTTCACAGTTTTTGGCGATTTTTGACTTTTATATTATACTAGCTTTTTTTGTATGCAAAATTTAATTTTTTTTAAAGAAAAAAGAAAAAAATGTTACGAAAACTGAACAAAATTGACGTTTAGCGATTTCAGACATCCGGTTTGGCGATGGAGCTCAAAAAAATCTGACAACCCTGGCTCTTAATATATTGATACTTTTTGGAGTTCCATTCTTTTTGCTGATAAAGGGGTTTATTGTTATCAATACGGCCAACCGAAAATCACTTTCTTTGAAAGCGAAAATTGAAGCTTATGAGGATTTAATCCTGTAAATAAGCGGAATTTACAAAAATTTGTAAAAGTCGTACAGCCACAACGGTATTCTTGCACAGGAAGTCAGAAAAATGGCAAAAACTCTAATATCGCCGTAAAAATCCGGGCAAATGTTGGCGTTGAAGCAAGCTTGTCTTCTATTCAAATTTTGATAAAATATGTTCCACACTTTAAAATACCCCACCCGGCACACAAAAAAATTCGACATAATTTATAAAACAGGTACATGTAACAAATTCATCTCCAATAAAGATTTAAGGGTCAAAGGACCCAAAAAAATGTACCTATGGAAATGCATTTTAAAGGCAACTGAGTCAATTAATTGATAAAAATAAAGTTTAAGCTCTTAAAATTCAGAATAACGACTTAATTACTCCCAAACCTCTAGCTAAAATTGATCGAGAATCAAAGCTTATTTAAAATACCAACAACTTGCAACGTCATTTTTATATGTAAATCTTTTCTAGGTTTACACCAAAAAATAAATAAAAATAACCTGTAAGCAGCTAATAAGACGCAAGTGTATTTCATATGTGAGTAGGTTTGTGCGATGTTGCACACTGAACAGATAAACACACTTTGAGTACTCGAGAACAGTCAGTAGATTTTCCTTCTCCAAGATTATTTTTAATTTTTTTTTTACTTTTTGTTCTTAATATATCAACAAAGTGCTCAAAATACAATACATATGAATGTTTTAGCAAAACAATAAAAAATTAAATTTAGAAATCTTAAAGATACAACAACAAAAAGCAACTTATACGCTGTTAGTTCTTTGATTCATTTACTCAAATCGATCAAATTAATTGCAAATTACAAAGCAAAAATTAAGCACGTAAAACTTTTCACGGTGCACTGAAAATTAGTTTTCTATAAACTGGATGTCCTATTGATTTAATTACGTACTTATAGAAAAAGAATGCCGAAATTGACTCAGTACTGCAATAATGGTAATTGGAACAAAAAACATATTTATGCGGTAATTTACCAAAACGGCAGGAACCCCAGCAGCAAAAAAGGAAAACTAGTTGTGGGTAGTATTATTAAACAACAGAGCTGTAAAAAAACTGCAATCAATTGACACAGAAATCAAAATTAGTGCCCCGGTAGGGCACAGTTCTACTCTGTTTGGTCTTTGTTAGTTTGGAAAATTAAAATGAAATTTATTTTGAAAATTTTTGGAAATGTATTTTTTTAAAAAATAAAGAATTATTAATATATTCAGAATAGACTTAAAAAAACCGAATTGAATTCCTACATACACGCATGTATATGTATATGCCTTTTTAAATGTTTTAATCCAAGCTTACCATCTTCCATATTATACCCTTTAACACAGATGAAAAGGGTACATACAAGATTGTCATTCCGTTTGTAATTACCACAATACTGATCTTTGACCTTATAAAGTATGTTTATTCTGGGTCCTTATGAGTAGCGAAGTTGATTTGACGATGTCCGTCTGTTCGTATGTTTTGAAATGGGTTTTTCAAAGACCCCCGAAAAGATGGGACTAGGTTGTTATGAGCTTCGCGGGATTATGTTAGGTAAAAAACACAAGTCAACTATAAATACTAAACTACAAAAAACCTCGACTGCCTCAGATGTTAGCTTGAAGCCCTTGTTGTTCTGTTTTTGATTCTATTTTTCTGTATATCTAAAGAACTTCAAGAGCCAAAGCTTTAAAATTTGGTACAAACATCTTGGTTATCAATACACAACATCCGATAAATTGTGGGTGGGAACGGAGAAGTGGACGTGGCAAAATAGATGTATGTATATGAAACGAACGGTTAGAGGAAAATTGTCTTAATTTTGTACTCATAGCTGAGCTATCAATTCACATCCTCTCGAAAAAATGGGTGGGATAAGAGAAATGGGCGTGCACTAATACATTTCTTGATAAAGGTAATTCCATAGAGTTGAAAGTGACAGTCGAACGCATAAAAAATGCAATAACATTTTAAACAATAAATATTTTAACGTTCTTTTAACCTTTAAATTATAGAGCACTTAGAAAGCATTGTTATATGTTAAAGTTGATGGGGGGCGCGATTCTAGGTCAAAGATAATGGAAAAAAATAGCGGTACGAACGTGAAAAAAATAGAAGTAGTTTTTGTGACCATCTTCTTAAAGAAGATAATATTAAAGAAACCATACAATAAAAGATTCTCACAAATAAGAAAATATAAAAAATATATCAATACCCGTTGCACAGAAAATATTCCGCTCAGTACACCGGAGTATGTAAATCTCTCTATTGACAATTTTGATAGTTTTCTAAAACTAGCTGTTCAACATTCCAATATTGCCCCCAAAAAAACAAAAAATGTTAAAATATATTCCACAGATGTAGAGGAGGGCTCGAAGAGAGTGGCAATTGCACGGATCCCCTCAACTTAAGAATTTATTAAAAGAGTGCACAAAAAGGCTTAGAAAGTTAGTGCAGATTCAGAAAACGGCTTCTCTAGAAAAATATCTTAAGGAACTTGATGCAACTCCACAATCTGACTACTCATTATGGCGTGCAGATAGAAATCTAAAAAGCCCAGTTATATCAAAGCCTCCATTAAGAACTTTGAATGGTAAATGGGCAAGAAACGATATTGAAAAAGGAAATCTGTTTGTGAGTCACTTGAAAAACGTATTTACACCAAATTTATCTAACGATATTGCGGTCGAGTTACCACATGTTGCTGCTAGAGCAGCTATTCCCATAAGATTTGAAATAAGAGAAATCGGAATGGCTATTTGTGACTTAAACACTAAGAAGGCACCTGGTATTCATAAGATCAGTAATAAAATGCTTTTAGAGCTTCCTCGCATAGCAAAGAAAATTATTCTTTTTATTTTTAATGCTATTTTACGGCTTGAGCACTACCCTCAATAATGGAAGGTCTCCTTAGTTACGATGATACCAAAGCCGGGTAAGGATCACACCAAAGTTGAGTCATATAGGCCTATTAGCTTATTATCAAATATGTCAAAGCTGTTTGAGAAATTATTAGTTTCAAAATTAACACCAATTTTAAATGACAATGGATGTATTCCAAACCATCAGTTTGGATTTAGAAGAAAACACAGCACAATTGAACAAACTCATCGAAAAGTAAATGTCATAAGAAAATCATTTGAAGAAAAAAAATATTGCTCAGCAATCTTCATCGATCTTTCGCAAGCTTTTGATAAAGTCTGGCATGAAGACTTATTACATAAATTGAAGCAAAATTTACCAGCAAACACTCACAAACTGTTAGAAAGCTACTAGTCGGCCATCAATTTATTATTAAAGAAGGAGATTTCTTAAGTTCACCTCAGCCAATTGGCGCTGGAGTTCCACAAGGCAGCATCCTGGGCCCTCTTTTATACTTAATTTATACTTCGGACATGCCAACAAACAACTACACCCCAAACTTCAACATTTGCAGACGATACAGCTTTTCTAAGCGTCCACGAAAACAGTTATGAAGCATCTCGTTATTTACAGGATCATATAACTCAACTAGAAATATGGCTGAGACAATGGAGGATAATGGTTAATGAGCAAAAATGCGTACATATATCATTCACCTTGCGCCGGGAATCTTGCCCCCCTATTTCAATCAATAATCAAATAATTTCTCAACATTCGCATGTAAAATATCTCGGCATACATCTGGATCGGCGATTAATGTAGAAATGCCATGTAGAGGCAAAATTAACTCAAATGAAACATAAAGCCATTCAAATTCATTGGCTTATTGTAAGAAACTCTGTCCTTAGTCTCGATTGCAAGCTTCTACTTTACAACTCTATATTAAAGCCTATCTGGTGCTAAGGTATTCAACTATGGGGCACCGCATCGGCCTCTAATATCGAAAAGGCGTCAAAATAAACTTCTTCGAATAATCACAGCCGCTCCCTGGTACGTTAAAACTCAAACATTCACAAGGATCTCAATGTGCCATTAGTGAAAACTATGATTACAAAATATGCGGTAAATATTTGAAAAGGCTTGAGCAACACCCAAATCCACTAGATCGGAATATTTTAAATCATGGCGGCCACACTCGATTAAGAAGAAGAGACACTGCAGCACTTACCCAACTAGAAGAGCGATAAGCACCTACATATGTGAACAGAAAACGTGATAAAGAACATTTTTGTCTGGCACTGGCAGGTCATAAATAAAGTATTAGGATAAGATTTTATTAATTTTTGTAAGTTCATATTTAATATATAAAGATTCAATAAATAAACTATGGAAAAAAAATTAGAAATTACGTTTCTGCAACTTTTCAGTCTTCTTGTTCGTCTAAATGAGCGATTTTATGGGGGAATTAATAACATTAGTTAAATCTAATTAATCCTCTATAACAAAGTCAAAAAAGAATGTACTTTTAATAACTTTTAAATTTTTGGTCACGATGGACCATTAGAAAGAAATGCCCATATGTATCTGAAAAATGGTAGAAGAAAAAATGTCAAAATTTCGTGCACATATCTGGAGAATCGTTCTACAAATTGTGGTCGTAAATAATCTAAAGCTTACAGATAAGTCCTACCCAACAAACACGAAGTCAAACCTTTGATATGAAAAAACTTTATCATTTGACATCAAACACAATTCTCAAACGTTTTTCAATACTTTGATTTTAACATTTAAATTAAAATTGATAATAATTTGAAAATAAACATTAGTTATGGTGCCGAATGTGAGATAAACATTTATTCCACATTGTATATATTATAATCCACATTTGAAAAACTGTTGAGAATTATTTTTGAAAGCAAGTTTAATATAAAGGCATTTCTCAATTTGAAAATAAGTTCCCCCTGTTGTTTAAAATGCTATGACTTCCAAATCATTATCAAACGTTTGATTTCAAATCATTTTCAATTTGAAATTAAACCTCCGTGTTTTTTGGTACACTCGAAACCCAATTTCAGTTCAATTAGACCATATCTCACATATAAGTAACATTAAAAATCTAAGTCTTACTGCCAAAAATCTCAAACAAGTATTATTTAGCAATCAAATTTAGCAAAGAAATTGTTTTAAGATTCACAACTCCACCTAAAAAATGTTGGATTGCTTATTAAAAAATAGACAATTTTTTAATTTTTTGAACACCCAAAAATAATTTTCACTGTTGCAAATCATATTAAACTTTTGGTATTGGGATAAAGTTTGGCAAGAATAACTTTCATGTAGACGAGAAACTAACCAATATTTTGGTTTAGTTTTTTTTGAAAAATCTAGAAATTAAATCAAACAAAAATAAAAACTCTTAAATCAACATACTCAAAGGAGAAACGAAGTCCAAGACAAAAGGTGTAGCTAACAATTATGTTCGATCGTTTTAAATTTGTTAGCAAACGTAACAGTTTCGTTAAATTTTTTTTTGTTTTTTTTTTTACAAATGATCTAGAATTTCCGGTTCGTTGCAAAACATTTTCTTTGAAGAATTGCAAAAAACAAAAAAAAAACTGAATATCGGGGAGAAAAGCATACAATTTAAGATTTATACTAAAAGTCTGGTTCTGTATTGCAATTTTTTATTACAATTCTTTTGTTTTCTTAGACACTTCTATTACGTATTTTATCGTTAAATTACTTGTTACTATTGCTGCTGCTGTTGTTGTTTGTTTTGATATTGTTGTTTTGGTGCTGCAACTTCAGCCACAACTTGATTGTTAGTCAACTTTCATTTAGTATAGAAAAGTCGTCGTTGTAAGTAGTTTGCTTCACATGCAACACTTCCACTAAATGATTTTAATTATCTGTTGTTTTTTCAACTTTTTATTTTAAAGTAATATTAACAACTTTTGAAAACTTCACACAAATATGTTAAATTGCCGAAATCGCGCATAAACATATAGAAAATTTCACTTTTGACACGATGTTACAACCACATCCAACAATTGATAAATAATTATGTTGCTTTTGCCACCAATTTAGTTAAATGAATTTTCGAAAATTTTCTTTAACAATTTTCAATTTTCTTTTCTTTTTCATAAAATTAATTTTTACACTTTTCTTCCGACTTATACGAACCAAACGATTTCACGTTCTAAATGAAACTGAAACGCAAAAATATGAAAAAGTGCGGCCACAACTGGTGCCGTCGTCTGGCTGGCCAAAAAAAATTAAATACAAAATAGAAAAAATACAATAACAGAAATAATTATTTGTTGGATGCTGTTGACTGCTTGCTGCCTGTTAGCTTGATTTTAAAATTTTTTGTTATGATTTTTTCTTCATTGCTGTTGTAGTAGCTGCTGTTAGTTTGTTTGCTGTTGTTGGCATAAGATGTACAGGGATGGAAAATTTATTTTCTAATTTTGTACCAACTGGGCCTTTTGATTTTTGCTAATAAAATCACAAATTTTGTCCAAAAAGTTCCAAACAGATTCAATAAAAAAGTTGATTTTTAAATTTTGTTAAGTTAGGGCCTTTTGCGTTAAAGGTAACGATATAAGTACATATACAGGCCTGTCATAGAATTCCATTCCGATCGAAAGTGGTTTTAATTCCGTAGTTTGCTTCTTCAGAAAACGAAAAACGAAAAATTTTTTCGAAATGAAGCCACTTTTGGTTTTCTAAGTGGAATTGATTGTTTCAGTCAAGGCCCATCTATCTGCTTACTTGTACAAAAACAAAAAACGATTCTTTTTAGTTGTCAAAAATTTACTACCACATATACAAAGCAAAAGGAAAAAACGTGTATGTGTGGCATACCATAAACGTAAACAAACGTATACATGCACATGTAAACAACTTTTGACAACCAAAAAGAACATAAACAATGATCATCAGGCTTCTTGCGCAGACCTTTTTAATGGGCCTTGGTTTCAGTATTTTATAACCGAAAAAACTACTTAAAACTATTTTTTATGGATAAATAAATGTTTTTTATGATATAGATTTAAGAAATAACACACTTTTGATTTATTTATTTTACTTTATATTGATTTTATTAAAAACATAATGAATTCTTTACCGTTGCGTTGCCACCTTTTTTTTCCTCACAAGCCACATTTTTCTGAACATTGCCATACTTAACACAAAAGTCATATGGTTTTTATGTAAACACATTTAGCAAAATCGATCGGAATCTGAAGAAGCTAAAACTAAATCAATCGGAATTGAACATACGGATAATATTAGCTTTAGTAACAGCCCCAACGCAAAACTATTATTTATTTTAATGAACACTAGATTTTTATATGTAAAGGGGGTTTACGAAGGGTTTAGCTGTCAAACGAACTTTCATACTGAGCTTAATTTTTGACGCATATGATCAGTATACTCTGGCAAACCTAGTTATAAAATATTGCTTTGCAAATCTGACATCCATTCACACCCATGTTTGGTAATAAACAAAATTGCAACATAAAGAGTAAGACCAATCCACAACAAACCCTACAGAATCTGTTATATTCAGAAAAATTTACAGGTTGGTGTGGTTAACACTCTGGTTCTTCAGAATTAAGAAAATTTGACGTTCAGAATGCATTTCGTAGAAAACAGCCGTTGTACCCTTTTTAAGTTCTATCGATCTTAAGGGGGCACACTTTGGCATTACGATCAGCCTTTTCTTAAGGAATACATGAAACCGGCTCAAAAACATTCACCCCTACTGTGAATAAAAATTCCTTGGGAGTTTTTTCCCTTTTCCTATTTTTACAATTGAATTAACATAGGAAAAATGGAAAAAGGGAGAAAACTCCCAAGGAATTTGTATTCACGATAGGGGTGATTATATGTATAATATACATATAATCATTGTATGTATATACATTGTATATGTTCCTGATTAGCACATACATACATACTGGTTTTTAATTGTAAAAACACGCCTTTAATATTTAGTAATCTATCTTCAATCGTAAGCTCTTTTATATTATCATTTAGGAAGCTGGCAAACCCTCACACTAAATCGTAGGAAGCGCATTGTCCCTGTTAACAATAAATAAAAAAATCATCTTCTTTACTGCTGCTTCCACTTCACTTTATAACTTTACGTTTTATGTAATATACCCCTAAGGCATTCATTTCAAGATTTTTTGCCTTTAGTCTGTTGTAATGCTTTCTGGTGTCCAGAGTATTTTGTAACTGCGGTGACGCCTAAATAGCTATATTTATTTAAGGTGACAATTTTGAAAATCTGTCGAATATTTTTTCAACCCTCTTTTATAATTTTTATATAACACAAAATAAATGGCTCAAATTGTTACTCTGAAACCGATCTAAACAGTTTCTTATTAGCTTTAGGGTGTGAAGAAATTGGCCCATTCTCATAGTCAAAATAATGTATGGTTTAAACTAAATCCGGCTTTGATCTAAAATAAACTTTAGAAAAAGTCGACTTTATTGTTTACTCTGATTATGGGCCATTACTTTTTATAATAAGAATTTGTATCCTAAGTATAATTAATCTAAAGATGTAGAAATTGAATTTTCTAAATATTCCAGTTCTATGGCCGAAAAAGTGTTGTTCTTAATCAACTTATCAAATCATAGGTTGATCTTGTAAGACATGGACATAACAGCTTGTGTCCAACACCTTCTGAAAATGCTAAATAGAGAATCTTACCTATACGAGAATTTTTTATGATATTATTCATGTCGTTGGCAGCCAAAGACTTAAGGTTTGAGACAACTTATTTTTTATTATATAAAATGGGACTCAATGTAGTGGCGAGCACATAGAGAAACCCCAAAACGATAATACAAAATTCATCGAATCATCACGTATTGTCACCTGGGGGTCGATTCTGGTTCTGTGAAACTGTGAAATGAAAACTTTTTTCACATTTTCATAGAGTTTCTGATTCTCGTTTAGTGAAAAAATGATAAATAAATTCGAACGTTTTCATATGAGAAGAACAAATGGAATGAAACAAATTGTTTTCACATTTTCACAGAAATGTGATTCTTGTTCTGTGTAACAGTGCAAAGAAGTGTCACAAACTTTTCATTTATGCCATATTTTTACACTTTCATTTTAACGGTGAAAAATAATTTTAATTAAATTATTTAGAGAAAAATATGGACATTGCTAAAGATAAATAATAATTTAAAAAAATAAAAATTATAATCTTCTAAAAAGATTCGTATTTACAGATTTTTAACTTATTATATTCATATAAAATTCCAATTTTTTATTATATGCATAACTACAAAACATTACTGACGAAAAACGTTAATAATGTTTTTTACATTGTTACATTCCGAATTTATTTCGATAATTCCATTAAAACTAATAATCCTAACATTTTTTAAATTAATTATATTTTTTGTGTATTTGTATAATTTTACACTTGATTAAATGACAAAGTAGATATGTAATTACCATCGGCGGTGAAGAATTTAGGTTTAGCGACGGCTTAAAGTAAATTTAAAGCCGCCTTCAACATGTTTATGATTTATATTTAATAACATATTTCTAAATAAATCTTTATTTGGCCTTTTATTTGTTAATGATTTCACAATTTTTTGGGCTTATGGTCGTTTTTTAAAGCTTTTGTTTAACTTGCAATGAATGTATGATATGTTCAATTGACTGAGCTGAAATTATGTACATATATACGTTCAGTTTGGATGACAAAGCATTGTAAGCTATGGTGGAATAAGTAGGTGGCATCGTTTCGGCAACAAATACAACATTACAACAAAATTGGAAATTACATCACCGTTTACGTCAAAAAATACTTTTAAGAAAAATCAAAGCGTGCCGCTGAACGTGATGAAATAAATACATTTTTGGCCAATTTTTATATTATTATAGTCAATATCTTATTTATTTTAATTAAAAGTTATCAAAAACTTTATTAAAATACAATAATCTCAGCACAAAACGTGGACTTTTTGTAAACATAAACAAAACTTTGACATAAACCTAGACAAACAATGTTTATTTCACTATCTTGTAAACTATGAAACGTCATTCTAAATCAAACATAGCAGCACAGCCAAAATGGCGGTCTGGCTATTTTTAATGCAATCCTATAATATAGGTATCAAATGAAAAGGCTTGCTAAGAATAACTCGAAAGCTTAAACGAAAGAAATCAAGGCTCAGGCCCACGATGTCGACAAGAACATTTCTTTCGTATATTTGTTTTAAAAACAACAACAAATTTTAGTTTTTTACCTGGCCTGGCAGTAACTTTTACTTGAAAATTTTACTAGCATCTAATAGAGGCATTACCTTATTTATAAATCATTGTCCAAATTTGGATTTTTTGTTGCAGAATTTCATGATTTTATTGGTGAAATGAGTTCAGCTCCCAAATTTTCTCACCACTCTCACAAATAAACTCAAGAATTGCTGCAACAAAAATTGCAGGTCTGGACCGGCACTATGATATTAAATCTTGCCAATTGTATTTACACAATTTACACGATGTAAAAAACTGTCGCGACTGTGTAGAAAAACAAGTAAATTAAATAACTTGATGTGATTGATTTTAACTATTAAAAAATAAATTAAAAGTAAAAAACCTTTTTCAAAATCAAGCTTTTATTTTAATACCCTAAAAAGAAACTTTCACTAAAGTCAATAACATTATTTTCGTAGATGACAGTTTAATGCCAAAATTATTTAGTGCAATAAATATTTTGGGGCAATCAACCCAAAAAACTCATTTGTCAACTCATTGATTGATCGATTTTACATTCAAACTGCTCTTGTTTTTTGAATAAAAATTTGTTTCCGTTAAAAAATTGCTGTTGTTTTTATATATTAACATTATGTAAAATTTTTTCCTTCCCTATTTCTTGCGCGCACTTGGGCAGGACATTGGGGCCAACCTCTTTCAGATGCAATATCGTTCATGAAAGAAACCCAAATGCAACAAAATCGGAATTTTCGGTTTACTCATTATTTATTTTAAGTTAAAAATATTTACCATGTATATATGTATGAGAATAAAAAACAACAAAAACTCTTTTACTGAAAAAATTTATATTGTATAAAACAAGAGGAGCCATAAAAATTTATTTTTTCCTCTCTTCAAAAAACTCTTTCAGCAAAAATAAATGCTTGCAGCTCAAGCATTAAAAAAACTCGTTTGCGGCTTTGCGCCGTTTCAAAATCCTAAGCTTCGATATCTGCATTTGACTTTTACATTTTATTAATATAGTTACAAAAGTTTCACAGCTACAATGGAATGAAACACTTTTTCATTAAAAGAACGGGAATCGCATTTTGTGTAAATGTGAAGTGCTATTGTGAAAAGTGCTCTTGAAAACGAAAATGAAAAGTTTTTTTTCATTTCACAGTTTCACAGAACCAGAATCGACCCCCTGTTGTGTAAAAAAAAACTCGAACATTCACAAAGATCTTGATGTACCATCTGTTAAAAATATAATCACAAAGTATTCACTTAAATACTGAAAATGCTTAAATTGCACCCAAATGCACTAGCTCTCCACAAGGAGAAGCGAGCCGTGATTGGGAGAATTTTTACCTGTAGTGGCAGGTATAAGAATTAGATCAAGGTTTGATTACATATTGTTAGTTCATATTAAATATATGTATTTAAAACACAGTATACATTTTGGGTTTATATTTTAAATACAGATACAAAATACATATTTGTCTCTCAAATAAAAGTATTTAAAATACCCCAGCAAACACAGAAATACTCCATATGTATTGCCAAACGTATTGCCTAGATGAAAAAGATTTCGTATTGCGGAAGATAGCAATACTCCTAACCACTACGAAAGCGATTCTACTAGATGATAAACTAGCAAATATCGCCAGATAACAATAGGAAAATATCATTAGGAAGATAAATAGAAGATTTTGCATTAAAAAAATATTATTTCTTTTTAATTGTTATATAAATTAAATATAATATAATTCATAATTAAAATAAACTAGTATAATATAAATAGAAAAATGAAAGAGCGAATTACGAAAAAACGTTGTCCTGCAAACATATCATTAGTTCTCGACCTGAGCTACGTAAACAAGAGCGGTAAGCGTTTTTTAAACATGATAATTCTATTGACAATACATTTTCAATAAAATAAAACGACCAAGCTATCTATCAAATAAGATTTCCCAGCCGGGTGGTATTGAAATCGCGGTCGAAAGGTTTCTTTCGTATAAACTGTGAAAATGAAAAGATTTGACATGAAAAATACGCTTTTCGCTCTTATTTAGGTAGCTCAGTAACACCTCGGTTTGCGTAGCTAATAGCGACCGGAGAAATGCGACGGAAACCGAAACGACGCAGTAAAAATGAATGTTCCGCACTTGATAACGGATAATTTTCTCTCAGACCTTCAAATAAGGTTTCAGCAATTTTTAAATTTTTCCAAGTCTTTGGAAGAAATCGATTTTATTGAAGAAGATAAAAAATTCAGTTTTTGCTCTACGCTTATTTACTTTCTTTTTGCCTCATTGTTGCAAAATATTAAGTTCAATCTTACTACAGCAAATGCAAATTAAATCTATCTACGACCTTCAATTGGCAGACAACCTTCACAACCCCCTCTTTCAGTTTTAGCTTTGTACTAACATTTTTACATTGACGACCAAATCGAAGCACTAACGACACAATTTCGAAGCAACGCGGCACGAACTGAAGCAAAAACGATGCAACCACAGAAATTTAAAAAAAAATATTGAAACGGCGCAAACCGAAACTACGAAACCCGGGGTGTTGGTGTATCTGTAAAACCTATTTATTATCGTCGAGATTACGCCCTTTTTTATATATTTTTTAATATACATAAATGTTGATATGGAAATATATTAATAAATAATATAAATTTTTTTCTGTGTACGTACAATAGGGTGGCCCAAAATACAAAAGTATCGAATATTCATGCTCCACAACGCTGATCCTATTCGAATAGTGCTTAAAAATTTTCAGTCCAAATTTGACCACAATCGTTCAATATTTAGAGGTTGCGATAGTTTAATGATTTTTCGGGGTGAGATATTTTTGTTTATTTAAAAATAGAAATATTTAATAAAACAAATAAATAAGGAATAAATAAAACTGTATAGTATTAGGTACAAATTATCACATATTTTATTTTATTTTTTAAATTATCGATAGCCATTTTTGCAATATTATCTTTAGAAACCCCGGGAAAGTTGTTTCTATGGTGATCAACTAATCTAAGCAAATATTGTTTTTGCTCCTCATTTTTCGTGATTAAGCTCTTAAATCGGGTTACCAAAGCAACACCTCGTTCTCTTTAAAAACATTAGAAAGCATGACCTCAAACATATGATGGCGACAAGCAATCCATATTAGGTCTTTATTTAATCCTTTTTCAATTAAAGTACATGCACCCAGCTTTAAAACTGTATTGGAGGCAGTAGTGTCAAAGCATAATCCTCGAATTTGGTTTTTTATTGACCAATCGGTACAGCCACACTAACAAGCGTTAGCATGTTCTGCAACGGTTCCTTTTGTGATCTTCGGAACTGCTAAAAGTTTTTCTATTCCATTGCCACTGATGAGTACAGCAACTCAATCGACTTTTTTTGTTTTCATCAGAAATATCGGGCAATAATTTGCTGTCCCAGTGCAATACGACGGACTATTGTAAAGAGAATGAATCCTTATCTGCTTCTAAAATCTTTTTTCAACAAGTACAACAATGATAAGCCAGAAGTAAATGCATGTAATATAAGATGTGAAACATAAATGTCGCCATTCATCGCTGCTGTCGATTTTTTTAGGGCTGCTAACACTTTACTGCACAAATGTCGAAAACTTGAAATCTTGCGTTAATTTTTGGACCCCTAAATTTTATGCCGTCAAAAAAACTATAATTTCACACGGCAGAAACATGGAAATTTTCCCAAAGGTAAATATTTTTTTTTTAACCATAATACTTTGCTACTGTTGTATATACGCTGTAATTGAAACTTTCTCATTGTATTTAATAAGTCAAAATGTTCCACAAAAAAAAAGTTCAGTTGTACCATGATTTCCATCCCTGAGTTGGTGGCAAGCAAGCAGTCGGGCTAGCAGTTGTTGCCGCCAATATTCCCCCAGTTTGTCTATGAAAATCTACACGAGAGATAATGATGATGATGTGAGAAAATACAGAATGTTTACAACAACTCTTTGTTTTACTTACGTAAAATTATAAATGGTCTGACGAACTCTTTTGCTGGTATATGCTCGTAACTTGTAAGAGTAAACAAAACAAATCTTGTTCAAACATTCGTGCAATGGCCAGATTCATACAAACACATATTTTTACAAATTTATATTTGCATACACTCCATCAAATTTAAATAAATTTAGATTATAATAAATCAGTCTAGTCAAAATCCTATCAGTAATTATTAGGGTTGAGAGATTTATACCAACAAATCGAAAATATGCACTTAAAATCCAAAATATGCACTAAAAAAATAAAAAATAAGCACTAAAAACTTGAGAATTTTCAATAAAAATCGTTTTTTAATTTTTTTAACAACAAAAATATAAAAAATTCAATCTATTGTTATTCAAATATTTTTAATCAGTATTCCACGGATAATTACCTCGCCATAAATGGCAACATATTTGGGTAATTACGCGCAGTAAGCATTAAAAGGAATACGCTTAACTACCTCGTTGGGGGTAATTAAGAGAATACATTTATATATCTCAGTGAGGTAATTAAAATAATTGGGCTGTATATGAATTCTAACCTCATAACATAACTGAATTCTGGTGAGACCAGAATTATTTTGATGCAAATATTAAATTGTGGAATATTTGGCTTTCAAATAAGTCATATTTTGTTTTTTGGGATATATTTTTCTTTTAAAAATTGTAAGTGCATATTTTCAAATTATTAACATGAAAACATGGTTGCATTACTTGCTGTGTTGTTGTCAAATAGTACTGAGGCAATGAAACGAATGATGTTTGGTGTAATTTTGTTTTAAGAGTTTAATTTTTATGGCAACTACCGGAATTGGGTGATTTGGCGTATGGCAATTAAAAGTGGATTTTTGTTTGAAAAATGGATGAAAAAACGTGGATTCATAATTCAAGGTAAATAAGCGTGAAAGGCATTTAAGCGTGGGTTAATAAACCGGGTTATACTGTAACTAATTCAAATTTTTTGTTTGTTTAAATAAATATGTACTGTTTTATCAAAAGTAAGACTTTGTCTGTTCAGACGCAAAAAACTTTTGTGCTCGGAAAATTATCTCTCAACGTCAACAAAAGGTTTAGGATCATACTTGAACAATGCCAATGCGTTTGGAAAAAGTTAAGTTTCAGATCCCACTTTGATTCCGGATCAGATCAAAAATATTTTTTATTTACATATTTTATTTTTTGAAATCCCTAATTTTTTTTCAAAACGTTTTGAATTTTTTTATTTAATTTTTCGGGCTATTCTTCCTTCCACATTGTTAATTTTATTTTTTGCAATATAAATTTATTTAAATTTGGTATTAAGTGAAATAAATCCCTCCTAATTTGGCTTCTGATTTTATTAAAATTTAATATTTTTTAACTTTTTTAATTGAGCGATCATCGTTATCAACAAGCTCCTTAAACTTTCTTAAATTACCCAAAGTTTTTTGAATAGAATTCTAAAGCATTTCACATGTTTAACTTAAGAACTGCTCACAAAAGCATTTGAGATAATACCACAATATGGAATTTTATTATAAAACAACACAAACGTTTTTCATACACACATAGAGAAATTCATGCTATCTTCACTTTAATACAAATATCGTTTATTTCATTAGAAATATTTTAGATTTATAAAATGATTTCGTTATAAATTAACTAACTGGAAGAGGTAATTCCCAAACAAAATTCATATATATATATATTCTTCCCATCCATCGTAATAATACCTGGTATAATTTTTTTTGGTCATTTATAAAAATCATTAAAAATATTGCATTTTAAATGCAGCATATGGCAAATTGTTAATCAGCTGATATGTAATTTTGAATCATGAATCAAAAAACAAGATTGCGCACTCAGCCCTACAAAAAAAATCTACTGAGCATCTACGTCATCATAGATTAAATGTGAGTGTTTGTTGTAAAATATGTAAGACACACCCACATGCACATACACAAATTCTACCCTGCAAATAATAGGACCAGTCCAAACACGCGTGTAAAGAGTAGTCCACAAAGGACCAGGACTAGTCCAAAAGTAACCCAAACGTATGGAAAAAACCTGGTCTATTTAACATTACGATGTCCTAGGAGAGGATCATATAACCCACCTTTGGACCACTAAGGAGTAGTTTTAAAACTACTCCATGGTATATAACCCACCTTTGGACCACTAAGGAGTAGTTTTAAAACTACTCCATGGTATACTCAAGAGGATTAGTTTTGAAGTCGTTTAAAAACGAAAGCACGTCGTTAAAAGACGAAGACATGTCGTCTCACTACAAACACTTTTTAACAATGACATGGTCCATTCTTGCATTACATCGGACCAGTCCATGGAGTAGTCCATTTTATCAAAATGGGTCAGGTGGTCCAATTTTATTTGCTGGGCTATTTCTTCGTGTCTTTGCTCATGATTTTGAATGAGTCTTAGAGCTTTTAATATATCGTGTGATCTTGAAGATTAAAAAGCTGATGATGAAATTCGAGTAAAACTACATTTGAAAAGATTATATTGAACTAAATTGTGAAGAAGGTTTGTGTTTATAAACGAATATAACATTGATTTTTAATTAAACAATAAGAAGCCACAAAAATTATGTGCGGATGCAAAGGTTTTTTACATGCAAAAATAAAAATATCGTAGAGCCAATTGCCTCTGTCACACGCATATACATATATAGATAAGTGACACGAGACCGAATATATGGAATTTTATGTATGGATGTAAGTATTGATGTATGTTGTGCTAATAAGAAAGAGTGAAACAACCATTCAATACAGACATATGTATGTATTTATAGCGTTTGCTTAAGATACATGTGCACAACATGTTTTTTACATCTGACTTGTCAACTTTTCAGGTCACATTGGTATTGTGCATGTGTGTTATAATTGCTGTTTAACAATTTTTTTTTAATATTCGATCAAAAACGTACATGTAATTTGCCCCTCGTGGTCATAGTTAGCTTATATGTCTATATAAATTTTATTAAATCTGTCAGATTGCTTCGGGGAGCAGAAATTGCCCTTCCCATCCCTTGTGGTCCTTTTTTTATAAAAATGTATAGCTTATGTGTAGTTTTACATAGGTACTGCTGACTTTACGGACAAATTTATTTTATGTATCATAAATAATATGTACATAGTCCCATACCTGGTAGTGATCAAAGCACATTTTTGTAAAATTTTTTTTTTAATTTTTACACAGAAATGCCAAAAATACTGAAGGTATTTTTTTAATCATGGATATTTTATGTGTATGGCAGATAACCAAAACACATTCATGGGTATTAAATAACATCTGCATAATATTCATGTATTTTTGTCTACTGAATGTGGTTGCGTGAAGATATTGCCGTGCATAAGTATAAGTAATAACCATACTTTTTGCAACGCACAACCATAGCTGTTCTTATTATTTGTGTTATAAATATGTGTATACACATTAACGAAAAGCATGGGTAAATACCTCTGTATATTTTTCTTATGGGTACTTGTTGTCATTCTCTGGTCCATACGTTACATTCATACATACACACATCCTGTTTAATATATATAGATATTACATCAAAAATAAAACTGGACCGTCAAGATCGTAAGGAAAGGGCCCCTACACAGAAAAATTTCCCACCAATTTTTTTTCTTACTAAACCAATAATAGAAACTGGGAATTATTTCCTTCCGAAGGTTACTTTATATTATATTCAACATTTTTTTTTTTTTATTCGAATTTATTCTATGAGCTAAATTTCAGTTATGTATTTTAGAAAGCTTTTTTGTAATAGTCCTTTTCCTTCAATTTTTCAGGTAGTGTATAAAGTCGTTTCTGAAAAATTGAAGGAAAAGGACTATTACAAAAAAGCTTTCTAAAATACATAACTGAAATTTAGCTCATAGAATAAATTCGAATAAAAAAAAAAAATGTTGAATATAAACCAATAATCATAAATAAAATCAGCTTTGATTAAAAATGTAATCAAGTGAATTAATCGTTTACATACATACACATATCAACAACATTACTGCAGAAAATGCTGTAAATATCAAAAAATATTTAGTTGATACTATTAATTTGTTTACTGGAGCACATTTTCCGATTTTGAGTACAATCAAAAAATTAACAATCATTAACGAGTATTCAAGTGATAGCAAACTATGTGATACAGGCAATGACATCATGACATTAACCTTAAAGTACTTTCAGAAAAAATAATTCTAAGGATGTACAATATTTTGATGTCAGAAGCACCTTTGAAACAAAATGGTTCTAATGCTATGGCAAATCTTTACCCCTTAACCAAGAGATGCAAAGTAAATGCAATTCTTATCGTTGATCTTTAGAAAAATAAGCGGACAGGTGTCTGGTACTTTTTTGAAATTCGGCTCTATTAGGGAGTAATAGGGTAAAATATGAATTTTAGCTCTTTTTTGCCACCCCATCTATCTTTTGAACCAATAAACACAGAAACAAAGTTAATACCACATTCAAAACTTATCAAAAAAATACTGGTACTTTTTCGAAATTCGAAAATTTATGAGGTAAAAATCGTAACTATTTTTGGTACTAAATTAGGAGGAGATCGGCAAATCGTCCAGCGCAAACGTCACCCTACGTTTTTCGTGAGGTAAGGGCCAACGATTTGAGGCTTTAATGCAAGCCAGCTCGAGTTCCTTTCACCACCATCGGTAAAATCTGATGGAAGTCTTCTGATATATTTTTAAGTTATGTTCTTTTTTCACTCCATGCAATATAAATTTCCTAAAAAAAGTAAAACTTAAGATACAATAATCAAAATATAATAATCAAAAAAGCATTAAGCAAGCGTCATCTTTTTTAACAGCATTCTTATTGTTTGAATTCTGATTCTGTCGCTAATTTTTCAGATATTGAGTTGTTAGCGATAGAGTTTTAAAAATTCCGTAATTGGTGGATCTGCTCATGAAAAGAGGAACGAACCTATGCCCTAAATCTCGAGTCGAGAAACTTTTCGATTAAAGTTTGTGAAATTAAACAAAAATGCCATTTATTAAAACAAACAGCTGTTTCTCTCACTTAACTGTGTCTGTAAATTTGTTTTGGCGAGTACTAGTTGCCACATAAGGAAATTACTCGCCAATTTACTGAAAAAGTGTGTCTGTAACAGTTTTGTGAGAAAAGTTCCCGCTTTAAACTGTTAAGTAAGCTCACGAAAACAAATTGGGCGAGAAAAAAATTTAACACCAAAAAACAATTAAAAATGCAAAATACTAAGAATACTACTGATAATATTTTGTCCTTGGCACATTTTTTTTATTGTTTAATTATTTTGTTTTGACATTTTAATAAGATATGTATACGCATGTTTTCAAAGCTCGTTTGCAAAGAACAAACATCAAAGTCGCAATTTACATTATTTGGTATAGCCGAGGGTTGTATTTGCTCCGCCTTCCTTGAAAAATATTTAGGTTTAGTAAATGTTGGTCGCAGTCAACGATATGTGTGACTGCTGTTCTCAACGTCTGCAATGTCACATCGGCTTCGAGTGCAATGTTGTGACGTTTATAACGTAACGACGTAATTTCTTTTGATAGTTTTCGACATGAGTGACAGACACACTTTTTTCTCACTTTTCGAGAAACGATGGAATTTTTTGTTTCCCAGCTTTTATATGCGAGAAGATCTCACTAAAGTTACAGAACATGGGCACTGTGCACCGAATTTAAAATTTGTAGCTTTAGCCGTCTGGGCTAAGTTTTGAGTAACCGAGTGAGTATGCCAGGCCTTGTTTTTTTATATGTACATACATACATATATAGATGATTTGCAATTTCTCCTGTATCTGATTTATCTGCAAAATATATTTAAAACTGAATAGTTTTAATAAAAATTGCTAAACAAGCAGTTTGTTTGTTTTTAAAATTTTGTTTTAAGATTTTTGAAATCCCTAACAATATTAATGCGTCGTAATTTTAAAAATTAAATATTAATGAAAATTTATTTTATTTAAATTAAATGGACTGTATGAAAGACGTTGGTATGAAAGTAAACACAGCACACAATTTGTTCGTTTTCTCTCAGTGTTTTGCTTTTATTTGTTGGTGTATTGAAATACATTTTTGTTGCAATATTATTATTTTTCATCGTTGTAGGTGTTATTTTCTGTTGCTCCTACTTATTGTTTTTCTGCTGTTGTTGTGGAAAAATCTCTGTCACGTCACTATGATTTTGAATATTGTGTCAACGATAAAAATACACCAAGTGTTGCCAACAGATCGCAAAAAAAGTCCCTATTTTTCCATTTGTAAATGTCGTTGTTGGCACAAAAAAAGCATGTGTAAAGAACGCATAAAGTACAGACCAGCACATTAAAAATTGTTTGGGGCTGGCAGTCATTTTAATTTTTTATATTAAAAAAGAAAGAACTTCTGAGTGGATCATGGAGGTTTGTTATGGGTGTTCAAGGTCAGTATCTACTTAGAAAACTGTTCAGTGGTTTCGACGTCATTTACTGCACAATGTTCGTGTTCGTAGTTTATTTTCATTTTCATTAAACAAGCCAGCGGGAAAAATTAAGACTCCGGATGCCTTCTAGAAGGCCTCTGAACTCCTTCTTTATGCTATATAAAGCCTGCTTGCTCCATTCCATACTCATATCTTTTTTGTAAATACATGTTGTCATTGCAGAGTAGGCCTTCCGCTCTCGCTTCTTTAGCAGTTACATATGAATGGTAACGGGATCAAAAAAATTAAATAATTATTTTGCTTTTGCTTGTGCGAAAAAACATAGAATCCAGAATGCAAATTTTAATACATAATAGGAAAAATGTTTACTCCTTCTCTACTCCCTTCTCATAGAAGCGAATGTGGAATGTGTTTTTTATCTCTTATACGAAAGAGTCGATGCCTCCTATAAGGCATTCTTTAACAGTTAAATAAGAATAGAAATTGAATCAAAAACATTTTCAAGCAGGCCTTTAAAGAGGTCTGAAGTAAGAAGGCCTTCTGAGTTTTCCCTCCGGGTAATTGTGAAAAAATTATAAGTGTTTAAAATAAAATATAAGAAAAGCTTTTTTTTACAAAATAAATTAATAAATAATAAAAACAATCTATTGAAACAACAACAGAAATCTAAATAAAAATAAGATTTTATTTTTTGCAAATTGTTTCCTAATTTTCATATTAAATATATTTATTTAAACCTAAATGATATTTATATTTATTTTGTACTTGTAGTAATAATACATTTGGGCTATTCACAAGGTAGTCATAAAGTTTATGATTTCACAACTTAAAATATTTAAAAGAAATACATATGTATGACTGCTATGGGCAACCGCTTATAATTTAGATTTCTATTGTACAGTTATGACGAATCAATGAACACATCATTTAAATTTTTTTATTTGAAACACAGCAGTATTTTTTTTAAACAATTGTAAATTATTTTTTAGGACATTATGACGATATGACTATAAAGCATACCTTGTGAATCACCCAATTGTATTTGTTTTCAATAATAACAATACGAGGGACGCTAAAAACTGTTCTATCAGTCATTTAACTTGTTCTTGTTAAACCCTACACTACAACAGGAGGTCAGTTTTTTACTTCGTATTTAAATATTATCTTTAAGATATTTTTTGGTCACCAACTGTTTTAAATACTTGTATACCATCCACCACAGATGCAAAATTATGGTATACGGAGTATTTTATTCCGTCTTATAATACATATTGATTTAAGTCTGAAGGCTCAGTTATCCGGGCGTAACAGTAACGTTGCAAATCAGCTGCTTCATTTTGTTGTAAGTAAAGCAATTAGAACGATTATAGTTAGTTAGCAGTAAGATGTTACGTTTCAATCTGTAAGAAATAGATTGGTCTTACTTTTTTACGGTAAGGTTACTTTTACTGTTACTCCCGCCTAACTGAGCCTTGAGTTCATACGTTTCATGTCTTCTTCCATTTTTGTCTTTGAACATGAATTGGCGTTTAAATGATTCATGTTATGTTGACGTCATGTTTTTTATTTTGTATAGTCGTGCGTATGCATGCGTGCTTTTTTGAAAACAAAAACAAAATTAAGTAACGAATGAAAAAACATGAGCCATTTAAACACAGACTTAGACCCCATCATCATCTAGCAACCGCTTGCGTCCACTGTTTGGCATTGGACTCCCAAAGTTGTTTCCATATTGTTCTGTCTTGTGGTACATTCATCCGATTTGTTACTACTCTTTTAATATCATCGCTCTATTTAGTCGGTAGACTGACTCTGTTCCTCTTGTCTTCTATAGGTCTCCAATCTTTCACTCAATCACGTTTGTTCTTTCTCTTACCGAGGTGTTTCTTATGCGATCTCTTAAAAAGATTGCATTGCTCTTTCCATTTATCTTTGTGCAACTTGTAGTTTATTTATTATATTTTTGTTAAGTGTAAAAGTTTCGCAGCCATATGTTATAAAAGGCAACATACTCTGATCGTAGACTTTTCTTTTGATGCAAATAGGAATATTCCCTTTGAATATGTATTTTAATTTACCAACGTAATTTCTACGTGCAATTTCGCAGGTTTGGTTATCTTTTCCGATTTTTATTACGTGACCCAGGTATTTATATTGTTAAAATTGTTCAATTTCAGCAGGGCTGCCAGATAAATTTGTGAGAAAATCGTCAGTTTCCTGAGAAAAAATAAAAAAAACCGTCTTAATCGTTTCGAAAAATCGTCAAAAAAATCAGAAAACTTTAAATTTAGTATTTTAAAACAATTTTTGTTCGATTTTTATAAAAAAAAAACATTCAAACAAAAACATAATTACTTCATACCCAGCGTGCGTTTTCAATCGTGTAAGAGCTACTGGGAGTCTCATGAAGAGCGTATTTGATCGCCGATGACCGCATTTTTAAATCGTAGAAGATTCCTCACACGGGAAAATCTGTAACACGAGTGAGATTCTTCCATAGCACAGCGAAAGGCGCTTCTTCAATCGTTGTGAGAATCATTTAAGACGTGGGTAAAACTAATCTAACGAGACTTTCATGTCAAGAATCGCATGAGACTCATGAGATATTCTCTTGCAACTCGTCAAATTCTCGCCGAATAATTGTTGAAAATAGAATTTATACAGAGAGTCGTAAAAGGTTAATTCTATGATGGTTTGACGAAAGATAAACAAAGTGTAACATTGTTGTTTTTGTATTCTGGAAATAATCAAAGATTTTCTTAAAAGCGGGTCATTAAAAATGGTAATTTAGCTATTTTTTGGCCAATCTAGCGTTTTTATTTCTATTTTAAAAAATAGTTTGTGGGTTTTATGAAACAAAGAAGCTATCACTACTGTTCGTAACACAACGTTGACGCTCTTGCTTTCTGTGGTATGGCATAACAGTGTAAAAGCTAAGCGAAAGAAAACGTTCCGCCTTTCGCTTTTGTTAAGGTACGGCTGCTAAACATACCAAGATTAAAAAACGAAATCGTCAGAAAATGTAATGTTTTATTCCGACTTTGGAGACTGAAAAAATCGTCACTTTTTAGAAAAAAATGAGGAAATCGGCACTTTGCTAATTACGGAACAAAAAATCGTCAAATCTGGCAGCCCTGATTTGCAGTCAGTTTTCTCATAATCTTCATGTTCTGATTTCACTCGTAAAACTGCTGTGAGTGGAGAAGCAGCTCGCGCTCTTTGTCATTATTTTTTAAGGACAAGCAGGTCGTTCTTGTTTGTCTGCTTTTCGTGCGTTTTGCGGTGTCACACCGCATTGGTTAATGTTTCGGCGTCGTATAACTGTACCGAGTTACAGTTTTTGCGGTTTTCAGCATTAACTATATGCAATCGTTTTTAACCTCAAACTTTTAACGTGACTGGTGGAGAACCATATATAACTCAGAAGATTTACTGGTGGAGTACCAATGAAATAACTCAGACGTTTACTGGTGGAGACCAAAATACTCTGGAGCGGATTCTGGAAGCTCTCGTCTTCCTATACGAAGGTTTAGGTCGAACGAGTGGTTTTTTGCGGTTGAAGCTCCAAAAATTGTGTGATACCCTGGCAATATAACTCAAGAGAGTTAGCCAAAAAATATTTTAAAATCAAAAAAAAAAAAAA
This sequence comes from Pollenia labialis, assembly GCA_949318255.1. NCBI lineage: Eukaryota > Metazoa > Arthropoda > Insecta > Diptera > Polleniidae > Pollenia > Pollenia labialis. Next base: position 39,385,310 of record OX439140.1, read on the forward strand.
TGTTCTGATTTTCTTCAATTGTTTTCTGGATCTGTTCTGTATTAAATTGTCTAATAGCATTTTTTTTTTTTTTTTTTTTTTTTACTGTTAGGACCAGCACTCAGGGGATGACCCCTACTAATGCATTGCATTGTGTTGGAACTAGGAAAATAGGTTGTGGGAAGGAGGATAGAGGGAGTAGTGTTTGTGAACATTCGATTTGAACTTGATCATGTTGTAAGTGAGAGGGAAGACTTCTGCAGGAAGGTTATTCCACATACGAACTGTGCGGGAAAAAAACGAATTCTCTCTGTAATGCGTTGTACGATTCACCTGCCAATCGACCACATAAGGATGGGCTCTTGAGGAAAAACGTGTATTACGAACAAACGTACGGGTTTCGGGAACCAGATCCCTTATTTCGTCAGAACACATCCCATTGTAGTAACGATAAAACAGACAAATACAACCCACATTGCGACGGTGCTCAAGGGAGTCAATAGAATTGGATACCCTACTGTCACCAATGAGAACCTTCGCCCTCTCCTGCACGCGGTCGAGAAGCTCCAAAATAGACTTTGAAGCACCGGCCCACACATGAGAGTTGTATTCCATACGCGGTCGGATATAGGTGGTATAAATAGTAAGGAGATCAGATGGAGTGAAGTATATCCTACACCGTCTTAGAAAACCGAGGCACTTGAATGCTTCTTTCGACACCTTGAATATATGTTCAGTCCATCGGACATCACATTGTATCCTCATGCCCAGAACATCAAGAGATTCTGATTTGTCGCGCGTTTATGCGTCAGCACGCAACATTGTGTTTTTCGGGCATTAAAATCGACCCTATTCGCTCGACCCCATTCCGAGATCGTGTCAAGATCTCGGCCAAGCGTATCATTCATATTCTGCCGCATAGCAGCGACATCGGATACGCTTGGTCTGCATTCGAATGAGAACGAGTGGCAAAGGTTGCTGTCATCTGCAAAAGAGTAGATAGGGTTGGAAGTTTGACCAAGGAGGTCGTTTAGGAAGATAAGAAATAGAGTAGGAGAAAGAACGGAGCCTTGCGGCACCCCTGAATGAATCTTGAACTCGTTTGACGAAACCCCATCTATAACAACTCGTATAGTGCGATCTCTGAGAAAACTCGATATAAATCGAGAGAAATTATCACCGACACCAAATGCAGCAAGTTTTGACAAGAGTGCACCATGCCAGACTCTGTCAAACGCCTTGGAAATATCTAAAGCAATTACCTTACTTTCGCCAAAATGGTGAATGGAACGGCACCATTTTTCCGATAACAGAGCTAGTAAGTCTCCAGTAGAGCGACCTCTACGAAAGCCATACTGGCGGTCGCTTAGTAGGTAGTTTGACTTTAAATATTTGACAAGATGGTAATTTACCATACTCTCCATAACTTTGGAAAGTGCCGAACAAATTGCAATTGGGCGGTAATTTTCGGGGTTATTAGCGGTTCCCTTTTTAGGAATTGGCGTTACGTTAGCAACTTTCCAGCAGATTGGAAATTCCGCGGCACGGTATAAAGTGCTGAAAAGATTTGCTAAGGGACGAGCTAGCGTCGAAGAGCACTGCTTCAAGACCAGTGCAGGTATACCATCCGGCCCAGGAGACTTGTTTATGTCGAGATCCGCAAGAACCCTTTTAACAGCTCGACCCCGAAAAAATATTCTAGGCATAGTTACGGATACTTTTTCGAGTTCGGGTAGTGGTTGACTGCTAGCTGGTAGGTAAGAATTATTAGCAAATAATTCGGCAAAACAATTAGCCTTGTCAACCGGGTCCGTGAATGATCGGCCATCCTTTTAAAGAGTTGGTATTGAAGAACTAGCATTAACCCTTACTCTTTTAACGAATGACCAGAAGCTTTTACTACCCCGGGGAGCAGCAAGAACCTCAGCACGAAGACGTTGCTCGTGAAGAGCTTTTTCCCGTCTAAGTACTTTGGCACACGAAGACCTTGCCATTTTGCGTAGCAATTCAGTATTAGCGTTTTTATTTTTACGCCAATTTCTGAATGCTTCCTCTCTGGATCTGACTGCTGATTTGCACGACTGATTAAACCAAGATTTGGATCGAGGTTTATTCGAAGCTTTTTTAACTGGGATGAAGATTTTCATTCCCAGCATTATTACGTTTTCAACCATTTTCGCCATGGCATTGACGTCATTGTCTAGGAAACAGAGTTTCCAATTAAAATGCCGAAAAAAGTCATTGAGCTCAGCCCAATGTGCTTTTCCGTAAACAAATATTGATCGTTTCGTAGCCCGTCGTGAAACGTTCCGAAGTTCGGAGAACGGAAAAGAGGCGGAAATGGTGCAATGATCCGAGTTGCCGAGAGGTGCTAGAACCTCAACTTCGTACTTTTGGGGGTGCGAAGAGAGGAACAGGTCAAGGGTATTGTGTTGGTGCCCATCAACACACGGAATATGTGTTGGTTCATTCACCAGTTGCACGAGGTGATTGTGCGCAGCAAAAAGCTCAACATATTGGCCTTCATAAGTTGTACGGCTTTCTTCCTTTGATATAGTTTTATTAAGTCTACGTATTCGTATTGTCGTTTTTCATGTCCTTGTTGTCCTAGTTGAATCACTTATCTTACCAAATTTTTGCTTTGGTGTTCTACAGTATATCTTTAGGGCTTCTAATAGTCCATCTGTAATAATATCATTTAGAGTATCATTTGTGTGAGGGCGATTTATTCGTGAATTGATGATATTTTAAAATTTTATTGGATGTGAAGGATTTATCGTTTTTAAAATTTATTTTTAATGCAGCTCTTACAGCTCTGTGGTCACTCTTAAACAATAATAAAACCTCATTAAAATTCAATAACAAAACAGAAATAATTCATTTAATGTTGTTTACGATGAAAATGTTAGTTAAGATACCTCCTTTTCCAGGATTTCTCTAAACATATAAAATCTTCCATTTTGCCATTACGGTCTGGTCTCAATTTTTTTTTTAACTGTTGACACTTCTAATTGTTTCTGTTAAAAGATTGCGTCTAAGTCAACGTATAACACCATCAATCGGATTTTGGCTGAGAACTTTCTATTTTTTCATTTGGAAAGCCATTTGGGAATAATTTCACACAAAATTGCGTACAAAAAAATCAATTTTCGATTTTTCCAATTTTCCGACATTTGCGGAGAGAATTTCTAATTTTTCGCAATTTTCCATGATTAACACTAAGAACTTTCTATTGTTTGATTTGGAAAGCCATTAAGGAATAATTTCACACAAAATTTCATACAAAAACTCGATTTTCGAATTTTCCGGTCCAGCCGTTCTCATTTTATGAATTACTATACATTTTTTACGCCATTTTTATATAAATAGATTCAAGAAATTCCGGGATTGATTTTCAAAAGTAATCCCATTTAGGATTGTTTTGAGTACGATTAAGTGTTATTCGTTCTTGAATTTTTGAGTACGACTCGTACTTAAAGTAATCATAAAAAACTTGATATATCCCGAGTGTTTTTCTTTCTGTGTAAAAACTATGTTGACGAAATATGCGATATAATATTTAAATGGCTTAAATTGCCCCAAAATCCTCTAGCTCGAAGCATTTTATGTGATGGTGGGCACACTCGCCTAAGGAGAAAAGATACCGCAGGACTTATCAGAATAGATGGGAAAGTTTTCTTCAGCACTGGTAGGAAATAAACTTAAAAATATAGAATAAGATTTATTTTAGTTATTTAATTCGCCAATGAAACTAATATTTCTTACTGGCAAGTGATTATTCTTAAAAATAATTTATTCTAAAGTAGTGATATAAAAAATTAAAAAAAATGTAAGCTTAAAGTTATTTCAAGACACTTAAGAGTTTAAAGCTTACTGCCCGTCTATACCAGAGATAACACTGCTATACAAAAAAAAATAAAAATCTGCGGCAGGGATTTTGTTAATGGTTTTTGTTAATACTCATATTAGACCTTCACGCTGCATGCTTATTTATTTTTGATTCACTCTGGTTATTGAGATAAACGGAACTAAGAAATAATTGAAATACCCTATAAACATTGTGAAAAGAGATTGTCCTGACAAAGTAAATAAGAGAAAATCCCAAAGAAAAAGTTTTTTATGATCTTCATTTATTTATTCTAGTTAAAGGTACCCCAAACTATTATTTTTGTGTATTTTTGTAAAGATAAACAATAAAAATAAATTTTAAATACATAAATCTTTTGGCCCATTTATTGAAGCATTTTATGGAAAATGTTAGAAGCGTGTATCTCAAAAACTGGAGTCAATTTAACAATTCTGGTATTTTTCCCGTTATCAGCACACTCGTCTTATACAAAATCGACTTCAAGTATGCCTGCCGCAAAATGACTGTATAGCAGTGTAATTATTACGACATATATAGCAGCAAATGTCAAAATTGTGTTATCTTTAATGCAGACCGCAATTTTTTGTCATATTTTTTGCCGACAATTTATGTTGCAATAATTGTTAGTCCATTTGCATTGACAATTATTGCTAACATAAAACGTCAAATTTGGTTGTCAACTGAAAAAAAGAAGCAAAAAAAGAAAAAAAAATAGAAGCAAATTGTGTGGGAAAGAAATTAAGTTTGTGAAATTTTAGCAAATTATAATTGTAGTAAAAGAATTAAATTAAAGAATTTAATAAGCACTTATATAAAATTACAAAAATTATTTTTATTAATCTAGTTTTTTTCTCATTCGATCTTTGTTATTTAAATTTTATAATAATTTGTTTAAATTTGAGTTCTTTTTTATATAAAATCTTTAATTTTACTTTAGCAAAAAAAATTTAATAAAATTAAAATTTTTAAAAAAAAAGTCCTTAGCTAAAACAATATACATCAAAGAAGTCGCCTAGGCTTAAAACTTCTTTACCAATTAATATGTTATCTTCGTTAATAGCGATTAATTTAAAAATTGTATTTTTAACACCATAAAAATTGTCAGGCTCTTTGATTGAAAAGTAAAAGTTTTTGGTTTTTATAAAAGAAAATGTGCCATTTTTTTGTACAACTAAACGATTATAAACTTGTGCTGCAATATTGTTTTTCTTTTTTATTTTTCTCTTAAGTTTCCACAAATAATTTTCAAACTAAAATGCACTGAAGGTCTCCAGACTACCAAAATGTGAAACATCATTTGACAAATGCGTAAGACAATGAAAGTTAAAAGTAAGCATGGATTCTTCATAATACTCTGGAACATTTTCCACGAATTTAGAAATAATATTATTTGCACACCTGTTTAACTCAATGCAGTGTTTGTCGCTTAAAAGTATTCTAATACTTAAGCTTAGAAGCAGAAAATGTTTATATCTAATTGGATCTAGAGTTTTCTGCAATGCAAAAATTCCTGTGTAAAGTAAGAATGTTCGGAACTCAGTGGCTTTAAATCGTTCCAGCTCTTTGAATAAACGTGGACGTCTAGCGAATTCTTTTGGCACTTGCTTTCGAAGAGAAGTATGTGTACCATCCATCAAATGCATTTTTTCTGAATTGGCATTAGTAGATTTACTGTTTCCGCAATAAGCCCCAGCAACCCATACGTCATTTGTTTCATTAACGTTTATTAAAATTGGCCATATCTGTAGGCTCGAGCTTTTAGCTAATGGAAGCCCATCAATATTAATATTAAGTTTCAAACAATTTGCAGCTACTTCATTATGGCACAAGAAGTCTGTCAAAGCGTCGCCTGAGACCATCGCAAATTTTTGCCCCTCCCTTGGAGTTTTCTTTAATGTTCTAGCACTTAAGGGTAATCCAGGTACAATTTTTCTAAGTATCAGTCGTCAGTAGCATTATGTGTAATGTTATTTTTTATCGTCCAGTTACAAAAGTTTTGTGCTAAACTATCAGCTACAGACTCGTCACCACCGCTGCTGGTAAACGAAGAAAAAACGTCTTCGTCCTCAAATTCTTGAAAATATGAAATACTTGGTTCCTCTGCATTTTGAGGATTGTCATGGCTCTGCGTAGCACCGCGATCGTTCAACGAACTAATTTCCTCACTTTCCCGTCTTAATTTTTTTATTCGTATTCCTTATCATTGCACATAATTACTCACAAATAATTTTTGTTTTTCACAAGAAATAAACCGTTCGCTTTATATGGAATTTATTTTTTATTGTAAAACACATTTAACCACAAAGTAAAAATTAACTTAAATCGCCATTTTTAAAGTTTACGTTTATTTTTCGCTTTAGTGTTGGCAAGATTACTTTTGATTTGATTATAACATTTGATAACAATTTGACATCAAATTGTTAAAACATTTAATGTCAAATGTTTATTTTCAAATCATTATCAATTTGAATGTAAATGTTAAATCAAACAATTGAAAAACGTTTGAGAATTGTGTTTGATGTCAAATGATAAAGTCATTTCATATCAAAGGTTTGACTTCGTGTTTGTTGGGCTATCAATAAAAAATGTCATCATATCAAAAAAAAAAACTTTTAGTTTTTATATACATACATCCAGGTTTGGAATTTTTGTGACTTCAATTTTGTTAAATTCTACTTTGAAAATGCACGAGTATATAAGAACACCTGCAGGCAACTTCAAGTTGAAAAGTAAGAGTTTCGCAAAACAGAATTGCAGAATACATGAAACTGAGTACCCCTCCTCACCCCATCACTCTCACCAACCAACTCAAGAATACTTTTTATTTGTTTTTAAAATGCTTCCCTTAGCCATTATCAATCTCGTACAAAACTCCGTAAGTTGCGTGAAATTATTCAAAACTCCAGCAAAACTCTCTATATGGGCTGGCATTCCAAAAAACTGTTTTAATTGATTTTCTCAGAATTTGTTTTTTTTTACCTTAGCGGTGTTTGGAAGTGGACTTTTCAATTGCTGCAACAAAAATTGCAAGTCTGGACGATGACTTACTGCGTCATCATTTGTTTCACAAAACCAACCAAGCATTTTTTTAAAAGGATAACAATTTGTCATTATTTTTCGGGTTCAGTGTGTGTAAACAAAAAAAAAAAAAAAAAGCGTTTTAAACAAAATTGTTAAGTATTGTTAACCAGTGGCCGTATTCTGTAATTCGCTAAAGCTAATAGAGATATCGCTAAAAATCTTAAAAGTTAATTTAGCGATTTTTTGATACGAATGCAATACTGGAACGTGCATTGCTAATTTTGCCATTGCCATCGAAATATAATTCGCGGCAATTTTAGCTTTTAATTTAATCGCTAAAATTTTTCAATTTTGTATTGTCTAAGACATTTAAGCGATCGAGCTAAGCGAATTACAATATACGGCTGCAGGGCTGTATAGTCGTCAAGAAAAAGTTCTAACTCCGACCTGGTCCCTTTAAATATTTTAAGTGCGAATGCAACTCCTACTCTAACCTTGATGCTAAATGTATATGAGACTGACTGTTCCTTATTTCACTTTTAACTCTTTTTTTTAAGGCAATACCTTTTACATGGTGGTAAAGGCAATTCAGCTATTTTATCTCCATTTTTGTTTCTATTTTGTGGGTTTTATTAAGCAAGATAAGTAAACATCACTCTTCATGAAAAAGCGCTGACGCTCTTATTTAAGTAAGCTAGAAGATCTTACGCCCAACGCGCTGATTTAGGTTTGTCCGTAACAGTTAACCACAGAATACTCAAATTTGGCATTAAAAAAAAACAATGCCAGCTGTGTTCTTAAAAAAAAGAACAAAAAATACTCTGCTTTCTTCGGCTAGTGTGATGATACGTTATTTCTTTAAGAAAACTTGATGATACGTCAATTTGAGTTTTTTTAATAGCTTGGTTATTTTTAAAGGTAGAAGCAGGGTTTTCAGATTTTTTTTCACCTTGATCGCCAAAAATTTATTTTCCTAAATTTTTGGTAAAAATTATTCGCCAAAAATCGCCAAATAAAAGTTTTATATTAAAAAGAGTATACAAGTGTATTTTACCTTTATTGAAATTTTTCATATTTAGCCTTATTCTAGTATAAACACTCTATATTATAATAGACAGTTGCAAAACGCTAAACATTTGTGTTTCTGACTTGAATTCGCAAGTAGTTTGGCGACGTAAAATTGCAATACTATTCTGAAGAGAACAAGAATTTTTGTAAAAAACTATGGCAGAACGCAAGCAAAAGGCACGAGTTTCTTAACACCTTTACAGATCTGGCTTTTGCGATTTTTAAAAGTGCAATTATCATAAGAAGGCTGATTATCTTAAAAATCAAGTATGCAAAATGAATTGAGTTTTATGCCAAAAAATTCTTTTCTTAGGAGTGATTTTCTATGTGAAAAAATTTTGTATTTTTTTGAAGCAAAGGATAAATGTCTTAAAAGATGTATTCCAATTTTTGGATTTGAACTGGAATACTTAAAGTCAACTCAGTCTTCTAAATGAATAATTTTTAAAAATTACCTTCTAACCCAGATTCGTATTCGATTCTATATTATATAAAATCAGGGTTTTCAAAAATTTCAAGTAAATACATATTTATTTCTTTTTTATATTCTAAGTAAGGCTTAAAAGAAAATTATGATTTTATTTCGTATTTATTTATTTATTTTAAAAATGCCATTTCATGTGAACGATATAGTTTTAAAAGTTTATTTTGCAAAATAAGTTTTTCGGTAAAGATCAGGTTATTGATAACTTCTGATAAGGAAAATGTGCGAAAATTTAAGATTTCTTAGCAAACAATTTTTTATTGTTTTCAATTTAATGTATCTGGCAATATTATCAATTTATCACCTAAAACAACCGCATTCGTATTGCGATTTTAAAATTTGTTAAAAATTACAAGAAAAATCTTAGCCAGTACTCAAAATTTGTTCATAAAAATATGAATAAAGAGATAAAACCAGGGCTGTGGAGTCGTCCGAAAAAAGTACTTACTCCGACTCCGACTCCAAATGCTGAAATTTTTTAAGTGCTACTCCGACTCCTACTATAATCTTGATGCTAAATGTACATGAGACTCAGTGATGTTAACTTTTATTTTTTCATTACCGTACGGCCTTCTAAAAATTAGAGTTTTTGAGAAGCAATTACCGTACGCAAACATTAATCTGCTGTTTCCAAATGACAGGCGATTGATTATGTAGCAAAATTTATCAGGGGTGTGCTGGAAATCGCAAACGCATAACGCAAGAATTTGGAAGTTGTTTTTAATTAACTTTAAGCCTAATTCTTACAATTTTTGGTTTAAAATCCTGTTTAATAGGAAAATATTTGTCATAAAATTGTTTTATTTCAAAAATCTTATTTAAAAACGACTTTTAAAATTCTTGCGTTTTACGTTTGCGATTTTCAGCACACCCCTGCATATGAAAAGCACTGAGTCCATCGCCTGTCATTTGGAAACAGCACATACATAAGAGTAGTATTCATACACCATATATCTAAATTTTAAATGTGTTTTAAGAAGATAATTTTTAATTTGGAAATTTTTTTTAAATTTTTTATGCCGAAAAACTTTGGAGTCGGAGTCGCGAGTTTTTGTGGGTACTACGACTCCGAATCCGGCACAAAAACATCAACTCCGACTCTTCAACTCCGCCTCCGACTCCACAGCCCTGGATAAAACGCGTTTTAGAAATCGCCAATTTTTTTTAATTTCACCAAAAAATCGCATGTCCCCAAACACAAAACTCCGTCGCCAATTAGGTTTATAAATCGCCACGTTTGGCGAAAATTCGCCACATCTGACATGTGCTATTAAATTATTTCATCCATATACATACATAGAACTTATAGTTTAGAAAAATCAAAAATTAGAATTCCCGCCAGACAAGATAAGATTTAGGAATTTAAAAAAAAAAAATAATTTTGCTTTAAAAATCTTGACTAACAGCAGTTTATTTGAGAAGGATAACCAAAGTAAACGCAAAGAATTGCTCTATTGTACCGCTCTTTTGCAGCGCAGTTTGTGAGACTTAACGGATTTTTGTTTTCATACAGAGCATAAAACTCACTTAATGCTAAAAAAAAATCCAACTTGCAACTGTGTTATTGAAAATATTAAAGAAATCTTCGACCGAATTTTAATGCCGGTTCACAAACACGTCAAGTTTGTCTCGTCAAGTCTTAAGCATTTATGAGCGAAGGGAACAGAGAATGCCATATCTTTTCCCCCGCTTCTAAAAACTTCTGAATTGACGAGTCAAACTTGACGTGTGTGAACCGGCACTTAATGAAATAATATACATACATTATAAAACGGATACATAAATAATTTTTGGTATTTTGTTGGTTATTTTCTAAAATATAAATTTCATTGAGGCTAATGTTGTGAAAAGAAGAGCTTAAATATTGCGATATGTCATATTCTTGTAAAATGTTTTCTTTTTTAAAGATAGTCATTGGCAAACAAATTACATTTTAATAAATGAGCTTGAAGGCAAACTTTGAGGGGCGGACGCCCCACACTGGTTGAAGTTCATAGAACGAGCGGCAAAAACTGGAAGAAGTTGTCGAAGGATACTGAAACTTGGCACATAGGCAGTTTTTGTCTGAATCAAGAAAAAAATGGAAAAATCAAAATGATCCGCCCACTTTTACGCCCACCTCCAATACAAAGTGAAAATTAAATTTTCACAAAAAATATAAATTATACATATGTAATTGTAGAGAGGGCTCCTGAAAATATAAACCTGATCCGCCCACCTCCAATATGACTACATAAAATGCAATATTTTCCTTGTTAGCAAAGCTACCCTACAAGAAATGCATAACCAAAACAAAAAAAATTACTATTTCTATAACACTATATTGGTCAACACTACCGGTCATATAACTAGTAAAATGACCGGTAGTCTTCTTGTAGGGTAGATTGCTTAAAACATCTACGCAGGTTAAATTTTCGTGTTTTTTATTTGATTAAAATATAAATAAAATGCAGCAACAGTCACGCCCATATGCAATGGAAATTTCTGTAAATAAATAATAGTAAATATTAAAAAAACAAATTTTAAAAAAATAAAGTAATCGGTGCACCTTTATTAACATAACACATTTTTTACTTCATCAGAAAATACATACATACATACATATATCAATATTCGGAACAAGTCCAGTTTACCAACGCAGCTCCAAATAAAAAAAAGTACATAGGGTAATAGAAAATCGAAAAATAAGAAGAAAAAATGAAATGGCAAAATTCTCGGCAACGCATAGTTTCCGAGTTATGGACCTCTGAAGTTTTCATATAAATTTGCGATTTCCCTGTACATTTCTGAACGTATATGGCCAATATTGGTTGAAAGCATTTGAACAGATCTTTCTGGAAATGCAAAATTTATTTAAAACTTTTTAACTCTTTAGCTCCTAATTTAGTTTTAACAAAATATATATCAAAATGTTACGGAAGTGCACTAGGTAATAAAAATATAATCAATCAAATCCCATCTTCTCTAAATAAATCTTCTCTGCATAGCCGGCCTTCTGCCGGGCGCAAGGATTTTATCCTCTATGGTATAACAACACCGGCTTCGCTAAATTTTGCTGCCTTGTTTTTCTATTTTAAATGTTATGTAAATTGTTCTTAACAATCATTTCACCTTCCACATACTTCGAAGACCCGGAAATGATATCGCAAGAGCCGCCTTGGAATGGAATCCCCAAGGACATCGTAGACCCAGTCGCCCTCGTAACACCTGGCAACGTACCTTATTGAAAGAATGCCAAATGTCAAATAAATCATGGAGTCAAATAAAATTCCTCGCTAATAACCGTCATGAATGGAGAAGATTCGTTGGTGCCCTATGTTCTACTACATGAACTTTCTTTTAATTAATTTACAATCCTTGTGTATAATTATTATGAATAAAGGCAATAAAAAAAAATTCACCTGGCAACAGCACATTCATTTTCCGTTTTTTATCCTTTTTGATAATTTTTTTCATTATTTTCCATTTCAGGAAGGGGACAGATTTGTTATCCCATTAACTTTTAAAATTAACATGGTGATAGAAAGTAACTGGAAGAGGAAAACCGCACAAAAAAAATAAAAAGGTGCGGAAAATGTATACAAATATACATAAAAAAAACACAAGACCCTCAACACCAAGCAGCAACGCAAAATCGACCCCAGATAGCAAAACGGGAAAATTCACCCCAGCAAGAACCACTCCAAGAAGCAAATAAGCGACATCCTGTCCAGCAAAAGCTGGTTAAACAAAAACCGCAACAGCGACACCAGAAGCAATCGCTCTAACAATCGGTTCCCACGACAATCGAACGAACACCGTCAAAGGATTGCCAACTCCGTAATACCTGGTCCACAGGTATCGCTACCACACCCACAACAAAAACAACAACAAAATTGAGACCCAAAAAAAACATTTTTTCCCCATTTTTCCTATTTAAATTTTATTGGAGAAGGGAAAAAACTCCCGGGGAATAAACAAAAAATCAAGGGCCTAATTGTTAAAATTCGTGAAATCTGTAAAGAACAACAGGAAAAAATCGCTTCTATCGTGAACATGGCTAAAATTCGCGGAAAACTAAAATGTATTTGTATATGTATTTATTTATGAAAATGTTGAAATGGAATTGTTAATTTCTATTATAAAATCTACGTATGTTATGGGTTTTAAATATTGGCGGCCTAATTTATAAAAAATAAAACAGGTTAATAAAGAGTTGATAAATTGGATTTTCATACAAAATCTGTTTCATAAACCCTTTATTAAGATGTTTTATTTTTTATAAATAAGGCAGTGGCTATATACGTTCAAAAATGTAGTGGGAAATCGCAAATTTATATGAAAACTTCAGAGGTCCATAACTCGGAAACTATGCGTTTTCGAGAATTTTACTATGTTCTTTTTTTTTATTTTGAGCTACGTTGGTAAACTGGACTTAAGCCCAATATTCTTTTCACAATCTTATAAAAGATCAAAATTTCATAATAAGATACATAACTGAAGATTGTCCATATGTATTATAATAACCCGCTTGTTCGTGTTACTAGTGCCGAACTATCAATTTGTCTATACATTAGGAACCAGCACTAGTTATTGTCCAATCTACTTTACATGTATTAGACTGGTGAATTTAACATGGAGTTGTCATACGAAGGGTATAATTGTCTACCCATTGCATTACTTTTCTCGGGTTATTTCACTAGTGAAAGCCGCAATATGAATTTAATGGTATTTTCTAACCAGCTAAATAGCTAGTGAAATTGGGAATATGAATGAAAAAGGAAAAAACATGTTTTCTGAAAATTATATACTTCATATTTTATTAAATTAAATTGAAATTAATATTAAAAATCAGTTCATTTAAAGAAAGTTTACAAATTTTTTTGAGACAACTTAACACAATGACGACCTTTTTCGCAAATTTTCACAAAACGAATGACGAAATAAAATATCAAAGAGGAGCGTGCAACAGCTGTTTCAAAACAGTGTGGACAACTGTCGCTTTTATGCATTACTTAGAGATAGTGAAATTACTAGTGTAGGCTTGCTGCTTATATAACTATTTGCAAAGCGACAATTGCTATTTGCCGAACAAGCGGGAATTTTCTTCTTTTTGTCACTTCATAAACAATAAATGAATTAGCTATAATCACTTAATTACAACTAATAATCACAGTAAGAAATTAAAAAAAAAAACTAATAACCTATACTCACAAAAACAATGCAAATTATAATCACAGCTGAAAAAATATATTGAACTTTCAACAACAACAAAAACAGGATCAGTAAAATAAATACAAAATAAAAAAAACTGTTATTGCATGTGCAATTAGGGATGGGCAAATTGAAAAAATACATCGATATACATATGTATATCGTGTCGATATTTTTTAATTGAATCGATATTTATTAATTAAAAATCAGCGCATTTAGCAGAAATTATTACAAAATTTAATATACATACTTTTGTACGTTAGGATTGTTACAATGTATATGGTAAATTTTTTTCGGGGCCATCTTTTGGGGCACCCTCTGTGCTATGTGCCAATTGCCTAGAAAATCCGATTGACAAAATTTCAGCCTAATCGGATAACGTCAACACGTGTCTCATGGTGCATAAATTAGGGAAAAACTGCGATTTTTCACTTAAATTCGTATTAATGAGACACGTGTTAGCGTTATCCGATTAGGCTGAAACTTTGTCAATCGCATTTCCTATTATATTCTCACCCATTAGGGGTAAATACAACATTGATTTCTTGCAACGACCCTAATGTACATACATATTTATGTGCAAACATATTATATGTATGTATGTAATTCCATTGTTACTTTTTATTGTTTCTTTTATTTAAAAAATTCAATAAAAACTAAAATTCAATTAAAACAAAAACAAAAGGGAAGAATACAAACAAACCAAAAAAAAAACTTATAAAAAAACTTAAAAATTTGTTTTTTTTATAAAAACGGCTAAGATTTTGAGTTTTTTTTTTTTTGAAGACTTCGAACGAATTCGATAGTCGTATTTCAATATTGATACATCGAAATATAGGTGTCGATTTCGATTTTTTTTAAATATCGATATTTTTGCCCATTTCTATGCGCAATACCATGCTTGTGAAGAAAATGGTCCAAGCTTTTTTTAGTTTTTAATACCGGAATTGCTTGGAGGCAAAAAATGGGCAGCTAAATTATTTAAAATCTTTAGCTAAGACTTCAAGCTTTAATTTGATATAAGTCTCGGGATAGAGGTCGTTGGAGATTGATATATACAAGCCATAGAAGTTGAAAAAATAAATATTATTGGACAATTTATAGAAGTAAAAATTTTTTTTTTTCATTTTAAAAATTTTTTTTATTTGCATAGATATCATTTAAAACATCCAATTTTATAAAAAAAATATGCATTATGGTGTCATTACAATAGTACAGTGTAAATTCGATAATACGGACTCCACTAATCCGGAATATTCGGTAATCCGGAGAGAATTTTCCAGCTCATTACGTATTCTATAATCCGGATTGATTGCAACTTTATAGTCCGGATTGCATAACAGCCGTTTTTATTTATATTTTTATTTAAATCACAGTATGCTTTGAAAAATACAGATAGAATCAAGGCGAAGTCATAAAGGAGACATTTTCGAGTCATCTGTTTACTGTTTATTTCCTTGTGTGTATACTGAATGTCAAGCGTTGTTTACATTTAATGAAAAAAATTTATTAAAATTTAAAATTCAATAAAAATATAAATTCTTGAAAACCCCCTATTTAAATGTTTTAAAACAAAAAAGTGAACATAAAATTTAAACACAATGGCCCATATTCATAGTCAAAATAAAGCCGACTTTAAGTTAAAACTGGCTTTAAATGGATGTCAACACCATTGTTCTAAAGTATACTTTAGAAAAAGTCGACTTTATTTTTGACTATGAATATCGGCCAAGGATTTTAAAAGGCGTAAAGAATAAGTGGAGCCACAATAAATTTGCAAGACAGGAATAAAAATTACCTTCTAAAGCAATTGTGTACATTTTATAAACAAATAATTTTGACATTCACTCTAAATTTTTACAAAAACAAAATACATAGTATGTTTTCAAAAAAAGGGATAGCTAGCATAGCTCTATCTCATGTAGGAGTAGAAAAACTCTTAATTCTTAATGAATTACGTGATTAAGCCTTAGAAAGAAGTTTAACAAGTTCGCGACAAACAACCGTATTCGATTACTTTGTCAAACGAAATTAATATTATTTATTGTTAAGCATGTCGCATCTTGTATGGGATTTTTTTTTTTTAAATTTAAATGTTTGCGCTACTTTAAATATGAGGTTTGGTGTAAGAAATCAAGTCCTAATTTTTCAGCTCAATCCGACGGTGCCTAGTCGTGCCAAGTGGGGCCCAAAGTTCCCCATATGATGAAAAAAACATCTATTCAATCAGATACTAGTTGAAAAGCCGGTCCCAAAGACAGAAAATCAAAAATCTGGCTTCGTTACGATCTTCCGCAGAGAAAGTACTTTAAGTATGCCAAATGTCATATGCTTCATATGTCATCCGATGGCTTCAGAAAGTTGCGGAAATAATAGGACATACATACAAACATCCGCAAATACTAAGAAATTATATATTGTATAGATAGATTAAAGTATCTGCTAATTAATATTTTAGTATGATACGAACTAACGATTTTTAACCTAATTCAGGTACGCTGAATCCAGTGGTGCTAGCCGTTTTTTTTAAGGTTAGCTCTGGTTTTTGAGATATACCGTTATTTCGAAAATGAAGGATGCACATACACATGCACATGTTCGGGTTACTCAAAAACGCTTTAGCTTATTGAAAAAACTAAAAAAATCCGAAACTCCGCAATAAAATTTACTTTACCCAATAATTTTGCGAAGCACTAAAGGTACATTAAAAAAAATAAGCGCTTCAACAGATTTGCCAAAAATTGGAAACACATTGAAGCTAGCACCTTCAAAAGTGGAATTTTGGACGAAGAAGTGGTACGAATTTTAACAACATCGCACTTAGATTTTTTGAAAAATTTTTGTATAAATGCGTAAAAATTCCATTACGTGCGTGCAGATTATAAAGAGTTGCTTGAGTTAACACTCCATTTTATTGGGGAGCGGGTACCAGATTTTTCACAATTTCGTTTGCCTGGTGCAACATCGCATGCACGATTCATGTCAAAGTGCATTTATTGTTACAAAATATTTCTATTTCGCGAACAGTTCAAATTGACAGCAGCAGAATTGAAAAGTCTTCGTAGCATTTGCTTGTTTTTGACTATAATATATGTACCTTATTGGTTCCGATGTGTGAATGCTATAGAAGCGCCAAAACTGGATCTTGATTTCATTCAAAACGTTGTATCTTATTTTGATAAAGAAGTTTCGACTGCATTGTTGCAAAAAATAAGAAAGCATTTGTGGTATTTGACAGAAGAAACAGTTGGCCTTGCATTTTTTGATGAAAGCGTGCCGTTGGAAAAAAAAAGATGATGGTCCAAAAACTCGACATCGGCAATGACATACATGGAAATTATGAAAAAATTTCGAAAAGGAATGTTGTCAATATAGATGAAATTTTCTCTTACGTGTCAAGAGATATATCCGATTTTGTTTCTCCACTGACAAAGAATTTTTTTCCCGATTAGCCATAGATCCAACATTTTTAGAATCGGAACCTTCTCAATGGCAGCAGAGGGATGATTACTGCGCTGGAAAAGCTGTCTGTCAACATTTGAACGTTGTAAATGATGCGGCAGAAAGAGCAATTAAACTCATCACGGATTACAATAAATCGTTAACATGCGATGAGACAGATAAGCAGTACCTACTCCAAGTTGTTGAGCACTATCGTCATTTATATCCGTCCCACAACAAATCTTCTCTTTTAAAATAATCAACTTAATAAAAACATTCAAATAAATTTATAAATTTTTTTTTTTAAATTATTGTAGAAGCCTAGCTGCACTTTCCAATTTTTAATGAATTTTTTAAAAATAAAAATTTCGAAATTTCAAAAAAAAATTATGTTTCTAAAACGACTGCGCATATAAGAAAATAGTTTTACCTTTCTAAAAGTAAATTTTATTGCGGAATTTCGGATTTTTTTTCAATAAGCTAAACCGTTTTTGAGTAACCCGAACATATGTTGTGCAGCCTCCTTCATTTTTGAAATAACGGTATATCACGAAAACCAGAGCTAACCTAAAAAAAACGGCTAGCACCACTGGATTCAGCGTACCTGAATAAGGTTAAAAATCTTTCGTTCGTATCATACTAAAATATTAATTAGCAGATACTTTAATCTATCTATACAATATATAATTTCTTAGTATTTGCGGATGTTTGTATGTATGTCCTATTATTTCCGCAACTTTCTGAAGCCATCGGATGACATATGAAGCTGAAATTTGGCATACTTAAAGTACTTTCTCTGCGGAAGATCGTAACGAAGCCAGATTTTTGATGTTCTGTCTTTGGGACCGGCTTTTCAACTAGTATCTGATTGAATAGATGTTTTTTTCATCATATGGGGAACTTTGGTCCCCACTTGGCACGACTAGGCACCGTCGGATCGAGCTGAAAAATTAGGACATGATTTCTTACACCAAACCTCATATTTTAAGTAGCGCAAACAATTAAATTTAAAAAAAAAAAATTGCGACCAGTCTAATGTACATATGTATGTAAATGGGTATTTTTATATTTTAACTGAACTGCACAAATTAATATTTATGGTTTTATGCTATGAATTATTATAATTTTTAATAAATACATACATTCGCTAATCCGGAATATTCGCTAATCCGGATTGTGGTCTGCAATCAAATATCCGGATTATCGAATTTTTACTGTATCCGGATTATCGAATTTTTACTGTATTTTTAAAACATGAAGCGATAAAAAGTAGCATATATGTACATATAATAAGGTCATTTCAAACGCATTCACTTTGGTCAACTTTGAATGTCTCTGGACAAAAAAGTAATAAAGATATAAGCCTAATATTTTGGGTACACGATAATTAGAGGGTTTATTACAAACTGTGGAAAAAACAGGTAGATCAGCAGACATGAAAAAAATGACTTAATGCTGCTCTTAAACCAGGGTAAGCCCCCCATAAAACACAGCTAGCGCTATGAAATTTGTTTGTTTGAAATTTCTTTAAATAAAACTGAACCGATTTGGTGGGAGAGAAAATAAAAAATCAAAAAAAAAAATTCTCCATACAACTAATGGCCACGCTATTGTTCATATGTATGTACAAGCTTTTGTAATTATTTTACGTCAGTTTACTGACATTTGTTGTTTGAAAATTTGTTAACAAGTAAAATTGCGACAAAAGCGAAAAAAGTTTTACGAAAACACATTCATTTATCTTAATATTTTCTTTAATCGTGACATCAAAAAAAAAATCTAAAACGTGTGGGAAAATTTAGTAAGATATATTTTTAGAATTTATTATAAATCTTTTCTATGTGTGACAAGCACAGATACAAATAGTCGTCTCTGAAACGTCGACATTATGAGTCAATTATTTTTCTCATCATTAACACATTAAAACTTCTTTCCAAGAACTATTAATCAATCCATATAAATGTATGTATTAAAATAAATACTCTTTTGTTTGTATCTTTGTTCAAAAAAGACTCCAAAACATCTGAACTGATTGTACTAAAATGTTCGCAGCATTTTCCAGATTTGCCAGTTTGGTGAAGTGTGCGTGGCACTTTCCATACAAAAGTAATATAGTTTTTAGTATATCTGAAGAACGGTGAATCTTTCCAAATTTGGAACAAATGTCATAGTTATCAATTCTCAACATCTGTCACAAAGTAGGCTTCATTGAAAAATGGGCTAAGCAATATAAACTTTTTAAACATCTGCCAATAAGTGGGCTGGCCTAGAGAACCTTTCATGCAAAGACAGTGTAGATAACTATATCCGTGGCATTTTGACAAAACATCTTAAGTAGAAATAATAAAGCAAAAAAGTTTTAAAATAAAACTCGGTGAGAAAATCATTTTTATCAAATAATAAAATAAACCAAAATTAAAGCAAAATTTCGTTAATAATACAAAATTTTAAAAAACGGAAACTAAAATTTTTTCAATGAAAATTCGTATGATTAACAACATTTTTTTTTTAACTTTTAAAATTTGACTTAAGATGTTTTGTCAAAATGCCACAAAACGCTATCTGGAGAAGGCTAAGAGTTAAAGTATTAAAATCTTGTTCAAAAAGGTTATAAATACACAAAATCTGTCAAAACCTAGGCTCAATTGTAAAGATGGCCTTGGCACCTCCCATACTAAGATAATATTAATTACTGTATACCTGAAGAACGATTACATTAAAAACTTTCATTTTTGGAACAAATAGTTTTGTTTTCTATATCTAACCCTGCGGCCACACGATCAAGTTGTTCTTGATAGTCTCTTACATATATGTACTGCTTGTCAAAATTTACATAAATTGAAAGCTGCGACGTAGGCAGCACTCAATTTGAAAGCAATTAACTTTAAAGATGTCATCAATAATACAATTTAAAAAGACAAACATGTAATCAGCTGTTAAATTGAGAGTAAAATTGCCAAACAACTGGAATGGTGAAATTGAAAGCAATCTCGTGTATTGCAAATTTAATGGAATTGAAAGGCAAAACTTGATCGTGTGGCCACCAAGTAACAGTGAGCCGGGTTGGAGTAGTGGCGATGCAGTATCCAATTCCGTCTTTACCATAAGGGCACACGGGGCCCGTGGCCAGAGCCCCGACATCATGGGGGCCCGAAAGGCCGACATATTCAATTACACGAAAGAAAGAAGTTAAATATTTTGTATTTTTCTAGTGATTTTCAGCAATTTTTTTTGTTAATTTCAAAAACAAAAAGGAATAGAAAAAAATTAACCGAAACTTAAATATTAACAAATACTAAAAAAATGTATTTTGGCGATTTTTCAACTGTATTTGGCGATACAAACAAAAAAACTGGCAACCCTGACTGGTGCAGATATTTATTTATTTAATTTAAGTCTATGGACAAATTCCTTACAGACTATCTTAATGTATTAACATAATAATTTATTTTTTTAAGCAAAGAAAGAACAATTAGTAAGAACATTATTGATTTAAATATAATATGATATTGCTTTTTATGATATTTATGTTCAGAGAATAGTCGATAAAGTTATACATTTCATTGAAACAGCTGCATAATTTTCTTATTGGATCTGACATCGCAAAGTTTGTTAGGCATGTCCTGACATATAGAGGGTTGAAAAAACGAAGTGAACGTTGAGGAATATTAAAAGTAACGTTACTCAATAAAAATTCGGAATGTGTACTACCATTTATAAGATTAAACATAAAAGATATATTTAGCATCATTCGCCGGCTTTTTAACGTTGGTAAATTTATTTCAGCTAGTCTTGTTGAATATGAAGGTAATACCAGGCATCCTCTATAATCACTTCTTAAGCACAGATAGTAATTGTTTACATTCACCCCTATCGTGAATAACAAGTGGAATTTTTGTTCCCATGAAATTTTCATTCCCCTCGAAGGGAAAAAAGCAATCATGAATCTCATGTGAAAAATTTTTCACGCTATCAGTTCCAGTGAATGTAGCAAAAAAGAAGAAAGATTAGGAAATATTAAAAATCAATGAAATTTATGTTCAAAAATATTTACGTATATATTTTAAAGAAAAGTGAAAATAATAAAGCTAAATGATTAGTATTGGTGGGATAGGTTGATTGCAACGTTAGTTTTTTGCACTTTTTAAATTTTATGTAGTAAAATATTTCCCAAAATTCTGCCACCACGTCTTTCGAAAGCTTTACAAATCCGCCGGCAATCAACCTCTTGTTTTGCATTTTGTTGACCAATAAATCGGTTGGTGCCTTATTAAAGGAAATAAACCTTAATATTCGATTTATAGGAGAAACTCCTTACATACATGTTCTGTTCCCTAGCAAAAATAAAGTGAGAAAAACTAAGGGAAATGTGAACAAATTACGAGGGAAAAAACTTATCACGATAAGGGAAATTTGTTCACGTGAACCTTTTTTCACGTTATTATTCTCTTTTGAATGACCTTTTTTTCATGGGAGTTTTTCATGATCGCAAATATGTGAAAAGGGGAAAAATTACGAGGGAAAAATTATTCACGATAGGGGTGATTGTGTATATTTAAGGGATTCCCCGTGTAAGGCGTGTAGGTGTTTAATGTGAATTATTGAACTTATTTAAAAGAAGTTTTTATTAGTTTGACGGCTTAGTTGTAAACAACTTGTCTATATTGTTTTATAATTAATTTAATTACATATGTCGAAAATAACATATTTAAGTGGTTCACAAAAAAGAAAAAAAGTTCTAGCCCAAAAAGAAATAGCCGAAAAACTTCCTAAAGTCACTTAATTTTTAAGGTTCCAGATGTAGAGACAGTAACAGGTACATTAGATGCTGAATCCTTTTGGATTAAAAAAGGGCCAGAATTTTTTCAAAATAAAGAGTGTGACTTCTCCAAAACTTCTAAAATTTTTCCAGATTCAAGCAGTAAAACAAAAACTAGATACTTGACTAAAAACTTAAGAAAGAAAATGGCTCCTATTTTTACCGTCAAAGAACTCTGTATACTGTTATTGCTGCCGTCTATTTAATACTACTACTGATACTGGTCATAATTTGAGTTCTCCAAATGGATATAACGACTGGAAACATATAAGTAATTTATTAATGGAGCATGAGAACAGGGGCCTAATTCTGGCAGTCGTGATCGAGTACTTTCTCCATTCGAAAGCAATTTTATTTCAGTCGATACTTTACGAATCGAAATTATTTTTTCAGTATTGTGAAACTCAAATGAATGCTTTATAACACTGAAAAAATAATTCCGATTTGTTCAGTATTGACTGAAATAATAAGATAATAAATAGCTTTCCAATCGAGAAATTACTCGATCACGACTGCCAGAATCAGGCGCCAGTTTACAACACAGGGAATCAATGATGGAATATGTCGCAAGAAGCAAAACTACTGGGCGAATTGACAGCTAGTTTTTGTCCCAATATAATACACAAGTCAATTATTGGAAGAATGTACTTAAAAGAATTGTTGCAGTAGTGAAATTTTTTGCTTCCAGAGGACTTGTTTTTCGTGGTGATAATGAAATATTAGGGTCTCAAAATAACGGAAATTATTTGGGATGCTTAGAACTAATTAGTGAATTTGATTCTTTTCTTGCTGATCACATGCGAAACTGCGGAAATATTGGAAAAGGAAAAACATAATATTGTTCTGCAAATATTTGTAATGAAAATAAGCGATTGTTAATGAGCTTAAAGCTGCAAAATACTACTCTATTAGTTTGGATTCTACACCAGATCTTTCACATGTTGACCAACTCACCTTTATCGTTAGATAGGCCAAAGACGGAGAGCCTATTGAGAGATTTTTGCAATTTTTGCCTATGGATGAACATAATGCTCAATACATAGCAGGTTCCATTTTAAACTTTACTGAAAGTCTTGATATTCCTATAAAAGATTGCCGAGGGCAGAGTTACGATAATGCATCAAATATGGCAGTAAAGTATTCTGGTGTTCAGGCAAGAATATAAGAAAAATGTGAATTTGCCATTTTTGTTCCACATTTTTGCGGCACATTCATTAAATTTGGTAGGTGTTGAAGCTGTTCAATGTGTTTCAGATGCAGTATCCTACTTCCAATTTGTCCAAAAATTATTTAATTTTTTCTCGGCTTCGACCAAACGATGGAAAATTATGACAGCGAATTGGGGAACAAATAAAGTTTTGAAGTCTCTCCCGGAAACTAGATCATCTGCACGTGCTAATGCTATTAATGCTTTGAAAAATGGTAATTTTCATATATCGAAGCATTAACATCAATTACAAATGACATCAATCAACCAGCAGAAACAAGAAACGAAGCTCAAGGCCTAGCCAAAATAATGTAAAAATTTGAGACTATGATTCTAACGGAGATTTGGGATGATCTTTTAGGAGTTATAAACAAAACAAGCATAAGCTTACGCATCTTTATTCGGTTATGTCAGTAACGCACGCGATAATTTCGATCAGTACGAATCGGCCGCTAAAGAAAAAAAGCCCAATGGTGACTATAAAGATATGTTTGAAAGAAAAAAAATTCGCAGCAAACGTCTTACTTTTTATGACGGATCAGCGGAGACTGTACAGTTAATTGGCAAACAAAAGTTCCGCGTATAAACGTTTATTCCCATAATTGACACATTACATGTTCATTTAAAAAGCGTTCTGCAGCATACCAAGAAATTTATGAAATTTTTAGTTTAGAATTTGACGAATTCTACCACAAAGACATTAATGCTAAGGAGTTCATATCAGAATATTTTCATTTAAGGCAGTACCTCAAGAACAGCAACGTAATCATCGGATTTAAGTATCTCAGCTTTACATAACCTAATAAAGTCCGATAAGTTAGAAGAAACTTTTCCAAATATTGAAGTTGCTACAAGAATATTTCTTTGTTTAATGATCACTAATTGTAGCGGAGAGCGTTTATTTTCTCGGCTAAAGAGAATAAAAAATGAATTACGAACGTCTATGTTGCAAGAACGCCTAACTAACTTGTCAATTATGTGCATTGAAAGTGATATCCTTCAAAAAATTGATTTTGAGGATATAATAGAAGATTTTGCAGCACAGAAACCCCGAAAAAAAACCTTTAGCGTAGCCAATTTATATCAGAACATAAATACCTAGGTTATATTTCTTATAACATTAAATAACATGTATTAAATTTGTATTAAACATAATAAATTTAAAATCATAACAAAAAATTCTTGTCATGAGGTTGTTTTTACTCTCCAGTGGGGCCCCAAATTATTTTGTGCCCAGGGGCCCCGACATGCCTTAAGACGGCCCTGGCAGTATCAGTGATGCCAGAAGTACAGATTTAGCTGCATTTTGCAGCTAAATTGCCATTTGTTCTTGTGGTTTTGGTAGCAAAATTGTATCTTAAGTGTATGTAATTAATTAAAACACACAAGTATTCAAATAATCTATAACGTTTGCCATTTATTTTAAGATTTATATGATTGCGCTATAAGATAAGATTAACCACTTTGAAGATTCATTTGAGAACTTCATAATTTTAATAAAAGTAAAAAAATATTTATAATGAAAATATGTTATTATAAAGGAACAATAAGAACATTCCGGTACATTTTTATCTGTTTATTCAGATTACAAATTAGAAAACACATACATTTATAAACTTAAATACACGTAATTTATATCAGTGCAATAGCCTCGGCTTACAAAACCATGATTTATTTAAATTTCACTGCATTGATGAAATTGATGATTTATATAGCATGAAAGCAATTAAGTCAAATGCCATTGGGTGTGAAGTCAAAAATCCAAAATTCCTTAAGACACTACTGCCAGAAATCCTACCATACTTAACTCACTTAATAAACACAATTATTTTTCCTTCACGCTGGAAATATATAAAAATAATACCAGTACCAAAGACAAACTCTGTGTTGAGACCAATTGCTATACTTTCATATCTCTCTAAAATTTTTTAAAAAATTCTCCATAAGCAAATGTGCAAATACCTGGAAAGAAATAAACTTGTTAATGAGAAGCAATCTGGATTTCGTCAAAAACACAGTTGTGTATCTGCGCTCATTGATGTCTCCGAAGATATTCGCAGTGATATAGATAATGGAATGGTAACGATGTTGGTTCTTCTAGATCACTCAAAGGCGTTTGACACAGTTGATCATTTTCTGCTTTGTAAGAAACTAAGACAACAGTTTAATTTTATCCAGCGGTTAAAACACCATCATACTTGTACAACAGGTTGCAATTTGTAAGATCGAACCGCGGGTGTAAACTGACAAGTATTAGATACAAGTGTCAGGTTTCAGAGCGGAAGTTTTTCATTAATGCTATCCGTTTGTGGAACAGACTGCCAAGCAGAATTCAAATAATCAGCAATGCGAATATTTTTAAAAATTAAATTATTAAACTGTTTTCTTAATATTAATATTTTTCAATCTCTTTATGTTTTAAAATTTTTTTTTATGCATGTTTTTAAATTAGTCATAAATGTTATTGTAATTCATTTATTATTATTTAATTTTTTTCAACACTTTTGTTAGTTGTTTTATATAAAAAAAATAAGTACCATGTTATAAACAATTTATTGTATAACTACCTGTTATCCCTACTATAATCTTATTTATTTTCATCATTTAAATCCTTTCTATTTTTTATTTATATTAAAAAAAAATTTATATTAACAGTGCTGGATACTATCGATATTTATCGATAGTTCAGATTTCACTATCGATATTACTATCGATTGTATATTTGTTCTTGAGCATGAAAACTTTAACTAGTTTTTTATCAGGCTACAGTTCGTTGTTTTTATCATTTTATTGAACGCATGAGACGTACAGTCATGGACATTAAATTAGCACAAAATCCCTGTAAATTTTGATCGTGTTTTTTTCTGTACTGTACGGTCTGTACTGTTGCATAACAACATCTAGCTTCTGTTTAACAAAAAATATAACCGATATTTTTATTTTTTTTATTGCTGATGTTTGTCATTAGTAAAATTCGGCTTGGACAGCATATTAGCACAACGTGCATCAAAGTGTTGTAAAAGTTTTTTTTTCGCGTAATATCTTTCTTGCGTTAAATTCTTCGAATTTTGTGTCGTTTAACCTAATTGCTGCAAAAAATGGGACGCCGAAAAGGTTGCACGCCGGAGGAGCAGCGCATTATCGTCAACCTGTGGAATGACGGAAAAAAGTCAGCTGAAATTGCTGAAATTTTGCATCGCTCCCCAAAAATGGTTTATAATGTGATTATTTCCTTGAAAACAAACTCAATTAATGCCATATAAAACAAAAAACAGAAGCCACGTGTCAAAAAAACAACTCAAGTAGTGGACCGTGCTATTGTTCGGAAATCGAAGATGGACCCTTTCATGTCCTCACGCGATATTGCGAACGAAATAAACTTTCAATTTGGGTTTAATTTATCAGACAGGCTAATACGACGACGTCTGAATGACGCTCAGCTGTTTGGACGCGCAAGCCAGAAGAAGCCACTTCTATCAAAAAAAATATAGCCAAGCGTTTATTGTTTGCTCGTACCCACAAGTATAAAGACCTCTCATTCTGGAAAAAAAACTTTGGAGTGATGAAACGAAGGTCAATCGTATGGGACCGGATGGTAGAGTGTTTGTTCATCGACCAAAACGCCAGGAATTGCATCCACGCTACACTCAGAAGACCGTGAAGCATGATGGAGGAAGTATAATGGTTTGGGGATCATTTTCATGGCATGGTGTGGGCCCGATTGTGAAAATTAATGGCAAAATGGACCGTTATCAGTATTTGGACATTCTTAAGAACCAAATGGAACCTTATGCTTTTGAACACATGCCAGTTTCATTCACATTTATGCACGATAATGACCCCAAACACACGTCGAAGCTTGTAAAAGATTGGTTTTCTAAAGAACACTGGCCGGCTCAAAGTCCCTCTGGCATGATGTTAAAATATCGATTGCTCGCCAAAAGTACAAAAACATGGATGATTTGTGGACTGGAATACAGACTCGATTCCCATAGAGCACAGCCAAAGCATGTCCCGTAGATGCCACGCGGTGCTTGAAAATAAAGGCTACACTACAAAATATTAATCAAGTTAACTAAAAACATTATTTTTTTTATTATTTATTAAAATCGATTATTTTTATTTCAGAAATTTTAACTTGTGCTATTTTACTTTCCAGCTAAAATCTGGCCTATAATATGTTGCCGGCCTTAATGAGCCCACGATTGGCAATTTCGTCCCAGTTTTTGTTTTTTTTTTTATCATGAATAATATAAATTTCAAGTTTTTAAGTTAACAGATTTTGTAACCAGAACTTAAGTACAATAAAAAATATTATTGTTTTTATGACAAAGTTTTGTGCTAATTTAATGTCCATGACTGTATGTATGTACGCACGTTATTTTACAGTGCAGCCACACGATCAAGATTTTCTTAATAGTCTTTTACATATACTGTTTGTCAAAATTTCTAAAAATTTGAAGTTGTGAGCAATTTACTTTCAAGAAGTCATCAAGAAAACTATTTATAAAGGCAAACGAAAATTTTGCACACTAACCTTAAAATCAGCCGTTTTCATGAACGTAAATTGAAACACTCACTGGAAAGAGAATTTTAAAGGCAAGTTCGTATCAATTTTTATAAATATGAGTGTATTGGTAAAAAAAGTGTGAGGTTATTAAAACTAGATAGGCAAAACTTGATCGTGTAACCCTCAAGTTAAATGACAGTTTTTAAAAATGGTGCTGCTGAAAAGCACCTTTCTGAAGGAACCGAAGTAGCAGGGACCAAGGCGAATTCAAACAGGTAAACTCATCTAGTCAGCCGTTCATCAGCTGTTTCCACGGCGAATTAAAAAATATGGTAAAACGTCAAAATATGATTTTGTTTTGAGAAGTTGAATGAAAAGTGTTAAAAATATTATTTTTATAATAAAAAAATTTCAAAACTGCGAATGATTGAAGTGAATTTATTAATTTCTTTTATAAAAAAGTGATAATTTTAATTTGCAATAAAAAAATTTTGACAACCAACCAGAAAATTGTATAAACAAAATACATGGGGCTTTTTGTAGTTGTAGAGATGAGTTTACCTGTTTGAATTCGCCTTGGCAGGGACTATAAGATATTTTCTAAATTGGTTTTGATTCTCAATCCAAAAAGCATTCAATCAAGCGGACTTTTCCTCTTATGGTCGATCATTGCCTTATTCTATACTCGCAATTGATATTACATTTGTATTTGCAATTTTTTTACAACATTACAAAAATATTTGACATATGATTCCCTTTGTTAAGCCCCTATACAAATTTCGACGTAAAGGCCTTTAATTAACAGAAAAAAAGCACATTCTAAAGTATCGGTTCAAAAGTTACAGGCCGATGAAAAACGATTTTGAGCCAATGTGCGGCGTTTATGTTGGCCAGTACTAACAAGACAGTACCCAGCAAACACAAAGTCAAACCTTTGGTATGAAACGACTTTATCATTTGACATAAAACACAATTCTCTAACCTTTTTCAATTGTTTGATTTTAACATTTAAATTCCGGTTGATAATGATTTGTATCTTAACATGTTACATTAATGTTACAATGTTTTATCAAATTTATACCAATGTGTTATTCTCAAATCAATATTAAACTAGGCAACACTGAAGCGAAAAATAAAAGTTAAATATGTTTTACAATTAAAGAAAAATGACATAACACCGGAAGGGAATTCGCCTATAGAAAACCTTGCGAAAAAATATAAATTATTTGTGAGTAAAAAAGTAATTACAAAGTGTAATGGCCTATTTCACCAATTTTATTTACACATAGTTTTTCATATGATTTTATTTTTATTTGACAAAAAAACGAATTTTAAACATAAATTGATATTTAAAAAAGATTTGGTGGAAAAGGCCATAAGAATGCGAATAAGAATAAAGCGGGTAAGTGAAGAAAATAAAAGTTTGTTGTACAATCGCAGTGCTATGCCTTGATAATCCTCAAAATAGAAAGGAGCCAAGTATTTCGTCTTTTCAAGAATTTGAGGACGGAAAGAACGCTATTTCATGTTTTATTTAGCTAGTGTGACGAATGTTAAGTTCACAGATTATTTAAATAAATAATGAGGTTAAATTAAAACAAATATATATTTTTCGTTTATGCTCCACAGTTTATTAAAATCCAAGTTTGCAAAACATTTGGGAATAACGTTTTAAAGCAAGTTTCAGATAAATGCATTTCTCGTTTGAGAAAATGTTTAATTTCAAATCAAAATACAAACGAGATCCATTTATGTATATAGATTTTGTATCGCCTTTTTGGATATAAATTGGAATATCTTTGGACAAGATATAAATTGTTCCTTTATATTAAGTTTGTAATGGCAACCCTAAATATTATACATGCAGTTACCTTTATAAAAAAGGATAAACGGTATTAATGTTACATACCAATCTTTTTTTTATAAATAAAAAAGATTAAAAATTTGCAAAATATTAGACACAGGTAGGTTAAAAAAGTTAATTTTAATTTTCAAAGTCGGACATATTGCAAACATTAAAAGATGCATGTCGCTAATTTTTTTGTAGAACTACTATACAAAATAAAATCGACTAGAATGTTAAAATAATTTTTAACGTCCGGCCAAAATAAGAATTCAAAATCGTTTTTCATTTTTATAGTACCCAATGTGCCCTATTTTGAGAACCTATGGCACCACTCCTGATAGGGCTTAAGACCCAAAACCTAAACTTGAATACAAGTCCCTAATATTTTCCACTAATGCGAACTAACCGTTTATAAAATTCAGAATTATTTCCAGTTGTTTTCGAAAATCTTCAATTGTGCAGCAATAGATCAAAAATATTTTGTGAATCATTATAAAAAAACCCGTGGTATATTTTGAGGCATGTTATGCAATTAGTCGTTCCTTCTACTTTCCATCGTGGCCATTTTGGCATTTTTGCAGCTAAATTAAGCATTTTTTGTCTGATTTAGCTGCAAATTTTCAATTTAGCAGTAAGCATTTTTTAGCATTTTTCAACCACATATTTAGCAGTTTTTTGCATTATTTAATTAAAGAATATTCAAGTAATCTTTTTTTGAAAATCTACCACACTTTTTTGTTGAATGCACATACAAACCCCTACTCTTTTGCTATAAAAACTGAACAATCTTTTAAAAGACCTCTCATATCAAATTGTTTTAAAATTTGATCAGTTTATACCATTAAATTCATGTTAAGTTGATTTTTCCCTCAATTACAATTTTAAAAAATTTTTGGAATCCAAAAGAGATACCATAACTGTTGAAATAAAAAAACAAATACGAATTACATTGCGAGGGTTTTTAGCCCAATTAATATGTCAAAGCCTAGTACTCTGTTCAAATTTGTGAAAAATGTTGAGCAACATTAACTATTTCAGACGAAAATTTTGACATGTATCAATGTTACATATCATGCGAGTTTGTACAATTTGACGTTTGTATTCCTGCAAAGTATGCGACCAACCCCACATGTAGTTTACTCAAAATGATTTTTTAATAAAAAATTTAATACAAAATTAAGTATGTAAATATTAATAAAAACTGTTACCGGTTGTGTTATTGTAATTTTTTATTTCTTATTTAATAATCAGTTCATACTTTTTTGCTTTTGCTTAAAATTCCACGTGAAATAAGTACAGCTTACACCATTTCGCAGTTGTAAAAAAATGTTGCCAGAAACATTTCTGAACTTTTTTACAAAATGAACAGAGTACAACTCTATCAGCGCTATTTCATTGATATTCCGCACAAGTTTTTTTTTATATGCGTTTTGACAGCATTTAACGTGAAATGTTGAACAGAGTACCAGGCTTAAGACAACGATGGCCAAACAATTTTCATAATTTAATAAATACTAACTCTTTTTGTGTAGAAAACAGTTTAAAAACTAATAAATGCAAATTAAGCGAACATTTTAAAGAAGAAATTATTGATTTCACTGTAGAAGAAATAACATCTTCGGAACATCAGTGGCAGAAACTGAATTTATATGAATTGTTAAATAAGAACGCAACAGTTGATTTCTGGATATGGATATAAAAATGCATTAAATGAAAATCCATTCAGTGAATTAGCATTTTTTGCAATGAAGTTCTTAGTTTTGCCATTTAGCAACGCTGAAGTAAAAATAAGTTTTTAGTGGTTTTAATCTCTTAAAAACGAAAATTCGAAATAGAATGACGTTAAAGGCTATGAATTCGCTACATTATAGGTATTATGCATGATTTAAAATGTTGCAATAGTTTTAAAAAAATGTACGATCTCATTTAAAAATGCGATAAGAACATATGTATATTATAATGATATCTCGAACGATAATTCAGAACAAGAATATTAATTTGATGACGTATTTAATTTATAAAACGAAATTTTTTATTAAACGTGTTATATAAATTTTATTGAAAAACTTAATAATAGCCATTTATGGGCCAAGTTCCTTAGGATTTGTTTAGCACTATTTTTAAGCCGATTTAGCTGTAAAATATTTTTAGATATGGCCACATTGCTACTTTATGAAGAATATTTCTTTAATTTTAAAACATTCTGTGTTATTCACCACTGAGGGTTGTTTTTTGAAAACAAATATTATTAACGGTTCTTTCAAAACTTAAGCTTTCGCACTTAAAAGCTTTTTTTGGTATGACAACACCTTCTTCTTTAGCGTTGGAATAACAACAATTGATAAAATTATAAACAGCTGAGAGAATCACCAACTAAAGATAAATGCCGTCAGTAAAAAAATACTGGTCCTCGAATGCAAGTCAATAAAAATAAAAAGTGCAACAAAAAGAAAAAAAACATTAGCGTTTAAGAACTAAATGCAGGTGATAAAGTGACCGGAAATGCAGATATCATACATGAAAATCGCCATTTATGGTTTGACATTTTTAACTTATGCGTATTCTGGTTATGGCTCCAGTACAATTACACATCTTCGTGATGCTATTATAGCGGCAGAGGCCATATTTGGAGACGTCTTTAAAAATCTTATTACAGTCCTCCGAAAATTTCATACCGTACAAGAAGTTTTTGATGCAGCAGTGGAGGAACAATGTATATTTAAGTGTCCCAAGTTGGATGGCGGACCAGGTTAGTTAAGTGTGTATGGTATTTGTAAAGTTTAAATAATAAAATTACGTAAATTTGCTGTAGGGCTTAGTAAAGTAATAATCTGTTAGTCATAATTTATCTGATTAAGTAGCAATGCCAAGGCACAAAATGTTTATGTTTGTTTATTTTTGTCTGGTTCTGCCATTGACGCGGCATCTATACACATGCATACATACATATATATTTAAGTATGTCCATTGTTTTTGTTGCCGTTGCACTCAGTAACAGCATATGATAATAATCAGCTGTTACTGTTCCAGTATTTTTTTGGTCTAGACTGGGTATCCACAGCACTGGAAGAATTAAATTTAGAACAACACAATGTTATGGCGTTGCCATTCAATAATAACTTGTTGAATATGTTGTTGCGCGACGTGTTCCAATAGAAAACAAGAGCAAAAGCTTTTGTGAGCGTGTTGCATCTTTACAACAATAGATGTCGCAATTGGTTTATTTTTTGTTCTTCCATCACGACCAATCGGCTAAACTGATATCGATAAAATTTAATATGAAAATAGCATAATATAGCGAAATTACTATATATGTATATAAGTTTGTCATACCCTATAAATTATATACATACAGTAAAACAAGAAATGTTTTTGCATAGTAAAAATAATTTAGTTTGACCTTTAAAAGCCATCTATTTAATTTTAACTATTTTTTTAGAAAATTATTTACTAATAAATAACGGCAAAGAAAAAAAAAACCAAAACATTTAGAGCGGGGTTTTTACTCAGAGCCACTTTTTGGGTTAGAGATTAGCAATTAAATTAACTTTAATTTCCGTATTTACTTTTTGAGTTGTATTTTTTTAAACATTTTTTGCTAGTTTAAGCGGCCAATGGTAGAGGTTTCACCCTTAACTTAAACTGTCAACATACATATGTTTAACATAAACAATTGTTGCAAAAATATGTATAAACAAAAAATTTTAATGATTTTGCTATTCGTGCCTAATTCCCAATTTTTATTTTTGATAAAAATACTGAAATTTATTGTTGACGGGATAAGCTATTCCTATGCGCATTTCACTGGTTGCTTATGCCAGATCATCAGGAAACTTCATCCATTAGGATTTTAGAAAAACTTAATATATTAAACCAAATAAAAACGAAAACATGGCGTTAAAAAACTAAGACATGTCGTCTCACTACAAACACTTTGTAAAAATGAAATGGTCTATGCTTGCATTACATCGGACCAGTCCATGGAGAAGTCCATTTTATAAAATTGGATCAGGTGGTCCAATAATATTTGCAGGGTTGATTCTAAATCAACCACTACAAATGTTAATAAGTATGAAGGCCTCGTTACTCTTGAGTTAACGTATACGTTGCTAATCAGCTGTTCCGTTTTCCTTACCAAGCTACTGTGCAAATAGGTACTCTTACGTAAACGTAACGTTGCGTTGCGGATGAACCTGATAAAATTAAAATTTCTCTCCGTTTTTACGTATCAGCTGTTAAGAATTGTATTTTTGTTTTGAAGCAGTGTTGTCAACAAAACTTATTAACCAGCGGCTTACTTTTAAATTTTATTAATGAGATTCTCATCAAAACATTATTTAAATTTGATTTAATGAAATCCAATGTTATGGGTTTTTTGTTCGAACTGAAATTAATGTTGGCTTTATGTGTCACAGAAACCAAAGTTATCGGGTTTTAATTGAAAATAAAAGAAGCAGCTTACAGCTCTTGTTTATTTGTTGGAAATAAATAATGTTGTTAAAAATTTAATTTTTTATTTTATCCAACAGTTAGATTAATTCCGCAGATGGAAGTAAATAAAATTGATAAATGTTAAAATGGTATTTTTGCATGTTTCCGCCAGCGGGCTGCTGCAAATTTGCAAAAGCCTTTTTCTTACTTTTTCTATGGTCATTTTATTTATTTATAAGTTTGAAACAACAAATATTTTTGTATTTTAACTAAATTCGCTTTATATATTTACAAAACAATAAAATTACACAAATATAAACAACAAATGCAAGTTATACAACGATGGCATTTATTTCATATTTACATTTGTATGTTTACTGTATTTCCTCTTCTTATTTTCTTTTCTATAATTTTCATTTACATTTACAACACAAGTTTTAACCATATTTTAGCGCAAAAATCATAATTTATAAAATTATTAAATTAAAATTTAATTAAAAGCTGTAAACACATGAGCCAAAACATAAAACAGCTGATTCGATTATTGATTTTATTATAAAATAATTATTTGCATACATTTTTGACAATGCAAATAGAAAATAATTAGCGCATAGTTCCGAATATTCGCCTTGACCTTATTATATTAATTATAGTATATATTATTTATTGTTATTTGACCTTTCTTTTTTTATAATTATTTTGAATTATTTAAGCTCGAGGTCTTTTTTAAAAAACATATATTTTATTTATTTATTGTTCTCATTATTGCGCTAATCTTTGGTTAGCATCTTTAGAAAATTAAATTAAGTTTACAATAAAATATTTTCATTTGAAGAGATATTAATAAGTGCTAAAAATATGTTAAGGTCCATAACTCCAAAACTAGATTCTCAGGCGCAATAAAAACTAGATAAAAAATCAAATTTCTTAAAGCAATTTTAGAGCTGGATATGTAAATATATGTATATCTGTGGCATTTTGACAAAACATCTTAAGTCAAATTCAAAAAGTTGAAAAAAATGTTGTAAATCATACGAATTTTCATTCAAAAAACATTTTTGTTTACAATTTTAAAATTTTGTATTACAAACGAAATTTTTCTTTAAGTTTGGTTTTTTTTATTATTTGATAAAAATGATTTTTTTCAGCGAGTTTTTTTAAAGCTTTTTGCTATCTTAGCACGACTTAAGATGTTTTGTCAAAATGCCACAGTTATGTATAAAGTATTTTATTTTTTTATACAAAAGCGCCGATATCGGTATGTATTGGCGATCTTAAACAAGAATGTTAGCAACATGTCTTGGAACAAGGCTGTGAGAAAAATCAAAACAAATAATAATTTACATACATACATATGTACGAGTACACACATACACCTCAACACCATATGACACGTTTACGTTTTTGTAGTAACTACCAACATTTTAAGTCGACCGCAACGTTTACGTATCCGCAACATTTACGTAAGAGTAACGAGGCCTTGATGAGTACAATGAATCAAATTAAACTTCTAAGTGAATATGAGGTTGAATAACATTGCAATAAGTATGAGTGCGTACAAGTACAAGAAATTATGAGTCATGATTTAGCTCTACTCACTTTTTCACTACTCATTGCTGATCTCTGATAGGCACCTAAACCACTGGATCGATTTTTATAAAATTTTAACAATATGATACTAATGGTCTGAAAGGTGCACAGAAAAAAATTACGACAAAACAATTGTCATATTGAATACCATATTCGTCAATACAATTAACTTTTTAATTGAAAAGGCACCAACAACTGAATTTGTAAAGACAAAAAACTATTTTGTTAATGAAAATTGTTAAAATTCAAAATAATTTTTAACAATGAGTTTGTAATATTGAATAAAATATTTGTTAACAATTAAACATAAATTTTTATTACTAATGTGCTGTTTTCACAACACAAGGGACTGAACGTGTAGGTAAATTTATATGGGAAACACTCAAAAAACTGAGTGCTTTTCATATAAATTTCACTAAACGTTTAGTCACTTGTGCTGTGAAAACAGCACATAAATTGTCATATTAACAAAATACTTTGTTACTAACTAAATTAAAATTAAAGATGCATTTTAAAGTTGTTTTTTTTTATTTACGTTTTAATAAAATTCATAAAAAATTACATCACAAAAACCATTATAACTCATTAAGGAACAAACATAGTCCTGCATGCGAGTTTCTGACATCAACACAAAACGGAATCTTGCCATCATTAATAGTATTATTTGGAAAGCTAGAATTTATAGAAAACCCGTTAAAATTTATTTATGAATAATTAAATAATAAGTTAACTGACCGTATAGATTGGTAAAATTTCAGAACAATCGCCACATCGTTCATTCTTTTAAAGATTTAAAATGGAAAAAAAAGAATTTTTTTTATGGTTTTTCTCTTTGACACAAAATATTTTTTCTATGATATATGTATGTACACATTTATTTTGTAAAAAAAAACAAATTGTTAATATGACAATTTACAAACATATTAATTAAAGAAATTGTTAAAATTATTAAAAAGATTTAAAAAATTTTCTTTAACTACTTAATAGCTTTTGTTATTTTTTCTGTATACAAGATGCCTAAAAATTTTTCAAAGTTTTTTTGGAGTTGGCAATTCTCAAACAAAGCTAACGCTTTTTCGTCTATTTTCAAAACTGTATGAGTGAGAGCTTTTAAAAAATTAACAGGCTATACATTTATGTACATTATACAATTTCATATTGCCTCGACAGGAGTAGAGAGCTGTGATGTTATAATATTTTTGGAAAGTCCCTACGCAACCCGAAAAAATCCATATTTTTCCCTAAGCGGTCAAAAAATTGTCCCCAAAAAATACCTACAACTCTGAAAAAGTCCCTACATTTTAATGATTAAACAAATCTTTCCTTCTTTTCCATACGTATAACATCACTGCCCCAGATAGTAGTAATTCTTTCCAGTATATTAAGCTTAGGTATAGTTGATAATCGGTTACATAAAAAATCCTTATAAAGTAAATGAAAAAAAGTATAAATAGATGTGTTAGAAGATAAAAAGGCCTTACTCCACTTTTTAAAAATTTCTCAATTTTATTATGATACTACACAGAAAAAAAATACGACAAATCTATTGTCATATTGAATACCATATTCTTCAACACAATTGAAAAGGCACCAACAACCGAATTTGTAAATATAAAAAATACTTTTGTTAATTTAAATTGTTGATATTCAACAAATATTTTTAACAACGAAGTTGTAATATCAAATAAAATATTGGTAACAATTACATGCATAAGTATACATACCAATTTTAACTATGGGTTTCTCATGTTAACAAAATATTTTGTTTATAATTAGTTTTTGCCTTTTGAAAGAATGAAATGCATTTAAAATGTTTGTTTAGTTAAATTTTATTGAAATATATAAAACTGCATCACGAACACTATAGATATGTATACATTTCAGCATACCTATTCAAACTTAGGACTGGATGCACAACAATGTTTTAGCATCTGCGTATAGGGGAATCTTGGCACTATAGACCAGAATTTAAAAACTAAGATAAACGAAAGACTTGTTAAATTATCTTAACCAAGGCCCATCTATCAGGTCTGCTTACTTGTACAAAAACAAAATACGATTCTTTTTAGTTGTCAAAAATTTACTACCATATATACAATGCAAAAGGAAAAAACTTGTATGTGTGGCATACCATTAACGTATACATGCACAAGTAAGCAAAATGTAAACAACTTTTGACTACTAAAAAGAACATAAACAAAGATCATCAGGCTTCTTGCACAGACCTTTTCAATGGGCCTTGATCTTAACTATTCAAAAGAATTACTTAAGTTACTATAAATATTGATTCAGTTTCTCAATAATGTGCCTGTAGTTTGGCCTATTAGTGATTTAATCCAAATTATTTAAAAAAATTTTAATTTGGTTTTTAAAATATTTTTGACATAAAATAATTTTTTATGAACGTATTTATTTTATAACTGAAACAAATTGTTAATATGACAATTTACTAACATGTTATTAAAATAAAAATTTTTACTATATCCAAAAAAAAAAAATAAAAATTTTGTTTAAATAATATTCAACATTTTTTTATTTTTCGAAAGGAAAAATTTCCCTGTTTCTATTTTTCTTTAAATACTTAATAAATATACAGGGGTGTGCTGGAAATCGAAAACGTAAAACGCAAGAATTTTGAGGTTGTCTTAAATACACTTTTAATCAAATTTTTATAATTTTTGTTACAAAATTTTCTTTAATAAAGAAATATTTTTATAATATTTGTCATAAAATTATTTTATTACAGAAATCTTATTAAAAACTGTAAGAAAAGATAAACTCACTGTTTGTTGTTTTTGTTTAAACTTTGATATTGTTACAGGTAAAACTGAGGTTTATAATTCTTATTCGCTTAACAGTTTTATTTGTGTCATATCTTTAGTTTTTCTAAAATCTTTGGATGAAGTTTCCTGACGGTTTGGACTAAGCAACTAGTGAAATGCGCAAAGGAATAGCTTATAGCAACAATAAATTTCAGTTTATCAATAGTTTGAAATGGGAATTTAGCACATTTAAACGAAAACTTGTTAATCACTAATTTTATTTTGTGGAATGCATCAATAGCATAGACAATTATGTGTATATGTCCAGAAAAGGGAGCGGGTAATGGCAGTATTTACTAACGACAATTAAAATTCTTATTCGCTGTTTTCTTGAATGTAAATTGAAACCCACCAACTTGAAAGAGAAACTGAAAACAATTTCGATTTAATTCTAAAATGTATGAGGGAATTGGTAAATAAGTTTAGAACTATTAAAACTAGAAGTGCAAATTTTGATAGTCAAACACCCAAGTAAGACAAAAAATTGTTTATTTTTTAGTTGAAAAAAGTAACCAATATGGTACACAAAAAGTACATATTAAGAAAAAAAAGTAACCAATTTTGGTTAAAAGTAACTAAAACGGCAACCCTGTTCACGATTGGTTTTTCCCCTTCGAGGGGAATGAAAATTTCATGGTAACAAAAATTCCACTTGTTATACCTTGCAAATTTCTGTGGTTTTCATGAGCAATCGCGAATGTCTTAAAACAAATTTTTCGTGAGAGCCGAAAAACCATTCTAGATCAAACTATGGGCTAAGTATTGCACTTTTTTAGCTTTGGCATTACGTTGAAAAATCGGAATTGATCCATCTTTTTTCAAAAATTTATAGAAACATGTAAAGAGCGTTTAAAATTAGGCAATCTGGCGTTAACATCTCAAAATCGGAAAAATGGAAATTTTGCTTTGCAAAATAAGAATTTACAGTTTTTGTGGAACGAAACAGCTTAATTATTTGTAAATTACACTTTTAAATATTATCGGGTGTTTTTTTTTAAATGTCAAACTGTACTGTCATTTCGCCAGGTTATTATTGTTTAAGCCTATAAGCCATCAATTCGGTTTTGAGAATCTTGATAAAAATAGGTTTACAATCAACTGTCTCGAAAACTACTCGATAGATTTTTAAACGCTCCTAATTAATTGCTACGTAGTTTAAAAAAAAACTACACATTTTCATGAGTTTAAATGCAATAAATCCACAGTTTAATTTTATTTCGTTCCATGATGTTTTCTTTGACGTGGACCAAAATAAGTCTATGGCAAAAACTATGAAGTTGTTAGTTAATAGAGATTTATAAGGACAGGTTGGTATGTTTTAGAATGTGTATAATTGTTTAGAAAATTAGTTAAAATCGATGGTAGATTTAAAAATCGATCTGGTCAATATGAGTGGTCCTCGAAGTATGAGGTATAAAAAAGGTAATATTTTTTTGAACTTTCAACACAGAAAAGTTTTAAAAATTTGTTCGATTTTAAGAACATGACTAATAACTTTTGGATATTTTTACATTAAAAATATCCATCTATTTAATTACTCAGGCTGAGTAAGGATTAATCTTTGTTATTTTAAAAAACAAATAAAACGTTAATTGTTTGACATGTTATTTAAATTATCAAGGGTCTTATTGAAAATTTAGAAGATACAAATATTGCAACTTTTGAAGATATTTGTAAATAAGTGCATATAAATATATACGTACATATGTATGCATAATATTTTGTGTAAAATCAGATGACATGTGTCCGCCGATATTAATGTGGCAAGACAATGCGAATTTTTAATTTTTAAGTAATCTTTTGGGCATAAAATGTCTAATAATGAATGTATTTACACATGGTTCTTCCATGAATGGTTGATATACTATATTTATTTATCAATGCAACAAGTGGAAATAGTACAATCATGACAATGTTAAGAAGTTTCCACCGAGCTAAAAAATCTGAAATGTTAAACCAAAAATCTGCCAATCTGCATTTTGACAATTTTGGGGATAAAATCTTCAAAATGCAGATAAATCAGCACTTCTGGCATCGCTGATGGGGACACGTGAAATTATTGACCTATTCTCACCAAAATAATAAGAGAGTTTATAGGCCCAAATCAGTGTTACCGTTCAAAATTTTCCAAAAGGGGCACAAAAAGGGGATTTTCAAAAAAAAAGTGTCACAAAAAGGGGAATTCTGAGAAAAAAAGGGGCAACTTTAAAAACAGGAAAATTTAAAAAAAACGTATGTATTTATTAAATTATTTTCATCGAAAACTAAACATAACAAAAAATAAACTTCATATTTATAAAAAAAATACCTTATAGGTATATATGTATATATAATAAATAATATATATAATATATATAAATATACATATGTATATCGTGAAAATACATGTCTTGTTTTCAATTAAACGATAATGAACTGTTGCATAAAATTTTTATTTCAATTATTTATACAAAAACAGTTACTAATTACTTGTAAATAAAACGAGCTTAAAATAGTGTAATAACAATACTTACAAAAACAAAAAATAGTTCATAATATGATTTGATACAAAAAAACTTTACATTTAAATAGATAGAGATATGTATATATGTAAGTATATGTACATAAATATTTGGCACTTGGAGTATTTTACTTTTTTTACAAAAAAAATTAAGTTACGAAAAAACCTCGAGGAAAAAGCATATAAAAGTATTGATAGGAAGATAGTTAATATCAGGTACCAATCATTTTTTTATAAATTGCAGTGTTATGTTGTTTCTTCAACTATTAAATATCTATTTTTTTGAAAACGTAAATCTATATTTATTAATTAATTCATCACTTGGAATCCAATCTTCCAAGTCATTTTGATACAAATTTAAAGCGGATAACATAGACTGACAGGTATCTACTTTCAGTCTATTTGCAACTTTATTTTTTTAATATGCTAACATAGAAAAAATCCGCTCAGCGGGTGCATTACTATGTGGTTAAGTAAAATCATACGAAGCAAATTTATACAAGTTTGGATATAAATTGTCACCCAAACAGTTTTTTAAATTGCCAATTTCGTACCAAAATGTTTCAGGCTTAGATATTTTAAAAATTGCTTTATAGCTTTTATCGTTTGATCTGGTTTCTAAAAGTTTGAACTCTTTTACAAAATCATCTGGGTGAGTAATTATATCAATTAAAACGGTTACAATTTCAAAGTAATTTACGTCTTCAGCTGACTTAATAAATACTGGATCTAAAACCTTTAATGAACTCAGCATCTTATCGCTAATATTAATTCTTGATAAAATTTCTTTGCACAGCTTTTGGTAAAAAGTAAAATGTTGTTTTTAATTTCTACAATATCACTACTTAAGATGTTGTTAGTACATATTTCTAGCTCGACTTCGTGACCGATATATATATTAAGAGTTTCTTTTATATGCAGAACATCAACAAAATCAATTTTTTCTATATTTGTTTGCATAACATACTCTTTTTTTAAAAAATTTTTAAAAATTTCTAATACAATATCTTTCGTGGATGAAACTAAATATATAATTTGTGATGATTCGTTTTGAAAATAAGGTTTAATTTATTCATAATATTTAATACATATGTACTATACTAGAAATTTGAGGTAAATTTTATTGTTAATAGATAGCCCTTCCTGAATTATTTTAATTTTTTCCAAATTAGATGCTATTTTCTCTTCAAATTGAGCTCGGATTCATTGATTGACAGTATAAAAAAAATTTGGTTCAAAAAGGGGCAAAAGGGGCACAAAAAACTACAAAATGATACAAAAGGGGATTTAAAACAAAGGGGTCAAAAAAGTGGCACGGCAGTCAAAAAGGGGCAAAAATGCGACTTTAGTTGCATAACGGTAACACTGGCCCAAATACTCTATTCCAGAGAGAAGTTTGTACGGCGGCAATGTGAAATTACGAACCGATTCTCACCATTTTTTGTAGGTTTCATACTTTTAAATTGAAAGTAGGGATGGGCAAGTTAAAAAAATATATCGATATATATCGAATCGATATTTTTTTAGAGTATCGATATTTATTATTTCAAAAATATCGATATATCGAACGTATTTTGCTGAAACTATTACCAAATTAAAAAATTCGGTATACCTTTGTACAAACATATGTATGAACAAATTAATTATATGTAATTACATTGTTACTTTTTACTGTCTCATTTTATTTAAAAAAATTAATAAAAACAAAAAAATTTAATCAAAACAAAAAATTCAATTATAACAAAAACAAAAGAGAAGAATACAAAAAACCATGAGAAAAAAAAATAAATTACGAAAAATTTAAATTAAAATAAATAAATAAGTCATGGAAGTACCAACTTTCCTTAAAATTTGAATTGCACCCAAAAAGTGCCAACTGGTTTTAGTCAAACCAGTAATCATCAGATATGGACATCAGGAGCACTCTCTGTTTTATGTGCACTCCAGACAATCTGCTTCTTGTATCCGGCCCTGCTTCTTATAAATGGCAATTATTTTAGATCTTCATATTTGTTTAAAAAAACATATGATGCATGCAATGATTCCAATTCTTAAAAAACATTTTGTTTGAAAAACGGCTAAAATTTTGAGTTCTTAATGAAGACTGACTTTAAAAAATATCGAATTCGATAGTCGTATTTCAATATCGATACATCGATATATCGGTATTTAAAATATCGGCGATATATATCGATTATATTTTTTTTAAATATCGATATTTTGATATATCGATATTTTTTGCCCATTCCTAATTGAAAGCAATGAACACAATTTCATCAAATTACCTTCAAAATTGCAACCTGCGACTCAGAAAGTGATATTGAGTAGATGGGTAAAGGACCAATATTTTTATCGTTACGCCCATCAGCACAAATGCATAATAAAACAATTGGTTTAAGAAAGGACAATAGGTTGAATTTGTTCAACACTTTTTTATTCAAATTTTGTTTTATGCGCATATTTTCCAATAATAAATGCATGAAATTCCACGATCTAGATTGGTGATTTTGAATATATTTCTGTTTACATTTTCATTAAAACTAAAAGCTTTTAATATATTTTTTTTTTTATTTTAGATATTCGTCCTGTTCAAAATAAACTCTATACTCCAACTTCTGATGGCTGTGGCTCTTTAGGTTTACGCATTAGTACAGAATATTTGCCTGCTGTCGAAATGGAAACATGCTGCAATGCGCACGATATTTGCTACGATACATGCAATAACGACAAGGAACTTTGTGATCTTGACTTTAAACGCTGTTTGTACAGATATTGTGACAGTTATGAAAAATCGATAGCTAGTGATCTTATG
Organism: Pollenia labialis; assembly: GCA_949318255.1. NCBI lineage: Eukaryota > Metazoa > Arthropoda > Insecta > Diptera > Polleniidae > Pollenia > Pollenia labialis. The sequence goes on from OX439140.1 coordinate 39,428,901, forward strand.
ATGAAAGGTTGTAAAGGAGCAGCTAAAATGCTTTTTACTGGGACTCTAACTTTAGGTTGTAAGTCATACTTGGACTCCCAGCAACGGACATGTTATTGTTCGCCGCAGAAACCACAACGAGAAGATAAAAATAAAAATGGTTATGAAGGTAATAAAAACCAGAAAGGGAAGAAACAAAAGTACGGATGGAAGGCTTCCAACGAAATGTAGTTAATCTTCTTGAGTCAACGTAAAAAGTATTTTATAGAGAATTTGTGTGTCAATTTTAAATTATTGTCCCCATTTCGGTTTACAACTCAACTCAGTAGAGTTGTAATTTCTTAATTTTTGTATTATGGTTTACAACTTTGCTATATTGCGGGAAACAAAAACATAACAAAAATTACAACTGATCCAAACCAGGGGCCTAATTCTGGCAGTCGTGATCGAGTACTTCCTCGATTCGAAAGCAATTTTATTTCAGTCGATACTTAACGAATCGAAATTATTTTTTCAGTATTGTGAAACTAAAATTAATGCTTTATAACACTGAAAAAATTATTCCGATTCGTTCAGTATTGACTGAAATAATTAAATAATAAATTGCTTTCGAAACGAGAAATTACTCGATCACGACTGCCAGAATCAGGCCCCAGTTGTCTTAATTACAACTCAACTGAGTTGAGTTGTAAACCGTAATAGGGGCCTATATACTGATGTTATTAACTTATTGTTTGCTAATCAATTTTATAAGTTTACAATTATTCGTAGAACTTAATTAATAATTTTAAGAACAAACCATTCAGATGCCTTTATATGTATTTTTTTTGCAAATAGCTATAACACCAAAGTTTTTACAATTAATAAATAAAATATTTTGATTTTATTTTCTTAGCACGATCGCTTAAAATTCTAAAGACTCTAATATTATTTTATATAAACAAGATAATAACAAATTTTTATAACAATAATATGAAATGATTTTCTATAAATATGGGCATGTGGAATAATTAACCAAAGAAACCTCCAGATCCATATAAGGAATATCCACTGCTACTGCTAGCAAAAGCGGTACCTAAAAAAAAACATGTCCAAAACACTAGATTTTGCAAAAAAATTGTGTATATAATTCATAAAAGTGAAACGTTTCATAAAGAAACACAAAACTTACTGAACCCATTCTGATAATAAGGATATCCACGATAACCGTTACCATAACTTCCGCAGTAAATACTTGTGTAACATGGATAAGAACCATAAGTGGGATATTGGGGATAGTAACCATACATTGGGTAGCCACCTGGTCTTCCAAACATACCACCAGAACCGCCATAGGCATATGGGTAATATCCCATCCCTCCCATTTGGGCCACGATTTGTTGGCAGAAAATCAGCAGATAACACGTCAACACACTAAATAATTTCATTTTGATTTATCGTTGAAATATTTAATAGTGTTTTTATTATTTAATGTTTATACTTTTTAAATTGTATTTTACTTCTAAATCACCCATCAAAATGTTTATTTACTTTTATACCAAAAATATAAAAACTATCAACAGTTGATGACATTGTTCTAATAGCAGATAAATGTTTAATCATTAATCGGTCAATGGTTTTTATATTTAAACAAAATCATTATGAATGTCATGGAAATAAACAAATTGAATAGTTTGTAGAGTAACTTTTTTTGGAATCCAAAATACTTAACATTTATTTTACAAGGTACTAAAATAAAAATGTTTATGTACGTATGTATGTATGTATTTTAGATCATTATATATATTAATAAATTTTCACCTTGGACCACCAAGTTCACACGATCAAGTTCTGCTTCACTTACACTTTTTCAAAAATCCGTTTAGACTTTTAAAATATGATGCGCATTTTGTTAAAAATTCTCTTTTCAATTGTGTGTTTCCATTCATTGGCAATAAAACAGCTGATTTAAATTTTAATGAGCAAACTTTTCGTTTATTTTTATAAATATTCTGCCGCCATAATTCTTGATGACATCTTAAAAATAAATTGCTTTAAAACTGCGTGCGTAATATGTCACAGCTTTAAATTGTTGTGGATTTTGACAAGCAGTTTGTGTAATAAATAGGGTTAGGATTTTCATGCACAAGAAAATCAAAAATGTGAACTAAAAATTAAAAAAATTTCCATAAAAAAATCGGTAAAATTTTTTATATTTTGCTCATAACTTATACTTTTGGTGATAGGTATAAAAAACAACAACAACATGGGATTTCACGAAAAAATTAGGTGTTTTTGTGGTTTTTTTATCTCAGCTATTTTTGGACCGATCTGGGTGAATTTCAATAGAAAAAAAATCCGGAGCATACCTGATATATGTATATACATATAACAACATAGTCCACATCATATCTGGGGTCTTCGTAATCAAGTCAATTTGAAGTGATTAATGTATGGGTAATCATCTCGATTTTGAAGTGTTTAACGCTTAATCACGTTCGAGCTGCTTAAACGCGTTTAAGAAGCCAAATGTGAACATAGCATAAAATGTATGTTCAAATTAAATACGTTAAGATTTGTTTGAAAAGAAAACCATAAACATAACTTTAAAATAAAAGATTAAACACGAATTTCTTACGAAACAAAAATTTCAGTTAGCAAAAAAATAATGTTTAAGAAATACATAAATCAAAATAAAAAGACAAACTATTTGATAAGAAATTGATTTTTTTGGAAAAACTTAAGCATGTCCACCTTATATGGTTTAAAGCAGTTTCTCCTGTTATTTAATAATACACCGGCAGCTGAATAGCACCGAAGTAGCAGGGACTACAAGAAAAAATACCAATGCAAAATTAACATGGAAAAATGTTGATTGAGAATCATAGTAAATTTCTGCAAAAGTATGCCCATTATTTAAATTTATCATTATTTCATATTAATTTTAAATGAAAAATATTAAAATAATCTAAAATCACGCTTATTTAATATTATTCACTGTTAAAATAAATAAATAAAAAAAAAAAAATTAAAATTTAAATAAATATGGAATCAATTTTATATTAAAATCAAAAGTTTATCTTGTTAAATTAAAGTGCATACATAGTTAAGTATGTATGTAAATTTTTTTATTTTCATTCTTAAAATATGTTAGAAAAAGAAGACAATTCCCGTATTCTTTTAATTAAAATTATTTAGTTAAATAGTACATCAAGTTTTCAAAGACGAAAACCATATCGGGCGATTCTGCTGATGCTTGTGTTGACAAAGGAGAATACAAAATAACTGAAGCATGTGTTACAGGGGTAAGTGTATTGAATTATTCTTTAATAATATGTTGTCTCTGAAGCTTCTTCACACTGTTATAACACACTCAAAGCAATTTGATTCTACATGAAATCCACGTTGTTTCAACTTGAAATAACTTTCATTCAACTTGATTCGGATTGTTATTTCAATATAAATGACATTTTGCTCTAACTTTACTGCAATGTTAAATTAAAATGAATTAAAGTTATATTAAAAGAAAAAATGTTGTTTTCAAGTTATTGTAAAATCAGGTTGAATTAACATGAAAAACGTATGAAGCAAAAAAACCGAAAAATTTTAAATTAACCTTGTTTTCTACGTTTTTAACTTGATTTTTTTCTGTGTGTATAGATAATTTCTAAACAGATTTTGATTCTCGACCCAAAAAGCAATCAGTCTAGGAGTCTTTTCCTCTAATGGTCGTTCATTGTATTGCCTTATGCTCGCAATTGCTTTTGCATTTTATTTACAACATTATAAAAATATTTAACATTTCAGTCCGTCTGTAAACATATACAAATTTTGACAAAAGGTTCTCTAATCAGGAGTATAAAGAAGCTCAGCTGAGCTAACGGTACCACCTGCTATTTTCTTTGTTTGTATACATTAAATCCAGCGCAAGTTATTAGCAAGTAAACTTAAAGCGGAAAACTGTGGTTATAGCTGCTGTTACATGTTTTCATAGCTGTATTTTAAATAATAATATCGCTATTGATATTTTCGATAGTGCTATCGATAGTTTCCTAGCACTACTTTATAGAGTCTTAGATCAATGTTGTAGAAATTACAAACGGAATGACAAACGTGTATATACCCTTTTACCTTCGGTGAAGGGTATACAAATAGGCACTGAAAACGTTAAAATGTTTATAAAAACTTTACAGTTTTACAGCTTTACTATGACCTATGGATAATTCTGGTATATTATGGTATTATGGTATTTTTTGCATACGAAAGACACTGACGTATCGAATGAAGACTCGAGAGAAGTAATTTCTTTCGTTATTCGATATCGAGTGTCATGATACCAAAATCAAAAATTACGATTAATTTTGCTCGATATCGTATGCGGTGATTAGAACCCAGAAGTTTTATGCCCAAAAAAATTTTTTTTTTTTTTTGTTAAATACCCATTTTCGGGAAACTGCGATGTTTCCAAGTCAAAATAAGAATATAAAATTTCTTTCAAAACACATTGGTACATAAATCTGCTGAGTCGGACGAGTTAAAGGTGATACATATAAGGTTTTTAATGGCGTTTTCTTTTTTAGTAATATTCTGCATTTATTCTGCCTTTTTCATTTCTTTATGTTCTTTTCTGAAAAATGTGTTATGTTTTAAAAGTGCAACGTGTTCTTCTCTTAAGATGTTTCCCGGAAAAAAATTCTACATATTTTCCTTTTTTGGGCATATTTTTTAAAAAAATTTAGTTAATATTTTATTTTTTTTATTAACATGTTAGCTTCGTTGGATTAGTTGCTGTGTTGTTGTCAAATAGTAATGGGGCAATTAAACGAATGAAATTAAGTTATAACTTTGTTTTGGGAGTTAAATTTTTAAGGCAATTGCCCGAATAATTAAGCGCATGGCAGTTAAACGTGGAGTTTTGTTTGAAAAATGGAAGAAAAAATCTAGGATTTAAAACTCAAGGTAAATAAACGTGAAAGGCATTTAAGCGTCAGGTTATTAACCAGGTTATACTGTATTAGTGAAATATATTTTAATTTTTGAATACTTTCATTAATTAATTATTTTATGCAAATTTTTGTTTTATTTTTTTTTATTCGCCAACTGTTTACAAACAAAAATTTTCAAATATTCGAACTTAGTTTGAACATTAAACAAAATATTTTTTGTTTCACAAAGTTTGAAGCAAATAGCAGAACAAATATTTTCGTCAAATATTTCATTAGTCTGAACGTACCTTTTAGATAAAAAGTATAACGCCCGTTTTCACAACATACCAATAGCAAAAGGTAGGATTTTATCGGCAGTATAAAAAGTGTGCCATTATTACAACTTTACCACTCCTTTGCTTGGTGGTCAGTACCATCTCGATTTTTCAATTTTCCATCACTGAATCATCGTTTTTATTTTATTGTATATTTTTATTATTTAAAAGACTATGTTTTTGTACACAGAAGAAAAAAAAAACACTCGGGACAAGCCAAGTTGTGTATGATTACTTTAAGTACGAGTCATACTCAAAAATTCAAGTGCGAATAACACTAAAACTTAGTCAAAACAATCCTAAATTGGATTACTTTCAAAAATCAATCGCAAAAAAATGCTAGGATGTTTTCTATATTATTTGTACATCAAAAGCGTACGAACGAACTTTTAATGAAAATAATTTATTAAAATTAAATCCGTCTTTAATAAAATTATTTTTTCCAGAACAAATTCAAAGAGTTTCCCCAGAACAATTATCATTATTGACTGTACCACAAATTGACTCTAGAACAATTTCAAACATTAAGTACAGTTCAAATTCAAGCATTCACTGAACAACAAGTTCAAGCGTTAACAAGTAAGAGTACTATATTCGGCTATGCCGAATCTTATATACCCTTCACCATGGTGCAATAAGAACAAAAAGTTATGTAAACGCCCACATTATGTCGGTTGTGTTTTAATAACCAAGATGCTTGTACCTAATTTGGAAACTTTTTCTCTTGCCGCTCTCAAGATATACAGAAATAAAAAAAATACAACAACATAAAGTTTTTTAGCCCATTTTTTGAGTATTTTGCTCATAAATGACCCATTGTCTAACCGATTTGATAGTTTTATATACCGACGTGTTATGGAAGAATTTTACCATTTACTTTGGCTCGTGCCGTTCTCAAGATATACAGAAATAAAAAAATACAACAACAACAAGGGATTTTTGGAAAAATTTAGAGGTAATCGTGGTTTTTTGTTTATATTTCCGTCATTTTTGGTTCGATCTGGCTGAATTTCAATAGCAAACTTAAACGGAGTATATGTGACATAAATATACATCCACCTAGTCCACATCATTTCTGGGGTTTTTGGAAAACCCATTTCTACATACACATGGACAGACGGACAACCGGATTTGAACTTCGCTTTTCATAAGGACCAAGAATATATATACTTTATAGGGTGTAAGATCAATATTGTGGAACATACAAACAGAATGACAAAGTTATATATACCCTCTTACCTTCGGTGAAGGGTACAAAAAAAAAGCAAATTAATTTTTTAAGTGAATTTATTGAGTGACAAACAAAACAAATGATTAACTTAAAATTAAATACCAGGACTTATAATTGAAAGTATTGCTTGAAAAGCGCCAAATGAAATTCATAATCACCCTTATCGTGGTTGGCGTATTTAAAATACGCCTACGAATGAAAAAATTGCTTTCGAATCGAAAAAGTATTCGATCACGACTGCCAGAATTAGCCCCCAAGTTTTCCATGAAAATCGATTATTTAGGAGTTCATAGATAGTCCCATTTTTAACTCAGCTACATTTTCTTTGATTTTAAGTTGCACCCGTGCCGACAAAAATCGTAGAATTCAAAAATCATCCAACCTATGCGATGGCAAGCACTCTCCTGACCAAGCAGGTGATATATCCACCTACTTCACCTGTGCTTGGAAAAATTAAAGGAGAACCGACATACTGCCCAAGCAATGTGCACACAGCGTTACCGTTCAAAAATTTTTAAAAAGGGGCACAAAAAGGGGATTTTCAAAAGAAAAGTGGCACAAATAGGGGAATTCTGAGAAAAAATAGGGACAACTGTAAAAATAAGAAAATGTTTGTATTTATTAAGTTATTTTCACTGAAAATATAACCGATACAAAAAATTAACCTCTTCTTATGTATAAATAATACATTATATAAGTACAGAAATAGTCGAAGTTCCCTATAATATATCTGTTTGTATCTCTTGATGTACTGAACTCACATTTTCTTGCACATTTTACTAATTTTTGAACTTTTTTCATTATATGGAGAGCTTCAAAGTATATAGGTTCCCTTTAGAGAAGCTCGAATGTATATATGCAGAGTGAATATAAACGTCTTGTTTGCAAGTTAACCCGTACGAACTTTTCCATTTTGTGTTCGTTTGTACAAAAAATACAACCGTTGGAAATATGTATAAGCTCTTTTGTGAATATGTTGATGTAAAAGATGCAAAATTTATTGCATTTTTTAACCTTACTTTAACTTAAGGTGTTAATACTGCCCTGTTTTACAACTTTGGATGTTGCTACACACAGAAAAAAATTAAGTTAAAAACGTCGAAACGTGGTGATTTTGCTTCATACGTTTTTCATGTTGATTCAACCTGATTTTATAATTACATGCGAACAACATTTGTTCTTTTAAAATAACTATAATTCATGTTAATTTAACATTCCAGTAAAGTTAGAGAAACTAATTGGTTTGAGTGTGTTATAACAGTGTGAAGAAGCTTCAGAGACAACATAATTCAAAACACTTACCCCTGTAACACATGTTTAACTTATTTTGTAGTCTCCTTTGTTAACAGATCAATCAGCAGAATGGCCCAATATGGTTTTCGTCATCATTATACTTTGAAATCTTGATGTACTATTTAACTAAATAATTTTAATTAAAAGAATTCGGGAATTGTCTTCTTTTTATAACATATTTTAAGAATGAAAATAAAAAAATTAACATACTTAACTATGTATGCATGTTAATTTAACAGGATAAACTTTTGATTTTAATATAAAACAGGTTTTTATGGATTCAATATTGAATCCATATTTATTTATATTTTAATATTTTTTTTTAACAGTGAATAATATTTAATAAACGTGATTAAAGATTATTTTAATATTTTTTATTTAAAATTAATATGAGATAATGATATATTTAAATAAAGGGCATACGTTTGCAGAAATTTACTATGATTCTCAATCAACATTTTTCCATGTTAATTTTACATTGGTATTTTGTTCTGGGTGTACTTTGTTTCTACAACAAATGATTGATTTTGTTTGTCATAATTTAAACCGCTTATAATTTTGTGAAGAAATCGCCACTAGCAATCGACTTATAAAACCCTTATTCTTCCCAAAAACGGGCTTTGGCACAATAGCGTCTATATCATGGGAGATAGGGGGGCCAAACTTAAATCAGATATTTCTTATTAGGAGAAGTTAGTAGTTGTTCGATTTTTATTCATACCACGGTAAAGAGTATATTTGATTCGATACTGCCGAATAGAGCGATATTTCTTGTTTTGATTTTATCTATAATACAAAAACACTTGCTAAATTCTTGTTAAAAGGACAATCTTAAAAGTAATAGTTTAACGCTACTAATAAAAAGAAAAAATAATTAATTTATAAGGGTGTACTTTTTATTTTCTTGAAAATATACATCTACATATATTTATTAATAAATTCAACATGGACTGCCAGGTATCTACTTTCAACCTATTTTATTGTTTTATAAAGCTAATTTAGACAAAAAATCCGTTCGGCGAATGCTGTTTTATGCGATAAAGTAAAACATACGAACATATAAAAGCTGGAAGGTTCATCTGTGTTCATTGATTGCCAATATAAAACATTTCGTTCGAAAAGGGGCGAAAGGGGCACAAAATTATGCAAAATGACACAAAAGGGGATTTAAAATAAAGGGGCAAAAAAGTGGCAAGGTAGTCAAAAAAGGGGAAAAAATGCGACTTAAGTCGCATAACGGAACTCCCTTTAAATCAAAAATGGTCATATCCTTTGATCATAATTAAGATAATAATAAAAAGTGGACATATCCTTTGACCAAGTGAAAATAAAACAACTTACTTTTGTTCATGCAAATCAAAAACGATAAATTAATTTTGATTTTTGAATACGAATTTTAAAACAATAAATTAATTTTGTTTTAATGAAAAAGGATAAAACTTTATTTTGTGTTGCGAGTTATAAAGCAATAAAATAATTTTGTTTAACTAAAAAAAAAACAAATTAAGCAAAAAAAAACAAAAGAAGAAAAAGCCAACAGGAGGAAAAGCCAAAATAACAACGAAGACCATTATAATAGCAAGGATAAGGATCACTACAAGGAACATCACAAATAACAACGAACAAGAATCGCTATAAGAACCATCATTAATAACAACTAGGATCACAGCAACAACTAATAACACCACCACTAAATTTTTCAACAACAACATCACCTTGAAGTAAGCTCAAATTTCTATATATTCTTTCAGTTGATAAATATAAGTTTAATTATTCCAAAAAAAAACTGTAAATAAAAAAAATATATAAAAGGGCAAAATTTCCCATACGGGAGTGTTTGTAAAAGTTTGTTGTAGAAACAACAACGACATTTCAAAACAGAAGGGGAAAACGATTTAATTATTTTGTGTAGAAACAACAACAGCACTACAAGAATAACAATACAGATTATTTCATGTTTAAACAGTAAAATAAGATGCAATAATTCTCATAATCTATTTGATAAAATTATTTAGTTATATACATCAAATTTTCAAAGTCAAATAATTACGAAAACCATATTGGGAGTGCGTCTCGTGTCCAGTGTGGCCATATCCCAAAATATTTTACAGCTAAATCGGCTTAAAAATAATGCTAAAAAATGCTAACAAAAATCCTTAACTGCCAAAAAATAATGCTAAAGTTTAAATTTGTTTTATTTTTTTGTTATTTTAGTTAAAATACCTATAATATAATCTCACATCGTATCAATAAATCAAACAGATTAAAGAATAACAATATAATATTTATGAAACATAAAAAGTCTTAAAACTATAAAAGAAATATATTTCAGTCTTTATATACATACGTACAAAAAAAGTTTTTAAACAAAAGGTACCATCCCATAACAAAAAAATCAAAGGAACTTGACCCATAAATGGGAATTATTTAGTATTTTAATAAAATTTATATAACATGTTTAATAAAATATTTCATTTTATAAATTAAATACGTCATCAAATGAATATTCTTCTTCAGCTTCTGAAGAATCGATCAAGATATCATTATAATATATTAACGTCATTCTGTTTCGAATTTTCGTTTTTTAGATATTTATACCACTAAAACCCAATTTTAACTTCCGCGTTGCTAAGTGGCAAAACCAAGAACTTCATAGCAAAAGAAGCTAATTCACTGAATGGATTTTGATGTAATGAATTTTTATATCCATATACATTTATCCAGAAATCGACTGTCATATGAATTTGGTTTTAGCCACTGATGTTTCAAAGTTGTAATTTCTTCTACAGTGAAATCAATAATTTCTTCTTTCGTTCGCTTAATTTGCATTTATTAGTTTTTAAACGGTTTTCTAAGATGACATATAAATTGAGCTATAAAATCTGGGCATGTAATTCATACTTGTTTTTTTCTATTTCAAAAGTTATGCTATCTCAAATTCGAATTTATTATGGGTGGTCTTAAAAGCCCTGATGTCAAATTTTTTTTTTATTATCTTTGTTTCTGTGAAATAAAACAATTTCTGTTTATGGCATAGTACAATGATCTTACAAAAACAATTTGCTGGTGGTTTTTGTACGAGTTGTAATTGTTGTAGTACCGAGATTACCTGGAATGAATTCGCCTTGGGTATCTCTTTTCGATTCCAAAAAATTCAAAATCGTGAATGAAAAAATCGTCTTAACATGAATTTAATGGATCAAACTGATCAAATTTTAAAACCATTTGATATGAAAGGTCCTTTAAAAGATTGTACAGTTTCTATAGCAAACAGTAGGGGTTTGTATTTGCTTTCAACAAAAGTGTGTGGTGGTTTTTCAAAAAAAGATTACTTTAATATTCTTAAATTAAATAATGCTTAAAAATGCTAAACAAAATGCTAACTGCTAAATGAAAAATTTGCAGCTAAATCAGACAAAAAAATGCTAAATCTAGCTGCAAAAATGCCAAAATGACCACGCTGCTCGTGTCTTATTATAAATAATTCTTCTGTAAACAAAGGGCGGAATACAACAAATGTGGAATAAACATATGTCTAACGGGTAAGTAAAATAATAATAATCCCGCTGGTTCTGTGGAATAAGTGTTTAGGTTAGAACCAATTTAATCTCACTTTCGGATTATATCATGTACTAATCATTATTAAACCATCTTAAGAATTCTTAATTAATGACGGTTTGAGATTAATTTTATCCCCCCTTTAATAAAGTCAATCCTTTTTTCCTGTACTTGAATCAAGCATTATGTACTTGATTTAAGGAAACCCGTACTTAACGTACTATTGATACCGCTTCGGCTTGATTTTTCTGTGTATATTTCAATCTGGGCCATATGCCATTCGTCTTACTCATCTAACAAACTCACAAATTCCCAAACATAAAAACTTTCACATTTATGTGCTGTTTCCAAAAGACAGGCAAGTGATTGTGTAGTCAAATTTATATGAAAATCACTCAGTTTTTTTTTTAGTGATTTTCATGTAAATTTTATTACACAATCACTTGTATATTATTTAATATTAGAATATAAGTAAGTAGGACGAATGAAGAAAAAGATTTTTAACCCATTCGAAGCAAACATTTACTTTAACACCACCCCTTGTAGTGTTTTTTCTCTTTATAATAAGCCCCCTTGGTCCCAGTTGGACCAAGTTAAGAGACAACGAATTCTTTTTGTTCGGAGGAGTGGTGGTGATGGATGAATATAGCAAGTTCATAATCAAAATAACTTTTCAAAAAATACATACATACATATTATTCGTTAATTGACACATGCGGAAACATCAAATGGCCAGAAACATTTTTACTTTTTACTTACATACATACATACATACATACATACATATACTTATTATGTATTTAAACTCTTCAAAGCATAACACAATGATCAACAGATGATATTCTGTGATAAAAGCTGTAGCAAACTTATCCAAAAATGAACCAAATGCTCTAAATGAAAATAGTATTTTTTTTAAAGAGAGACGCACATTGTGGTAGAATGGTGGAAAACATCGCGACGTGTCGATCAATTAAAAATTTAAAAATAAATTTTAGAAAAATAATTAATTGTTACAGTCAAACATTTTTTTGTGTATGTTGTATAGAAATGCCGATCCGGTTTTTTATTTCTTCGAAAAACCGCCCAAGTGGAAAGCGAACTGGCACTAAATTAATCCCGTGATAGGGTGATAGGTAGAGACCGGTTCTAGATCGAACACTTTATATCAGTGGTTTTCAACCTTTTTGAAGTCGCGGCCCCAAAATGATTTTCAAAAAATCTGGCGACTCTTTTACGTTTTTGCTCTCAAAGTTTGAAAATATTATTAAAAAAAGAAAATTCAATGAAAATAAATCAAAAACATGACACTGATTGCTTGCTATTCAATGGAAAACGTCACACAATCGCTAAAAGTCTTATTTTACCGGCTGCCATAGACATGGTTGACATAATGATAGGCGAAAAAGAAGCCGAGAAATTAAAATAAATTCACCTCACTGATAACACAATTCAACGCAGATTAAGCGATTTAGCTAATGATCACATAATAGAAAAAAGTCAAAAACAGATTATTCTTCTCATTGCGATTCGGTGAATCAACAGATATATCTGGTGGTACTCAGTTTGTGTGTTTTGTTCGGTTTGGAAATCATGATACCATTTCCGAAAAAATATTGTTTTGCAACTCTTTACCGAAAAACACAACTGGCGAGTGGTTGTATGAAATGTTTTTACTTTGCTTGGGAACTTTGTGTTGGTATTTGCACTGACGGTGCTAGGGCAATGACTGGCAATAAAAGTGGATTCGTAGCAAGACTTAAAACAATGATGTCGAATGGAAGTTGACGCACTGTTTTCTCCATCATCAAGCCTTGGAAGCCAAGTTCTTTCCGTCAAATGTAAGCAATGTGCTTAGTAATGTCATCAAAGTTGTAAATTCCATTAAAAAATCTTTTCAGTCAAGGTTGCTTCGAACAGTGTGTGAAGACATGGGCGCTCCCTATCAAAATCTTCTATATCGCACAGAGGTGAGGTGGTTATCCAAAGGAAATATGCTGACAAGAGTAATTGAATTGAGGTCGGAATTGAACATTTGTTTTCAAGAAGGAAAATCCGAATATGAAAATTTGCTTACAAATTCTAAGTGGTCTTTGAAATTAGCAAATATGAAGACATTTTCCGCCATTTGAACAAGTTAAACGCGTGTATGCAAGGGAGAGACGAAAACTGTATGTCAGTCAAATCAAAATCAAAGCATTTATTTTAAAAATTAAAAAGTGGTCAACATCTTTGCAACAACTTTAATTTGATTCTTTCACTAGCTTTGAAAGTATTGCAACATAAATTTTATCCAATGAATTGTTAAGCGACTTTATTCCTACCATGATAGGAAGCGCTGTAAAATTTAAAAAAGGAACTATACAGCTATTTTTCAAATGAGCTGCAAGATGATAATGGTGATTGCTTGTATTAAATCCATTCATTATTAATTGCATTGAGTTCGCCGATCTTGCCAATAATTTGAAAGAAACTTTATGTGAGCTGGCAGCGGACAATATGCTTAAAATGCAATATTTATCTTAAAGAAATTCTACATTTTGGCTAAAGTGAAAGGCAGAATATCCAGAGCTTGCTAAAAAAAGCACTTAAAATATTAATTAAAATTTCAACATCTTGTCTGTGCGAAATGACTTTTTCATAAATGGTGATCATTAAAACAAAATAAAAAGCAATAAATTAAATTTAGAAAACTATTTCATTGTTTGCGTGTCACAATTGCAACCACGTTTTTTGCATTTAATAAAAAATATGCAAACCCAACGTACGCATTAATATAAGTGCTTTTATGTTTTTGAATTAAATTTGTTTTTATGTTTTTGAATTAAAAAAATTTAATTAAAAAAAAATCGATGTATTTTATTTAGACAAGCTCGCGAACGTCGAGAAAGGTCACCGAGACTCCCAGGGGGTCGCGACCCACCTGTTGAAAACCATTGCTTTATATGAATAAGACTATCACTTTTACATGGGGTTGTCATTGGAGCGGGTCAATTGACACCATTTGACCAGTCACAGATCCATTCTCCATCAGCACGTTCAGTGTCAGTTACTAAAATGTCGTATTATTTCAATAAAACAAGTCCTAGAATTTAATTCATGAATCAAATTTTAAAAAGTACCAAAAAATGTGTCACAGCACCTGTGAAGACTGTACTGTAATTCATTACATTTTCTATCTTTTTGTTCTTCATAAACCAGTTAAGGGATTGGTTCTTCTTTCACTGGTTATGATTCTTTTTTTTTGTACTTGTTTTATTTTCACAAATCCCAGGAACAGTCTGTTAGACCAATTGACACAAATTTCCCGCAGGACGGGTTCTTATGGCTTGATTATTGAAAAGGCCGAATTTCAAGGTTTTTAAAATAATAAAATAAAACGTTCGTGTAGTCATTTTATTTTGAATAATAACACGTTTAGTTTATAAAAAGTTTAAAAAAATCCGCATTAAAAGTTGAAATTAAAATAGCTCTAAAGTATTTAAGCATTATATTATGTATACATAAATTAGTTTGTTTTCCATAGTAAAAGAAGATAAAGTTTCTTTAAATTTGCTGTACCCTCCACTGCTAATGGTGAATGTTTTAAGTTCTCCTAAGCAATCTAGGATTAAAAATCCAGCACAACCTATTTAAAAAATTTATATTTTTGTTGCAAAAAATAATATAAATTGGTGACCGAATAATAAACTTTGGTCTGTCATAGGACTAGAAATCACACTGTCAAATTCATTATTTATCATAGGCCTCATATTGCAAATTTGCAATACACTTACACGGTCAATGTCAACCATCAAATCATAAATTAAGGCAACAAGTGCCAATGTCATCTTTTTTTTAATTTAGAAATTGAAATGAATATTGTGGTTGCATATTATGAAGCTTATCGTTGGCTTAATATGCAAACCTGCTAAATCCACTCTTTAAGTAAATTGATATTTTAATGCCGAGTGGTACAGAAAGATACGCCTCGTCGACCAGCATGTAGTTTTTCTTAAATTTTAGTCTTGAAGTCTGTAAAACGAACTACATAAATCTCTCAAGCTGCAAATATGATATATAAGAAGTTTTTTGCGCCTCCTGTTAAATGTGCTGAAAGGGAGTTAGCAGGTTTGCATATTCATCCGACGATTTTTACGATTGTGTCATCTATTTTAAGAAGTATTGGAGTTGTTGGCTTTGGCTCAAAATGGGCCCGTCCATTTTTTGTTTTACATCTTTCTTTGCAAAAACTATTGACGCGTTTCGTAAATTTGAATTTGCTGAAAATTCTTTTCACTGAACAGTTTGAAAACGGCACAATAAGAATGAAACTTTTTATTGTTTTTAAACAAGGAAAAAGAGGCTCACTATTAAAGTTTTTATCTCAACAGCTGTTGACTAAAAGCTTTCATATTACCCTCTGTCACCCCTTGTAGGGGTAACGGTTAAAAAATCCATTTTGTTTCATACCTTTTCTTTCTAATTGGCCGATATGTGTAGCTTTTTTTTAATTAGGCGTGTTATCGTTTGTAACTACTACACGATTTACATTAATAAAAAATAAATATAAATTAGTTGAAAGAGCAAATAAAACATTGATAGACAAAAATAAATTTTAGGTTTTTGTTATCGTTTTCAATATAAATATAAGAAAGAAATGTTCTTGTCGACCTTGTGGGCCAGGCAGTTCATTTTTTCCCGGAAGAGGTCTAGAGGTCGCACAAGTCGAAGTTTGGCCAAAAATCGTGTTCACCGGTCTTTTTTGAGCTTTCTTCATAACTTTGTCAAAAACCTCGATTTTCTTGACTTTTGAGGAACAATTTAAAAGAAAAATGTCCCAGCTTTATTTTTGTGGGCACATTACAATTTTTCGTAGTTACACCGTTCACCGAAGGTAAAAGGGTACATATGTATATATACATACATATATATATATATAAGTTTGTCATTCCGTTTGTGATTTCTACAATATTGATGTTAGACCATGTACAAATTTGACGTGTGCGACCTCTGGATCTCTTGCGAAAAATCTGAAAAAAATCCCAAAAATATTTGACTCTATAAACTTTCAAATTATGCTTTAGCCGCAAAAAAAATTGTAAATAGTATGAAATATTTTTTTATTATTATTAATTTGTTTATATAAATAAAATATAAAGTTAAACTTAAGGCCCAGTTAGTCTTTACTTTCTTTTTCTGTTGCTATCACGTACAATCACTTAACAAGTTATCAATATTACAGATTAGACCGTAACAGCACAGAAAAACTAATCAATTTCACAGGTTTTTAAATAACAAAAACAAGTCAGCTGATTCGTAACAGAACAAAAAGTAAAGACTAATTCTGCCTTAACGTATTCTATCTGGGTAAGGAAATTATAAATGTTTACAAAAAAGAACTATTTAAAAATAATTAACTAAAATAAAGTAAACTTATTCCTCAATTCATATGAAATTAATTGTATGAAACAGATCGAATTAAAACCTTGATTTTTTCGGAAAATAGGATTTTAAATAGTGCTAAGGTTGGGACAATAACGAAATATATAGAAAAAAGAGTAAGCCCAAAAAAAAAACATTCTGTTAGATACAGTAAAGGTATTTATTTCAAAGTTTTTTTTGGTTGGAAAAATGGAAAAAAGAAAAATTACACTCTTATTGACGTGAACGGGTTTTTATTTATTTATTTGTTGTAAAAAGTACAAACTGTCAAAAAAAAATCTGCCAAATAATTCGTGGAGGTAATTGATATTTTCAATATGCCAAATAAGTGTAAAAAGTGAATTAATTAATTTATTTAATTGTCACATCATTAACTCAAATTGATAATATTTACGAAAATAAGGGTATGTAAAGATTCATTTTCATGAAAACAATACAATATAAACTTTGAAATATTAAATTGCAGAAATGTTTTCTTCATTCACTTCATTTCTTTTTTTTAATTCTTTTTTAATAACTTTTTTTATTGAACTCTTTCTTAATATGTGTTTTTTCTTTTTGAAAGTTAAATGAGAAAGAAGTTATGTTTAAAATGTGGTAACTATAAAAAATAATTTTTAAAATCAGAATTGTACAATTGAAGAGTTTATAAAAAGAGATGTAATTTTTCGTACTTTGTATTAAAAATTAGCAATTTTTTATGAATGGCATCATCATTTCGTTTGACGTTTATAGTGGAAAATTACATCTTTTTATACTGACTTTTTTACACTTGGTTATAGTTTGACAAAAATGTAACTTTTGGTGGAATTTTTTTTCTTGTGGTTGTTGTAACAAAAATTACATTTTTCCACTTTTCCATTTTTCCAACATATAAAAATACTGAAATGAATTTTTTTTTTAGTAAACTCTTGAATTGTACAACTCTGATTTTAAAATTTTTTTTTATAGTTACAACCAGGGCTGGCGTTTTTGGTTATTTCTAACCAAAATTGGTTATTTTTTTCCAATGTGGAGATGTGAATATTTTTTTCATTTTGGTTACTTTTTTCTAAAATAATAATGCGTACGAATATGTTTTGCTTGATACAATTATTTACGAGCTCAAATGATTTGTACTGTGTACTACGATTTTTTCATTATTTGTTACCAAGGAACGGACGTTTTGTATAATTTATCGAAAACAAAAAATCCCTTTCAAAACAGCAACCAAATATTTTTTTAAGATTTTTGCTAAGAAAATATTGCCATTTGTGATTTTTATATCAAAAACGCCATGTTCTGAAATCGAAAACAAATGAAGTTTTAATAAATTAAGATTTTCAATAATTTTTGTTTTAATAAGCGTAGTTTTTCTGGATTTTAAGAGGAGTAAAGGTAAGTAGTACTTAAAGTAGGAAGAGCAGAAAATCATGAGGAATTAGAAAATTACTGAAAAATTACACAAAATTCGTTTAAGTGTGATTTAGGTTATTTCCAAAAGAATTTATATTGAAATACATATTTGAAAATATACATAGGAATTTCAAAGATTTCTCGAAAATACATTGATGTATCAATATAATTTTAAAATTTATGGAATTTTCTTTCAGAAAGTTTAAGAAATTTGAAATTTTACTGTTTATAACTTGTCGGTATGTATACTTATTGAATGTTTTTTAAGATAATTATTTGGTAAAAAAAACTTTTGACTGTAAGTCAGATACTAATGTACGTTACGAAAGGCGAATTTGTTTATATTCGCCATAATATTTTACAATGGTTCACAAAATATTTCAAATAGAACAAATTTTAAACAGTTAATAAGAATAAGAATTATAAATTTAAAATAAAATTTACAAACAAGAGAAAAAAGTTTTTATAATATTTTAGATATACTTATCTTAATTAGAAAGGATGTACACAAACTGCATTTTGCATATCGCCAAACGTAAATTTCGGCTAAAGGATTAAGAAATCGCCACATTTGACAGTCCTGCCAATAACAGCAAAAACAACAATATTTTATTAAGGCATTTTAAATTTAGTTATATTTTTCTACATTTGGTAACTTTTTCAAAAATTGTGGTTGCAAAAATTGTATTGGTTGTGGCAGCACTGAATAAAACAAACAACAGGGCTTTTTATTGTTGTTATGCGATACAAACTGTCAAAAAGCAAAGGGGTGATAAGAGACAAAAAAGACAAAAGATAAAGACAAAAAACTTGTTTACTATACAACATTTGACAGTTCGTATCGCAAAACAAGCAAATAAAAAAATAAACAGCTGGCTTTCCGAGACTACCTGCTATAAATATACCTTGGACTGACTAGTACCAGTCGATGCTCGCCCTTTTATACGGTTTCTGTCGACACACAGGCATTTACACACCAGAGAATGACAAAAATATCATTTTAAGTACTCTTTCAATATTAGTGAGAAAGCAGGTATGGACATGCATGAGAAGAGATCAAAACCATACACATACATACCATTACCCATAACAATTTGAACTTAAATACCCTGTTGGCCAAACTGCCGTCGACGACACTGTCGTCAACGATTTATGCACGAAATGTCCTCTATCAATTTGGATTTCTGTATGTATGTGGTCATCAACGACAAGTTAGGAGACATTGTCTTGCACACATTCGTGTGTGTACACATTCGTGTATGTACGACAGGCTGAGCGACATTGTCTTTCTTTGTGTCGTGCACGATTTACGCGACACTTGTTCGAAAAAATCGTCGACGATTTGCATTAGTTGTCCCTTACGTGTCGTGCAGGAATTAACATTGTCGTGCACGAATCATCAATGATTCTTGCACGACATTGCCAACTGGGTATGTATAAATCAGGGATTTCCAAAATTTTTTTGGTTGTGTGTTAGTGAGTACCAGAGAGTAAGCAAATTGAGAGAATGCATTTATTTACAGCCGAAATAAAATGTTAGTAATATATTTTATAAGTTGTATAACACAAAGGTACAAAATTAAAAATTTTTTGTGTTGATAAAAAATTTGTAGCAATTCTTTACCAATTCAATGCCGCTGATTTTAAAACTACACTTTTTTTATTCGGAAGCTTTTTGACTCTAAATCAGTTTCAAATATCTTATCAAACAATTGTAAAAAAATTAAAGATTTTTATGTTTTAAAAATTCATAAAAAATAAATATTGCACGCAAATCATAGCTGATAGAAAAAAAGTGCAGTTTTAAAATCAGCGACATTGAATTGGTAAAGAACTGCTACAAATTTTCTAGCAACACAAAAAATTTTTAATTTTTTTCCCTTGTGTTCTACAAGTTATAAAATAAAATCTTCTAAATTTATACTTTTATGGCAGTTTTGTAATAGTAGAATGCTTTTCAAATGGGATGAACTTAATTTATTACGTTGCTTGGAACAAATAAATTTTAAATCCGAAAAAATTTGTTCGCATAGGTAAGTAGTGCCGAATAAAGAGAGGCACGTCAATGAATTTTTTTTAGTTCAGGATAGAAATGGTATTCACGGTGTTGGGTTGCTCATACTTCAAACATCTGTGCATACATTTTTATTCTAGCTAATGGTATATCATAACTTTTTAGAAAATACCAAATGTGCACATGAGTTTGCCTGCAAAAATGTATAAAGTCATTATAACAGGTCAAAGTTACGTTTAATAATTACCATAAATTAGTAAGGTTAAAGGCAGAATTAGTCTTTACTTTCTGTTTCTGTTCTGTTCCGTGCCGTTCTGTTTCAAAATTGTAAAAGTTTCTTTTTCTGTAGCCATTTATGACAAATTTATTATTTTTGCACCATCCATTGTTTTATTTCAATAACTTTTATGCACATAAATTTGAAGAAATAAAATTTAATTAACGAATTTTTTATTATTTATTTTGCGGTAACTTACAATTACTTTACAAGTTCTTGATTTTATCAAACTGAACCGCAACAGAACAGAACAACTAATCAATTTCACTGGTTTTTTAATAACAAAAACAAATCAGCTGGTTCGTAACAGACCAGAAAGTAAAGACTTACTGAGCCTTAACTCTTTGGGCTCGGTCAAATAATTGTAGCATAAAAAAGTAAGCAATAAAAATAGTGCGAAACAATAAAGTTTCATTAATACATCAATAAAACACATCTTCTTACCCAAACATTTTACCTACTGTCACATTTGCTTTTATGTGTACAGGTTATTTACACATAAATTGTAGCAAAACAAGACTTTTTTACTTGTTTTTTAAATATTTCTACTTACTTAAGAAAAGTGTTGTCAAAGAAAGAAAAAACCCACCGACGCGATTGGTACAGAAACCAAAATATTTTTACAAGCAAAATACCAACAAATTCTTTTGGCTATTTTTTTTCTTAATAATTTCTGCATTTAGGTAGGTACGTCTTTTTAAAGAAAGGAAAAGGGACCCTTTTACAGGTATCAAAGAATTGTTTTTCACAAACAAAACACATATCGTTAGCTTAAACGTTGCAGTAAATGTTATTGTTAAAAAAAGTTACTTAATAAAATTTACGCTAGCTTTGCTGTTAAATATTTTCAACAATTTAAATTATGTTAAAATTAAATAGAAATGTTATATTACTCTGCATTGAAGTCTTTAAATTTAGACTCTAAATATTGCACGCAAGGCATTGGATGTTACCAAAAGCATTTTTGACCGCACAATATTTTTGAGTGTAAGCTGAAACAAAATAATATAGCATCCGCTAAACATGTGCACTTGTCGAAGTCACACCGACGACTGAATTGAAGAGCATAAAAATATGTGTTTGTAGTGGTTTGCACAATTGTGCAAAGAAATGGAAACCCCTGGTATAAATATACGCTGCCAATGTGTATATCCATATCAGGGATGTCAGCGCCTTGCACAATTGTGCAAATTAATTCACATGTACGCTTACGCTCTTTTATTTTGCGAGCGTAAAATATAATTGTTTACTGAAAAACACTCTCATTCAGCGGGAAATATCGCAAATATTGCAAGGCCTGTTTTGAGGCCTCTAAATATATTTATGTATATAAATAAATATACAATAACTGTATGTAGGTGCATCTTTTTTTTGTTTTATAATCTTTTTTATTTTATTTATTATCTATGTTTTTGTTTTGTTTTATTTCTGTTTTTGAAATTGTACAATGATTTTAAAACAGGGATTTCCATTTCTTTGCACAATTGTGCAATTGTGGTTATTTTTAAGATAGAATTTTAAAATTTTATAAAAATATATATGTAAAGTGAATCCTAATCAACAAAAATTTCAAATTTTCAAAATAATTGTTTTGCATTTAAGCTAACGATATGTGTTTTGTTCGTGAAAAAAATTCGTTGATGCCTGTAACAGGGTCCCTTTTTCTTTCGTTAAAAAGACGTACCTAAATGCAGAAATTATTAAGAAAAGAAAAAGCCACAAGAATTTGTTGGTATTTTGTGATTGTAAAAATATTTTTGTTTCTGTACCAATCGCGTCGGTGGATTTTTTTTTGAAAACTCTTTTCTTAAGTATGTAGGTAAAAATATTTAAAAAACAAGTTAAAAAAGTCTTGTTTTGCTACAATTTATGTGTAAACCTATCAGTGTTACCACCAGAAAAATTCAAAATTACACTTGAGATGAAGCAAAATTACCCGATTTTAATTACACCTGATATATTATGGAAGTTTTATTTAATAAAAAGACATTTTACAAAGAAACAAAAACACAACAAACTCATTGAAAGAAGACCCATATTTTTCAAACTGTTAAGATTCTTATTGTGATTTTAAATAAATTAACAAAAATAAAATTAAAGATTTAAATACTATTGATAAAACATAGAATAAAACTCCTATTCTATGCCCGATAGAGCTTACGAAAGGTTAGCTGACAAACGAACTTTCATACTGCTCTCACTTTTTGCACATCATGAATAGTTTCATGATTGAACAGTGGCATTGTTCATAAAAATTTACTTTGAAAATCAGCCATCGATTTTCGCAACTTATAGGCGACTGCATGAATTAAATGACGCAACTTATTTTTTTAAAATCGAAGGTGATGTGTTGATGAAGAGAAAATAAGCTATCAATTAGACCTAAAGGCCCTGTGATGTGAAATCTCTTGATTGTTTACCGTAGGGCTGTGAAGCTACTGGTGTATGCTGATAAGCCAGCAACAATTGACGTCTTGGAGTTCAACATTGTTCATTTAATTGGTGACATGCAGCCAGAAATGCTTGAAAAAAATAAACAAAATTGGACGTCTGAAATGCATTTCGTGAAGAACATTATTTGTTTGAAATAAGTTTTCATTGGTAATGCCGTATATTAATCTTTTATTAAAAAAAAATAGTTTGCATTGTCTACCATTTTTAGTTTCATGGTCTTTAAAATACCCTTTATACCTTATTTAGAAAACAAAATGCCTGCAGGGTTTTATACAACTGTCTCTTTCGTAATTCAGTGTTACAACTGTTAATAAAATTAATTAGTAGCCCAATTATTAATAAAAATTCACCTGGAGTTTATTCCCTTTTCCCATTTTTTAAAATTGATTTAAATAGAAAAAATGAGGAAAGGGAAAACAATCCCGGGGAATTTTTATTCATAATTAGGCTGTAAATGATGGAATATTGTAAACATTTCTTCCCCCAGGCTCGTTTTTAGTTTGAATAACTTTTTTCAATAGACCTCAGGTTCTAAATCACAGAGTCCATCTACATTCATAATCGAACTAATATATATTAAATGATTGAAGACTTCTCTTAAAAAGCATCCGAGACTTTGGTTCAGAAGACCCTACTTTTTTATCAACAATATTTAAAAAGAAATAAATGTCATCACTGATATCGAATCTTGATTTTATTTGGATATGTGAAGTAAGACTTTTAAATTACACCTGAATTACACCTAAGAGAAATTACCCACACTCTACCCACGACAGTAAAAATTATACCAAATTCGGGTAATTACCCACGAAGTGGCAACACTGAAACCTATACACATAAAAGCAAATGTGACAGCAGGTAAAATTTTTGGGTAAGAAGATGTGTTTTATTGATGTATTAATGAAACTTTATTGTTACGAAACTGCAATATAAATTTAGAAGATATTATTGGTAAATAAAAGTATTTATTATAGGCTAGTAAAATCTTCTCTTTTTATAATGGTGGTAAATACTTACAGAATATTTTTAAACTTAATATTTGCATTAGTATGAGCAAATGAATTTTCATTGTTAGAATTCGCAAAGGTATGTTGAGCAAAAAACGAAAAATATTGGAAAGAATTGTATTAGGTTGTAAAAAGACTTCAAATATTGTGAACTGCGCAATTTTTCCAAAAAATAAGCAAAGTTTCTGAGGTTCCAAATTAAATTTATTTAAATTATAACTGATTGTGTCTGTCCATAACTCAACATTTTTCGATAATTGTATTATTATTTATTGCTTTTAAGTCTTCATAGCAATAAATGTAAGTTAACTTTAAATGGTCTGATGAAAAATGAATGGAAAGCATGAACTATATTTCCTCGCATAATGCTGGCCTTGGTGTTTGCATCGCCCTTTCATGAAAATGTTTTGTAAGTTTTAATACCTTACCTGATTCCCAACAATTTAATCGAACATAGATGACCCTTAGAAAAGGTCTTTAATAAGGCCTCGCAATAGGCCTCGCAACCGCATATTTCGCCCGCTGGGCATGTAAGAGATAAGAGTAATCTCACCAACACAATCATAATTGACATCACTGATCCATATTCATTCTTCTTTTTGAATGTACATGCAGATATAAATAAAATTTCTGTTAGCTATCTTCAATACCCATATAAGTATGTGTATTACCGTAAGTATAACGTAAATAAAAAGAATGAGAGAGAGAGAGCAGAGATGGCAAATGCAATTTTAATAATTTTGGAACTATGCTAAATTTTTTTGTTTTGTTATTCATAAAAAAATCATGATAATTTTAAAGCTTTTTAAGATTTGACTAAGGCGGTAAGGTTATTTTATTAGGACAACGAGGGGCAGTTAGCGGCAATTTCTTCTTCTCCGAAAATATCTAACAGATCTTCACGAAATGTAAAACATATGTAGATAGATCCATATTAATATGAACAGACAAGCTGTATATATTTTTTTCAAAATAGGACCACGAGGGTAGCTCGAGGGTATATTCCTTTACAACTTATTAAAAAGAAATGTTTGAATTTTAAATCTTTACAGAAAGGCGTCTAAGCAAGCGCTCAATGTATTACGTGGCGGTTACACTCTTTCTTATGAGCACAACATACAAATCAATACTTACATGCATACATAAAAAACAATATCTTCTATCTCGTGTCGTCTACCTATGATATGTGTGTGTGACAGCGACAAGTGCAGAAGTGCAAAAAAATTGTTCAATTGGATAGTTTTGGAGTGACATAAATTGCCCCCTATCTCCCCTTGTATCCTATTTTTTTTAAATACATAGCGTAAGTGTCTATATAAATATGAATCTATCTATGTTTTAAATTTCATTAAAATCTGTCAGATAGCTTCGGAGAGCAGAAATTCCCCTTTCCACCCCTCGTGGTCCTATTTTTTTTTTTAAATATATAGCTTATGTGTAGTTTTAGATAGGCACTGCTGATTTTACGGACAAATTTATTCTATGTATCATAAATAATACGTACATAGTCCCATACCTGCGTAGTGATCAACGCACATTTTTGTTAAAATTTTTTTTTCATTTTTACACAGAAGTGCCAAAATGGCAGATAACCAAAACACATTCATGGGTATTGAATAACATCTGCATAATATTCATGTATTTTTGTCTACTGAATGTGGTTGCGTGAAGATATTGCCGTGCATAAGTATAAGTAATAACCATACTTTTTGCAACGCACAACCATAGCTGTTCTTATTATTTGTGTTATAAATATGTGTATACACAATAACGAAAAGCGTGGGTAAATATCTCTGTATATTTTTCTTATGGGTACTTCCCAGCGGTAAAACTTAGAAGACCTTCTTACTCCAGGCCTTTTTGAAGGCCTGATTAAACAATTTTTTGATTTAATTACTATTCTTATGTAAATGCTAAAGAATGCCTCATAGAAGGCCTCGGCACTTTGGTATAAAAGATAAGTGTTAAATTTAAACTAACAATTCGAATCATTCAATACAAAGTAAATATTAATTCACATAAATTAAATACAATTAAATACAAGCTTAACCTATCAATCTAATACATTACAATATAAAAAAAAAACAAAAATAATAAAACAAAATGTGATTCATAAAGTCAGAATTGTCCCCTGGTGTGGGCAAAACGAGCCGCGGTGACTTTGCTCTTCACAAAATTTGGAAAGCTTGAAAAATTCCATTCTTCAGGTATCCAATAAGCACTCAAAAATTAAATTTCAAGTGCTTACAATTTTACTGGAAATAAACTTGAGTTCAAAAATATTTTTTTAAAAGCTATTCAAGTTTCAAAAAATTTTACTAATATTCAATTGATTTCAAATTCCCATTTTACTGGAGAATGCTTTTGAAATAAAGTGTAACAAAAGTATATCCTAATACTTGAAAGTCGAACTTGAATAACAATTTTTTTGCACTTGATTTCCAGCAAAATTGCTTGTTGGGTAGTCAAATATTCTAAAAAACATATAATTTTAAGGTCAACAGATAATTTCTTTCACTGTATCCCATATGACGTGCAAAATTGCAACACAACATAAATATTAGACTCAAAACAAAATAAAAGATTTTATTAATGTCAATGAAATGTGTTTGAATGTTATGCTACTCAGAACTGAGAGTTAATGCATCACTGCGTATACTTGTGTAAACGAACTCAATTTTGTGCTCATACGCCCTGATGTAAATTAATATGCTCAATTGCGTTACCATATTTATGGATAATGACATTCTCATTAATAAGTAGTTATTGATTTTTTTTAAATTTTAAAATACTTTATGAAAATATTGCGGTTAAATAAAAATAAAGACGTGAAATTTTAATACAAACAGACTTGTAAATATGTACGTACATATATGCCAATACTGTGCTCACATTTATTTACGAGACATTCATATACATACATACATGTATACATAAGTAAAAACAGCAAACACATGCCATTAAACAAATATATGTACATACATATGTGTATATTAACATTTGTGCAGTCTGCTCTTTTAAATTATTCTCTTGTTATGACTGACATTTTCATTATTTTTATTATTTCACATGCACATAAACGACTATGAGAAACTACTCTTACTCTTGCAGTAATAATGACTGCAATGACATGATGATTTTGCTGATAATGATGCTTAACACACATGCACATACATATGTATGTATAAAATGAATTGAAGAAAAAATCAATTAAAATGCACTCTAGTGCAGTTCCTTCCACAAACATTTTAAGAGATGAAGACAAAACGTAAAAAATGCTCTCTCGTCTATTAAGCCTCCCATGAAAATTGCGCATTTTTATTAAACAGGAAAACCTACAAACCCAAAACAAACCCAACCACAGCTTCAGAATATAAACAACAACAGCAACAACAAAATTTACGAAAACAGCGCTAAAAAAAGAATATTTTGGCTGGTTGTATCAATGTCTGAACTGCGTAAGTAACCAACTAATTTGAACAAAAAAAGAATGATGATGATGGCGATGATGGCGATATGACGATGAAATGTTTGCTGAAAGGAAAACCGAAATATAAAGCAAAAAACTAATTGCCAAAAAAAAATTTAAATAAACAAAAGGAAAGTACTAAATTATGTTTTAAGACGTGCAGTAAACACTTTTTCATTAGTTTATTGTGCAATTTCGTAGAGGTGAGTCCGTTTAAAGGAGCTTTCGTGACTATCGTAGTAAATTTAAAATGTATATATACATATGTATGTATATTCGATTTAACTTTAACTCAAACATTATTTTAACAATTAACACTTCTGCGGTTTCTTGAAAGTTTACGATTTTAATTAAAACCATTCCAGCAAATGACCGCATCGTTATTGCATTTAATTCGAGTATATAAAAGTATGTGTGTGCGTTGTTGTTTTTGTTAAAAATTAACTTGAAGATGAGTTTGTATTTGTTTGTTTAGAAAAAGTTTTATAGTGCGTGTAAACAGATTCACATCCAGGTAAAGCCATAAACAAATAAGCCGATTTCAATTGTATTTGTAAATGCATTTGAGACCAAATCAATTAGCAGTTAAAATAAATAAATATTGGACCACCCATCTACCAGTTGCACGAGAAAGAATACAGTATGTCTGTATTGCACACAAAACTTCATATTTATTTAAAATGTATACTTCTGTTATATTGTTATTGTTTTGTATAATTTTCTTACATTAATACGGCATATAGTACACTCTGAAGGATTTATACTTAATTTAAGCTTATCAAGTATGAAGTACAACAAGTTGAGAGTGTAGTTATAACGGGTCCACCATCTAACGTTTTTTTTGCAACTAGTTCTTATTTCGTGAATGGTAACACTTAGCTCATGTCTGATTTGACAGATAATTAGTTTTATCCTTCCGCTGAACGAATATGGTTGGGTATACGCTTGAACAACGCTGGGAAATATGCGTTTAACTAAGTGGGCCTGCGATCGACTTACAGAAGATGCCGATTTTGCCAAAAAAATCATCTTTTCAAATGAAGCTCATTTTGATCTTGGCGTAGACAACCAATTGAAAGTTGTTATATTGTTAATTATTTAAAAAAAAATTCATGTGATTTAAATGAATATGGGCAAATGCAAAAATTCTCTTTAATTATTGCAACTACCCAGCAAAAACTTTACTTACCTGGTAAGTTAGCAAGTAATGTTGGAGAAAAATAACCACTACTTATTTTTTGGCCGAATAACTACTTGTTTTTGTTCGAGGTGTCCATATATTCAGTACTTAGAATACACTTACTAGAAGTCAAAAAATTTCTAGTTATTTTTTAACTACGAGTAATCTGAATTGTATGTTTTTACAATATGCTTACTAGAAGCTAGAATCACTAGTTAGCAGACCTAATAACAAGTTATTGAGTACGTTACCAGTAAGTAAATGTTCAGTGCGTTTATAATATTAAGAATTAATTTAAGACATAAAATCATAATAATAATTTAAAATTTTTATATAAAAAGAATTGTTTTGTTAAGTTTTCTTTTTTAAAAATAAGAAAAAATATATATATTAACTTTTGTTTATAAAAAAAAGTTGTTAATAAATTGTTCTGTTAATTTTTCAAAAATAAATAAAATTTAGTTAATTAAAAAAAAATTCGCTTATGAATTGTTTTGTTAAGTTATCTTTTTTTTCAAACATTGATATTTAAAGTGTTGTTTATTTAAAAAAGTTGTATATCGATCCCGTTTGGCATCCCTAGTAGTTATTGAGCTGATTATTAGTAAGCGAAAATTCAGTAGTGAAAATAATAATTCAGTAGTGAAAATAATAGAAGCAATAATTAGTTGCTGAGGTCTTAACTAATAAGTACTTATTCAAGTTGTCAGAATTATGACAATCGTAATGACAACTACTACCAGGTAACCTATGTTTAGAAACATTTTGCTCAGAAACTAAAATAATATGTAGTTTTGTTTGATAAGAATAATTCTTAAGATCTACTATTAAAAAAATAAATATAAAATATCATGTGAATCGAATAGAATTTCATGCATCACTAGCAATAAAATGGCAGCAAAATATAAACGAAGTTGCCTTACTTTAACACAAAATCGCAACAAACAGTGAATAGTAAAACAACTGTTAATGTACGTTTATGAATACAAATTTTTATAAAAGGTTTATAAAACAAAAAGCGTTTGAAAGTCATTACATACTATAAGCTTTAACTAAGAACTTTTTCAGAATATGGCTGTTTTACCCTCCCTAAAAAATGTACATCTGTTCCTGTTTACCCAGTAGTTTATAATTTTAAAGCTATATTTTCAAACTGTTAATAAATCATTGGCAATATAGGTATTATTATTCGAGTAAACAAATTGACACGGTAAAAAATAAATCAAAAAAGCCTTGATTTTATATATATATATATGTACGCGATTTAATGATATTTGGCTTAAATTCTGCCTAGAAGTGATACTATCATGTTCCATGATAATCGGTCTAGAATTTACTCCAGGTCCCATATTTCTTTATCCACACCACAATAGGGAAAAGGCTATTATGCGTTTCTGCTGATGTTTGTAACACCTTTCAAATATGGGTCCTAGCCCCAACTAGCGACCAACCAAGAGCCAAGTCTATTGAAAATGGTGGGAATCGTTCTGTAATTTTACATAGCCCTTATACAAGCTTCTTTCCGGAGTAGATCATAAGTACCCATAAACCATATTTTAATGCAGATATTAAGATTGAATCTGACCTAAACTTATTTGATTCTAATGTTTATCATCTTACTCAATTTTAAAGGAATCGGTCAAAATTTGACCAGATAAATACTATTCCCGAAATTAGCTTTTAATACCATAACTTCCTTATAAATGTTTGAATTGGCATAACAATTGGCCTTAATATGTCTCAGAATGGCTACTCTGCCATGCCAAAATGTTATGGTGGTAGGTCCAATTAAGGTCCCATGCAAACCCCCGTTCTAAAATTACTAAAATGCAAACAAATTGTAGTATAGAAGAAGATATCTAAATAATAAATTGAACGAACAACTTTTTAACGTGTCTTTACCTCATAAGATAATTTTGTTCTGGCGAAACCAGTATTGTCCATGGGTCCCAAATAAGCAACTGTCTTGAAAAATTTTCTGTGAGGTAGGGTATCAAACGGGATTTCCCTGGAAAAAAATCCCGGGATCCCGCCCATTTTTTTAGCTGCGCCCAACTTTAAAAAAATAAAATTTTGTTTGGTAAAACGTTTTTAATTAAAGTAAAATAACACAATTTTTTTTTTAAATATCGAAAATATTGCCCGTCCTATAAATAGGACGCTGGGACTTAGAGGTATCATAGGTGATATATTTCTAGAATACAAACGCTGGCCTATAATGGGCTATGGTAACTGTATTGCTGCTATGTATAATTGTGAACAAGTTGTGTCACGAAATATATCTTAGCCGGTAGGCAGAAAGGTCTTAAGTAAAAAATAACACATTATGAGTTTTGAGCTTTAATTAAATTTTTGTTTTTCTTTTGTTTGGTTTAAATAGCTTACGTCTAGTACAACTGCTTCTATTCGTTATAATCTGCTTTTAGGAAAAAAGTATATGAAAAACACCAAATAAATATTTTTTTTCCAATTAACATAGCGAAAAACTACAGTTTCTGACTTAAGACGTTTTTTCCAAACGCCAAAGAGATGTCAATTCATATTCGATAAGTAAAGCAATGTTAAATGCCCTGAAATTTCGAAAGCAGAAGGCTAAAAATATGCAGATTATTTAGTTTGGTTAAAGACCCATATTTATTTTATAAAAACGGCAAAAGGTTTTACCCACTTGCTTCAAAAAATTTAATGATTTTATATGCAGAGCATCTGCACAAAAATTATTAATAAAGAAACGCTTATTCGATTCAAAGAAAATCATTTGTTTTTTAAAGAATTACAAGTTTTGAAGGAAGTGCTAAGAAAACTGAAAATGTCTAGATATTATATAATGTTCCTTTGGCTATACAGACAAAGATCCGTGTAAAGGAAACGTGTTTTATCATTGAAATCTTCCTGATAAAAATTAGAAAAAGGCTTTCAAACGATTCTGTAAATGCTTATTCTGAACTTAAATCCTATTTAAACAGATATATTTTCTAATTATTTGTTTGAATAATTTAACTAATAATTTATATAAATGCTGTTGACTTTGAATTAATTCTGTGGTAATTAGTGCTTAAGTCTATAAGCGAAAATTTAAAACTTTAAAGGTGGCCTTTAGAAATATACTCCGAATTTAATATACACAACAGTTCTCTGCGGTCTTAGTTTTTTAAGTATTTATTCCTAAACATTCCTTATTTCACAGATTGGAAGTTTTTATTATTCCAAATGTTATCGCACATTGAAAAAAGATAACAAAAAAGTAATTAAAATATAACTTCCTCCAAAATCCTACAAAATAATTGAAATTTTTCCCATGTGTACGATTGAACATGAAGATCTTAAGGTAGAAGTACATAAAACGCGTTAGTTCGTCGACGTTTGTCGTGCGTTTAAAAACTTTAGCGCATGAAAAATTGCAAGTTACACAACGCGCGTTACAAAAGCCGATGCTGTCAGCTGTTTTTTATTTGTTTACTTATTTGTGCATTGAAACCGGATTCGAAAGTATATCAAGATTTTTTTATTTTATTGAATTTATTCTTTTTATATAACTATTGTATGTTTTTAAGCTCTTCAATAAGTTTTTCTTTCACGATTCGCAAATTTGTTAAATTTTTCTTTTTATTGTCAGCTGATTACTTGTCAAAAATACACAACGCGTTAAAAAGTTCAAAGTTGACCAACTTTCTGGCGCCATCGTGTCAACATATTTTGCATGTAGCTTGTTCTATTAAAATACACTAGTTTAACTTTTTTTGACAGAGTTACATATAGGAATACTTCTCCTGATAACAAAGATCATTTTTTAGAATCAATAAGCAAAATATAACAAAATGTAAAATTGATGCGTTAACAAATTTTGAATAAATTTCCATTTCCGTTCTCATGAACAATTTTAAATAAATTTAATAAGAATTGCTGAAGATGCAAAATTGACAATTTTGCACTTAACAAAAGTTAAATAAATAAATTTACATATCCGTTCCCATAAATAATTTTCAATAAATATAAAAGGAATTGCTAAATAAAATAAAAATGCAAAATTGACAATTTTTACACTTTACCAAAATCATGTTAACGCAACAATTAATAAAGTACGATGTTAAACATAAGAAAAATGAAAAGTCAGTCTTGTTGCGACGCTGGTTAAAGTTAAATGAATAAACGGAAAACTAATTTAAAACAAAAAATTGAATTGTGTTTTTGTTTAGTCAATTCGTTAAATAAATACTTAAGTCGCGTGCACTAACGCGTGTTATGTACTTCTACCTTCAACACACAGACAAAAATCAAGTTAAAATCGTAGAAAACAAGGTTGATTTTAAATTTTTCGGTGTTGATTTTGCTTCTTACGTTTTTCATGTTAATTCAACCTGATTTTACAATTACTTGCGAATAACCTTTTTTTTCGTTTAAAATAACTATAATTCATGTTAATTTAACATTGCAGTAAAGTTAGAGCAAAATGTCATTTATATTGAAATAACAATCCGAATCACGTTGAATGAAAGTTATTTCAAGTTGAAACACCATGAATTTCATGTAGAATCAAATTGGTTTGAGTGTGTTATAACAGTGTGAAGAAGCTTCAGAGACAACATATGCATTTATTTAACAATAATTCAATACACTTACCCCTGTAACACAGGCTTCACTTATTTTGTTTTCTCCTTTGTCAACAGAAGCATCAGCAGAATCGCTCGATATGGTTTTCTTCATCATTCTACTTTGAAAACTTGATGTACTATTTAACTAAATAATTTTAATTAAAAGAATACCGGAATTGTCTTCTTTTTATAACATATTTTAAGAATGAAAATAAAAAAATGAACATGCTTAACTATGTATACACGTTAATTTAACAAGATAAACTTTTGATTTTAATATAAAACAGGTTTTTTAATGGGTTCAATATTGAATCCATAATAATTTATATTTTAATATATTTTTTTATTTATTTTAATAGTGAATAATATTGATAAGCGTGATTTAAGATTATTTTAATATTTTTCATTTAAAATTAATATGAAATAATGATAAGTTTTAATAAAGGGCATACTTTTGCAGAAATTAACTATGATTCTCAATCAACATTTTTCCATGTTAATTTTACATTGGTATTTTTTTCTGTGTGAAGGTGCCATTAAGTAGTAGATCAAAAGCATATTTTTAATAAAAGTTAACTTTTGAACTCTTAAAGTATGCTTTGTTTATAGGGTTGCCAGTCAGGTTGGATTCGACTGGATTGTCCAGCTTTTTTAGGACTTGTCCATTTTCAAGCTAAACTAGAATTTGTCCTGCTAAACGATGAAGAATTGATATTTTGTTATGATCTTAAAATAAAATATCGAAACAAAAAAGCATGCTAAAATAGAAATGTCTCAGAAATTCTCTCAAACTATTTCGAATTTTGCTGTGCCGACAGAGATAAAAACTAAAATGTGATGTGGTGTGAAAGTACGCGAAATGTTTGAATCTAAAGATTCGAGAAAAAAACATTTGGTTTACACTTGGAAAAGAAATGAATTTCTTTTTTTTTAGTGTTGCTTCCTGATGGACTTTGGCACTTTGTTGGTTAGGCTGTAGCTCGCCGGAAAAAGGGGGTTCGTGTCCATCATTGGTACTCACATTCACTTCGATCGTGCCAAATGGAAACGGTGGAATTAACAGAAGCAGTAACAGTAAACATTGTACAAAAACCAAATCGATTCGTAGGCATACCTAAAACAAGCGGGCAGACGATTGACGATGAAAAACTATTGATGGCGGAGATTTCCTAACATGACCACTGCATGAGTCTTCAGGACCAGTTGGTAACGTCCTGGACAGGCGGCCCACCCCGTAAGACATTTCACTGCCATCCGTGGCACTACTCATTGCCCGCAAAAAAATTTGAGAGTAATGCCCCAAACTTTACTTACCACTACTTTATCTCACCTTAGCTACATTTCATCCAATTCTTTAATTAATTAAAACATATTTCCTTTTCCAAAAAAATGTTAAGCTAAGTCTACACGATATGTTGAATCAGCAAATTTATGTTGAAAAATTTGCTTTCAGTGCCAACATATCGTGTAGACACCAAATTTTTTCAGCAAACGTATGCTTAGCAACATATGACAGGCATTTGTTAACGATGTCAGCAAACGTTTGTTCAAAATTAAAGCATATCGTCTAGACACAATATTTTTTACTTTTCATCAAATGTTCTACATATGTTGACAAATATGTTATTTGTTGAAAGTGGTATGCAAGCTTTTCAGCATACGGCAAATTTGTTAGCATATCAAATATATAAAACTTGATATTTCTTAAATTTCTTGCTTAATTTTGTACAGAACTCCGGAACTTATCAAGATTTTTGGCTCATTGGCAAACAAGGAACAAAAAAATGCATTTAGAAGTGCTTTGAAAATAAAAATGTTTGCCAACGAACTTTGTTTTAGAGTCAAAGACCACAAAAGTTGATAGTTCTTAACCAATATCTCTTAAAGTATAATTTTGATCCAAGCAATATGGGTATCGCTGAAAAGTATTTCCAAATACCTTTTACATGGTATATAAAACATTTCGAATTATTAACCCATTAAGAACTAATTAAAAATAATATTTTTATTTACTAATGTATTTTACCAAAATGGCTTTAATCTTAAAATTTTGTTGTGTCAATAAAGGTATTTTTTACATACATATTTTATTTTTTAGAGAACTTTTCAAGCTTTGATATAATATAATGCAAAAAAAATTTATATTCTAATAATTATTTAATTTATTTAATATATAAGCAGGTGTGAGTAAACATGTGGAAAAATGTTTATACTTTTTGTAATTGCTTTAATATGGGTATTATTTGCCTCTAAGGTACGACAAACACCAGCTCCGCCTAATAAAATTTGTCTTTATTGCAGGTCTTTGATTGGACATAAGGGTTCTTAGTTTTATGGTATGTCGAGCCCTGACTTCGCTCAGCTGAGTTAATTTTCTTAATTTAAACCAGAACCCCAACACCATTAAAAATTGATGTTTTTGTTAAAGAAACTAACAAAAATTGGTGACAAAATGAACCGATTTAATTTTGCAAGAAATAACTCCTTTTCTATGACTTGATATTACACTACGATTATCGCTCCATTATTTACCATAGGCCCCATATAAAACACATTCTCGGAAATAATTCAATATGCCTAATACGTACCAAACAACGCTATTATAGAAAAATTTGGTCATTTTTTTATAGTTGTATTGAAATTTGGCCTAATTCAACCGAATTTTGTGATGATTGCCCCAAAAATCCCTTTTATATGGCTAAACTGATACAAATCATTATAGTTAATTCAAATTTGGTAAAATAAAGTTATATGTGATTGACAAGTAGGTACTTTGCATACTACAAAGTGGACAGCCAGCCAGCCAGCCGGCCGGACGGACATCGTTATATCGACTCATATAGTGATTGTGTCGATCGGTATACTAAAAAATAGTTAAAGGACCAATATTTTTAAGTGTTACAAACACAATGTTGCAGATACTGCTGATCGGCCCATAATTTATAGGGGTAGAACTGCAAAAACTTATAAAACTGTGAGATTTTATTAATAATTTTTAGATCAATCCAGTTCATAGATATTTTAGCTACATATTTGCGGATTTGACCCAGCCAAATATATCATTCTTATTTATTTAGTATTAATATACATACATAAAACTATTAATTTTTGCACTGAATGCGATAAATGAAACAAATTTTAAATAAAAAAAATAATAAATAAAAATATAAATAATAATAAAGAGTATTGTCAAATTTATATTGTATAATTATTAAACAAATGTTCTCAATACTCAACATGCATATCAACATACGAAATTCAACATATCGTGTAGACACAAAAATTGTATGCTAACTTATATGTTGAAATATCATTTGCTGTCATATGTTGAATTTGAATAATTTAGTATTTTCAGCATATCGTCTAGACACCTAACATATTGCATATGCTGATAGAGACATTTGTTATTATTTTTAAACATATGAGTGTAAGCATACATTTGCTGATTCAACATATCGTCTAGACTAATGCCCGTAATTTCTACAAGCAGATATCTAGCTGTGTATAGATACCTATGGTGTAACGAATTTTTGATAATTTAAACATGTTTGTCTTACCTACTAGTTGAACTGTAGTGTATTTTACACCAACGATTTTGACAGAAAATTAAAAATATTAATAAAAATACAAATGTTGTCATATTTTAAAAGAAAACTTAAAGGAAAAAACACGTAGGCAAAATTAAGGTTGAAATTACCAAACTATTTTTACCGGATAGGTAAAGATAACTGTTAGGTAAGAACACCAACAGATATCTGTTTGTTGAAATTACGGCCATTAGCTTTACAAATACTAAAATTGTTTATTTATAAAATTGGTTAGACGTGTCTTAAATGTAGGTTAGTAAAAGTTTGTTATTACACATCTTCAAAAGTAATCACTTTGTACAAAAAAAAAGGTCTGATTAATAACTGTGAATGTCTATAGTCCTGAATACTAGTATCCAGAAAATAAATGGACCTATAATACGATAATGAATCACAAGAGGGAATAAACATTAATTCCCTTTCCTTTTTCTCCTTATGAGCACTATCCTTCGTAATTGCAATTAATTTTCTCCTAAATCTATTATATCTACGTTACCACAAGGTACCCTATTCTTCCTATTTGCTTGAACGCAGGTCCGTGTTTTTATCGGAGAACTGATCTAATTAATATATAAGCGCTTATCTGTTTGTTTATTTATTTGGTAAATTCTTTGATCACCTACTTACTTGAATATACCTAAATATTTAGTTATTCACCTATATGTTTATATCTTGCGTTACCTATTTAGTTGTCTAGTATCCTTCAGTTATTTTTACAGTCATTATCAGTTAATAATTCAGTTATTTCCAGATTATTTACTTTGCTCAAGCAGTTACATTTATATTAAGAGTTCAGCTAACTTAGTTTTAAATATTTAAATTGAAATTTTAGTTTACGTGTCAAAAATTAAATTTAGTTTCAATAGTTGAATTAATCTTAAATTATTAGAATTTTGTTTTGAGTATTTAAATCTAAATTGTAGTTTATTTATTCAGATTTGAATTCAGTATAGATAGTTGATTTAAGCTTAATTATGCAAATTTTATTTTAAATATTTAAAATTAAGTCATTGTTAACGTACTTAGATTTGAATTTCATTCAAGCAGTTAGGTTAAGCTTAAACATTACAATTTTCCTCAATTATTTAAATTTATTCTATGTATTAGATTTTGAAATCAATTCAAGCATTACGATATAAACTTAGTCTTCAAATTTGATCTAAATCTTTTCTTTTGCACTTTTTTCTTTTCTCTTTTTACAAAGTACTTGTAGCTAAATCTAGATTTAAGTATTTAAACTAAATTTCATTTTTTTTCCATTTTTTAAAGTTTTTTTTTCGTAAGCGTGGTTAAATTAACATTTAGTTTCCGTACTGAGTTTAGCTTAAACAATTAAATTTGTCTTAAAACTTTGGCTTTTATTGACGTATTCAAAATTTGAATTCCATGTAAAGATTTAAATTTAAATGAAGGATTCAACTTAGTTATAACTATTGGGATTTGGTTATTTCTTTTTTTTTCTCAAATTAGAATTGAGCTTGAATAATTACCTTAAAATTAAGATTAAATTTTAAATTAAGGTTAAAATGCTTGAACGGCATTTAAAGTTCCTAAACTTGATTTGCTTTTACGCAGCTAAGTTTATCTTAAACCTTAAAATTTGCTTTAATATTTAGATTTTTTTCCACGTACTCTAATTTAAATTCCAATTAAAGTATTTAAAATTAATCGTGGTATTCGAATTTGATTTAAGTATTTTAAATTTTCATTAATTTTAAATTTAAAATCAAGTAGTTAAAGTTTTGGTTACAGAATTTAAATTAGGTTTACAAAATTAGGGTCAATTTTCATTTTACGTTTTTAAATTCACAGCTAGATGAAAATCTTAATTTTATTTCAATTATTGCATTTTTAGTTCACCTGTCCTATTTCGCATTCAGTTAAGTTGGTTGAATTCAGTTTGAGTATTTAAATCAACTTTGTATATTTAAATTTTAAATTCTACTCGTTTAAATTGTATTTTCGATTTCTCAATTGTGTTTGACATTTTCAAATTTGAACTTAGATAAAATAGTTGAATTTAGTTTATGTTACTTGGTTTAGCTGAAACATTAAAATTTTTATTATATGCTTAACTTTTATTTAGGTACTAAACGTTGAATTCAGTTTAAGCATGTACAATTGAACCAAGAGTTCAAATTTGTTTTTAAATATTTAAATTTACCTAATCGAACTTGAATTAAGCTAACGTCGTACATTTCAGCTTAAATATTTAAACTTGATTCAAATACCGAAGTCAAACAAATTTTTCCTATTCTAATTAGAGTTCCGTTTGTTAGTTAAATTAAACTTATTCTAATTTAAATTGAGTTTGGGTAGTTAATTTATTTGAAAATATTCAAACTTGTTTTAAACCCATTTAAAATCAAATTCTACGTAGTCGAGTTTAAATGTAGTTTAAATGGTTAAAATAAAAGTTAATTTTCAAATATTGTTTAAAAAAATGTTTAAACAATATTTCACGTTTTTCACACTGACTTAGCTTCAGTAGCTTAAATCTTTAGATTTACTACCCAAACTTATTTTTAATTATTTAACTTAATATTTTAGCTTTTCAAACTGAATTTGAGCTTTAATCGTTAAAATTTAGTTGATTGATTAAAATTGGCTTCAACTATTCAAATTTGTATATCACCTTTTTTTAAAAACAAAATTTGGTTTGGTCAATTTCCAATTAAGATTGGATATTCAATACGTTTTAAATATTTAAACTTTCAATTTTTAATAAAAATAATTTTAAATTTAAAAATCTTAAATTTAAACTTCGAAATTTAAAAATTTTTAAATAAAAAACACTTTTTTCTCAAATCTTTTAATTTAAAATTTTCTGAACTCTAACTGAAGCTTTCAGCTTACGTTATTGAAATGACCTTATATTCACGCTGGTTTAAACGTCTAGTTTGTAACGAACCTTCTTGGCTGGGTTATAACTCGCCGGTTATCCAGGGTTCACTTTCCAGTAAATTTCTACTTATTTCATGAATTCGTTAATAAAAAAAACAACACACTTCATCAACTATTGTTTTCAGCGAACACAATTTGTTTAAGATGTATGAAACTACACAAACGGATTTTTGATTCAGCACGACACCAAGGCTACACGAACGGGGAACTGGCAGTACGGTCGGCGCTCTATCCTTTGCAGGCAGTGGTAGGTATGTAGTGTATGGTTCTACTTATGCCCAGTGAAGCCACCAAACTACAGCAAATCTGCGGGATGACCACGGATCCGCTGCGTTGAGTTGCTTGTAGACTTATGCCTGCGGGATGACCACGGGCACACTACCACACTCGGCGTTCGACGCTGGGGTAGGCCTAAATTGGAGAACCTGCGGGAAAACCACGGGCGCCCCAATTCATCCCACACAAACGTCACAAACAAGCTGAGGCCCAGTGAAGCCACCAGACACACACGAATCTGCGGGATAACCACGGAAACGCTGTGTCGAGTGACTCGTAGTCTTATACCTGCGGGATGACCACGGGCACACTACTACGCTCGGCTAATAATGTTGGTGTAGCACTAGATTGCAGCCTGCGGGATAACCACGGAACTAGCGTGGCCATTTTGGCATTTATGCAGCTAGATTTAGCATTTTTTTGACTGATTTAGCTGCAAATATTCCATTTAGCAGTTAGCATTTTCTTTTAGCATTTTCCAACTACACTCACAATATTCTGTACGTAAAATTAACTGAATTTGCAATATAAAATAAATGAAAATTCAGTTAAAACCCGGTCTACTTATTTTTCATTTATTTTTAACAAAAAGTTCTTTTAATTTTTACTGCAAAAAATTCAACCCCATGTTCCGTAAAAACAAATAAATTTTCATTTATTTTATATAAATTTACTATCAAAAAATGAACGGAATATTTCGTAAAAACAAAGAAATATTCCATTGTTTTATTAAATTCAGTAATTTTCGTTTACTCCACAAAAGAGCCGAATTTCTAAAAAACACCAGACAGACACCTGTCCACTTGATTTTTTAATGAGAGAGACAGAACATTATTGTTTACTTACCCTGTTACACACGCTTGTTTTACTTTTGCTGTACTGACCTCGTTTGTTTACAGAAGAACTCACAATCATAAGATACCAGCAGCATGACTGATATGGTTTCGGAATTATTTTATTTTAAAAATTTGATGTTTTCACATCGTTTTTTAAAGATAAGAAAAAACTAATTTTTGATAGTAAATTTATATAAAATAACTGAAAATTCATTTGTTTTTACTGAATTCGCGTTTGAATTTTCGACAGTAAAAATTAAATGAACTTTTCGTTACTTTAAATTACATTTTTATTTACTTTAACATAAAGAAGAAATTAACTCAATCAACGGACAATATTAACTGCAACTGAAAATCCGTATCAATATGCACTTAGTTTTTTAAATAACTGTTAGAATCAGTTAAAAATAAATTTGCTTGAAATTTTAAAGGTTTATTTATTTAAATATGACTGAACGGAATACTTCTTAAATAAACTACAGTCCGTTACTGTAATAATACTGTGAGTGTACATATTTAGCATTATTTAATTTAAGAATATTCAAGTTATCTTCTTTTGAAAATCTTATAATTCTTGTTAAGCTGATTTTTTCCCTCAATTACGATTTAAAA
Source organism: Pollenia labialis (assembly GCA_949318255.1). NCBI lineage: Eukaryota > Metazoa > Arthropoda > Insecta > Diptera > Polleniidae > Pollenia > Pollenia labialis. The sequence goes on from OX439140.1 coordinate 39,470,225, forward strand.
AAATGTTTGGAATCGAAAAGAGGTACAATAAATTTGGAAATAGAGAAAGAAAAAGTAATTACATGCAGAGATTGCCAAACAAGTTTCATAATTAAATAAATATTAACTTTTTGTGTAGAAAACAGTTTAAAATCTAATAAATGCAAACTAAGCGAACATTTTAAAGAAGAAATGATTGATTTCAGTGTAGAATAAATTACAACTTTGGAACATGAGTGGTATACACTAAATTATTATGAATTGTTAAATAAGAGCTCAACGGTTGATTTCTGGATAAATGTATATGGATATAAAAATACATTAAATGAAAATCCATTCAGTGAATTAGTTTTTTTTTGCAATAAAGTTCTTGGTTTTGCCAATTAGCAACGCGGAAGTTTTTAGAAGTATAAATCTCTTAAAAAGGAAAGTTCGAAATAAAATGACGTTAAAGACTATAAATTCGCTTCTTTATATTAGGTGTGGCTTAAAATGGTGCGATGGTTTTAAAAAAAATGTACGATCTTATTTAAAAATGCGATAAGAACATACATATGTATATTATAATGATATCTCGATCGATTCTCCAGAAGCTCTAGAAGAATATTCATTTGATGGCGTATTAAATTTATGAAATGAAATTTTTTTAGTAAACATGTTACATTAGACCGAACTTTTTTTGTATGGGAAATTTTTTTTTTTGCAAAAAAAGTGTACCGCCCTCTCAAATTGTTTCTTTTTACGCCAGTAGTAAAATTCCAAAATCTTAGACTGATTGCCCCAAGTTAAGGCGTGGCACATGCCCACTAAAGTGGCTAAAACGTCCATATAAATCAGTTTTAGCCACTTTAGTGGGCATGTACCACGCCTTAATCTAGGGCAATCAGTCTAAGATTTTGGAATTTCACTACTGGAGTAAAAAGGAACAATTTGAGGGGGCGGTACACTTTTTTGCAAAAAAAAAAAATTAAGTCCGGTCTAATAGACCGAACTTTTTTTGTATGGGAAATTTTTTTTTTGCAAAAAAGTTTACCGCCCCCTCAAATTGTTTCTTTTTACGCCAGTAGTAAAATTCCAAAATCTTAGACTGATTGCCCTAAGTTAAGGCGTAGCTCATGCCCACTAAAGTGGCTAAAACGTCCATATAAATCAGTTTTAGCCACTTTAGTGGGCATGTGCCACGCCTTAATCTAGGGCAATAAATCTAAGATTTTGGAATTTCACTACTGGCGTAAAAAGGAACAATTTGAGAGGGCGGTACACTTTTTTTTCAAAAAAAAAAAAATTAAGTCCGGTCTAATGTTACATACATTTTATTGAAAAATAAAATAATAGCCATTTATGTATGGTCAAGTTCCTTTGATTTTTTGTTATGGTATACGTATATAAAGACTGAAATATGTTTCTTTTATAGTTTTAAGACTTTTTATGTTTCATAAATATTTTATTGTTTTTTTTATCAGTTTGTTCTGTTGATATGACGTGAGTTTATAGGGAAGAATTATGTAAAACAAATCATGTATAAATTATATTAACTAAAATAACAAAAATATAATAATACAATTTAAATTTTAGCATTATTTTTTGGCAGTTTAGGATTTTTTTTAGCATTATTTTAAAGCCGATTTAGCTGTGAAATATTTTTGGGTATGGCTACACTGCACGGAACTTCAATTAGTTCTACACAAACACCACTACAAACCAACTAAACGAACTACCAAAAATTTACAGCGGGATACCACCATAAATTATAACTTATCAACCACTGCGTTCAACCACAGAATATACAGAACTGACACGAGACGGACGATTTTGCCTTTTTTTGTCTCTTTCTAAGAAAGCTGCCTTTTTGCATTTTTTGTTTTGATTACGCAATTCGTGTTGATAGTAGCGGCCTGTTTTTACACATTGCCACTTTCCTACCAAAAAACATTTTCTTTCTCTTTCTTCGAAAGCTGCCCTCGCAACTGATTTGGGCCTTTTTCACACGTCATTTTTTAAAGTTCTGTGTATTCTGTGGTTCAACACCGACTGATCCTGTTTTTACTTTTCGCTCTGCTTTTATACCTTCTTGTCGTCGTACGCACAAGGTGGCTGCAACTGCCCATCTGTTTGGTCAGCTGTTTGGCCCATCTGTTGGGCATGTGTCGTTTGCTACGCGCCGCTAGGGTTCGCTATAAATGGCCGTTAGTAAATTCAAATTCATTTTTGTCTTATAGCTATTTACAACGATTCATCATATTTAATAATTATAATAAACCTAAAGAAAAATAATAATGGCAACATATCAACAGTTCAATATATCTTCATCTTCATGATGATCCACTAATAATAATAATACAATAAAAGAAAAAATAGATTTAAATAAAGTAGCATAAATGATCTCAACGGCATTCATGGTGTAGGTGGAAACGAGTGCTTCCGACTTCCATCGTCACACATCCCCTCTTCGTCACAGGCCGTTGGCTTTCTCTCACGGCAGGACCTCTACCTGGACTCTCCCTGCTTTGGAGATTGTCACCCTGTATGCTCTCGATTGGCTATGGTGGATGAATTTCCCCCGGTGGCCGGGCTTGTGTGTCTGCCACGCACCCTCCACTGCGTGCTTGAGGTCGTTCGGCCATGATGCGCCCTCCATTAAGTGTTGGTTTCCCGGTGAACCACTGACGTCCGGCAGCGAGGCCGCTGTCTTATGGGCGGGCCTAGTAGGTGTCCCCGGTGCGACCGGTGACTGTATGACAATGGTGGTATTGTTTACCTCATGGTGGTTGACGCGGGGTGGTGAAGCGGACGTACCAATACTAGTTGGGCTGGACAGATTTACCGAGGCCAGTGACCAGGAGGTGCAAATGGTCAAACAGGGGGAGGTGGGCGCCGACTGGTCGGAGGAGGTATCGGTTAGGCGTCGGGTGGGCCATTCCCCTCTAATGGTCTCGCTAGGTTCTTGTTCGTAGGACCTTCCGGGGGTGACCTCGATTAACGATCCTGTGGTGGAACTTTCGACTTGCTGGCTGCTGGGGGTTTCCCCAGTGCTGATGGGCTGCCACGTGTTGCATCTAGACCACCAGAAGCGGTAGGTGATCGTCCGTTGATACCCGGCGTGACCCCCAAAACTGTGGCATCTGGCGTCTTGTACATCGATCGTTCCCCAACCTCTGGCTCTCGGTGGGGTACTGGCTTCGCTCGGGGTACCCGATTCGTTAGACTGGCTCCCGGGGAGCGATTTGATGGCTAGGGTGGTATCAAGCTCCCCGAGTTCTGACCGGAACAACTCCTCTAGCTCGGACTGGGTGCCATCCCATTGTGGTTATGTGCCTGTTGTACTGATGTCATCTTCTAGTTGCTCCGCTGGTAACTTGTTCACTGGTGAGTGATTAACCCCAACCGTCTGCCGGGTGTTATTGGTACATTCGTTTCCTTGAGATTTGGGGAGAACCATGGCCGCTCATCTTCAGTCGACGGACTGGGTTCGTCACCCTGGTGGCCTTCTTGGCGATTTGGGATCTGTTATCCCGGTGTCGGAGGGAGGGTACCAGCGCTACTGTTTGCACTATTCAAGTTTTTTAGTTCCGCATCTTTCGGATGACTGTTTTCTTCCTCTGAGCTTACGCAAATGATGACTGGGTCGATTGTGGGTTGTTTGCGTTGCGCACCCTTCGAGGTACTTGGCTTCTCCGGTGCAGCGAGGTCCGTATGCAGCGGTTGGTTTTCCCCGGCATGGGACTTATGGCGCGGGTCACCTACGGTGGCTCTCGGGGTGGCGGTGGTCATGCGGTAATGAGTCGCTTTCGCTGCCTTTCGGGGCTCTTCTCTTCCCCCTCCACGAGTCCCGATCGAACCGTTGTCCTCTAAAAAGATCGTGCGCCGCCTTTTGGACTGTTCCTCTTGCATCCGCTCACGAAACTGTCGACTTGTGTTTTTGAAATGTTCCTCACTGTCCATACTGGTCTCGTGGGCGAATCTGAGATTAAGTTGTCTGAAATCCATGCATGTCCTCCAGGCGCCATTTTTCTTCTTGACCAGGGTGATCGGGAAGCAATAGGGGCTGTGTGATCGTTCAATGCAACCTTGAGCAATCAACTCGTTCACCTCGGCGTCTATGATCGCCTGCATAGCGGGATTCCTGGGCGCGTAGCGAATCTTTATGGGTCTGTCGTCTGTGAGCAAGATTTTGTGACTGGCAATATTCGAGACCCCGTGTAGCTCCTTAAATTTCTGGAGTTCCTTTTCCAAGAAAGCAGTAATCATCGCCTGTTCCGCCGTTACTGGCTCTGTCGGGGGTTCATGGCACTCCAGTACCTCCCCGCAGGTGGTGGGCACGGTCGTGTGGACTGGTAGTTGTGCGCCTGATTCTTGGCTGGCACAGTTCAGCGTCAGGCCGGCAATTTGGATGCACGTATCAAAGTTTCGTAAGAACTCGAGCCCCAGGATTACATCTTCACTAGCGTTGGGCATCACGATATACAGGCAATTTCGTGTCCGGTTTCCTAGGGTTGTTGGTAGTTCTATAGCCTTTGAGACCCGGCATACTGCCCCATTGGTTACCGGTTCTTCGCGGGGAAGCGGCTACATTCCCTGGATTTTGTGTGGTACCGACTGTTTTATGTATTTCTTTAACAAATTTTTGTGTACAATTTTGATTTTATCTTTGAATTTAATGGTAACGTTTACATTGTCTATCTTAATAACTTTGTATGGTCCCTGATACGGTGATTCGTTTTTCTTTCTACTCTCATACTTCACTAGAACAAAATCTCCTACAGTTAAATCTATACTATTCATATTACAAAAAGAATCTAAACTCCTTTTACGCTTTACTGTCTCAGTCAATTTCTTCGCATTTTCTAACGAATATTTTAATCTAACCTTCAACTCGTTGGCGTAATTATCAAAATTGTATACCCTTTCACTATTCATTACCTGTTCACCTGGTAAACTTGGCAATTTCCCAAAGACCAACTCAAACGGTGAATAATCTGTATCGACGTGTGGTGTGATGTTATATGCAAATGCATAATAAGAAATCCAATCGGACCAATTGTCCTCACGTACAAATGATAAGAAATACTCATTCAGAACTCTATGATTCCTTTCTATAGTACCCAGAGTTTCATGGTGATATGGTGTAGAAAATTTCTGTTCAATGTGCAAAAGGTCACATATTTCTTTCATCAGTTCGTTTGTAAATTCCGTACCTCTGTCGGACTTTAATGTCTTGAAAATTCCATATTTTAGTATTAAGTTTTTAACTAGGGTCTTTGCTATCGATTTTGCCTCTTTAGTTACTATGGGTGCTGCTATGACATATTTAGTTAATTCACACTGCATTGTCAGTATATATCGATATTTTCCGAAGGTCGTAAGGGACCTACAGTATCAATAACTACAGTGCTGAAGCTATTCGTTGGTGTATCCGTTACACATAAGGGTTCTTTTGTGTGTCTTATTTGTTTATTTCTCTGACACAGATCACACGTAGAGACATAACTCTTTATCATCCTGTACATATTCTTCCATACGTATTTGTGTTTCAGCTTCATCAAAGCTTTTCTAACCCCGAAATGGCCTCCGCATGGTGTATTGTGGTATAATTTTATTAGTCTTTGCTTTTCTTTGTTACAGTCTATTCTTTGAGGATTTCTATACAAAAGGATTTTTACGTTTCTTACATTACTTTCATTTATTTTCTTTTTCATTTTTTCATGGGATATTTTCTCGAATATTTCGTCACCTTTCTCTAGTGCGAATACCTTATACTGCAATCTGCTTAATACAAATGGTAGTTTCTCTAACATATTATCTAAATAATAAGGATTTTCACTACATCTGACGGCCGTTTCAGCAAGATTGTCTTCAACTTCAAATTCATGATTTGAGTTTTCTAATACAAATTTTAATTTTCTAGCTAGTTTAATATCTCTTTTGGATGTATATTCCCACATTATGAGTTGATCAGGCTCAGAAGGACATGTATTACCATTTTCTTTATTTGCACCATTATCTATCTCTCTTTCTTCTTGTTTCTCTCTTTCTTTTTCCATTTCCTTTTTCCTCATGTTTCTTGTTATCACCAGCGATTTTTTTATCTTCTCGTCATCGTTATGTGGTATCATTGTTTTTAAAATATCTGAGTCTAATTCTATTCTTGATAGAGCGTCAGCGTTTGTGTTGTTTATTCCTTTCTTATATATTATTTGAAAATCATAGTCAGACAGTTCTAACCGAATCCTCGTCAATTTGGAACTTGGGTTTTTGTGTGAAAATAATGCAACTAGTGGACGGTGATCAGTCACTACAATAAATTTTCTTCCGTATAGATATGGACGGAAAAACTGTATACTCCAGTGGATACCTAGAAGTTCTTTTTCTATTACAGGCTTATTTTTTTCGTGATTATTCAACGAACGACTGGCATACGATATTGGTCTGTCTTCACCCACTTCTCCTTGCGATAATATTGCACCTAGCGCAAGATTAGATGCATCAGTAGTCAATACAAAAGGTTTATCAAAATCAGGATACCTTAAAACTGGAGGGTTCACTAATTTCAATTTCAATGTTTCAAATGCCTTCTGACACTGCGTTGTCCATTCAAACTTCCTATCTTTCTTTAGTAACTGATTCAAACAACTTGCAATCTCTGCAAAATTTTTAATGAATCTTCTGTAGTAGTTACAGAATGCAACAAACCTTCTAACTTCATCAGCATTCCGTGGTACTGGATATTTGGTTATTGCCTCAAATTTTGATGGATCGGGTTTAATACCATTAGGGGTTATCAAGTGTCCAAGATAAATTACTTCTGATTTAAGAAAACAACATTTGTTGGCATTTAGTTTCAAATTATATCTTTGTAATTTATCAAATACTTTTACTAAATTGGCATTATGATGTTTTAGACTACATCCGAAGACAATTATATCGTCTACGTATAGAAATGCTTCGGATTCCAGCCCTTACAGTGCTATCGTCAACATTCGTTGAAAGCTGTTTGATGATATCTTTAACCCAAAAGGCAATCTAGTGTACTGGTAGTGACCATCAGGTGTTGAAAAAGCTGTGCATGGACGTGAACTATGATTAAGCTCGATCTGGTGAAAAGAACTGGTCAAATCCAGCGTCGAAAAATATTTTGCCCTTCCTAGCTTATCCAAAATGTCTTCCAAGCGTGTTAGTGGAAATTTATCATTTATGATCTTGTCATTTAATTTTCTGAAGTCAACAACTAATCTCCATTTCTTCAGATCAGTTTGCCCTTTTTTGGAACTAATAACAACGCTGCGTTGTATGGGCTTATAGATGGTTCTATAATTTTATCATCCAGAAGCTTTCGTACTTTAATTAATCTCCGTTGTGTGTGCGTAAGGCAGACGGTAATTTTTTATGTAGACAGGACTGTTGTCATGTAAACCTATTGTTTGCTTATAGAAGTTGTTCGTTGTCAGTTTTTCATCGTCCATATGAAATATTGATTGGTATTTTTCCAGAACTGATATAAGCTCTTCTTTATCTTCATAACCCAAATTATTCAAATTAAAGTTTTTCATTAATCTCACAAATCGTTCCTTTGTATATATATTTCCATTTTGTTTCTTACTAATTGAACATATTTCATAATTTATCAATGGTATAGTCTCCACTTTCAGGTTTTGTATTGTCACATTCTTATCGGTTACATTTAACAGTTTTATATGCTGATTTCCATTTTTAGGTACGATGGTGTTCGCCAAATATACACCTTCAAAGATTTCTTTGTTCAATACTACCGCATCTTCTTTCAGATCGATCTTGAATGGTAAAATTATCTCACTCCTCTGTGGTATTTCTACTTTGTTAATTCGAAATGTATTTTCTTGAATTGGAATCGTTATAGTCTTATTGTTAACGTTAAAAGTCAAGATGTATTTGTCATAATCAATGTTGCACTTATATTTTATCAGAAAATCTCTACCCAGAATGCCATCGGTACTTATGGGAAAATCGTTTGATACTAGCTGTGTTCTCTGTTCAATAATTTCATTATCAATCTTAATTTTCATAACTGTAGAACCAAAAGATGTTATAATTTCCTTTGAAATTCCAGTTAATTTACAATAATCATCCGGATCTTCATCATACTTATATAAATATTTTTCTTTGCAGAGTGAAACATCTGCTCCCGTATCTATTAAAAATGTTAATTCCTTGTCTGTATCTTCAACATTTAGCTTTATGTAATTTCTGAGATTGGATGATATGGCATATACCTTTTTTGTGTCTAATAAGTTTCCTCCGGAGAATCCGATATTCTGACCTCCGGCTCTTGGGAGTTTCCCTGGTTTTGAATGTGATTAATGTCTCTACTACGATAATTATTATTCCTTCTATTGTAATTACTATTCCCATTATTACTATTGCTGAAATTACCATTCCTATTATTATTATTATTATTGATGTAATTATTACCTCTAATGTTATTATTATTAATGGATCTAGAATTATTGTTATAATTTCTATTCGTATTCCCATTATTATTACTTCTTGCCAAACATTTATTTGAGAAATGATTTTCCTTGCCGCAATTGTGGCATCTCATTCCTTGAGCAGGACATCTTTCCCCATGTCTTCTGCCACACTTTCTGCAATCAACATTTTTGCTTCTGTTGTTGTTATTGTTTCTGTATTGGCTTGACTGCGCGGTTTGGTACATGACTCGACCATTTCTTTCACGTGAATTTACTTCCTCAGCAATGGCTAGCGCCTCTGAAAAAGTTTTCACCCTACTTGCGTCAATAGTCGCCACAATTTGAGGGTCTCTTAAGCCATTAATAAATGAATTAAATGCTATTCTATTGTTTGTGGTTATTATTGAGGTTCTGTTTGCCTCACCTTCATCGCCCACTTGGATCTTATTTAGCTCTGTTACCAATTGTTCTATTTTTGATGCAAATCCTATCAGATTGTCACCCCTTTGAACTATTTTTGTTAGTTCGTTCAGAACTATATTTGAAGACCTTGCAGATTTGTAAGCCTTTCTTAATGCTGTTACTAATTGGGATACCGTGTTTGGAGTTGTGCCCTGATTAATCCTGTTTCTAACTTTTGGGTCTAATCGGGAATTAAATAAAAATTTAAAGAAAGAATTAGTTTTCTCGGCTGATATTGTATCATTTACCATTTCTAAATTCGTTGAAAAATTATGCAACTCATCCTTCTTTCCCGTGAAAATTGGAATTAGTCCCATTATTGCCGACAATTCTTTAATATCTAAATTGGCCATTGTTAATTCTGTTTTTGTTACCTGTTTACTATCTGAGTGTTTTCTAAGTATTTCCAAAGTCTCCTTCTTCAGCTCGCTGAATCTGTGAATTAATTATTTTTGTTTTTCGTCCGTATACGCTAAACTTTCTAGGTTTTTCTTGAATTCTTCTTCTAAATTTTTTAATTCAGCTCTTTTTGCGCAAATATATTCTTCAGTATATGGTCTTTTTGATGCCTTCTTAGCGTTTGATAGAATGTTATTGATTGATTTGAAAATGGGGTCCATACGAAATTATTATTCTTAAAAGCCTATATTCTTTATTATTAGTTTTCTTTATACATATATTTATATATTTTTATTCATTATTATTATTTTTTTTTCTTAATTTCTTGTATTAAATAATTTTCTTAATGATGCTAGTTTATTTATAACATCGAAATTTTCTATTTTCTCCTGAACTTTTTCTACTACAGACTCCGCCTGTTGCAATATCGTCTCTTCTAAAGTTGATCTAATGTACTTTATAACCAAGGTTATAAGTGTTACAAAAATAATTATACAAATTGTTTTAAAAATAATGGGTTTTGACATATTTATTGTTGTTTTATTTTATTCTTCTTGGCCTTCCTCTTGACTTCTTTTAGCCGTTTTATCTCCTTCTTGCGTTGGTGCGCCTTCTCTTCTAATGCTGCTTTCGTTAAACCTTCTTCATAAGTCAGTTGGTGTTCAGTTACCGTTAATTCTTTTTTCCTCCGATTGATGAGACCTCCTCGTTTCTTCTGAATGTTCGGGATTGGAAAAATTTCGAACTTCGGATCCTCGTCCTCCTTTGGCTTGCTTTTTATTGCCAGTGGCTTTGGTCCAATCGTAAGTTCGACTGGTTTTTTTTTTTCTTATTGCCTTCAGCTAATAATTTGGCCCAGCGAATTTCTGCTCGTTTTATTTCTTCTAATAATTCGTGAAGCGGTTGTTGCTCCATTAAAAATAATAAAAAAAAAAAAAATTTTTTAAAGGATGAAAAATGTCAGCTTGACGCTATTTATTATTTTTCTTCCTTGATCCTATAAATTCTTCTGAAAATAAAAGTGTTAATGCACAAGTAGTGCTTTATATCTTTTATTTTCATTTGTATTCGGCAGGATCGCCATGTAATAAAAAGAAGGTTCTTTACTTTTTAGTTTACTGAATCAAACTGATTGCTTTATTTACAATTAGAAGTCTCTTATATACTAAAACTTACTGGAAGTAATAACTTCCCCTAAGAGCAACTCTCTAACGTTCACTCAATAACTTATTATCTACTTACAAATATTATTGAAATTCTCTCAATAACTTATTATCTACTTACAAATAATATGGAAATTCTTTACATCCCCTTTTATCTTTTACTCTATGTTCCATTGCATTACACTCACTCTATTTCTGACATTCCACAATAGAGTGTCGCTTCTACTAATTCATAATTTAATATTTGTGTACTTGACCTTGTCATACTTAGTCTGCATTCATACTACGTAGTATTTTTACGTGTGACGAATCAGATCAGTTTTCCAAGTGACACATATTACTCATTAATATCAAGTACGTAGAGGCGAGTGTTTTATTAATGCAATTGAAACACCATGTGTGGTTCATTGGCTGTACGTGCATACTACAGTGTGCATACACTACACCGCTGTTAATTCGGAATGCCTCATCAGGGTTTGTATCTCTAAAACATAATCTTTGAACGGTTCCCCTGGTTGCTGCACCCTGGCTCTAATTTCGTCTTCTAGCCGCTCGAAGTACCGGGTAGGGAGGAAAATGGAAAGAAAATCTTGTCTGAACGCAGACCATACCTCCCAGTGCTCGTTGTTGTTTAGATACCACGCAAGAGCTCGTTCACCCAAAAATTCTGGCATTACTCGGGGTAGTTGATCCAACTTGACCCCGTAAATGTCTGCTAACTCCTCCACCCGCTCAATAAAAGCCAAGGGTTCGCCGCAGCCATGGTAGGACAGTCCCCACTTACGTACCTGATCCATTAGGTGACTCCTGCTGCTTGTACCATCCTCCTTTGGGCCGGTGGTAATCCCGGCTGGTTGGGGGGCCTCTGCTGGGTTTACCCCGATGGTGTGGTTTGTTGTGATTGAGGTCAGGGTACTACTCCCAGGCACTGTCGGCATCACTCCTTTTTCAAACTTTTTCTCTAAACTTTGCAGACGGGCAGCGACCTCCGGACTGTGTTCACCGCTAACAAATTGGGACAGCCGTTTTCTCAACTCGTCCACCGTACCGCTAGCTTCCAGGGAAAATTCTTGCATGCACGACAGTAATTCTTCCCGCTTAAGCGGATATATCCATCCCGTCTTTACCATGGTCTAAGAATTACTTTCTACTTTTTTCACCAATAGATGTCCTCGGGCCGAAACCCAAAATTCGGGAAATGCCAATGGGAGCCGACGCAATTGAGGATGGTCGGACCTCCCGAGGCAAGCACTACATCCTCCACCGGTATGACCGGCCTACACCGCGAAGAAACGCAGTTAACGGCTACCATCTTGGTCAACAAAGTCGCAGTTAAATCAGTGTTAGACACCGGCGCTAGCCGAAACTTCATCCGCCCGGACGTTATATCACAACTCACCACATCCCCGACGTATCGCCAGGAAGAGCTGGACGTCATGCTAGCCAATGGGGCAGTATGCCGGGTCTCAAAGGCTATAGAAATACCAACAACCCTAGGAAACCGGACACGAAATTGCCTGTATATCGTTATGCCCAACGCTAGTGAAGATGTCATCCTGGGGCTCGAGTTCTTACGAAACTTTGATACGTGCATCCAAATTGCCGGCCTGACGCTGAACTGTGCCAGCCAAGAAGCAGGTGCACAACCACCAGTCCACACGACCGTGCCTATGCCCACCACCTGCGGGGAGGTACTGGAGTGCCATGAACCCCCGGCAGAGCCAGTAACGGCGGAACAGGCGATGATTACTGCTTTCTTGGAAAAGGAACACCCGAAATTTAAATGGCGCCTGGAGGACATGCTTGGATTTCAGACAACTGTAGTGTGTTGGTCACATTTGTTCATTATAGTGTGTTGGTCACATGGTGCATTGTTTAAAAATGCATTTGTTACAATTCAAAATAGTATAAACAATATGTATTCATGACCTACAAATTGTAACGGCGCGAGGAATCAAATTGCACAAATTATCAATATGCAATAAGTACGAATTAGTAAAATGCTGAAGTAAGAATAACTTACCACACTCTACGCTGAATGTAAATGTAAACAAATAGAATTTATAATTAGGTCATAAGTATAGATATGTACAGATTTTAGATTTAAGAATTCATATAAATAGCTGTAAGATGGATGAAAGAAATCAGAATAAATTGGATAATCAAAACGGCTTGTTAGCTGTAAAAATATTCTTTATTTTATTCTCTTAAAACTGCGGCTTATTAGCCATACCCAAGTGGCGTGCTCGCCTTAATAATAAGCAACCCATAATCCAATAAAAACAAAAACTTCCTTCATTACATGGCGATCCTGCCCTCTCGATCCTAGTTGTTGAGAGTTGTTTTCCGGAAATTATACCCATTCTTTTTTTAATGAATTCTCCCACTGAAGAGGTAGTCTCGAAGGAATTAATTGATAATATTTTTAAAAAATATGAGAATTTAGTAGTAGATGAATACATTCCGGAGGCACAAACGATAGAGGACTATCCAGAGTACACACCTACGCCAAAGACAGCAGGCCCGAGACCTATAACTATAGCAGAATATAGACAACGGCAGAATAAACCAGTAGTTGCGTCACCGAGAAAACAACACAAACCAAGAGGCGGAAAGAAGGTAAAACTAAGACAGAAGGCTGCAGAAGTACATAGGATATTGGCGATAACCACCGACAACACTCTAAGGAAAAGTTTGAAATCTATTTTAGTAGGGATAAAGGCAGAACAAAAAACAAAAACACCAAAAAGACATTAATGGGGAATCAGGATTCGAAAAATGAGGAGATAATAATCTCTAATAATAACGACAGCACCAACAAGATAAACGTCAGTCAAACAACAGTTATATATATAATATTAATTTTGCAATTGTTTCTAGTATTAGCTAAAATTCATAAAATGTATAAAAAGTTTTTGAACAATAGGTTGAAGGAAAGACTTTTGCTAACTACTAACAACAGAGTTTAAGAAATTTTTTTTTACTTGATGTTTAAAATAATATTAGTAACACAAAAAAAAAAAAAAAAAAAAAAAAAGAAGAAAAAGAATCTAAAAATTTTCAGTATGACCAATGGAAGAGATATACGAACGTATAGATTCTATTATAACTAATGCAAAGAAGTCACTAGCAAGAGGGTATACAGATGATACCATTCGAAGTAAAAGATTAGAAATAGAGGAATTAGAAAAGAGAGTCGTAGAATTATTAGAAGACAAAGTAGTAAGAGAACAACAAAGACAGTTACATATCCTGAAGTTTAAAGACAAAAAAGATAGAGCGTTAGAAATATTGCAGAGCCACGAAGATAAACTTAAAATTCAATCATTAGAAAAACAATTGGAAATTTCCACAATGAATGACGAAAATTTGAATACGACGGAATTGGCATCTATTTCAAAGTTGTTAACAGTTTTCAATGGTTCAAGGGATGAATTAAATTCATTTGTAGCAAACATCGAAATACTTAAAGACACATTAACTCCAACAAAACATGCTTCATTTTTTAATTTTGTGTATAAAACTAAAATTTCAAACAAAGTGCAAACCAAGTTAAGACAAGTATTAGTTCCTACCGACGTAGACTCCTTAATTTCAACTTTAAAAGAGACTTACAAAACAAAAAAGTCACCAAATGTTATTTTAAACGAATTAACAAAGATTACTCAGTTAGACACTATCAGAAAATTTGCTGATAAAATAGAAACATTAACTACGGAATTGAATGAAATCCAGATAAGTTCTCTTGGAGAAGCCAATAGAGAAGCAATCAGTAAAACTAATGCCGTAATTGCATTTAATTCTTTCAAGAACGGACTAAAAGATCAAGATATTGTAAGGACAATAAATGCTAGTAGAGTAAAGACTTTAAACGAAGCCATTGACATAGCCATGGAAACATCAACAGACAAGAGACAAAATCAAATAATGTTCCAAACAACATCAAACAGAACCAATTACAGAAACTACACGGGTAACAACTATTCTACTAAAAGGTACAACAATAATAACTATCGAAGAAATGATAACAGAAATAATCATGACAATAGAGGAAATAATAATAGGACAAACAATGATAATAATAACAACCACTACAGCAATAACAATCGTAATAACAACAGAGGTAACAATTATAATAATAACAATTATCGTGGTAATTCCTACAATAATGGTAATGGTTACCGAAACGGGAATACTAATGATGGTAATCGTAATAATCGTAACAGAAACAGTAATAATAATTACTACAATGGTAACAGAAACCAGAACATAAACCTAATGGAGCAAGACCAGGGAAACTCCCACGGTCCGGAGACCATAGAATACCAAGGTCCTCCGGAACAAAACCAGTAACTTCAAGAGCGGTATTTAGCATTTCGTCCGATCTAAAAAATTATGTGAGATTAAATATAAAAGATACACACCGTGCATTAACATTTTTAATAGACACAGGTGCTGACATCTCACTATGCAAGGAAGACTTATTACATAAATATGATGAAGATCCAGACGACTATTGCTGCTTAACAGGGATTACGAAGGAAAAAATAAAATCCTTAGGTTCCACTAACGTAATTATACAGATAGACGGTACATTACTTGAACATAAAATGCAATTAGTACATGAAAATTTTCCTATCCACACAGATGGTATACTTGGACGAGATTTTTTATTAAAGTACAACTGTAACATAGACTATGAAACATTCACACTAACCATCAATACAAAAAATGAGACTTTGACATTACCTATTCACAACGACACATTTGAGGTAAATGTAATAAGAATCCCTCCAAGAAGCGAAGTAATTATACCTTTGCAAATAAATATTGGGGAAGATGGAGTAATATGCAACCGTGAGATTGGAAAAGGTGTATTTTTGGCAAATTCTATAATTCCAAAAGATGGATACAAACACATAAAGTTATTAAACGTTACTGATAAAACCATTAAATTAGAAAATTTGAAAGTAGAAACTATCCCTTTAAGAAATTTTGATATATATAAGACAGGTCATGACAAAACAAATGCTGGATATAGTGAAGAAAGATTTGAGAAACTGGTAAATGAGCGCAATATGGAGGGGAATGACGAGAAAGCAAAGAAGGAATTGCTAGAGATATTAAAAAAATACCAACATATATTTCATTTAGAAGGTGAGAACCTGACAACCAGTAATTTTTACAATCAAACTATTCAGTTGAATGACAAAAATCCAGTTTATATAAAGAACTATCGACTACCACAAACGCATACGGAGGAAATAAGTAACCAAGTAAAAGGTTTGTTGAAACAAAAGATAATAGAGCCATCCATAAGTCCTTATAACGCTCCACTCTTATTGGTACCTAAGAAGGGGCAAGGTGATTTAAAAAAATGGAGACTAGTAGTTGATTTCAGAAAACTCAATGACAAAATAGTAAATGACAAATTTCCGCTAAGACGTTTAGATGATGTTCTAGATAGGCTAGGAAGAGCTAAATATTTTTCCACGCTGGACATGACAAATTCCTTTCATCAGATTGGGCTCGACCAACAGTCAAGACCGTTTACAGCATTTTCAACAGCTAATGGTCATTACCAATATACAAGATTACCTTTTGGGCTAAAAATATCTTCAAATAGTTTTCAGAGGATGTTAACAATAGCACTAGCTGGACTAGAGTCCGAAGCATTCTTGTATGTTGATGATATAATAGTTTTTGGATGTAGTTTGAAACATCACAACAACAACTTGAGCAACGTTTTCGATAGATTATCTAGGTATAATTTGAAGTTGAATGCGAGTAAATGCTATTTTTTGAAATCGGAAGTTATATATTTGGGACATTTGATAACATCAAATGGTATTAAGCCAGACCCAAACAAATATGACGTAATTACCAAATATCCTACTCCTAATAATACTGATGACGTAAGAAGATTTATAGCATTTTGTAACTATTATAGAAGATTCATAAAAGATTTTGCAAATATTGCTAATTGTTTAAATAATTTGTTAAAAAAAGGAATAAAATTTGTATGGTCAAAAGAATGTCATAATGCATTTGAAACACTAAAGAACAGGCTTATAGAACCTC
Organism: Pollenia labialis; assembly: GCA_949318255.1. Lineage (NCBI taxonomy): Eukaryota > Metazoa > Arthropoda > Insecta > Diptera > Polleniidae > Pollenia > Pollenia labialis. Next base: position 39,486,753 of record OX439140.1, read on the forward strand.
CAATTTTGCAATATCCAGACTTTGACAAAACATTCATTTTGACGACAGATGCATCAGATTTTGCACTAGGCGCAGTTTTGTCACAAGGTCCAATAGGAAATGATTTACCGATATCATATGCAAGTAGATCTTTAAGCAAACACGAAAAGAATAAACCTGTGATTGAGAAGGAACTATTAGGCATATATTGGGGCATACAGTTCTTTAGACCGTATTTATATGGTAGAAGGTTCACAGTTGTAACAGATCACAGACCATTGATTTCGTTATTTTCTCATAAAAACCCAAGTTCTAAGTTAACAAGGATAAGACTGGAACTTTCTGATTACGACTTTGACATAGTATATAAAAAAGGAACAAGTAACACTAATGCCGATGCATTATCAAGGATAGATATTGATTCTACTACACTAAAGAGTATGATACCAATGGAAAATGACGAAAAAGTAAAGAAAACACTAGTAATTACAAGAGGTATGAGTAAAAAGTCATCAGAAAAGAATATTATAAAGGATAAAAATTTTATGAGTGGATCTCATAAGGAGACTGATCAACTCCATATGTGGGATTGCACGTCAATAAGTGATATAAAGCGCGCGACGAAGTTAAAATTTGTATTAGAGAAAAGGCCAGAAAATGATGTAAAAGAATTATATAAATATATAGTTGAATATTATAAAATGAATAATGAAACACGTGTTAGATGTAGTGATAATCCAAAGTATTTAGGTACTCTTTTGGAGAAACTATCATCATATTTAAAAAATACAGGAAATAAGAAATTTGCAATCGAGAGAAATGATGCAATATTTGATATAATACCCGCGGATGAATTTAAGGCCAGATATAACGAAGCAAACAAAAATAATAAAGATGACATAATTATATTACTGTATAGAGAACCTCAGATAATAACAAATGAAGATAGAAGACAAGAATTGATAAAATTATACCATGACACACCTCAAGGAGGACATTTCGGGGTGAAGAAAACTTTACTTAAATTAAAGCAGAAGTACATTTGGAAGAACATGAACAAACATGTAAAAGAATATGTGTCTAGATGTGACTTATGCCAACGTAATAAACAGACAAGACATACGAAGGAACAAATAAAGGTTACAGATACTCCAGTAGACAGTTTTCAAACTATAGTAATTGACACTGTAGGTCCTTTACATCCAGTAAACAATTTTAGATATATTCTGACTATGCAGAGCGAGTTAACAAAATACGTAATTGCATGTCCTATGAAGACGAAAGAGGCAAAAACAATAGCCAAAGCACTAGTGGAGAATTTGATACTTAAATATGGTTTATTTCGCACACTAAAATCAGATAACGGTACAGAATTTAAAAATGAGTTATTGAAAGAGGTATGTGAGCTATTAAAAATTAAGCAAATTTTTTCAACACCATATCATCATGAGACGTTGGGTACGGTAGAGAGGAATCATAGGGTTCTAAATGAATACTTTTTATCATTTGTACAAAATGACAATTGGGATAAATGGATACATTATTATACTTTTGCGTACAATATAACTCCTCATGTAGATACTGAATATTCACCTTTTGAACTCATTTTTGGAAAATTGCCAAGTTTACCTGGAGATGAGGTAATGAATCATCCTAGGATGTACAATTTTGAAAATTATGCTAATGAGCTAAAGACTAGACTAAAACATGCTTTAGAAAACGCCAGAAACTTGATAGAGACTGTAAAAAACAAAAGAAGTATAGAGTCATTAAATAACACAAATAACATAGAACTAAAAGTAGGCGACTTAGTTTTGGTCAAAGCTGAAAATAGAAGAAAACATGAACCACCGTATGACGGACCATATGAAGTAATAGATATAGATGATTTGAATGTATCAATTAAAATAAAAACAAACATAAAATCAATTCATAAAAACAGACTAAAAATATATAAAGTATAAAATAATTTTTAGAACACTTAAAAATAAACTTAACAATATATACTAACCTTTAATTTAGAAATTATAATAAGTAAAAAAAAAAAAAAAAAAAGAAAGGAAAAATCATCCAATTTGAATTGTATGAGTTTTTCTTAAGAGCGGAGGTGTAGTGTGCTGGTCACATTTGTTCATTATAGTGTGTTGGTCACATGGTGCATTGTTTAAAAATGCATTTGTTACAATTCAAAATAGTATAAACAATATGTATTCATGACCTACAAATTGTAACGGGGCGAGGAATCAAATTGCACAAATTATCAATATGCAATAAGTACGAATTAGTAAAATGCTGAAGTAAGAATAACTTACCACACTCTACGCTGAATGTAAATGTAAACAAATAGAATTTATAATTAGGTCATAAGTATAGATATGTAAAGATTTTAGATTTAAGAATTCATATAAATAGCTGTAAGATGGATGAAAGAAATCAGAATAAATTGGATAATCAAAACGGCTTGTTAGCTGTAAAAATATTCTTTATTTTATTCTCTAAAAACTGCGGCTTATTAGCCATACCCAAGTGGCATGCTCGCCTTAATAATAAGCAACCCATAATCCAATAAAAACAAAAACTTCCTTCATTACACAACTTAATCTCAGATTCGCCCACGAGACCAGTATGGACAGTGAGGAACGTTTCAAAAACACAAGTCGACAGTTTCGTGAGCGGATGCAGGAGGAACAGTCCAAAAGGCGGCGCACGATCTTATTAGAGGACAACGGTTCAATCGGGACTCGTGGAGGGGGAAGAGAAGAGCCCCGAAAGGCAGCGAAAGCGACTCATTACCGCATGACCACCGCCACCCCGAGAGCCACCGCAGGTGACCCGCGCCATAAGTCCCATGCCGGGGAAAACCAACCGCTGCATACGGACCTCGCTGCACCGGAGAAGCCAAGTACCTCGCAGGGTGCGCAACGCAAACAACCCACAATCGACCCAGTCATCATTTGCGTAAGCTCAGAGAAAGAAAACAGTCCTCCGAAAGATGCGGAACTAAAAAACTTGAATAGTGCAAACAGTAGCGCTGGTACCCTCCCTCCGACACCGGGACAACAGATCCCAAATCGCCAAGAAGGCCACCAGGGTGACGAACCCAGTCCGTCGACTGAAGATAAGCGGCCATGGTTCTCCACAAATCTCAAGGAAACGAATGCACCAATAACACCCGGCAGCCGGTTGGGGTTAATCCACTCACCAGTGAACAAGTTACCAGCGGAGCAACTAGAAGATGACATCAGTACAACAGGCACATCACCACAATGGGATGGCACCCAGTCCGAGCTAAAGGAGTTGTTCCGGTCAGAACTCGGGGAGCGCGATACCACCCTAGCCATCAAATCGCCCCCCGGGAGCCAGTTTAGTGAATCGGGTACCCCGAGCGAAGCCAGTACCCCACCGAGAGCCAGAGGTTGGGGAACGATCGATGTACAAGACGCCAGATGCCACAGTTTTGGGGGTCACGCCGGGTATCAACGGACGATCACGTACCGCTTCTGGTGGTCTAGATGCGACACGTGGCAGTCCATCAGCACTGGGGAAACCCCCAGCAGCCAGCAGGCCGAAAGTGCCACCACAGGATCGTTAATCGAGGTCACCCCCTGACAATCTACCAGAACGATGTGAGACGTTATCAACCTGTTGTTCCTGTTGTAAAAAAAACGATGTAAAGTTGGTGTTGTAGCCAAAACGATGTTAATGGTTTCCTTTTAGCAAAACGATGTAAGCTGTTTCTTGTATCAAAACGAAGTAAACACAGTGTAAATCTGTTGTTAAAAAAAACGATGTAAAGTGATTGTTGTATATCGGCTCTTGGGTTGTGAGGCTGGCTGTTGATGGTATGTGCCAAAGTTTTCTTTTTACGCTACACGTAACGTTATCTTTGCCATCACTTTGTGGCTAACGTGAAATTGTGCAATGCCGCCAAATTACGATCGGTAACACGCGATGCTTCACGGGCGGTAACATTTGTTGGGTTTGGCGAACTTGTACGTGTTGTCAGTTATGTTGTTGGTGTTTTTTTTTTAAATTTTCACTCTTGGTCTTTGAAATTCCACAACTTAAACTTCAATTGGCGTTGCGTTGCACGTGCTATCTGGCTGGTGGTGAAATTTGAGGTTAGGTAATTCTTAATTAGCTGTAAGTTTTCGTTTATTGTTCGTTAGGTCCATATAGTCTCTATGGCTACCAAATCTATGAGGCTTACCTTTGATCCCAAATATCCTTGTAGATCCTTTTCTTTCAATTTTGTTTATTGAACCTGACTTCCGGCACATTTGCTGATGATGAAATATAAAAGGAACTTCTCGTCATTTATTCAACCAAGGAATGGACTATTTTGATTTTTGTTCACGCTCCTTAACACAATGCGCTTCAATTTATTTTTTTACAATTTTTTTTTTAAAACTTTAATTGCAGAAAACAAAGGAACTTCACCGACCTAACCACATCACTGCCACTTGTTGAATGACTTTTTCTGTATAACCACGCCAAGTGTACAAACCCATTACATCGTAGAGTCTTATATTTTGTATTTTGTAGGGTTGTAGTTTTTTTCGCCCTGGAACAGTGATGGCACGCAAAGATGGGATTATTTTAGTGGCTCGAATAAAAAAAAGGCAAGATAAACAGCATCCGTCACAAAAACTCAAAATTCTTGGTTGGTTTGTTGACCACAACAGTCTCGATTGTCAAATAAAACTAAGCGTAGTAGATAGTAAAATTGCTAATAAAATCACTTGTGGTAGATCAAAAGCAGCAGCAATTTCCAGAAAAGTTTTAGCCCCTTCAACAAATGACAGTCAAGGCTCTGAAAAAAACTAATATTTTTCTGTAAGTAACGACCCTTCCAATATTGGTAATGTAAAGACCTACCCATACGCTGCCTAAATATATATTTATTCAAATATAATGAGAATAACTAAAGTGCTGATAACGCTGCGGTTAACTACGGTATTCCCAATTCAACAAAAAACATTTCAATAAAAGAGAAAACTTGACAAATGGTAACGCTGCTTTCAAAACCAATTTTGTTTTGTCAGTGATGCAACAATAATAATAGAACTTATTGCCACTTTTTTAGTGATGACACTAAAATAATGGAAAGATGTAGAATGGAATAAAATGAGATAGGAACATCTTTTAAAGATGTTGAACGATGTTAGACCTATGTATTTTTTATGGAAAGATGTTCGCAAATTGTGGGAAATTGATGGTAGATGTTAGATGTTGATCAGTGTAAAAAGGCTATAAGACTGAATTGTAATTTTTGTTTTTTAAAATTTATTTAGTAGTTAATTATTTTATTAATTTTTTACATTGGATCAATGAAGTAAATAAAAATACGAGTTTCTTGGTACTTCTAAGTAATATCCTCGTCAATGTTATGTTGTATTGTATTGTTTTTTATTCTTAGTGTCCAGCTTATTTTTGGGTTGTCCAGCTTTTTCTTTCCTAATGTCCAGCTTTTTTCAGATTTGCGTCTGGCAACCCTATTTGTTTATCACTATAGTTATGGGCCAATAGTTCTTTGTGGAAGATATCCATGATTCTCCAGAATTTTAAATTCCAAATCAAAAAAAAAATTTTCAATTTGCAATGTACAATTTTTAAAAAGACTTATGGCCGTTTTCTCATTACGCGATTATATTTTTCCCCAACGAAAAACTGCACATTAAAGAAATTTGGTTTTCTTAATGTCTCATTTGCTTCTATTCTGTCGCAAAGCTAACCAGCACTCATCTGCCAATTATTTATTTTGCTTTTATTTGCCATGCAGATAAATTCAATCCAAACTTTTACATGAATTTTTGAGAGGTGTTGCCAACTGAAAACGATGTTTTTTGAGACACCCAAATTTTCGCTTACGAAATAAAAACAAAAAAAAAGGGGACCAAAGTCCTGTTATACAAGGTTCAAAATCAAATTAATAATGAAATCAATACAATTTCTGAAAAAATAAATTGGAAGAATGTTTTACAAATAACGAGAAATTAATGCAGCATGGAGTAAACGATGACTTATATTTCCGTGAAATGGAATGTCACTTGAAGAGCCTGAAGTGAAAGTCAAAAATTCCAACGTCAACAAAATGAAAATAGAGATGCAGCTACAACATCAAAAGCACATGCAACATCTAATAGATATGGTAAACGCGAGAGAAAGCAAAGGAGCGGTGACCGAAGAGGCTAAAGAAAAGAAAGCTGAAAATATTCCTGATGCAAAATTAAAGGTATTGATTAATCAATTTAGAAGAAACGTATTTAAATTGAGGGAATCCCTAATGCATAAAGAAAGCGAAGAAAGCTTATTTGCATTTGAAAAATTAATATCAATATAGGAAAGGCAAATAGATGATATAAGGTAGCTTCATTCGGAACTATCAATTAATTACTTTTACCATTATAATGGGGTATGAGATAGATTAAGAATTTGAAGAGATCGACGATCTCTGCGATATAATATAAAAAGAGAAGATAAATAAGATTGCCAGACACAGTGAAGAACCGAAGCCAATCGCTTTAAAAAGCATTGAAATGCCGTGCTTCAGCGGGAAGGTAGAAGAGTGGAGTTCCTTTCATGATTTGTATAAGAAGTTAATTCACGAAAACCATAAACTGGCAGAAGTGCAAAAATTTTATTATTTAAAAACAAATCGTAAACACGAAGCACTTAGATTTATACAGCATTTGCCAGTAACGGGAAGTAACTATGATGCAGCATGGGAAATTTTAAAGCAAAGATTTGGGAATGACAGAATTTTATTTACAAAACTAGTGGATAAGATTTTGGATCATCCGAATATAAATAGTGCATGGCAAGAAAGCTTGAAAAATCTCTTGGGCACAACAAATGAATGTATTCATGCGCTTAGGGCCATGAATATAAATTTGCAAGACGCCGATCCATTTATTGCTAGGATCTTATTACTATTATTGGATAAAGAAGGTCTTATTCTGCATGAACAGAATTCAAAAAAATCAAAAGAAATTCAACAGCTGAGAGACTTCATGGAGTTCATAGAGAAGCATTACCAAGCACTAGAGGCTTCAACAAGTAAGAAGAGCAGGACCCCGAAACGTCGACCTATGTATATCACCACAGTGGAAATAAACACTTAACTCTTCAGTTCATTATGAATATAATTCAGTAAGATTTTATTTAAAACAAATCATAATTTTTGACTTAACAATAATGTTTACATTAATTTAGTTTAGGGTATTTTGCAATAAATTTTTACTTTACACATTTTTTTCCTGTCGGCTGAAGTAAAATTCTAGTAAGAGCATTAAGTATTTGTTTGTTTTTCTTATTCTATTTTTACAAATCCCATGATCTATAACAAAAATTAATATAAATTTCTCCATTGGGATATTTATCAATATCCTCATAAGATAACAATTTTTAAAGAGAAAATCCAATTTGAAATAAGAATAATTATTTTTAAAATTTTGGATTTTTAAAATTTAATATTTTAACTTAATTGATATATATTTTCTTGAAATTTAGTTATTATTATTGATTTAATTATAGTTATATGCACATTATTTTTAAGAAACTAATAAATAAATGTATATAATTTAATGGTTATTGTATTTGAATAAATATACGTTTCTGCTTTATTTTATTATATCAAAAATTAATATATTGATGTAAAGTTGAATGTTTATAATAAAATGATTCAACTCTCATTCTATATCGTTTATTTTTTGATTGAATCTTCCTTATTTACAACTATAAACTCAGTTTTAATTCTAAATTATTCAATTATGAATCCTCTATCTATATGTATAATATGTATTCCTACAATTTATCTGTCTTATTAAATAAAAATTGATTGTTTTAATTTTTATATTTAAAATTGTTATTTATTTATTTTTTTTTTTGTTTTTTCATATAACAATCTTATAATCTAAATAACTAAATAAATGGTTGAATCTTAGAAACTATTTAATATACACTTGTAATCTAAATTATAATGGTTAATTTCTTATAAACTATTTGATTTATATTAAATGTTTATTTGACTCTTTAAAACTAATTTTTCTATATTTATATTTTTATAATCTACTTAATCTATACATATTTATATTTAGAGAATTTAATCATCAATTTCCATCAATTCATTATTATAAATATTTGATGCTTATGATGGGGGATAATTAATATGTTCTTTAAGTAGAATATCATTATCATCGTCATATTCCGTATGATCCTTATGCAAACTTAAATTTGTTGATGCTGGTGATGAAGGTTTATTTATTTGATAATGACCCCATGCATATGTATCAACACCATCTTCTCTTATGAAACGATTATCATCTAAGTAACTTAAAACTAACATACTAATATGCTGTGTATAAATTTCATGTATTTTAGATTTAAATATATACATGGAATCATAAAATAATTTCTTATCCACTAAACATTTCCTAAAATCACTTATATTTAATTTATTGGTTACTGAGTGTTTGACACCTTTTATTTTTTAATTTCATTATCCTTCCTATATATCTATTTTAACTGAATACATTTTTGCTCTTAAGCCAATGAATTGAATTCCTTTATAACTTTTCCATTGCATTCATCCTTCATCATACCCAATACTTTTTTATTTAACAATGGTATGTTAAAAGCATTATCTTACCGATATGCTGATGTATCGAAATGGGTGCTAATATCATTTCGAATATCATCATACATGTCATTTGTTGTAACGTCATAAAGGAAGGAATCGGTATCCATATAGTTCAAACTAATATTATTGAGATTTTTAGGTTTCATATACTACACTTACATTTTCCATTTTGATAATTCTAAGACCGAAAATCCGATGTAAATTGGTTTATTGTATACAGTCTTTACTCTTTTCAACTCAATAGTAACCATATCTTCGTGAATTGTAAGGGAAGGTTTAGCTATAAGAGCTCTAGCACCTAATCTCTTACCCCTACTTTCCCATTCACATACTTTTTTAACGTTTTCCATAGTTTTACCGTATACGGCGTTATTTAATAATTTAAAGAAATTTTGTTGAATAGAGTTTTTTGCTAACGTCCTATGGCGATTATTTACGTCAATGTGTATCTTCAACCAAGTGGTTTGATTAAATTGAAGAATTCTATGAATTTTCTTTAAAATCAATCCATGTTGAAGACATTGTCGTAATGTTCTGTAATGTATGACATAGTTTGTTTTCATTGTTTCATTGTTTCTATTTTTTTATTTTTAATACAAAACGGTAAATAATTATGATAATCGTGTAATGTGGATGGATATTCTAAATCAAAAATATATATATATATATAGATTCCTAAATCGGAATCTTCTTCAATATTATTGATATTAAAATTTTCTATGTCTTCAACCCATTTAAAATTTGTATAGGGGAGATATTGAGACATTACATGTCTATATAAATTATTTACATCTAAATACATTAGATAATTTGATTCCTTGGTGGAATCATAATCACTAATATATTTATTTTTAGCAATAGAATGACGTTTACTGCATTGTACAATACCTCCCCTAATACCTCGGAAAACAAAATTATACATGTTAATATCAGTTATCAATTCCAACTCAATTTTAGTTGTTTTTAACATTGCATCCCATGATAGACAAGGGACTGTATAATATCGACAAGGGTCTACATTATATATGGTTTTACAAACTTTACGGAAATTTTCAAAAATATCACATAAAAAGAGAACATCTACTTTTAAATATAAAAGTAAATAATCCATTAAGGTTTTACATTGAAATGTAGACCAAACCTTTATGGTCATTTGTCCTCAAATGATAATTTAATTTTGGAATATGTTTATTACATGCATCGCAATAAACATCATTAGCTTTAATGTGTTTTGTAAGATGTGCATGTTTTAAAAACTCATTGCGATTTGAAAATTTTAAGCTACCATCATGATACAATCTAATATGAAGATTTAAATTTCTGTTTTGTGTAAATTCTTTTTTACAATATTCACAAACATAAACAGCCATTTTATTTTATGATTTGTTTTTTTTATTTAATAAAAATTTAATATACACTGGATGAATTGTCAATCAAGACTGATTTCAATTGCGTAATATCAGCGGTATTTATACTAAAAATTTTTATCACTAATCATATTTGATGCAGTCAGGTTATTATTGTTTAGTCTAAAATTTATAAATAAGGGGCGGTGCTTATTTCAGTAGAATAAAAGAATTTCAGAAAACCAAACATGTTTGGTTTGGTTTTGTTTGGTTAGTTGAGTCATCTTTATTCATGTATATGTTAAGTTGTTTTAGATAAGGATTAATCTTAAAGGTGAGCAATAACAAAAACGAAAAACTTTGTTGGTTTAATTGAGTGTGTATAATTATCAATATTCAGTTTGTATAATTTTAATTTTTGATTAAATGTAACACGATATATTCACCCTTATTCTGCGTTTCGATTCGAATCGTAAATTTCTCAGTTTGGCAACTTTGGTATTCTGCGTTCCGTTCCCCGTATCAATTCGATTTGTTTTTCGATTGTATGTATTCTGCGTTACGATCGTAGCTACGTTTTGTCAAGTTGTTTATTTACTAACGGAAAGTTTTTCGATTTTTGTTTCTGTAGTTAAAAAAGTGTATAATTAAATAAAATGTGAGTATAAAATGCTATAAGGGTAATTCCATGTCAAAACGACCAAGAGTGGGACACGACCTCTTCCGTTTGTAATGAAATTTGGTGAGAAGGTTCCTTTTATCTTATAAGGAGCATATATGAACGAAAAAAAATTTCAAAATTTTTTTTTCAAAAGTTACGTCATATTCAAAATGTCATAATTTCGCAGATTTAGCCGAATGTGTAGAGCGTATTTCTTCAATATCTCGAAAACTACTTGACATACAAAGATGATTTAAATGTCATTTTAAAGAGAATACTTGGGACTACAAACCATATACTGAAAAGATATAATTTTTTTGAAAAATGTAATATCTGCAAAATATTAAATTTTAAAAACGGACTAAGTCAAAAACCTATTTTTTTATTTGGCTAATTTTTTTATATAATACCCCAAACTGTTCTTAAAAAATCCTGAAACTTTGAAGGAGATGTTTTTTTCTTTTTTAAGATATGATTTTTTTCTTTCGCAACCTTTGAAACAATAATCTTAAAATAGAATTTTAATATGGTAATTTTGAGCAATAAGTACACTGTGCTAGTTGCAAAAAACAGACCAGCCGCGCACCTTGCATTTTGCCCTAATTGGGGCACGCTGAATCCAGTGGGACTTACCGTTTTTTTAGATTGGCTCTTATTTTCAAGAATTACCGTTATTTCGAAAATGTAAGAGGTTGCACAGCATATATTTGCGTAACGCAAAAACGGTTTAGTTTATTGAAATAACTAAAAAAACCGAAATTCGGCAATAAATAATAAAGTGGGGTTGGTCATACAGTTGACACATCTAGAAGCATCCTACGCGTCACCATGCAAATATTGCGGTTTAATAAAATTCTATAATATGGCCCCTGCAGCGCGCGTATGATGCTCCTAGATGGGTCAAATGTATGACCAACCCCACTTTATTATTTATTGCCGAATTTCGGTTTTTTTTAGTTATTTCAATAAACTAAACCGTTACATTTTCAAAATAACGGTAATTCTTGAAAATAAGAGCCAATCTAAAAAAACGGTAAGTCCCACTGGATTCAGCGTGCCCCAATTAGGGCAAAATGCAAGGTGCGCGGCTGGTCTGTTTTTTGCAACTAGCGCAGTGTACTTATTGCTCAAAATTACCATATTAAAATTCTATTTTAAGATTATTGTTTCAAAGGTTGCGAAAGAAAAAAATCATATCTTAAAAAAGAAAAAAAACATCTCCTTCAAAGTTTCAGGATTTTTTAAGAACAGTTTGGGGTATTATATAAAAAAATCAGCCAAATAAAAAAATAGGTTTTTGACTTAGTCCGTTTTTAAAATTTAATATTTTGCAGATATTACATTTTTCAAAAAAATTATATCTTTTCAGTATATGGTTTGTAGTCCCAAGTATTCTCTTTAAAATGACATTTAATTCATCTTTGTATGTCAAGTAGTTTTCGAGATATTGAAGAAATAAGCTCTACACATTCGGCTAAATCTGCGAAATTATGACAATTTGAATATGACGTAACTTTTGAAAAAAACATTTTTAAATTTTTTTTCGTTCATATATGCTCCTTATAAGATAAAAGGAACCTTCTCACCAAATTTCATTACAATCGGAAGAGGTCGTGTCCCACTCTTGGTCGTTTTGACATGGAATTACCCATAAATTTATTTTGTAATAAATTAAGTTTTTTTTTGGAACTTTAAAGCTTTATTTAATTTTTTGCAGGTCAAAAAACACAACACCTGAGCAGTATGCAAAGCTGGCGAGTTTAATGGCACCGAAGGATGATATTGCGTCTGGATATCATAAGCGTCCCAAGGAAGAAGTTGCAAACGCACTTAACGCAATAGGGCCACCAATAAAAATTGACGCTGCATGGAAGAAAGTATGACATTTTTTATAGTCTTGATTCTGCATTCTGGACCTCGTTGTTCTCTTTTTCCAACAACAACGCCGCTGCCATCGATTCCATTTATTCTCTAAACTAAATTTTTCTTTTGCAATGATGTGTAGAAAATGAAAATTTCGCTCCGGCGCTTCAGGATTCCTCACACTGTAATTGTTTGGCCACAAATACCGTTTGCTTATAATCTGGCTATTTTCTTCCTTTCCGCACATATTTGATGAGTTTATTTAGTTATAGTTACCACACTATTTAGTTTTTATATATGTATTTATCACTATTTATTCATAAAATTTTACTTTTTGGAGTTTAACAATTACAATGTTTACAACATTTTTTATTTTTTATGTTTCTATTTCATACGTTTCATAACAAAGCAGCTGGATTAAACATACTCTTCTCTTCTTCTTTTTCTTTCGATTAGGTTTTTTTTTAGAATACCTATTTTCGATTCGAGCGTAACTGAATGCGGGAACGTTATCGAAACGCAGAATAAGGGTGATTTACAAATTCGTTAGTATAAACAAAATCCTAAAACTCACTTTAAATCTCTAAAAGAATAAAATTTTTATCCGCACGCATACATACATACATAAATCAAAGAAAAAAGTTAAAAATATATCAGATTAATTATTTAGTTGCCATAAGCGACTTTAAATTCATGTTACTTGAGGGTTACACGATCAAGTTTTGCCTATCAAGTTTTAATACACTCACACTTTTTTACCAATACACTCATACTTTTAAAAATTGATACGAACTTGCCTCTAAAATTCTCTTGCCAGTGAGTGCATCAATTTTCGTTCAAGAAAACAGCTGATTACAATTCTTTTGAAGTTGTTTTTGTTTTTTTTCACAAATATTTTGCCGGCAAAAGCTGAGGTTCTTTTTTTTACAAATTATTGCGGGAATTTTAAAATTTTAACTAAAACCTAAAAAATAGTGAAATATGTTTATTAATAAAATTAATAAGCAAAATGATGTTCTGCGATTCATAGAGCTTTACAGAAGCCATGAAAAAACTTTAAGTGAGGCAAACATTTTGAGTTGTTTTCTCGGTGACGACATCTTGAAAAAGTAAATTGCTGTCAACTTGCGTGCAGCCTACGTCACAGCTGCCAACTTTTGCATATTTTGACAATCAGTATATGTAAAAGACTATCAAGAAAATCTTGATCGTGTGGCTGCACTGCAAGTTAAATTTTTAATTTATAACATAAAAAGTGAATTATCTATATATTATAGTTATCAAAACGGGCATTCTTGGGGAAGAGTATGCGATATGTAAAGATTTGAAATATCGATTGTGAGGGTTCAACACTTAAGGTTGGATGTATATGAATGGTAATTGAACTATCAAAATGAATTGATAATGTTAACCATTTGTTAACAAAACTTTGTAAAGGGTTTAAAAATATATACATATAAAATATATGAACAAAATATTATCTCTCCAATGCTGCGAACCTTATAAATATCTTATTAAGTAAACCAACCGATTGTAGGGTGACAATAAAATCACAAGCTGTGAACACCCCTATTGACATGTATCCAACTGCAAACTGTGAACACCCTAATGACATGCTCCCAACTTTGTTTGAAAAAAGTGATATCGAATCCTTACAAACATACTACTGGCTAAATCGTTCCGCATTCTTATAAGTTCTTCTTTAATATCAATGGTTTGATTTTCATTATTGCATGGAAACGGATTATCATATTTTCAATTTTGATGAAATCATTAAAACGGCTTCTGTAATTTGTTAATAAATTTTCAAGAACATTTATATATTCGGTTGTTTTGCTAATTGAAAATTCATTGAAAACTTCTGAAGTTCGTTTTAAGCTTATCAAATTATTATTTTTTAATTGCAATATTAATGAGTCAATTTTTATTTTGAATTGCTGAACGGCGAAAACAAGATCAAATATGTTTTTGTTTCTAACTTGCAGCTGAAGATTTAATTGATTAACTAGTTCCGGCAAATTAGTCAAAAAAGCAAAGTCTACCAAAACATTATTGTCTTTGAAATTTGAAGGTATCTCGTTTATGTCTTTTGACGGATTGTTTTCAAAATATGAAATCACCTCTTTGCGATGGTTGAAAAGGCTTTCGAGACAACGACCTTTACTGAGCCATCTAACGTCCGTGTGCCTTAATAAATCACCGTATTCAGCATGTACTTCTTCCAGAAAGTTTTTAAATTTACGATGGGTCACAGCATTATGTCCACCACGTATTTTATTAATTACTTGTATGTCAACTTGAAAACCAATCATTAAATTTAGGGTTTTTGTGAATAAAGCTTGCTTATGTATTATAATAATTATAATTATGTAATGAAATACATATACGTCAAAACTGTTTTTCAACAAAAATCCCACGAAACTATCTTTTCCCCCCATCATTACATTCGCACCGCCAGTGCATACATAACTAAACTTAGCTTTATCGGCAAAAGAACAAACCTTTTCACTTACCACGTCAAAAATGGTGCTACCTTTAACGTTACCATGCAAAGCAACCATTGCCAACATTTCTTCATGGGTTTCGAAATTACAGTCAAGTCACCCATCTAAACAAATAGAAAAATATTTGCATTTCATTACTCTGTATTTAATATTAGAATAAATGAATTCGCTAATATTTTCCGTACGACGGATAATTGTATTAGCGGACATTGGAACATTGTTAATAATTTATCGCATTTCTGCCCCTTTTTCACCAAAGCATTCCAAAACAGAAGTGCTCAGCTCCTTGAAAAGCATTCCATCTTAAAATGGACGACAAAGTTTAGCCAGTGCAGCGGCAATAACAAATGATGCCTTTCTTTTTAAAACACGATCAGATAATTCTTTAACCTGAGACTCTAGCAATCCTTAATTATTTTATTATAAAAGGGTTTTTTTAGATTTAAAATTAATTCTTCCCTTTCATTATTTGAAAATGTTTCATACTCGCCATGACATAAGCGATAATGCCTTTCTACAAAAAATTTATAATTACGAACCACCGTTCGTTGACATACTTAGCACTCAGCTAAACCGAAATAATTTTCTGCAAATAAAAAATCATTCTCCCATTCTATGTTAAACATTTTATTCAGTGTTGTCTAATAACAAGCGACTACGCAACCTGCTCATTTGAATGATCAAACAAGACTAAGGTCTGGAACAGAATAAAGTAGTTGTAGTAGTAGCTGAAGTTGAAAAATGCTCTGTAGCGCAACAAAGTTCAAAATTTTGAACTTTGCGCATCAACTTCTACTGCAACAACTTCTACAATTTAGTATTCTCTTGACACTACTTTGAAACTGCCCTTTTTTAACTCTTTACAGGTCTCTCCGCTATTCGCAACGTTGTACTACGGCGACTATTCTGTTCCCCACTTAAATGTTTTTGTTACATAAAAATACAAATTATTTTCTCATGCTCTCTTTATTAGTGTGAGAGCATTCGCACATGTCGCTTTGTCCTGTGGAACCATCAAAACCGTAACTTGGAATAAAATTGACTTCATTGACCTTCAGCCATTCGCATCAGAACTTCTTCCTGGTATGACAAAATTCTTTTTGCTGTTTGATTGAAGGGAATATGTGCTGATACATCCGTTAGTCTATCAGGTCGGTATTCCAACTTGCACTTTTGAATTTTTTGTAACTGGGAAAATATCAGAGTTTCTGGACTTACACATATCTCTTATGTTAGTATACTGTTGTCTAGTAAAATTATTCTCGAGCAAAAAGCTTAATGCTTCTTCAGGGCTTTTTCTCGTTAGAAGTTATTTTTTTCTCATTGTAGTTGGTTCAAATAGAGACGAAACAGTTTTCTTTGAAATAAAATTCAAATCATTTTCTTTTGATAAAGTAGCTGAAATAGAGCAGCATGAATCAATAGCTTGCTATCATTTCCTTGTTTAGACGCCACTTCCGAAGCCATTTTTCTTTTTTGTCGTTCACTTCCTTTACTATAGTTTACATAAGGACGGCCTTTTTTTTTGCAACATCACTTTCTAATAGCTTGAAAACAGTGTCACGAGATAACCACATCCTCTCATTTTAAATCCAGTTGATAACATAAATGGGTTTTTTAATTTTCCAACCAAAAGTTGAAAATATCCGAATTTTTATGCTATCTGTAACTGAATATTTTTTAAGACACGGCGGATTGAAGCATCGTTTTACCAAACAAAAAAAGTGCACATCATTACCTTTCCCGACACATAAATTTGTTCACGGATACACTCCGATAAACAAAGTTCTACTCCAAAGAACATATGGACGACAACAAAACCTTCACAAAAAAGACAACGCAATTAAACACAAAAAAAAATTACCACATCTGACTTTTTTAAACAATTTTAATATGATTTAAATTTACATACCTTTACAAGTGTTTTCCATTTTACAAAATGTGTATGACCTTAAAAGTTTTTGTTTGACGACCGAAATTACTTCGTTTTTTGTTTATGATAGAATGTCAAAAAGAAGTATCAAAACAAAATATGATAACTTTGACAGCTTGGCATGTCGTCACGAGCTGCCACCTGACTTTTGTTTTTAGTATTTAAAGCGTTAAATATAAAATTCCGTTATTATTATTGTTTTTGTCATGTGCACCCTGTGGTGTGTCAAAAATGATTGGCAACGCCAACTCTGAAAGGAAACGGACAGCAATAGTTGTAGTTAAGAAAAAGATAGATATAAATAAATAAAGAACTAGAAGAAGAGAAACAAAATAAACACATAAACAAATTGCTGAAAACAAAGTTTATGGAAAATATGGTTGGACAACATTTTGCTTGGCCGAGGCTTCTTGGTCGCCGAAATCCAAAATGTCGTTCCTTTTGCCTTTTTCTTTTTGCTTTTGACTCACCATTCGTCCGGTGGCCGGAGTGAAAATTATAAGCAAAGTGGTTTTTTTTTTGTAAATGGAAATTTTATTGAAACTGAATTGAATAATTGAATTGTTTAAAAAAAAAAGTAAAACTCAAAAGTAAAATCAAAAATTAAATTAAAAAATTAATAAAGTCGTATCAACATAAGTTGTACCACCATACCACTGCCACTTGCAACGCCACACAGCCTGACTCACCCATCGCTGGAGAAGCTGCATGAGCATCGCCACGCCAGGGGTGCTTGGTAACAAGGGTTTTTTTAGACTTAAGGAAGTGTTAAACCTGGACGACTTGACGGACAGGACCGAAATCTTAAAATAAAATAAAAATAAAAAGAAATATAAAAAAATTAAATATTTATTAGTATTGTGGTATTATTAAAGAACAAAAAATAAAAAATGGAAAAGATAAATATTTAAATTAAAGAATTTTTTGTTTTTTTTTGAGGAAATTTTATTTGAAGTTTTTACCACGCGTAGCCCATTCCGTTTTGGGGATTTTGAGCCAAACGTGCGCGAAGAGTAGGGTTGAGCTCAGGCCTAGAAATCGTCGGGTAGGAAGAAAGAAAGGAAACCAGAGTTAGTGGTTAAAAAAGAAAAATTTATATTAAATAAAATTCCCTAAAATTAGATAGAAAAAAAAGAGAAAAGAATATATGTATATAAAAAAAGAAAACAAAGAAAAAGAAATCTGAAAAGGAAAAAAATTAATAAAAAAATAAAATATAGGAAGGGAAAATTAAATACTTACCGGAAAACACCTGGACTTCAGACAACGACGGACGACCAAAACCTTCCAAGCCCAGCTTGCAGTCAGCCATAGTAGCCATATCGCGGCGAGAGACAAAGAATTAACAGATAAAAAAAAATTAAAATCTTGCCATACTTAAAAGTTAATGTTAATAAAGCGAAAGTTTATAATGAATAATTCAAATTATTAAATGCATTAAAAAGTTATTATGTCGGCTTAAAGGTAAAAGAAAGCGGTGAGTAAGGGAGAAAAAGAGCGGTGAAGATGGTAAGGTTAAGGCTGTTTAAGGACATCCAGGTAAACCTCAAGGTAGGATGTACGGTGGGACTGAAAGTCCCAAAGGGAGGGCAAATGTTAGGCCAGCCACCTGCCTAATTATATGTATATGTGTGTGTGTGTCTCATAGTGTCGCAACAACTTACTGCTTCGGGTCCCAAATATCTGTTTGTTTTAGTTTGTGTTAATTATTTTTTTTTTGTAGCTGGTATGAATTAAATTTTGTGCCCGGGATTACTGCCAGCAGGTCGGCAAGAACCACCCCATCCGGCGAGCTTAAGCCGCGCAATACGCTAGCATACCAGCACAGCCGACAGTCTGGCCATATTTGCTGGTTGTTGTGTAAACCGCAACCAGCTGGTAATTTTTCCCCGTCCCGAGCAGTACATTTTTAAAAAGTTGACATGAAAAATCGATTTTTTGCCTCAAAAACCTGTCATTGGCCCCATAGTGCATCTGTGGCGATCAGTCAGGTTGCCATAGCAAGGAACTTTGAACTAAAGTACGGGGCTGTAATTTAAAAAGTGCGGCGAATTGAAAAGGTGCTACCAATGCGTAGTTTTTTTTTTGTGGGTAATGAAATACCCAAGACCCCAGGAAAATGATTGAACATTAGGGTAGGATCTAGGGATGGACCTCAGGAGTGGTTGGGTTTGTCGTGTTCACCATATTGGCAATAGAAAGAGGTTGGCAACACCAAAGGGGATATTTATTTGACAGCTGGAAAACGATAATGAAAATAAACAAAAACAAAGACCGGCTTGGAAAAATTGTATTAAATATCTAATGGCTGGCCGAGGTTTCGTGGCCATAAAAAATGAAAATGTTAGCCCTTTTTGCGTTTTGAAGATTTCGAGTGAAGGTGGAGTTTGTGGGAGAACAGAAATTTTTAATACAAACTAAATACAGTATTGATAAAATTTTTTATTAACCTTTAAAAAAAATATATTGCAAGAAAAAAATAATAATAAGGGAGAAGCCGATTAGAACCCCCAATCCTGGGGTGCAGTGGTATATAAGAGTTTTCCGACCCCGGAAGTAAACCAAAAACACGTACCGCGAGTGACAGAAAAGTTATTCCATTCCTTTTTTTTTTTTGTTTAAAAAAAAGGTAATATTTATTGAATAATTTAATTAGGAAAGAAATTATATATAAAGAGTTAGGCAGAACTTACTTTTGGGTCGTTCCCATCCCGCGTAAACTGTTTTTTTACGCTTGCGCGTCCAGTTAGGGAGAGCTCTCGTCGACTAGGAGTATTAGTTTTGATTATTGTCAAGTTTTTCTAAGATTATACATATACATATGGTTTCCTCTATAAAATAGAATAAAAATAACTTTACATAAAGGAAAAAGAGAAAAGAAGTCTGTTTTTACAAAGAAAGAAAGGGATCGGTAAGATAAATTATTTAAGTGCTACCCGCAATCACGCGGACCCTCAGACCACCATTTCATCTCTGTGCCCACATTCATACCCAAAGAGAGACTAAACAGAGAAATTCTTATACATATGCATAAAGTCCTGAAGTAGACAAAAATAGTGCAAAACTCAACAATTTCAGTTTGTGGTCATTTATTTAAAGGAAATAAAAATGTTAAAATAAACTTAGAGCTAAAGCTTAAAACTAAAAGCTATCTTGTAAATTAAAACCTAAAGTTTAAAGGCTTAATTTAGAATCGAAATTCAAATGAAATTAATAGCTTGATAAGTCGAACGTAAATTACAATAAAATTAAAAATTCAATAAATGGGATTTGAATTGAAATAAAATTAAAAATTTAATAATATGGATTTAAATTTAAACCAATTAAATTAAAATTTTGTAATTAAATTAAAAATAAAATTTAAATTTAATAATTTGGATGTAAAAATGGAAATAACTAAAAAATTTAACAACTTGAATTCAGAATTTTTTTTTTTTTTTTTTTTTTTCATTGTTTATTTATTGAATCTTCATATATTAAATATGAACTAACAATAATTAATCAAATCTTATTCTAATTCTTTATTTATGTCCTGCCAGTGCCAGACAAAAATTTTTTTCTTCACGGGTTCTGTTCACATATATAGGTGCTTATCGTTCTTCTAGTTGGGTAAGTGCTGCAGTGTCTCTTCTTCTTAAGCGAGTGTGGCCGGCATGATTTAGAATATTTCGAGCTAGTGGATTTGGGTGTTGTTCAAGCCTTTTTAAATATTTTACTGCATATTTTGTAATCATAGTTTTTACTAATGGCACATTGAGATCCTTATGAATGTTTGAATTTTTAACGTACCAGGGAGCGGCTGTGATTATTCGAAGAAGTTTATTTTGACGCCTTTGAATTTTTTCGATATTAGAGGCCGAGGCAGTGCCCCATAGTTGAATACCGTAGCACCAGATAGGCTTTAAGATAGAGTTGTAAAGTAGAAGCTTGCAATCGAGACTAAGGACAGAGTTTCTTCCGATAAGCCAATGAATTTGAATGGCTTTAAGTTTCATTTGAGTTAATTTTGCCTCTATATGGCATTTCCACGTTAATCGCCGATCCAGATGTAAACCGAGATATTTTACATGCGAATGTTGAGGAATTATTTGATTATTGATTGTAATAGGGGGGCAAGATTCCCGGCGCAAGGTGAATGTTATATGTACGCATTTTTGCTCATTTACCATTATCCTCCATTGTCTTAGCCATATTTCTAGTTGAAATATATGATCCTGTAAATAACGAGATGCTTCATAACTGTTTTCGTGTACGCTTAGAAAAGCTGTATCGTCTGCAAATGTTGAAGTCTGTGTGTAGTTGTTTGTTGGCATGTCCGAAGTATAAATTAAGTATAAAAGAGGGCCAAGGATGCTGCCTTGTGGAACTCCAGCGCCAATTGGCTGAGGTGAACTTAAGAAATCTCCTTCTTTAATAATAAATTGACGGCCGACTAAGTAGCTTTCTAACAGTTTGTGAGTGTTTGCTGGTAAATTTTGCTTCAACTTATGTAGTAAGCCTTCATGCCAGACTTTATCAAACGCTTGCGAAACATCGATGAAGAGTGCTGAGCAATATTTTTTTTCTTCAAATGCTTTTCTTATGACATTTACTATTCGATGAGTTTGTTCAATTGTGCTGTGTTTTCTTCTAAATCCAAACTGATGGTTTGGAATACAACTATTGTCATTTAAAATTGGTGTTAATTTTGAAACTAATAATTTCTCAAACAGCTTTGACATATTTGATAATAAGCTAATAGGCCTATATGACTCAACTTTTGTATGATCTTTCCCTGGCTTTGGTATCATGGTAACTAAGGAAACCTTCCATTCTTGCGGGTAGTATTCAAGCCGTAAAATAGCATTAAAAATAAAAACAATAATTTTCTTTGCTATGCGAGGTAGCTCTAAAAGCATTTTATTACTGATCTTATCAATACCAGGTGCCTTCTTAGTGTTTAAGTCACAAATAACCTTTTCGATATCTCTTATTTCAAATCTTATGGGAATAGCAGCTCTAGCAGCAACAGGTGGTAACTCGACCACAGTATCGTTAGATAAATTTGGTGTAAATACGTTTTTCAAGTGACTCACAAACAGATTTCCTTTTTCAATATCGTTTCTTGCCCAACTACCATTCAAGTTTCTTAGTGGTGGCTTTGATATAACTGGTCTTTTTAGATTTCTAGCCGCACGCCATAATGAGTAGTCAGATTGTGGAGTTGCATCAAGTTCCTTAAGATATTTTTCTAGAGAAGCCGTTTTCTGGGTCTGCAGTAAGTTTCTAAGCCTTTTTGTGCACTCTTTTAATAAATTCTTAAGTTGCGGGGATCTGTAAAGTTGCCACTCTCTACGAACTCTCCTTTTTTCAGTCAAGAGCCGCTCGACATCTGTGGAATATATTTTAATATTTTTTGTTTTTTTGGGGGCAGTACTAGAATGTTGAACAGCTAGTTTCAGATAACTGTCAAAATTAACAATAGAGCGATCTACATTTTCCGGTGTTCTAAGCGGAATATTTTCTGTGCAATGGGTACTGAGATATTTTTTAAATTTTAACCAATTAATTTGTGTGGCTGACGGCGCAAAATAACCAGTCGGAGATACAATTCTATTGGGGTTCATTATAGTAATAACTGTAGGTGTGTGGTCGGAGGATAATTCTAAGGAAGCTTCAACATGAATAGTTTCTGTGGGGATGTTTTTAACCACGCCAAAATCTATAACATCTGGGATTTTTTGCTGATCAGTAGGCCAATATGTTGGCTGTCCGCTCGCGACCACATTTAAATCCATTTTAGAGATTGCATTAAACAAAACACGACCCTTTGGTGTTATAAGTCGTGACCCCCAGAAGGTATGTTTAGCATTATAATCGCCAGCGGCCAGAAAACAGGGTCCTAGTGATTTATAATATTCACAATATTGGCTTTCTGATATTGAAAATCTAGGTGGAGAGTATAAAGATGAAATTACTATGTTTCGATTTAGCTCTTCAACACAAACGTTTGTTGCTTGCAGATAATCCTCACGATGATCACACATTAAGTAGTGTTTGACTCGAGTTTTTATCAAAATGGCAGAACCTCCACAAGCTCTATCTCGAGGGTCCTTGGTATCATACAGTATATAACCATTAATTTTAAAACTATTTCTTGAGGTCAAATGAGTTTCAGAAACCATCATGACATCAATTTGTTTACTTTTAAGAAAATATTCTAATTCATTTTTATGTTGGCGGATGCCGTTTGCGTTCCAAAAACAAATTTTTAAACAGTTCATGGCTTGTTAAGTACAGCTTGCAATAACATCGATTGCATTCTAAGAATTTCTTGCATCATATTTCCCATTGTATTTGTAAAATTATTTACTGTTTGCACTAATGTTTCCATGGTTTTTTCTAGACGACTTAAATTAGAAACCGGAGTTTCATCATTACTTGGCGAGGCACCTTGCATAGGCACATGGTTTGATTTGAGAACGTTAGCATAGGATGTTCTGGTATTACCAGGCTGCGGAGCCTGTATGCCATTTGTGGTTACTTGATTTGTTACCTGCATTTGGGGAGGATTAGTTTTCGGTCCAACCGACTGCTTGACGATATTATATACAGGGCATCCTCTATAGTTGGCAGTGTGATTACCGCCACAGTTGCTACATTTTTTTACGTTGGGGTCGGTTTTAGACTTATCGCAAAGAACTGTGCCATGTAATTCACCACATACTACGCAAACAGGAGGTAAATAGCAGTATGCCTTAGTATGACCATACTCTTGACAGTTTAAACATTGAACGGGACCATTTCTTTTGTGCGGCTCTTCTATTGTTATTCTTCTGTAGAGAATATATTTTAAATTGTAAATAGGATGCGTTTCGTTTTTTTTAAGTTTTACGTCGCCGGGTTCAAACTCCACTCGAAAAAGTGGTTGGGGAATTTTTTCTCTATTTTTAATATTTACAACATGTTTTACCTTGAAGCCTTTTTCTTCTAGGAATGTTTTAACCTCTTCTGGGTCCACACATGAGTCAATACCCTTGATCACTACCTGAAGACCTTTACTGCTTTTCAGTTGGTATGTATAAAAGTTTTTTTTAAGTGCTTCAAAGTTGTTTATTATTTTGCGGAAGTCATTCTCATGATTGACTTGTATTTTTGTCTCGTTTATACTTCCACGCTTGATAGCCGCTACGTAGAACGAATTTTCCCCTATCACCGATATCACACTCTTTATGAGCTCATTTGAATTTTGCTCCCTAAGGTATATCGGGGGAGGCTTTGACGATCTTATGACATTTGGTGCTTCAGAGGATTCATCCTCCAGAATTGCAAAACGGTTTTGAGAATTTATCTTATCAAAAGATGGTACTTTTGAGGCCGAAGCAACTGCTGCAGAGGTAGGGCTGCGACCCCGTTTAAGAACTGTTATGTACCTGTCCATACCAACTTGTACTTGAGGCTTTTGACAACTTTTTACTTGTGATTTCTCCATTGCGTCTGTGTTTGAATTCATGGTAACATTTGTTACTAAAATTGTTTTTGCCGAAGCGGCAACACTTGCAGGCACTAGCGAGAGATTAATATTTTTCAATGTCTCAGCATCAACCGTCTTTGTAAAAACAGAGGGCGAAAGGGAACGTGTACGAACAATTGGTTTAGCCGTTAGGTAGTTAATATTGTTTTGTTTTATTTATTTCAGTATTGCACTCTTTAGCATTAACTGTTACGTATGCATTTCTTTCATCTAGTTTTATTGTTGTTACATTGTGACTACTCATGCAAAAAGTTGTTTTTGTTTTTTCACCGTTTTGCTGTGCTTTTTTATTTTTATTATTTATTGTATTACACCAAAAATAAGAATTTTAAACTTAATGTTTTTGTTCAGTATATGTATACATACATATATTTTATTTATTTTTTTTTTTATTTAATTTTTCGTTTTTGATAATTATTCACTTTTATTTTAAAAATTTATTAAAAAAAAAATGCGTCCATTCGCTTAATTGTTATATTAAAATGTTATTAATAATTAAAATTTTATGCGGGGTTAAGAATACGCGTCTGTATTGCAACAAAGCACAAAACTAACTGAAATAACTAAAAAATTTAACAACTTGAATTCAGAATTTAAATAAAATTAAATTAAAAATTTTAAGTAAAATTTACAACTTTAAACTAATTTTAATTGTTAGCTGTTTATCTTTGATGCTTTTTTTTAACAAAATTAATAATTGTTGCTCTTCTTAATTTCGAATGCAAGTTTTAATAATTAAATAAACATGAATTTTGTAAATTCAAATTGAATTTTATAAAGTTTTATCATTGAAATATGAGTGAGTACTTAAAACAATAGGTGGTAAGTAAGGAAAATTTGCAGGGCACGTTTGGTACCTTCCTAAATCTGGATGTAGCGGCGGGATCATTCATCCCGTGTGGGAGGGTAACCGCTGGCGCAACCAAACCAACCAAAGCCAAAGCTAGATTATTTAGCAGGGAGACGGAAATAACGTACTTGTTGCCCCTTTCTTTTTAATTGTCATAATAATGATGATATGAATTTTTTTTGTGTGTGTGGGTATAGGGTCCAGAGTAGTAGCAAGCACCACCCCATCCGGCGAGCTACAAGCCCGGCAAATAAGAGCATATCAGCGCCTCTTCCCCTCTGGCAACACTTGTTATTATTAAGTTTTTGTGTTGTTCGGCAACACTTCGTCCCACTTTTACAGAAAAAATTTTATATGTTTGGTAACACACGACATGTTTTTTGCGGTGGGAAATTTGACAAATCAGATGTCAAAAACAAAAAGAAGCACGTGACTTTAGACTTAGAACTTATTTCTAAATTCATATTTTACCATCATGTTAAAATATGTTAAACGAAATAATATTGATATTTAACAAAAATGTCTCCAAGACAAATTTATACAAAAACTAAGTGAAACAATGTAATATACATCACCTCTTTACTCATACGTATGCAAATTAAGCTTTAAGTACAATAATTCGTTTCGCATCAGTAATAAGCTCATGTTTACAAGTGTTTGAACTTTGACGCGAAAATCACAGTATAGGAATGTTTAATATTTAAGTGATTATAACTTAATGTCATCTACACTTTATATTTAAAACAACATACGGAACTATTATTAAAATATGAATTAATTAAGCACATGTTTTTAGACATTCGGAATACATGAATAAATAATAAAGTACTACATTAAATCTTCAAGTTGTTGATATGTACTCAGCGTTACCGTTGGTGCCACTAAAGTAGCAATTTGCCACTTTTTCGACTGCTTGGATACTAAATATTTGGCCACTTTTACAAAATGCACCCAAATGTGATACTTTTTGTAATTCTTGCCACTTTTTTGATACTTTTTACGTTAGGAAAAGATACTTTTTTTTCATTCTATTTCGAATTAGTTTCAGAGTTTAAAGATATAATAACTGACCCAGATGCATTTATACATGAATTTAAACTTCTAGAGAGTAAAGTAAATGACACGAATTATGAACACATATTTAAAATTCCAAATGCTGAAGATTTTTGGCGTGAAATAGGAACATTGAAAAATAGATTTGATGAATATATATATTCAAACTTGTACAAATTGATCTCTCATATTTTTACATTGCCACGCTTCTGCTGAGCGTGTTTTTTCTAAGTTAGCTTTAATCAAAAATAAAGTAACAAATAGGCTAAAAGTAAATACTTGCGAATCCATGCTTTTATCTTTAAATTTGTTAGATACTAGCCTTGAAAATTGGGGTCCAAGTGAAGACATTCGTCGTTTTAAGAACAACTAATTGTAAAAAAATATGTATGTAACTGACCATTAATAAATAACACATTGAAAAAGTTTGTTTAACCATTCTAACTGATTCTTATATTTTTTGGAATGCTTAAGACAAAATGAGCACAGTTTTCTCCCATCACGTCACATTTATCAGATACACCAATTATTGTAATTTCGGAAGATGTTTTGTACCACAATTAATAACAAAATCGAGTGGTATAGTTTTGTTCTATTTGTAAACCTGATTACAATAATTTGAAGCAATAATAGACGAATTCGGATAAAAACTAAATATCCTATACTAAAGAAATTAAAACACTTGCATTTAAATTTAGTAGCATGTATGAATGCCGTGTATTTTTTTGTATTAAAGTGCGAAACTGATTAAATATAACGAATTTTAAAAAGTGATATTTTCGTTTTTTTGTTTAGGATTTCTGATAAATGTGACGTGATGGGAAAAAACTTTACTCATATTTGGCCATAGCATTCTAAAAAACATAAGAATCTGGTGGAATAGGCAAATAAACTTCTAAAAAAAATTTTAAAACCTGTGCAATACAATGTCTTAAATAAATCAAAGAAAATTTATTCAGAAAGAAAAGTACAAGAAATATATTACTTAATGTATATATCGATGGCTTAATATAAAAAAGGCGTAAGTCAATTTCTTTCAAAAAAAAAGTTTTCGTTTATTCTGGTAGATAAATACCAAACGCGGCTTGCTTTAAGGCTTTAAGGGAGCTATAGTATAAACAATTTGTTGCATCTTTTTATTATTTATTGCTTTAAAACTTTTTATTAATCAAACATTTTATGGATTTTAATTAGTTTTTTCCATCCCTTGTAAACATAAAAAAATCGAGTTACGCCTTTATTTAGCCATTGATATAAAACAAATTACATAAATATCTTCTAATTGCTGCAACAATGTCAGAATTCAAAAAACATGTTTGGCAGAAAACGAGTTTAACGTTTTTGAATTACCAAAACATTAAAGAAAATATTTTATAAAAATTACTTCTCGAGAGAAATATTTATTTTAATTTTTGCAACAAATGAGCCATAAGTATGTATGTCTATTGTAATACGATCAATTGGTTTTTAGTGTATATAATTACTAGATATATGTTTTTTTGTTATGTTTTTATACCATTTATAAAATGTTATTTAAAATTATGATAAATAGAAAAAAACGTAAAAAATACATAATAAGTACACCTATTTTAATTTGAAAATTTGTGCCACTTTTTTTATAAAAATCTCCTTTTTGGTGCCACTTTTTTTTGGATATCCCCTTTTTTTGGTACTTATTGAAAATATCCGACGGTAACACTGTATGTACTATTAATTCGTTTAGAAATGTTTAAAAAAAACACACTAAAGATGAATACATTCATTAAAATTTTATGAAATATACTACTGCTGCCATAAAATTTACAGAAAATAGGTAAGTAAAGTTTTTTTATATTTTTAAATGGATTTAACAACAATTGGTTGCTTAATTTAAATATTTTTAACCCTACTGTAAATGGCAAAAAAAAAACACCTATAACAGCATTGCAAGGTACCCTGGTACCTATGTATATGGAACTAGTATTGGAAACTATAATGAATAATCACGGAAAATAACTTTGAGACTTAAAAAAGATGTTTTTTTTCAGTAAATTTTTTTATACGACGTATTAATGCTAAGATATGCAAGTTTGAAATTTAATGTGAATTTTTCTTTATGCATATCAAAGTTGGCAAAGATGCAGTTTGCGTTCCACAAACGTATTTTAAACTAATTTAATTTTTTGTTTAGTAGAACTTGCACGAGCATGTTTTGGTTTCGCATCATTTCCTGAAACATGTTCTGCATGGTGGCCATGAAGTTATTCATAATTTGAATTAGATTTTCAATTGAGCCCGATATGTCTGCGGAATGTATTTGTGGAGGTTCCTTAATAACATTAGCGTATGATGGTTGGTTTGTGTTGGCTACTTTCGCAGGATTATGTCCGTTGGACGCAGGTAGGGTTGCCATACGTACTGTTTTTAACAGTACATGTACTGATTTTTTGCAATTGTACTGTTTTATGCATAATGTCCAAAAACGATCGCAAATGTACTGTTTTTTTTACACTTTGTACTGTTTTTTTTCGTTCAGTCTACAAAAAACCAAGATATTAAGAAAAAACCTGTTAAAGTTATATTTTGAAAATATCCTAATATTTAACAGTACATAGCTTAAAAAAAATGTTGTGTTCCAAACAAAAAAGCTCTAAAATAATAAGACTTTTTACGCTGTGCTCATTGTTTTCTCATAAATACGCAGTAGAAATCTTAATTATAATGGGTGACTCGCAGCAGTCGTATTTTTTTCATTTTATTACAGTACAACACGCATATAAGAAAGCCTAAAAATGCACCGATTTTCTTTCTTATATCTGTAACACGCAAATAAGAAAGATATTTTCTCATATCTGTGACACCCATCTAAGAAAGATATTTTCTTATATACATCAGTAACAGAATTTAAAAAATGTCCTATAGAAATATTTAGTAATTGAAATAAAACTGTTTAATACTTATACATACTACACATCATTTTGTACTAAATTTCGTTTATTTGTCGTACAAATATAAATATATAAGTACAGAACTAACTGCCAGGCCCACGATGTCGACAAGGACATTTTTTTCGCATATTTATATTGAAAACAATAGTAAAAAACTAAAATTTGTTTTTGCTTTCAATAAAATATACGAAAGAAATGTTCTTGTCGACATCGTGGGCAAAAAAAGTAAAAGTAATAAAATTTCAGACCACAAAAACAAACAGAATAAAAAAATTTGTATGGAATATGGCAGACGGTACCCATGAAAATAAACCAACCAGTTATTACGGAAACAATAGAACGGAATGAGTATGGAACCGTTTATTTATTTAAACCGTTACCTGAGGGAACGGTCCACCTTGCAGGTATGTATGTATACAAAACATTAAAAAAATATTTCTAATGTACATATATAAGCGATTTTACTACTTTTTCTTTTATTAGTTGTCAATATGGAGTTATTATGCAATGCTTTAAATATAGAATTTGCCTTTGGAGTAACCGGCTTCTATTTCGGCCGTGGCGCCCGTCATGCCATTATTGAACGCATGGTGTGAAAATCCGGGGGAGGTTCGCAAAAGGGAACGATGCATCAAAGCCCAAGGGACATGCTCCCTGCACTGCGATTAAATGGATTTAAAATACAGTATAACCCGGTTAATCACCCCACGCTTAACCCTTCAATGCGCATTGTATCCTTAAAAATACAACCCATAAAACTGCTGCTATTTGCACAATTATTAAAAAAACTAAAATAATTTTGGTGATAACCGCTAACAACACTTTCTTCTTTTATGCTGGATTAATTTTTTTTATCAAAAATGGATCGTTTCTGAAAAATACAGAGCCGTAGATTCAAAATTTCAAAATTCGTACTTTTATAAATGAAGCTAAGTTTTACCCAATTTTATTTGCATTATTTTTTCACGAATTTACTCCAGAAATATATATGATGATTAAAATAGTGTTCTTAAACCATACAGAAATTTTCAATGCGGTCTGATTTATACTTTCGTCAAAAAATCGTATATAGTGGTTGTATCTTAAAAGGCACATTGCGCATTCAACACAAATTAGGAATGTTGGCTGTTATTGTTTTATGTAGACTGCTTGTATTGTGTGTTCCTCTTATTTAGTCATTTGACATAAGTTCTTTTCGCTCGCTACTTAAATTTTTTTTATTCTAATTATAATGACAAATATCGTCACATTAAATGCAAAAGGACCTATCTAACATTTTGAAAATTTAACAGGAAAGGTATTGCCTTAAACTATTTATAATATATTTGTTTTATATTTTTCTTGTAAAACCTACCAGTTGCTTTGACAATGTTGCACATTATGGAAACTCTTAGTTAGGCCTTTTAGTGTTTACCATATAATCTTTTATAATTAGGGCCTTTTGTTTTTTGCTTATACAATTGCAAATTTTGGTCGAAAGATACTAAAATGTTTTGTAGACATTTGTGTTGATGCAATAAAATTCAATTATTATTTAAAAAATTTAGCGATTTTTTATTGTTTTTTCATTATATTTCAATTATTTTTTTAAGAAAAGGGTGGTTTTAGCGATTTATAGCTAAATTCCAAAAAAAAATTTAGGAGAGATAAAAACTTTTAGGACGCTATGTGATTATAACAAAGGGGTTTTCTGTTAAATATCGTTAACTTATTACACATGATTGACACTATCCTGAAACAACTGTGCTTGGAAAAATTAAATTAGAACCGATATACTGCCAAAGCAATGTGCACACTTTGTGTACAGTAGACGGTTGGAATAGGAAAGGAAGGGTCATCAAACCAAACGAAAAACCAAATAAAACAATAAAACAAATGGATAAGATAAGTTCGTCCTTAAAAGTATAAAATTCTTTTAAAATAATACGAAAGTATAGTTAAATATTATTACGCTTTTTGTTTTCAGAACACACAATCTATAAGCAAAGACAAACATTTGTACGGAGTTTGGCAAACACAATTGAAAGCCAAAACAAATCAATATTTTATGTTTGAATTGTATCAAGTCAGCTAATTAGGCCTATATTATTTAGGGCCATTATTACAACTTGCCAATAGGTAAAAGTTGGATTTTGTCGGACCGAAAAATAGCTTTGCATTATAAAATCTTCATTTATTATGTTTTCATCTATTAAATATTATTATTATTATCGAAGTTGTAATAATGCAAAGCTATTTATCGGTCGTTTTGTCAATTATTTGTTGACTTCATCATGGTTACGTCTATTTAATTAAAAAATTATAATACATTAATAAAACATAAATACACCAAATATTTTTTCTTTAAACTTACAAATTTAACAGTAATTTTCACATTAAACTAAATATAAATAAATTTTACAAAAAACAAAGAACATTTAACACAAAAAATAAATTAAAACCACAGCTTAAAAATTAATATCACAGTTTGAAGTTATATTGCAAGTCTATAGCTTGTATTTATATTGTCAGTGTCCTCCTTTTTGTTCGTTGTTCTTTCTATTTTTTGTTGTATACGTAAGCTTTCTATTGTGTACCTTTTTCTTTCTCCACCCTCTGTGTCTAAAATTTTAACGTCATCAAAGTTGATTTTATGTCCAGATTACAGAATATGTGTTGCCAACCCTGTTGATTCTCGAAGTTTTGTTATGTCGTTTTTATGTTCAATCATTCTTGTTTGTGCCGGTTCACACACGTCAAGTTTGACTCGTCAAGTCTTGAGTTTTTAGGAGAGAAGGGAAAAGAAATGGCATTCTCTTTACCCTTCTTTCCTAAAAGCTCAAGACTTGACGAGTCAAACTTGACTTGTGTGAACCGGCACTTTTGCAATGATCGTTTTGTCGTACCTATGTATATATTTGATTGCATTTCTGTTCGTCATTTCCCATACATTGAAGTTCATACACAACATTGCATTGTTGTTGTTTTACTATCGGTGCTTTTACATTTGAAAAAATTGTACTGAGTGTGGAGTATAACCAAAACATATGTTTTGTGATTTTATTGTTGTTTTTATATTTTTGTTGTCCGTTAAACCAGGAATAAATCGTACACTGAAAAAAATATTTTCCTTTTTATCAGTATTTTGTGTAGTGATATTATTTTTTAATTTTAGCTGTGTTTGTTCAATTAATGAAAAAAATTAGTTTAATTGGAAAACTATTGTTAATTAATAAAAGTTTTATATTTTTAATATTTTTGGCATGAAATTGTTGGTCACTAATATTTAAAACTCTGAAAATAAAATTTACCAGATTCCCAGAAATGAGTATGGAACTGTTTTTTTTTAAAATGTTGCCAGAAAATACACTGCAGTCGAGGAACCCGTAACTCAATTATCGATGGGGCTGTGGTTGCCCAGGAGAACGAAGTTTTGGTTACAAACGAGTGGGTCC
Organism: Pollenia labialis; assembly: GCA_949318255.1. NCBI lineage: Eukaryota > Metazoa > Arthropoda > Insecta > Diptera > Polleniidae > Pollenia > Pollenia labialis. Next base: position 39,519,457 of record OX439140.1, read on the forward strand.
GCAACCCTCGAGGGGCAACGGAGGCAGAAATAATTCAATATGGATATTGGAAGGGTCAATTGAGAAAGAAACTGCGTATCGCTACTGAAAAATTTTTAAAAATTATGATAGGGACCTTTTGCATTTTTATGGCGATGTAATTGTTTTTAAATATTTAAAAAATTTGGTCGGTTTCAAGGGAGTTTGGTAGGTTTTGCCGACACTTTTGGTCGGATTAAAATTTTCAAACGGCAACCCTTGTCTTCACCGTCTATATAAAAAAAACTCTTAATATTTTTGTCAGAGTTTTTTTTGAAGTTTGACGTTCATAATTTGGCATTTATAATAGTTACCAGAAATGTAAATAAAAGCATATTGCCAGTTGATTAAAAAAATATAAAAAATAGAGTGGACTATTGCGAAAATTTTTGCATAAAGAATTTTATTCGCATGCTTAGAAAATGTGGCTTTTAAACGAAAATGCAATGGAATGGATTTGAAAAAATCTGCATGTGAATATGAACGTTTTCGCTTATATCAGCTTTTGGCCTTTAAGCGGAATGGACTATAAGCGGAAAGAACTATATTTATTTTCTGTGCCTATAATAAATAATACTATTTTCCGTGACTATTTAAAATAATATTATTCTCAGCACCTATTACAAATAATATACCTTGGTTCGGCTTTAATTTGTTTTTTGTTTGTTTTTTTTTTACAAAAGATATCACTTAAACCAATCCCCACTCATCAAGAGCTGATGGCAGAATTCGTGTTTGAAAAAAACTAAAAAAGAAATTAGAAAGAAAAAATTATTATGATTGATTTACTTACCCGTATTACGCCTTACAGAATCATAAAACACCAACATCATTCCCGATATGGATTTTACTTTAGAAATCTTATTAACATACATATGTATTTAACCAAATATGTATATAAACTAAATGAGAACCAAGACTTAAAAGTTACTTTTAAACCCTTGTGGTTACTGTTGCCAATTTGACGGGTTTACCGCGATTCTAGCGGTTTTTACAAGTCCACCACGGTAAAATTTCCGGTTTGTCGGTTAGCGGGATATCTAGCGGTTTTTTAATATCATTAGAAAATACCATTTTTGTTTTAGGCATTTGAAAATTAAAATTTTTATCTCGAAATAAGAGATTTGTTTTCAATTAAAGTAATTAAGTTATAAGAAAAAATTGGTTTTTTGTGGAAATTTAATTTGTTTCCGCAATCAAAAATTCTACAACGTTTATTTAACTTCCTAATAGGAAAATTTATAAAATCTGCTTATTTTTAGGAAGTTAAATTTAAATGTATTAACATAACCGCCTTATTTCGTGCGAAATATTTGTCCTGCCCAAAAAAATAGACGTGATAGATAGATGTTATCAACTTTTATCGATCAAAATATAATCTTTAGTCAAAGCTAAAGTTAAAAAGGTGTGGTCTACAGCAAATCAATGTTTATATTAAAGCACTTAAGCAATCAAAAATTAAAAGTATTTTTTATTATGCCTCGGATAAAACTTCCACACGGTTGTCAAACCTAATTCCAAACAACGTACTGTAATTCGAGAATTCAAGAAAAATTGTTTGTGATGCTTTAAAAAAAAACGAGAAAGCGCCATTTTACGCCTTTGTCTAGGTTTATATAAGTATGCTGTTTAGTATAAGCAAACTTGTAACTAGATATGCCAAAATTCTTCTATATTTTTATTTAAGTTCACGGATACAAACCTTATTTCCTTATACAAACCTGGCCAGCAAAAACTTTTAAAATTTATAAACGTTATAAAGCAGTAGTGGCCATGTTATCCATACATACATATGTTTATTCAACCTTTTTGAATTAATGTCCCTCAGAAAGTAAATTTAGGTATTTATCAAATATAAAATAGACTAAAATTTCAAATCGATTGTCTTGCAATTTCTTCCTTCTTTACTTTAACGATTTTTTTTAATGATGGTCTACGGTCTACAATTTTTAGCATCATTACCAAAACTAGATTAAGTGCACTCTAATGTCTGGATAGATTTCAAGCAATACAAATCCATGAATTTTATATGAATATCCACATTTTGTACGTTCGGGGGGCTAAAAGAGTCAGTGAAATTAAAAACCTTACAATATAATTCTAATTGAAAAAAGCACCCTATATTTGGATTTGTATAAACATTTCACATAATATTGAGATTTTAGAGATATTTGTATAACATTTTAAGCTAAATAAAAAATTAAGCGGTTTCTAGCGGTTTTTGAAGTGCGATTTGACGGGAAGTCTTCATAAAAAGTTGGCAACAATGTTCGTGGTACACATGAGTCTGGCCAGACCTTTTTTCAATGTTTATAGAAAATCAAAACATGTGTAAGCCGGAGGGTTAAACACAACGAAAAGTTTAATCTTTTTTTACTTGATTTAAGAAGTTTATACATTCATACATACTTATTTTAAGAAATTTTCGAAAGTACGTAATCCCATTTAGGATTGTTTTGAGTACGTCTTAGTGTTATTCGTACTTGAATTTTTGAGTACGACTCGTACTTAAAGTAATCATAAAAACCTGATCCATCCCGAGTGCTTTTCTTTCTGTGTATACTTATGTATCTATAAAAAATATGAAAAGCTATTTTTTTTCTTTTAAAGCGCCTGGCTGTATTTCGAAAACAACTCATGTTATTTTAGTTGTTGAATTTATTTTTTCTTTGGTCCTGTTGTTGCTGGAGCGGTTATTGCTAGAACGATTGTTGCTGCAGTGTTTGCTTCTGGAGCGGTTGTTGCTGGACCGGTTGTAGCTGAAGTGGTTGTTGTTAAAGTGGTTCATTCTGGAGGGGTTGTTGCTGGAGTGGTTGCATATGGAGCGGTTGTAGCTGAAGTGGTTGTTGCTTCTGGAGCGGTTGTTTCTCATTCGGTGGTTGCTGGAGCGGTTGTTGTTAAGGTGGCTGCTTCTGGTTCGGTTGTTGCTGTTGTGGTTATTGCTGTAGTGATTGTTTCCCGAGATTTTTGTTTGTATATACTTTCCGGACCTTTTTTCCAACTTCTTCCTTCTCTATTGCCCCTGCTCTACTTTCCGAGATTACAAATCTTTCGTTTTCCTGGAATAAAGATCTTTTATTAATCATTGTCTTAAATATTGTTTACCAACGCACGAAATTTATTTATTTCCAATTCTATACACAACCGTAGCAGATATACATATTTATTGTGGTAACATTTCTTCCAACTTAGTTTCATATGACCAGAAAAAATGTCATGCAATTTTGTGATATACGGTCCATAATTTACTTTTGATGTCATATTTAGCAGCCTTCTGAAATTCACTGTAAACGCTAACACGTATTATTCACCGCTGTATTGAAATTTATGTTTTTTAATACCAGATATAACTTTGCAGAATTTGGATTCATAACTTATCATGGCTCCAATATATGTAAATTCCCTTCCTGAAAATCATTTAAGTTCGGCTCGAGCTAGTTAGAATTTCTATAAATAGCATTAAATTTTCTGATGGTCGGTCAATTATTTGATATATGTAAGTCTAAACCGCAACCAATTTTAATGCTGACGTCTGTTTTTTTTTTAAGTAATACAAATAATAAATAGATATCACTCCTGAAATATTCGAACTGTCGGTTGAGGGTATCAAATATTCGGCACAGTCGAATTTAATTTAAAACAAATGTTACGAAAACTGAACAAAATTGACGTTTGGCGATTTCTGACATCCGGTTTGGCGATCGAGCTCAAACAAATCTGACAACCCTGAACAGAACGACTGGGATGATTACTGGAGATTTACTTACAAAATCAATTCAAATTTCAATCAATTTAATTCAAATTATTTGGATGTTGTGCCGCTATGGTGAATGAACTTTAAGCGGTGCGATTACTGGTCCGCCACTTGGCGAACCGCTGACGTCTGGGAGCTTGGCCGCCGTCCTATTGCGTGGGCTTTCGGGTACCGGGTGGTGAAGGTGCCGTACCGATACTGGTCGGAATGGGTAGATTCACTGAGGCCAGCGACCAGGTGGTATAAATGGACAGGCGCGGGGATGCAGGCACCGATTGGTCCGAGGAACCATCTGATAAGCGTCGGGCGGCCCATGCCCTTATAAAGGTCTCTTTTTCTTCGCGTTCCTGAGGTATTTCGGGTGTGACCTCGATCATTGACCCTGTGGATAAACTTTCGGCCTGGTGACTGCTGTGAGTCTCCAATGTGCTGATGGACTGCCACATGTCGCATCTAGACCACCAGAACCGGTTATCGTCCGTTGAAAACCGGCGTGATCCCCAAAACTGTGGCATCTGGAGTCCTGCATATCAATCGTACCCCATCCTCTGCCCCTCGGTGGGGAGCTGGATTCCATCGAGGTACCCGATTCACTTGGCTGGCTCCCTGGTGTCAATTCTATGGGTAGGGTGGTGTCGAAATCCCCAAATTCTGACCTTAATAACTTCTCTTACTCGGGCGGAGTGCCATCCCATTGTGTAGAAGCGCCTATTGTGCTGATGTCATCTTCTGTCTGCTGCTTTTCTGGTACCTCCTTCACTGGCAAGTGGATTTAGCCTAACTGTCTGCCGGACGTTATGGGAACGTTCGTCTCTCAAGAAACCGATTGACACCAAACTTGGAGAAAACATTTTTAAAGTCGGAATCCAGGTTCCTCTTAAGCATAGATGGGCATTTTTCAGTATTTTTCTTTTTTACTGATTACTGAAATAAAAAATACGTATTCAGTAAAAAGTACTGATTGCTGAAAAAAGAAATCAGTATTCAGTAAATTTTAATGATTTGTGTAAAAAAATGCAGTAATCAGCAATTGATTGATTTAGATACTGTATCTTTTCAAAATGATATGTACAGATTGCGCACATGCATGAAGAGTGGCATAACACAAAAACTGCATTTCGAGTAAAATAGCTTTTTGTGTGTTTCACTTTTTTAACTATTTAAAAACGAAATGTGCTGCCCAATAAAATCTTTAGCATTTACTGTTACGTATGCATTTCTTTCATTTAGTTTTATTGTTGTTTCATTGTTTTTACTCATAAAAACAAGTTGTTTTTGTTTTTCACTTTTTTTGCTGTGCTTTTAACATTTTTATTATATTTACAACACCAAAAAATAAGAGTTTTAAACTAGAATGTTTTTTATTCAGATTATGTATTCATACATATTTACATACACATGCACATTTATACATATATATTTTTTACAATTCTTTATTTAATTTTTTGTTTTGCTAATTGTTCACTTTTAAGTTAAATAATTTATTTAAAAATTATTTCTATTTATGCGTTCATTCGCTTAATATTTTTATTACAAATTCAAATGTAATTAATTATTAATTCAAATTGTATGCGGGGTTAAAAATACACGTCTGTATCACAACAAAGCACAAACCGAACTCTATATCTATAAGCATAAAAGTAAAATATAAATCGAAGCGGTTTGTAGTATGTATAAATTTTGTTAATTTTACCTACTGAAAGATCTTTTATATCTTGACTTAAAGTGTCCATTATTTTATTACACTCAGTTGTACCCAAAAGATTTAGTGTATGATAAATAACCTTGTATTTACAGGTTAAATACAGGCCTAAAATGTTTGCATGGTCATCCGAACCAGATCCAGAGTACTCATCACTATCATTTTCATTACATACTGCTGAATTAGAGAAAATCAATAATATAATCACATTTGGAATAAATATTTATCCCCTACTTAAATCAACACCGAATTCCTTTAAAGCTTAAATAAAATTTGATCCACTGTCGGTTATTGTATCCACAATTTTGTCGTGATGCGATCAAAAGAATCGTCGACAGGCCGGTACTACTGATTTCCTCTCTAAATTATTCCTAAATTATTTGCATCAAGCCAATGGCAGAAGTAGTCAAAAAATCAGCAGTCACACAGACGTATTCAACTTTTTCTAAGTTAATTATAATGTCTTTTATAAATTTGTATCTTAAAGCAACCTTGTTATTGTACGTCTGCTTGGAATTTTTTGCCGGGAAATAAGTTTTTGAAACTTTTGTCATCAATTATAGACAATGGAGAGGCAGAAGAGCATATAAAATTCAAAATGTCCTCAACAAAGGAGCCTTTGCACCTCTAATCCTATCCTCCTGTTCTCCTTCTTTCTTGCTTTTAAATCTCCAAGATTTTGTGGATATTCTTTTTTTAAATGTTTAATTAAATTGGAGCTCACACGCAAAGACCCTTTAATTTTATTGTTGCAAACAGCAATTAAGGCACCAATTTTTCCGTTGGTGAGGAGTTTTTTGTACATCTTATTAAAATTGAAAATCAATCAATTACAAGTGAGAGTGCTATATTCGGCTATACCGAATTATATATTTATACCAGGAGTGCCCACAAGTTCCTTATGGAAAATCTGGGATTAGTGTTTAACAGCAACTTAACATGGTCAAGCCATATAAATGCACTGGTGGGACTTTACACCGCTGAATGTAAGAATCCTACTTGTAAACGCTTATTTGGTTCCAAGCCGTAAGGATGCGGATGCGAGTTGTTTTCTCATTGTCATTCCACTAGTACAAAAAACCTTGAGGTATTATATAACAACATCATAAGATATATTCATGGACTTATAAAGCGTGACTAAAGGGTAAAAGCAAAATATTTCCGAAATTTCGAAGATTTATTTATTTTATTTATTTTGTCTAAATATTTTATGTTATCATTTTTTAGGTTGACATTTTTTATGAACATTGTCAGTTTTAGTTGAACTGTTAATTTTGATATTTTTAGTTAGGCTTGAGTTCATCAAATTTTATTTTCATTAAATTATTTTTACTGAAGGAAGGAATTTTACAACTTAGACGTTTTATTAAAATTTATCGATAATTTTCTTGGCTGAGCTAGTTCTCGAACCTGGGTTGGATTTACATGTTTCAAGAATCACTACATTCTTTCATCAGAATTCTTTGAGTTCTAACATCTGCAATTCTGCGGTGTATGCCAGCCAACAGCAAAACATCAATATTTAACCAGTGGTACTAATATTTCGAAATTTGCTTTTATTATCATTTTAAATTTTTTATTACATGTTGCTTCCTTTCCTCTGTCTTTTCGTATTCTTTCTGTCAAGACTTTGTACTAAAAGTGGTACTAATGTTAAGAAATTTGCTGTTATTATCATTTTAAATTTTTTATTACATGTTGCTTCCTTTCCTCTGTCTTTTCGTATTCTTTCTGTCAAGACTTTGCCTTGAAAACCTGAATACATTTGTTTATTATGTTTATTTATTAAAATTTCATGTTTTTTTTATTAATTCTCTTTTGTTAAATATTTGTTATACAAAGTTAATATACAGGCCTGTCATAGAATTCCATTCCGATCGAAAGTGGTTTTAATTCCGTATTTTGCTTCTTCAGAAAACGAAAAACGAAAAATTTTTTCGGAATGAAACCACTTTTGGTTTTCTTAGTGGAATTGGTTGTTTCAGTATTTTATAACCGAAAAAACTACTTAAAACTATTTTTTATGGATAAATAAATGTTTTTTATGATAAAGATTGAAGAAATAACACACTTTTGATTTATTTATTTTACTTTATATTGATTTTATTAACAACATAATAAATTCTTTACCGTTGCGCTGCCACCTTTTTTCCTCACAAACCACTTTTTTCTGCACGTTGCCATACTTAACACAAAAATCATATTGTTTTTATGTAAAGTTGCCATATCCAATTGTAAAACCATTTAGCAAAATCGATCGGAATCTGAAGAAGCTAAAACTAAATCGATCGGAATTTGTGATGTGAGGTGAGTAAAAAAAATGTTGGTGAGAAATTTTTTTTTTTTTGACGTAAATCAAACTCTCAACTTCGCTTCGCGATGGACAGTGGCACGCTGCTGTTTGGGCTGAAGCTGGGTGTTGATTCGTGGAATTGTTGTTATCAGTAAAATTGGTGACGAGATGTGGCCGTTGCTATTCTTGTAGAGCTGTAAAGTGCGCTGTTGTGTTTGCTGCTATTGTGGGTGCTGGTGAGGGAATTGTTATCGGATGCAGGTTGTATATCCGCTATCGGTATGCGTCGTGGTGCACTTGTAAAAGGTGGCGGTGAACAATATTACTCTGGGTGGCGAACGACTTTACACAAAATTTTTTCACGTTGGTGGTAAATGATTTGGATGAGGCATTTGTCCGTCGTCGACGGATATGAAGTTGTGGTTAGTAGGATTCTCCTCGGATCTGATCGACAAAGTTAACACGCGACACGTGGGTTTCGAGGCGGAAATTTGGTTATGTCCTCGTCGTGTCTCGCCGCCATAATTGTCAAGTACACGAGGTGTTTATTTGGCGGTAAAAACGTGGTTCGGGTGACCTCGTGTCTTGCCGCCCACACTGTTACACGACACGTGCTACTTACCACGCAGAAACTAATTTGAGCACTCAATTATCGCTTTCCAATATCCTTCGCCCAATCTTTTCATCACCTCCATCCGCATACCGATCTTTCCAAATGCCCCAAGTTGGGTGGCTCAAATGTGGTTAAAAAAAAACGTGATACAATATTAGGTAGCAGGGCAGACCTAACATGTGTTTGAGAAGCTTTCGGACATCGTCTAAAAAGAAAAAAACTTAAAATGTAGTCTTCCGTTGGACTTTTATTTCATTGGGGAACTTAGGTTTTCGTATCCCATCTTTCCTTCGTTTTTATATTTTTTATAATTCCTCCTAATGAGCCTGCTTGTTTAATAAAGTTTTCTAGTTTTTTTTATTAAATTTTTTTTTTTTTAAGGAGATTTAACTGAAAACTTTATTCTGAACGCTTCGCCGCCTTTTTGATTTTTATAAACCTCACTGTTTTACTGCCACTTGTTGATTGATGCAATCCCACGCTATTTTATTTTTTTTACAGCCTTCTGACATTCTTTTGCGAACAATTTTTCTTAGGAAGTGTTTTGAAACATTACTGCAACCTCAGATTACCACACCAAATAAACAGTGTTCATCACCCTAGGTTTCCACTAGCCATGAAATGTCACGAAATAATATTACGTTTTTAAAACCGTTTGCCTGAAAATACTGTTAAGGCATAAAAAAATTAACTCCAGCATGATGCATTTCATGTTTGTCTTAGGCTGGGTGTCACAAAGCCAACCGTTTTCACATAGCATGTGGAGTGAAAAGGGTTGGGACCCCGGAGGTTTGTCGATTCCCTTATTGTTTCAAGTGCTGCGCGTGTATTACTCCTATCAGTTGTCCTTTGAGATTCTCGATTTCATACTGGCTATTACCTATTGCTCTTTTTATTCTACATTTCAGCCAGGGTCTACAAAGCTTGGCATTTATGCCCTTCGCAAATTTGCTCTGGATAAAATTCTTCCTATAAACCTCCTGACCAGGGGTATACTTTATGCTTCTACTCTTAAGACTTTACGTTTCTTAAATGTATAAGTTGCATTTGTGAGGATTTTGGTAGTACCAGCATTTCTCCCTCTTCAGTAGATTGTAATTTTTTCAGAATTACATAGGCGTCAGCGTGAGTAATCATGTTGCAACCGGTTAACGAAAAATAAGGGGTAACACCTGTGGAAGAGTGAATAGTCGATCTTAGGGAACATTCAATTTTTGACAAGTTTTCGTCCCATTTAGTTTGATCCTGGTCCAAGAAACTTCTAATTGAGCTAAGTATGGTCTGGTTCACCCTCTCACTAGCGTTCGATTGTGGTGAGTATATAGGGGTCCGGATATGTTTTACACCAAATATTTGTAAAAAATCTTTAAATGCTTCAGAGGTGAATTGTTTGCCGTTGTCCGAGTGTATGTATTCTGGCACACCGAATTTGTAAAATACTTCGTCTCTCAAAAATTTTATTACCGCCTTGGTTGTAGCTTTCGACGAGGATTTTAATAAGACGAATTTTGTTTTATGATCCAGTACTATGAAGATAAATGTGTTACCGGATTTTGTTCGTGTATAGGGTCCTAAGAAATCTATGTATATTTTCTGAAAGGGTCTTTGAGTCCTGACTTCATATCCCATGGGTGGTCGTAAAATTTGTTTTGGGTGTTTTATCTCTTTACAAGTACTACAATCTCCAACGAAATTCCTGATCTGTTTCACCATAGAAGGCCAATAAAAATATTCACGTATGTTATATAACGTTTTCGCTATGCCTCCGTGTGATGTGTTATCAATGTGTGATCTCTTAATTAAACTCTCTGTTAGATCCATCGGTACCCATATTTTCCAGCATTCTGCTTCATTATCTAGGTCATTTCTGTTGAATTTCACTTTTTTGTACACAACGCCATCTTCCACTTTCAAATCTGGTAGCCGGTCCTTGTTTTGCTCTACGGTGTCTAACACTGCTAAGTAATCTTTATTTTTGAAAGCTTCAGAGTTAAAATCTATCAATGGGCCATTGTTTAAAACCAACTCCTCCATGTCTTGACGCGAAAGCATATCGGGGACAACGTTTTTTGTTCCTTTTCTGTGCTCTATGTTAAATTTAAAGCCTTGAAGCTTTAAACTCCACCGAGCAAGTCTCCCGTTTAAATCTTGCTGACGCATCAGCCACTTCAGACTGGAATGGTCCGTGATGACCGTAAAGTCCATCAACTCGATATACTGGCGAAATTTTTCTATGGCTAGAACTACTGCGAGACATTCCTTTTCGGTCGTAGAATAGTTTTTCTGGTCCTGGTTCAGTTTTCTTGAAAAATATTCAATAGGGTGTTCGCCGTCTTCATCGTCCCTTTGAAATAGAACTGCCCCTATTCCTACGTTTGACGCGTCACATTGGACAAAGAATGGCCTTTCGAAATCTGGGCTGGACAAAATTGGGCAAGTAACTAACCGACGCTTGAGCTCCTCAAAAGATTTTATGGCTTCAGGGGTCAAAACAAATTTAGGAGTTTTCCTAAGAGTATCTGTTAACGGTGCCGTTAGAGTAGAAAATCGTTAATGAAACGGCGGTACCACCCTACTGTGCCTAAAAATCGTCTAACTTCTTTTTGGTTTTTAGGTGGACCTATATCTAAAATAGCCTTTACTTTTTCCTCATCTGGTTTCAGTTTTCCCCCTCCAACTATATATCCCAAGTATTTTAATTCGCGGTAACAAAATTTTGATTTCTGCATATTAATTGTTAGTCCAGCGTTCGTTAATTTCTGTCCAACAACACGAAGCATGTCCATATGATCTTCAAAGTTCGATGACACTACCAACAAATCGTCCAAGTAGATGAAAACCCTATCCTTAAGCTCCGATGGCACAACTCTATCCATCAATCGACAAAGCCTCTGGGCAGCGTTCCACAGTCCAAAAGGCATCATTTTGAATTGATACTGGGGCCTTCCCGGAACTGTGAACGCTGTGCTTGGTCTGCTTTCCTCGTCCAGAGGGATTTGCCAGAAGGCGTCCTTGAGGTCGATTGATGAGATAAAGTGTGTATCTCCCAGCCTCGCCAATAAACCGTCTATGTTGGGCAGTGGATAGGCGTCTTTTCTAGTAACTTTATTTAGCTCCCGGGCACCGAGGCAAAGTCTGTTCTTGTTGGGCTTAATGACCAAAGTCATGCGGTTGTTCCACTCTGCTCCGGTGGCTACTTCGATTACGTCCAGCTCAATCATCCTGTCAAGTTCGGCGTAGATTAGTTTTTGTACTGCTGGGCTCACGGGGTAGTGTCTCATCTTTTTTGCCGGTGCATCTCCAGTGTCTATTGTGTGTTTTTCGATTTGCGTTCTACCCAAACCATACTGAGTATAGCACCGAAATGATTGTTTTACATTTTCTAAAATTCTTCGTTGGCGTGACGTTAATTGATGCATATTGGACTCTTCCGAATCTATGAGAGAAATTTCGTCGACCATACTATTTTCAAAAGAAACTTTCAGACCTACTTTTTTCCAAAAATCATACCCTAAAATCAGTTCCTCACTTAAGTTTGGTACTAAATATAACATCATTTCCACAAATTTATTCCCATATTTAATTTTTACGAAAATTTTGCCAATAATTAAATGTTGTTTCCCATCCGCTGTACGCACAGAAGATTTAAAATCAAGTATTTTCGCATTCATTTGTTTAATGTTTTCTATACAGTTTCGGCCAAGGCAGCTAACAGAAGCTCCACTATCTAACAGGCCTTGATATTGAGAATCATTAATCTCGATTGTCATATAGGGTCTAATATCGTCCTCGCTACCTATCACCGTCGATGCTATAACTTTCCTCTCTTGTTTTCTTAAGGCGTATCTTTCCCTGGTTTTTCGGATTCTATTGCTAACTATGGGAACGTAATCTGTAAAAATTTCGGAACGAATTCGGTTGTAGTTTTCTAGACGCTGTTCATACGATAGGCCTGGATTGAGACCGTTTGGCTTTGAGTTATTGTTTGGTTTCAAGCAATAATTTGTTTCTTTAATTTCTATCTTCTCAACGTCCTTAGTGTTGGTCTCGGCAGTTTCTTCATCCGGTTGTTTGGCTTTGTCTGGGGTTGGGTTTTTGTTTATTGTTTCGTTGGGTTGGTATTGTTCAGTAAACATGAAATTTATAAAATTGTCTTTTACTGGGATGGAGTTAGGTTTGAACACGTCGGCCCAGTTTTCCGCATGTTCGATTTGCTGTTTCCCGCACATCTGGGACAATTCGGGCTAGTTACGTCCTCGAACCCACATTTGTAGCAGAAGACGTTGCGTTGTACTACGGGACATTCAATAAAGGAGTGGCCATGGGCTTTACAGTTCCAACACGTGAGCTGTTTTGCTGGCAAACTATCCCTTTGAAGTGCCTCAACCTGCTGTGCCTGCTCATCAATCTGCTCGTGGTCGAACACATCCATTTCATACACACGTCGGGCATGACCTAAAGGCATACAGCTCAAAGAACGCTTGGCGATATTCCTTTCCGCCCTTTTGCACTCCTCCAGTAGCTGATCCAATTGACAGTTTGACAGTTTCCTAATGGGGAAAACCAGTTGAGCCAATCCATCTTTCAGGTTGTCTTTAACAATTTTTACCAGTTCGCTCTCTAGCACGCTTACCCTCATTTGATTTTTAAGCTTGACGATTTCTGTAATGAACGCATCGGCAGACTCATTTGCCGCTTGCCTACGCTCCATTATTCTCCTTTGAATTTCAAAGTCGCTTTCGAAATTCCGGAATTTTTTTATGATGTGATGTTTGAAAGTCTGCCAGTCGCATATCGGATGCTTCATTCTGAAGGACCAGCACCAGTTGCTTGCCTCCCCCGTGACCAAGTGATGAAAACCTTTCATTAAAACTTCCCATGAACAGTTGTAATCGTGTTTCAATACCTCTACCCTAAATACAAAATCCTCCACCGTTAACGATTTGTTAGTACCATCGTACCTGATTCCCCATTTTTCCAATTGGTTTGGAGTTATTGGTTTAAAACTATGCAACGAAGGTGAATTTCCAAAACCTGGGTATTATTCAGCAAAATTATGAGGAATATTATCGAATACGGGTTGGGCTAAGTTGGGTTGACGCGGGTGTTGTTGTCGGAACATTTGGGGGTCATTGTGTGCAAAGTGTGGTGCTTGCGGTGGTCTGTTATTATTATTATTATTAAAAGGGGTTTGATATGCTCGCCGCTGGTCATAGGCTCCATTGTTACGGAAAGTCTGGGTTTCCGAAGAAAGGCTACGTTCGGAACGCAAAGACTCCCTAATCAATTGTGGTAGCATGAGTTGCATATTTTGAACCTCATTCATAATTGCAGCCTGTGCAGCTCCCACCGAAGCACTGACATAGTCCCTCAGCGTCAATCCATCCTCATTAATGACTATTTCAGGGTCTATTTCCTCACCAACAGGGGCTAAACTATTTCTACTCATGTTTCCTAAACCAAAATCTCGAGTACCCTGGTTACCTATCTGTCCGCTTATTTCCCTTGCAGTTATGCTGCTGAAGGTCGGTGTACGTATAGTACTAAAACTATCCGGTGAAGAATGGGTTCGTGGTCCAAGTCCGGGTGGGAATCTAATCGACAGTAATGGAGTTACCGCGTTTGTAGAAACAAAGGGTGCGGTGTTTGGATTGGTAACTATTGCCGTCGTTGTGGTTGGAACGTCGTCGCTATTGCCTGCCTGGTTTCTACTAGACGATCGAAGTTGCCTATGGCTCATCCTTCCAAGACCGTTCGTAGTTCCCAAAAAAAACTTTCAACTACAACGATATAGCACCGAATGCAAAATCCTGCTCCACGAATTACCCGTGGATAGACTCTACCCTTACGTCAGGAAACCAATGGACTCCAATTATAAAAATTCAATCAAAAAAATATTGAAATGTAGATGTATTTAAAAATTAACAATCCCAATATCCCGAAGAAAATTGTAAATTCCAAAAAAAAGTAATAATCAAGATATATGTGACAAAAGATCGTTACAAATTTATTTGCATACGAAGCATCAATTGTCACAAGAGAAAAATCCGATTGAAAATGTAATTGTAGTTATTCTACAACCTTACAATCTTAAATCGAAAAATCCGGAAAAAAATTCACAAAAGATTACTGCCGAAATTCATAAAAGAAATGTTTTAAATTTAACAACAGTAGTCTACAAAACAAAATCTCTGTATGCAAATTTCCCTCAATAAACGTTTGTTAAATTCAATAATCCTTTATGAATTCGGAGTCAATCTTCTAATTTAAATGCAATCAGACAATGTCAAAAAAAACGAAAATCAATCTAAAAAATTTTTTTTAATAATAATAATTGATTATTATCATATATAAAAATGTAAAAGCCAAGATATTCTTCTATATTGATTTATAACAGAATCATCAATTGTAATTAAAAATAAATTCAAAATGTAGGTGAAATTATAATCTCACAATCTAAATATGGGAAAGAAATAAATTTAAGAAAATAGTTTACCTTCAAATTCGAAGTAATCAAAAAGAAATGTCAAAACAAATGGAATTTCAGAAATTTCATAGAAAAAAACAATTGATTATTATCCTATGTCAAAAAGTATTTGCCGATATAAATATATATATAGTTGTTTAGAAAATATATGATAATAATATTAAGAAAAATTTATAATATGTATATATTGTAATAATATTAAAGGATACGTGTTAATGTAATGATTAAATGATGTAAATGATTAATCACCAAACTATTTACTATTTGTTAATTAGTTTAAGTAATATTAGTAGATTATAAATTTGTTATAAGTATTCAAATATGACCAATAACAACTTTTTCTACTAAATTATCAACTACTACTAATTAATGTTAATTTGTTTCAAAGATTTAATTTAGTATGTACAAAATATGTTCTGGTTGAATTTGGTAACAAACGTATAGTGGCGAAATGTGTGTGATATATTTACTCGAGTTAAAAGTTATTGAATATTTCGTCCTCGGAATTGAGAACTTTAAAACTCATACGATGTTCTAGTATGATAAAAATGTATAATAATCAATCATGACAAAAAAAAAATATTTTTACGTATATTGCGTTAAGGGTTGTTACCAACAAGTTTTCTATCATCAATCAACTTTAAACGAAAACACAAGACAAAACGACATAGACTGAATCTCCGGGACTTTCCTCTCCTCTCATCCAAAGTGAAAACATATGATCACCTAGCTATATAGCCGCCGTATCAAGTTTTTCATTATGGATTCGATTCGATTCAATCCCTTCGACTCCCTCAGTCTCGTCTCTTATGCCGGAAGCCATTGCAACTCAGGCTTGGTGTTTGCTTGACACCTTCCAGGACATAGGTCGTCCTCTATAAGGTCAGATGACCGAGATCGAAATACCTAACTTCTTCATACGATGCCGTCGCAACGCAGAAATAGTGTGTACTAAACACCTTCCGGGACAATCGTCAAAAAATATGAAAACAAAAGTTATTGGATTAAACATTTTAACCTGAAATGCTTAAAGGTGTGGAAGCCAGAAAAGATGAATTAAAACACCTTCAGGCTAAATCACTTTAATCCGAAGGGTTAAATCTCTTTCGTGCCCCACGTTGGGCGCCATTTTGTGTGATGTGAGGTGAGTGAAAAAAAATGTTGGTGAGAAATTTTTTTTTTTTGACGTAAATCAAACTCTCAACTTCGCTTCGCGATGGACAGTGGCACGCTGCTGTTTGGGCTGAAGCTCGGTGTTGATTCGTGGAATTGTTGTTAACAGTAAAATTGGTGACGAGATGTGGCCGTTGCTATTCTTGTAGAGCTGTAAAGTGCGCTGTTGTGTTTGCTGCTATTGTGGGTGCTGGTAAGGGAATTGTTATCGGATGTAGGTTGTATATCCGCTATCGGTATGCGTCGTGGTGCACTTGTAAAAGGTGGCGGTGAACTATATTACTCTGGGTGGCGAACGACTTTACACAAAATTTTTTCCCGTTGGTGGTAAATGATTTGGATGAGGCATTTGTCCGTCGTCGACGGATATGAAGTTGTGGTTAGTAGGATTCTCCTCGGATCTGATCGACAAAGTTAACACGCGACACGTGGGTTTCGTGGCGGAAATTTGGTTATGTCCTCGTCGTGTCTCGCCGCCATAATTGTCAAGTACACGAGGTGTTTATTTGGCGGTAAAAACGTGGTTCGGGTGACCTCGTGTCTTGCCGCCCACACTGTTACACGACACGTGCTACTTACCACGCAGAAACTAATTTGAGCACTCAATTATCGCTTTCCAATTTCCTTCGCCCAATCTTTTCATCACCTCCATCCGCATACCGATCTTTCCAAATGCACCAAGTTGGGTGGCTCAAATGTGGTTTAAAAAAAACGTGATACAATATTAGGTAGCAGGGCAGACCTAACATGTGTTTGAGAAGCTTTCGGACATCGTCTAAAAAGAAAAAAACTTAAAATGTAGTCTTCCGTTGGACTTTTATTTCATTGGGGAACTTAGGTTTTCGTATCCCATCTTTCCTTCGTTTTTATTTTTTTTATAATTCCTCCTTTCGTGCTACTTTTGTTACCTTTTTAATCACATCCATAATGAGCCTGCTTGTTTAATAAAGTTTTCTAGTTTTTTTTATTAAATTTTTTTTTTTTTTAAGGAGATTTAACTGAAAACTTTATTCTGAACGCTTCGCCTTACTGCCACTTGTTGATTGATGCAATCCCACGCTATTTTATTTTTTTACAGCCTTCTGACATTCTTTTGCGAACAATTTTTCTTAGGAAGTGTTTTGAAACATTACTGCAACCTCAGATTACCACACCAAATAAACAGTGTTCATCACCCTAGGTTTCCACTAGCCATGAAATGTCACGAAATAATATTACGTTTTTAAAACCGTTTGCCTGAAAATACTGTTAAGGCATAAAAAAATTAACTCCAGCATGATGCATTTCATGTTTGTCTTAGGCTGGGTGTCACAAATTGAACATACGGAATTAAAACCACTCCGATCGGAATTTGTGATATGCCTGATACACATATTTTTTATTTATCCTTACTTAAATTTAACCTTATTTAATTTGGTAACTAATTTGAACACATACAAGATCTTGCACTGTTATTATAAGACTTATGGTGTTTTCTTTTCAACAAAAAAATGTGCCTCTTTTAAAAAATTCAATTTGGTGTCTTTTTCTTAAAAATTTTGTTTTATTCTAAAAAAGTCATGCTTTTCGGGAGCAAAATTTTTAAGAAACAGACACCAAATTGAATTTTTAAAAAAAAGGCACATTTTTTTGTAGAAAAGAAAACACCATAAGTCTTATAATAACAGTGCAAGATCTTGTATGTGTTCAATTTTGTACGATTTTTGTATCTTGTATTACACATTTGAAATCAAAATGTCTAACCTTTTTTCCCCCTTCTACCAGTCGCATTTTTTTATTTAAATGAGTGCATACTTCTGGTGTAAGGTACTTATTTCCGATACATTTCAATAACAATAAAGTTACTGCAAAACTTTTTTCGGCAAAATCCCTTTGGCACTTGACTCTTAATTAAATTATCAATAGTTTTCTCATCATTTTAAGAACTTTTATTTAGATTCACAGCGAAGTTTTCATTAAAATTATTGTGCCTAAGTCAATCTCATTTGCATTTAAATTTAATATCATAATTCCACATTTTTTTCTTGACCTTTGTTTTTTTCGCCGCATTCTGCATTACTGAACTCTTCGATTGAGTTTTCATTTTCCCAAAAAAATAATTATGTAAATATTAATTTAAAACCAGCCAAAATAAGCAACAGGGCTTTTTTTTTGCTTCCAGAAGTTCGGAAAAGCTGCGATGCAGTAAGAATGTATTAGTGTGTACCTAGAAAAACTTTTTAGGATACTTTTTAAAATTTAAAAATACTTTTACAAATCATTGGCACAATATCTTTCTCGAATGCCGAATAACTACGTGGAAAGTCTTCAGATGTATCAATCATTTTAAAAACAGTCTGCGACAGTTACCCCAAAGATATCTTACAACAAACGTAATAATTAATATTAATGGAATTACAAATGAACAACCGGCGTATACTTACGAATTAATTTTGGTGGTCTTTCTGGTTCTTATTAGGCGGCTCTAAGATGAGTTCGTTTGATGGTACAAGTATTAAAAAAAGACAATGTATATCGCACTTGATCAACAAGAGGGTATTAACTCGAAATTTTTTATTTTTTCAGTTTTTGGAAAAAATCGACGCGTAATATTCATATCTACCCGCTGTCAAAATACATATAGAGTTTTATTTTTTACTTTTTTGTAATGAACCGGTTGGTTTAAAAATTCTTTTTCATATGTAAGATTAAAAATTATTTTAAAAAGTTAAACATTTTAAATTTCTCATTCATGAATGGTTAAATCTTAGCGATTCATATGTATATGAATTTTTCTTACCTCTGGTAAAAACCCAAACAACATATACAGGTCTGTTCTGCAAACCACTTTAGCTCAAATTACATGTCCCTTTTTAAATCACACGTGGTGTGACCTTTTGGTGTTCCGTATTTTGGGGTGATCTGCAATTGCCGAAAGCACACTAAGAAACACAAAAACGGTATGACATCCAGAATCCCACAAAATCGCGTGATTTAAAATCACATGATTTTCAGAACATGTCCGATATTTTTACTTACTGTGCTGCTTCATAATTTGTGACTTTAATGGCCTGTTCAACTATCTCGACAGCAAAACGAAGCGATCGCCATCTATTCGCTCGATTTCGAATCATATTGGGTTCAACAATTTCGACAGCTTTCGATCGCTTGCTCTTACGTTTGTAAATATTTGTTACTTACGTATTAAAATAATTAAGTATTGCCATATTAGATATTTCTATATTTTGTTGCTTTTTTGTTCAAAAGTATCAAAAATAATACTAAATGGCTTGTTGACAAATACAACCGCGTTTGAAATTTTATCAGCTGTATAAAAATGTCAAAAAATAAAAAAAAACCCTTTTTGTTGAAACCAAAACTAAAGAAAAGTGTAAACAAAAATTGAATTTAATAAAAAACAAAATATTCAAGCAAAAAAAATTAATGATACAAAGAAATAAATAAATTAATAAGTCAATCAAACCAAACGTAAAAGAAAGTTAAATAAGTACCAAGTCAATATTTTGCTAGCATCAGCTTGCTCCTTGGAAGTAGTTGCATGTGTTTCATTTGACGACAAATTAACGACAGTTGTTCCTCAACAACCATATTCAACTTTTTTTACCTGAAGAGCAGTTTGTATTTTATTTAAAGTGCTGAAACTCAGTCAGCAGATTTCAGAATCACCGCCAAGAGTTTCGAAAGCTGCGACGGTGGTTGCACAAGAAAGCAAAATTGAAGAGACAGGCTCCTTAATATTATGTGAAACACTACAAATTCTAAAGGAAAACATTAAAAATTTTAAAACTTCATCCAAACGAAGAAGGATAGAGTAAGAAATAAAATCCAAACTGCTCTACAGGTAAAAAAGAGGAATATGGTTGTTGAGGAACAACTGTCGTTAATTTGTCGTCAAATGAAACAAATGTAACTACTTCCAAGGAGCAAGATGATGCTAGCAAAATATTGGCTTGGTACTTATTCAACTTTCTTTTACGTTTGGTTTGATTGACTTATTTATTTTTTTGTATCATTAATTGTTTTTGCTTGAATATTTTGTTTATGATAAAATTCAATTTTTGTTTACACTTTTCTTTAGTTTTAGTTTCAACAAAAACGGATTTTTTTATTTTTTGACATTTTTATACAGCTGATAAAATTTCAAACGAGGTTGTATTTGTCAACAAGCAATTTAGTATTATTTTTCATACTTTTGAACAAAAAAGCAACAAAATATAGAAATATCTAATATGGCAATACTTAATTATTTTAATACGTAAGTAACAAATATTTACAAGCGTAAGAGCAAGCGATCGAAAGCTGTCGAAATTGTTGAACCCAATCTGATTCGAAATCGAGCGAATAGATGGCGATCGCTTCGTTTTGCTGTTGAACAGGCCATTAATACTGTTCTTGGCAAAGTTTGGAAATGGTTTCTTAATTAAGTGTCTCGATAGCAATACGAAAGCGATTCTGCTAGCTGGTAAACAAGCAATATTGCCAGATAATTGCAATCTTAAAGTCTACATTTTTGGTTTTCCTCTTAAGCTGCAAATATGAAATATAAAAAGTTGTTTGTGGCTCCTGTAAAATGTGCTGAAAGGAAGTTAGCAGGTTTGCATATTAAGCCTACGATATATTTTTTGATATACATATGTATGAACATAAAATTTACATATTGATGTACATATACATACATAAATATAAATGTATAAATAATTTAAATTCTTTTCTGTCTAGTATATGTATTTTATAATTTCGTTTTTAAACTATTAAAGAAAGCGAATAAAACTTTTATTTTATTCTAGATTACAATTTTGGGATATTGCATAGCTATTGCCGGCAAAAGTGCAGTCTAAGGGCGTACGAAAAATAATTGAACCCCCTCGGAAATTAAAAACAAAATTAAAATTTAAGAGGACTGAGGCCCGTGGATCCAAAAAACCGCCCCTTAATTAAAGGTAATTGTACAAGAAAAACGAAAATAATAAAATTTAGGGCGGACGGTACTTCTGGGGCCCTCTGGGTCTTATATTTAGTATGTGAGGGTACTCAAATTAAAGGTTATTTGCTCACGATTGTAAATATTTTGTATTTTTTAATGTTTTATGCTCGATTTTTTTCAAAAATTTTTTTGTAACTAATAGCCTATTCCCGATGTGTCTTCGGCCCGGCGCAAGGATTTTCTCCTCTCTGGTGTAAAAAACACCAGCTTTGCTAAAACTATGTTTCCACTATGAGCAAAACAACTTGTTTTGAGCAAAACGTGTCAAAGTGTTTCCATTACGTAAAACTGGTTTTGGTTTCCGAATTTTCGAATATCAATTTGACATTTATGTTGCAAACAAACATGAAAGCAAAAAAAAAACATGTACATATGTATTTAAAAAAATATTTTTCTTTTACATGAAATTTCCTTGTTGTTTTTTTAATACACATTTATAAATACATATTTGTATGTATGTGCGTATATAAAAGTACATAATTTACTACCTTTTTATTATATTAGAGTCGGGCCTCGATTATTCGTGATGGTCGGGACCAGAAGCATTACGGATAATCGATTTTCACGGTTAATCAATTAACAATTTTGATTAAACAGTTTTTTTGGTGTACATACGTATGTATTTACATTAAAAAAAATAATTCAAGAAGTTTATGTACATTTTTAAATCAAATAGGTATTTATACATTAAATTTTCTACTAAAAACATGAGACAAAAAAGGACATTAAGCAAAAAAAAAAAGAATACAATTTAAAAAAAAGACGTGTGATGTTTTTTGTCTAATATTTTTCAAGTGCCGAAGCAAACAATCTAAAAGCATTGCAAACATAAAACAAAAGACTGATCTTTGGTCATCACGGTTAATCGGGATTACCGGTTAACCGGATCACGGATAATCGAGGCCCGCCTGTATTTTATTAATTTATCGCTGCAAACAAATAAATCAGCTGGAGCGTTGCATTAACTTATTTAATAATTATTAAGTCTTGATATTTTGGTAAATATGTCACTTTTTCGAAATTGTCAATCACCAAAAATGGATAACCCAGAGTTGTATTTATGATTTTTAGCAAAACACTTATTTTGCTAAAAAACTAGTTTTGTGGCCCAAAACATGTAAGTGGAAACGTACTATAACTTAGGCTTTTCTGCACCTAAATTATACTGAAATTAACCTAGAGAGGAAAATAATACCTATGCAAATACAAAAATAAAACACATATTTGCAATATTGAGCAAATTACCTTTAAATTATTTTAACACACATCACTAATTGGGTGGGACAGTTTTTTTGATCCAGGGAGCTAGGGATTCCAATACCGAATGTTTCGGTATTGAGGAAATCTCGACGGCGGTATTATCGGTATTTTCAATATTATTTATGGAATACAAATATCTAAATACAAAGCACCAGAAAGCACCAAGAATAAAACAATTTTCCAATTATATTATATTATTCCATTTAATTTTGGTATTCGATTTTAGCCGGTAATACCGGTATTTCGGTATCGGTTACACCAGTACTGGAGGGATTCCAGGGAGCCCCTTTAATTTTAATTTTTGGTTTTTTTTATTCTGAATCGGGTTGCATATTTTTTTATTTATGTTTCGTACACGCCGTAAACTGCACTTCAGCCCTATTGCCTTAGGGGATATATTCCATTTGTTGGGGGAGATTTAATAGTGTAAACTATCCTTAAAGGGGTAACTTAAAACAAAAATTAAAAGAGGAAGAAAAATATTAATTCTTACCGTTTCATTCTGTAGCCAATATTTTTGTGTTTAATTTTTTCACTTTTAAATTTTTAAAATTTATTAAAAATTTTTAAATATTATTATTTTTTAATATTTATTAGGTGTTATATTTTTAATTTATTTGGTTTAAAATTGTATCTCGTTTTGTTTTCTAATGTCACTGCTTTTTCACATAAAATTTACAATTTTTATTAAAAATACAATCAAGGCCCATTGAAAAGGTCTGTGCAAGAATCCTGATGATCATTGTTTATGTTCTTTTTAGTTGTCAAACGTTGTTTACATTTTGCTTATATGTATGTGCATGTATACGTTTATAGTATGCCACACATACACGTTTTTCCTTTTGCTTTGTATATGTGGTGGTAAATTTTTGACAACTAAAAAGAATCGTATTTTGTTTTTGTACAAGTAAGCAGACCTGATAGATGGGCCTTGAATACAATAAAGCTCAATATCACTGCTGCCAACATATTTATTAATTATAACAGTGTTGCCAGAAGTTTTTCAAGAAAAGTAATTGATTTTGCTTAACACCATGACTGTACAAATTACCAAAATGCTTAACCCACAGATCACACGACCCATAAGTTGAAACATGGACATGTTTATCTTATGCCCGTAATTTCTACAAAAAGAAATCTAGCTGTGCAAAAAAATCTGTGGTGTAAATGCTTCGATATTTTAAAGGAAAACTGAAGGTAAAAACACGTGCAAAATAAACGTTGAAAAAGGTGAAGATAACTGTTAGGTACGAACACGACCTGCTTTCTTTTTGTTGAAATTACGGGCATTAATGTTGCTAGGTGAGGTAAAATGAACAAAATGTAAATGAGTTGCAGAAAAAGCTTATCATAAGAGATTTTCAACAACATGATAAAGATATATTTTAAATATTTGTATTAGTTAAATTTTCATATTATTTGAATGTCTATTCTAAGTCAAATTACAATCCTCAAAGGCTTTTATACGTCAATAGTCTTATTTCTTCAATATTTTCCAGGAATATTTTGTATATTTAATAAGAAATCCCCAAAAATCCCCAAATAAAAATTTTTAGTCAAAAAAATTATTTTATTTTGTTTTTAGCGGCTGGTTTCGGCAAGTTTTTTTAAATTCTTTTTATGTGATTCCAGTGAGGAATTACAAGCAGAACAATATGCTGTTACTGAAGACCAATGAGCCCATTTAAAAGAGTTTGGAGCTTGTTCAATCGGTGTAAGCTATTCTTATAATCAACAATAAAAATACATATATCCGTCATTTATTTAATACTTCGATGCATCATACACAGCAAAAACTAACAATTTTCTCTAATCACTAAATTCATTCCAAATTCATAGAATCAAGCAACCCATTTGTTGATTTTGCACCTTTTACCAAAATGATAATATTGATTAGGTACTAAAAATTTTGTATTATGAATATTTTTTTTCAATAAATGATATTTTTAATTTTAATTAAAAAAAAATTATCAAAAAACTTTGCCGTTTCAAACAATGTGTTGATTGATTTTGACAATTTCCAACAACAATTTCTCAATTTTGAATTATTTGATTTTAAACGAAATAATTTTTTATACTAATGTGTTATTTGGCCAAATTTTAATAAATATTTTATGTTTGAATTGCATCAAGTCAGCTAATTAGGCCTATATTATTTAATGTAAATAAAAAACTTTTCTTTACATTTTTTCCAACGTTTCGTCAATTATTTGTTGACTTCATCAGGGTTACGTAAATTTAACAGTAATTTTCACATTAAACTAAATATAAATAAATTTTACAAAAAACAAAGAACATTTAACACAAAAAAATAAATTAAAACCACAGCTTAAAAATTAATATCACAGTTCGAAGTTATATTGCAACTCTATATTTTTTGTTATTTAATTAATATTTTAATTCTAATTTTATTTTAAAACAACTAAAATGTTTATTAATTCAAAATTATATTTTTAATTTTCCTTTAACAAAAGAAAATAATTGATTCAATTATCACATTAATTAAATTTAAATACTTTTTAAATAATTTTTTTAATTGATAAAAAACTACTAATAATTTTTTCTGTGTAACTACTAACAAATAGTCAGGCATTCTTTTTTCCAATCTTTATTATATTGTCTTCCATATTTACTTATTTCTGGGAAAGACATACAGATTTTTGCTTGAAATTTGTCTTTAAAAATCAAAAATTGTATGTGTTGTCAACGGTTTTAGATGTTTAGATGCATGTTTTATTCTAAAACAATCACCCTTAAGCCTGGTACTGTGTTCAACATTTCACGTGAAATGCTGTCAAAACGCATATGAAAAAAACTTGTGCGGAATATCTATGAAATAATGTTGACAGAGTTGTACTCTGTTCATTTTGTGAAAAAGTTAGGAAATGTTTCTGGCAACATTTTTTTACAACTGCGAAATAATGTAAGCTGCACTTATTTCACGTGGAATTTTAAGCAAAAGCAAAAAATTACCAACTGATTATTAAATAAGAAATAAAAAATTAAAATAACACAACCGGTAAAAGTTTTTTATCCATATTTATATTCTTTTTTATTAATTTTTTTAATAAAAAATTAATTTTTAGTTATATACATGTGCGGTTTGTTAACATACGCAAAACAATGTCGCATACTTTGCAGGACTAAAAACGACAAATTGTACAAACTCGCATGAAAGGTAACATTGATACATGTCAAAATTTTCGTGTGAAATAATTAATGTTGCTCAACATTTTTCACAAATTTGAACAGAGTACCAGGCTTTAGGCAGAGTTAGCCGAACGTCCACTAACGGAACGTCTGGTTCGTTTTGTTATTTGCAAACAATACAAATGCTTACTGAATTTAAATGTCACGTTGACGGAACGTCTCGATCTGTATAAAACAGATTTTTATGCCGTTGTTACGTGACAGTTGTAAAGCAGTGATGGGCTGCCTGTATGTTTAATTGAATGCGGGTATTATTGCTCTTTTTTTGGTACTTTTTTTAGTAAAGCTATGGAATTGCAACAAAACAACTTAAAATACAACATATTTCCATGTAAACAAATATATATGCATATATGTTTAGATGTACAAATTAAACAAATGCACATACAATGGAAATGTGAAACAAATAAAAGGCTTTAAATGGTATCAAACCATTGTTTGGTGCATACACCACAATACAACATATGTATGCTAAAAATATATATATATATATGGCAAAATACAAATATGTTTATTGTAAATTTATTATATAAATATTAAATTATTTACGTTTTTTACATACACAAAATACTGTGATAATACCGTTTAAATCACTTGGTACTTTTTCTGCACAGCGGTCACCATTTAAACATTTTTGATTCCCATCACTGTGTGTATTGCTTGATGTATACTTTTGCTTTTTGTTTATTTATGAGAAAAACTAATGACACGTTTTTAAATGTTTTATAAGTGCACCAACGTGCTTACAGTACGGTGCGGTACATTACGGGTACAGCAACGTTCGCCTAATTGGGCCATTACTTATGGCATAAGGCATTGCACTTTTCACCCCGAATAAATAAAGAGTGTTGTTGTTTATATAATTAAAAATTCGGTAAAAATTGCTTAATTAGCGGACATTTGCAAAAATTTTGTAACAGCGGCATAATAGCAATGTCTAATATTTTTTAAAAATCGTTAAAGCTGTAAAGAATCACAACCCTTGCATATAAAAATCGCTAATATCGCGAACATGGCTAGAGATGGGATTCTACCCGGTATTTACCCGAGGCATGGGTAAATACCGGGTAAATAAAACATAAATACCTTTTCTGGGAATTTATTTGGGTATTTATAAAAAACATTTGAAATACAATATATGGCAAGCTCTGTCTGTTATTTAACTGAAACGACATTTGAAATGAATAATTTCTTTTTATCTTGTTAAATATCAAAAGATTTAAACCGAATTAAAGTGGATTAAATTGAATAAAAATTGTGGAGAAGGTATGTAGGTATTTTTTAGTGAAGCTATTAATGATGTAATGCAGCAATAAACATTAATCTTTTTTATGTGCAGTCATGGGAAGACCTAAAAATGAAAAAAATATGGAAGCATTTTGCAAAAAGTGGAACCAACACAAACACTGCTGTTTGCAGATATTGTGACACGGTTTATTAACACGGAAATGTTAATAAAATTACAAATCATTTAATGAAATGCCTTAAATGTCCAGTTGTGGTGAAACGAGACATTGATCAAACGAATTCAGGTGAGGTGACAGCAATTAAAATGGGAAATTCGACTCAGTCCAGAGATACTTTAAGCTCATCAAATTCTCTCCAAGCATTAAGCTCATCAAACTATTGCAGCCAAATGTATTGGTTTAATAGACATTTCCATCCTTTTATCAAAGGAAGACATTAGTAATCACTACTAATGCCCGTAATTTCAACAAACAGATATCTGGTCGTGTTCGTACCTAACAGTTATCTTTACCTATGCGGTAAAAATAGTTTGGTAACTTCAACGTTAATTTTGCCTACGTGTTTTTTCCTTTAAGTTTTCTATATCTAATATGTATTTTCTTCGACCTTTATTATTTTAATATATAAATTAAATTCTCGAGCTTAAGGTCTTATTTTTTATGTAAAAAATTTTTGTTAAATTTGTTATTGTTAATTTTTTTGTTTAAAAGAAAAAGAAAAAAACCCTGAAGAAGGCACTCAAAGAAGTGCCGAAATATTGGTTTTAAATAAATTTGTGAAAAGTTTTTTATATAAAAAATAAGACCTTAAGCTCGAGAATTTAATTTATAAACTTTAAGTTTTCTTTTAAAATATGGCAACATTTGTATTTTTATTAATATTTTTAATCAACTGTCAAAAATCGATGGTGTAAAATACACTACAGTTCAACCAGTAGGTAAGACAAAGATGTTAAAATTATCAAAAATTCGTTACACCATAGATATATATAGACAGCTAGATATCTGTTTGTAGAAATTACGGGCATAGTTAAGTGAAGATTTTTGGGATATGCTGGACGTTAATTTTAAACTATGGCGCAATGGATTACTATTTTCGAATCCAACCAATTTAGTATTCATCAAGTACATTTTGCTTTTAAAGACATTCAAAATAAGCTACGAGGTGCATTTATAGAAGCAAATGAAATTGATTATAATGAAAAACAAGAACTAATGTCTTCCTTTGATAAAAGGATGGAAATGTCTATTAAACCAATACATTTGGCTGCAAGTTTCCTTGACCGCAATAGTCAAGGGCACGATTTATGTTCATCCGATTATCTAACTGCAATGGAGTTTATTTATGAAATGAGTACCAATTTGAAAATAAATGTAATGGTGGACCTAGAAAACTATAAATCTAGCGAGGATTTGTGGGCCAACAAGTTAGTGTGGAGCTGCGTAGAAGATATATCTCCTTCTACATGGTGGAAAAGTATTTGTGTGTCCACAGAATTGAGCAAGATAGCGGTTCGTATATTGACTGCTCCATGCAATTCTGCTGCCACGGAACGCTCATTCAGCATTCAAAGTTTCATCCACTCAAAAAACGAAACCGATTAACTGCAGATAATGCCGGAAAAGTATGTTTTATAGCACATAACTGGAATCTCGCCAATAAAGACATACGACAAAAGGATACTTCCCCAAAAATTGTACCGGCTGGGGATGAAATCGATTATGGTAATTCATTTGAGGAAACACCTTCCACTTCCACTGGTATCACCCATTCTTCACTTCATTGTTCGTATAATAATTTGCGGAGTGAAAGTGACGTGTCAAATATCACATAACATTATTACAGGGCTGGCAATACATTTTATACTTGCACCTTTTTAGAAATATCTGTTGTGTAGAAAAGAAAACACCATTAATTAGGACCCTTTAAACTGTATAAGAGTAAGATAAAAGTTTTGTTACTTTTTGCATATTTTATATACGAAACAAAGAAATATAATAAAAGAAAAGAAAACATATTAAAAAAGTGTAAAATCCCCAAAAAAATCCACGATTTTTTTTAATCCCTAAAAAATCCCCAATCCCCAAATTACTTTCTTTGCCCTTTTTGCTCACATGAAATCCCCAACTTTGGAGATAAATCCCCAAGTCTGACAGCCCTGAGTGGAATCGTATGAAAATTACTAACAACAAATATACAACAATGTTTAATTAAACGAAACACTAGCATTTAACCCGCTACTTCGTTAGCGTCTCATTTTCCTTCGTGAACATATTTTTATGCCAAAGTTAATTTTTCCAAATTTAAACTTCTTCAAATTCTAGCATTTAACCCGCTACTTTGTAATCGGGCCTTTTCTTCCATGAACATATTTATATGCCAAAGTGTATGCTCCTAGGTTTTAGCAAAAAAGTTCCAAAGTGTTTCTAAGTTCAATATTATAGAAAATTCAAAAAGTACCACTCGTAGAACACAAAATCAAATAAAAGCAAGTTAATTTCCCGTATTATCCTTTTTGATACTATTTTCACCCCGTTTATGTATTACTGGAACTTTACAATTTTATATTATAAAGATAGATAGAATTCCGGGATCCCGGGAAATTTAAAAAATGTCCCGCTTTCCCGGGTATCGAAAAAGTCCGGGAAAAAAACTCTACTCAAAAGAGTACCAGACACCTGTTCGTTATTTTTTTAAAAGAGTACCAGACACCTGTTCGTTATTTTTTTAATCAACAATAATAAGTATGTTTTAAATTTTTTGTAACTCTTTTAGTTTAGTAGATATGAAGTTAGCGAATTTTTCTAACGAGCAACTTTAAGTGTTAATGTTTTTTAACTCTTTTAGTTTAGCCTTCGGCCCAAATGTCAACCTTTTAGCTTCATACATTTATGCTCTGCGATGAAAGATAAATAGATGAAGAAAAATCTTATGAAAAAAGTAACAAACATATGTGGGTGTTTCCAAAGTTACGGTCGTTACCGATTTTCGGATATTTTTTAAATTAAATTCCAACATACCCAAATATGCCACGAGGATTGCTTCATTTTGGACTTACGAAAGTTCAAGCAACGGCACCGGCACGGTGCGGCAACGGCACGGAATTTTATGATTCTTAGTTAAATAATAACGGATATTCAAAAAGTTCCAGTTTAAGAACCAAAAAGTACCAATAAGCTCTTTTAGGGATTCTCATTCATTCAGGACCTTGCAGGTTAAATTTTATGTTCGTAAGACCAATATTAGCGAAAATTTTAAAAAAATACCAGTTAAAATCGAAAAAGTACCAAAAAGATCCCTCTAACAGACCTTGCATGTTTAATTTCATGTTTCTAGGTCCAATACTAACGGAAATTCAAAAAGTACCAGTTAAAGAACAAAAAAGTACCAAAAAGTTCCCCCATAGATTCTTATCCACTCATAACATTACATGTTGAACTTTATGTTTCTAGGTTGTTGTTGTAGAACCAAAAAGCTAAACAAATATATCAAATTTCCCGTATTTCCTTTTTTGGTACTATTTTTTCCCCCCATTAAAGTATCAAAAATTTCTGTATTGTAGTGGGAGCCCATAATTTAGTACGAATATGTCAAAGAATGAAGAAAAATGTTTTGTAAAATAAGTACTTAAAATAGTTACGATTTTCACCGCTAAAATTTACGAATTTCGAAAAAGTACCAAACTCATATTCGTATTTTTTTGATAAGTTTCGAATGTGGTATAAACTTTGGTTCTATGTTTATTGGTTCAAAAGATAGATGGGGTGTCAATAAAGTACCAAAATTCAGGTTTTACCCGTTTACTCCCTAAAAGGGCCGAATTTCAAAAAAGTACCAGACTCCTGTCCGCTTATTTTTCTCAAGAACAACGATAAGTATTACATTTTTTTTGTATCTCTTTTAGTTTTGGAGATATAAGGTTACCGCATTTTCCCTTTTTTACCCCCTAAACATTTGAATTTCCAAAAATTCCGTCTTAGCGGATCGATTTGGAGAGTGATCAATCTCTGGTCCAAATTTCAAGTTATTAGCTTCAGGCGTTTAGACTGTGCGATGATGAATCAGTCAGTAACGTTACAATTTTATATATATAGATTTAGTAGGGTTTTCATTCGTTTAACCGTTAATCGGTTAACCGATTATTTACTACCCGATTAACTGATCGGTTAATTAAAAATTGGTTTTTTCGATTAACGATTAAACCGGTTAATTTCAGTCTATTAACCGATGTAACAAAATTTTTAATTTTTTGTAGTATTAAACCATATTTTTTTGTGTTTTTAATTATGGGTGAGTTCCAAGACGTCAGTTGCAAAGAAAACCACTTTTTTAAATGCGCTCTTCAATGCAATGTAGAATTATACAATGTTATCTGTACCAAAGCTCACCAAAAAAGTTGCGTTTATAAATATTTTTCCATACAATAGGTATATTCTGAAAATACTGCACAAAAACAGAAATTAAGGAATTCGGAAATAAACTTTTTTGCAGAATGTTTGCTGCTTGTCAGAACGAGTTAGATGATGACAAAACAACAAATTTACCCGAAAGAATTGCATAATGGATGGCATAATGGATGATTTTATATGTTTAGAGAAATCCAGAAAAAAGACTGAGAAATAAAATGTACTGTGTAAATGTAATGTTTCTTTCGAGTTCTCCAACATCCAAGATAAGTGAAATAATTTTTTCCAAGTCAAGTTTTATCAAAACTAAAGAAAAGAATCGCTCAAATTCTAAATATTTAATCCAATTTATTTTTCTAAAACATTATTTTATAATATCTCTTTAAACTATTGAAGTAATTAATTATATGATTTCACAGTTTATTTTTTAATAAATATGTACAGAGTCCGCCAAATAACTTCTTTTCTTTGAAAATGGTATAAAAAAAACTACTGAATATTTTCTCAAATTTCTTTTTTATTTGAAAGTACAATTCCGGTTAATAATGGAAAATAATTTCATTCAAATTGCTGCCTCGGCTGGCCATGCAGTAGCCTACACGGTCGGTCCAATTTTTAAGCACATTATCCATTGCGTGCAACTGCATTTCACCAATGGCTTCACGAATATCAATTGTCTCTGGCTTGTCGACGTACCACTTATCTTTGACGGCACCCCAAACGACATCAGCTCTGCGGCTGATAATGCGATCTTCAAAAACAGGGCGCAAAACGGACACTCCTTGTCCATTTTCGAAGAAAAATGGCCCAATTATGCCTCTGGACCAAATTCCGCATCAAACAGTGACTCATTTTGGGTGCTACGGCTTTTCAATGTATGCGTGCGGTTTTTCTGTGCCCCAAATGCGACAATTTTGCTTGTTTACATACCCGCCAAGATCAAAATGAGCCCAGCGTTGTTCAAGCGTATACACAACCATATTCGTTTAGCGGAAGGATATAACTAATTGTCTGTCAAATCAGACATGAGCTAAGTGTTACCATTCACGAAGTAAGCACTAGTTGAAAAAAACGTTAGATGGCGGACCCGTTAAATAATATGTATTAATTAAAAAATATGTATAACATAGTTACATATTATTTTTTTGTTTGCTCGTTTTAGGTCAAGAATTGTTATCTTATAAACTCCAATTAATAAATAATTTTTAATTTTTATATATTGAAATTACTTAAGTTATAAGAAACCCGTATTAACCGGTTAACCGATCAAAAACAAAATTAACCAATGATTAACCGATTAAACCAAAACCACGATTAATTAATCGAGCGATTAACCGATTAAAGCAAAAGCCCGATTAAATGAATTCCCTATTATATAGATAGATAAACTACGATAATGCGAGCTTGTGAATTTGACGATTAAAATTTTAAGAAAATAATTTGACTTTAAAGCAAATAAAGAAAATATGTATGTATGTGTTTTTTTTTGCAAACAGTTGCAAATAGTTTTCATCTTGTTTACAAACATCTTTAAGTGTAAGAACATGAGCAAAGTGGTAGGTAACAATGTTTACCAAATAAAAAAAAGAAACAACAGATTAAAAAAACAGAGAACAGAACAAAGTGTATTACATATGTAAACGTACAGAAGCGGGGAATGTGATACGAGTACCATTAACATCCCAGTTGCCCATTAAATGCAGCTATTCTGTAAATGTTTTATTGGTGTTGTTTATATATTTCATCGATTTTTATGCACTCGAACTACTATGGATTCTAAATAGAATTAAGTTAAATAAGTTATATTTCTGCAAGAGTTATACGAATATTGGTTGAAAATATTTATATTTAACTTTGGTATTAAAACCCAAAATTTTGTTTGTTTTTCATAACTATTTATTGAATCTTTATAGCGTCGCAAGAATTAAAGAACGCTGTAACTGACAAAACATAAAATGTTCACCAGATCCAAAAAACCTGTATTAAAGTAGAAAACAAAATTCATATCACAAAAACTATACAACTTAGGGCCATTATTACAACTTGCCAATAGTTAAAAGTCGGATTTTGTTGGACCGATAAATAGGTTTGCATTATTACAACTTCCATTTTTTATTGCTGTTATTTTCAATAGTAATAATATTTAATAGATGAAAACATAATAAATGAAGGTTTTACAATGCAAAGCTATTTTTCGGTCCAACAAAATCCGACTTTTAACTATTGGCAAGTTGTAATAATGGCCCTTAGGAACATGATTGTAAAAACATATTTTTATTTTTTCTCGCCTTATATATTGGCTGTATACATTTCCTCTCAAGTCAATTGTTCACGGTGATTCTGCGGCTTACAGTAAACGATTTTTCTTCCACAGACCTAAAAAACGTTGTAACTACAATTATTTTTTTATGGAAACAAAAAAGTGAATTTTTTTCATCATACAAATATGGGACCGGGCCAATCCACGCAGTATTTTTTTCTGATAAAAATGATGCAAAAACACATATTTTCGATTTTTTTGTCAGATACAGCGTTCATTAATTCTTGCGACGATATATTAATATATGAACTAACAATAAATATCGCAGTACAACAATTTTAAAACTTTTCCAAAATAATGTGGTTCTGATAATGAGATATGATGGTGGATACCAATAAATATACGTGTGCCAGCGTTTTGATCGCATCTGTATTACATTTTATGGGGGTTAAAACTTTCCCCTTTTGGTCTGTTCATGCAGCTTATCGGTATAAGAAGCTATGTGGTACATGTGGAACATATTAACCCTCTAACACCCCTTCACAGCGTTTATTTTTGGCACTGTGCTAACTTAGCGTACAAATCACCCTAAGAAGTGCGAGCTAAAATGTTCTTTTGACCTTGCAATTTTACTACACATGTCAGAACACAGAAAAGCCCAAAACTTAATAAAAACAGCCAAACTCTAGATTCAATAAAAATATGCCAACTGTCTGGGTTGTACTGTATGCTTACTTCATTCATTAAAGCTACAATGTGCAGAGGGGAAGAAGAAAATATATTATACAGTGAAACTTCGTTAAAACGAAAAAATCAAAATAAAGAATTTTTAGCTGAGTCCCTTGAAAAACCCTTTTTATTGCAAAGTTTTTCATACAAAAATGCTCTATAGCTATAACGAAGAAATTCTGAGCTATACAGCCTGTATATAGCGAAGTATTTTTTCAAAAGCCTCAATACAACGAAATTATAGCTGAGAAATACATACATATGTATGTATACAATTTTAAGTGTGTAAGTTATTAAAACCCGTTATCAAAAGCCTCTACATAACGAAGTCTTGAACTATAGCCTCCATACAACGAAGTTAGAATAAAGCAAAATTAAATTTTAAGCAAAACGGGGAAGTCCCTTTTAAAAACAAGGAAAGGTACATAAATGTCTTTGCATATGTAAAGCGCCACAAATATAGTCAGTTCTGTTTTGGTTCTTTGCCAAAATGAGTGTATTAAACCGTAAATTAATTTCAATACGAGAAAAAATTTCCTATAATTGATGCTGTTGATCGCTGTTGATTTAATATACCGCCGAGTAATATTTCTACAATTTCAAAAAATCAGGAGATTATTTGCAACACTAAAGCTTTAAGGCCCAGTTAGGCGAACTTTGCTGTACCCGTAATGTACCGCACCGTACTGCAACCACGTTGGTGCACTTATAGAACATTTAAAAACGTGTTATATGTTTTTCCCATACATAAACAAAAAGCAAGAGTATACATTAAGCAATTCACACAGTGATAGGAATCAAAAATGTTTAAATGATGGCCGCTGTGCAAAAAAGTACCAAGTGATTTAAATGGTATTAAAACAGTATTTTGTGTATGTAAAAAACGTTAATAATTTCATATTTATATTATAGATTTACCATAAACAAATTTGTATTTTAGCATATATATTTTTAGCATTCATTTATATAAATGTGCATACACCAAACAAGGTTTTGATAGCATTTAAAGCCTTTTATATGTTTCACATTTTTATTGTGTGTTTATATGTATTTGTTTATTTTATATATCTTAACATATGTATATATGAAAAAATGTTGTATTGTAAGTTGTTTTGTCACAATTCCATAGCTATACTGAAAAAAGTACCAAAAAAAGATCAAAAATACCCAAATTGCAAGTAGCATACAAGCTGCCCATCACTGTTTTACAAATGTCACGTAACAACGGTATGAAATTCTATTTTATACAGAATGGTACGTTGCAACTACGGTACATTACATTTCGGTAAGCTTTTGTATTGGTTTTCATATAACAAATAGCGAACAGCTGATTGATACAGTACAAATACGGTACAGCAACGTTCGCCTAACTGAGCCTTTAAAGTGCAAAAGATTGTGCCTTACAGAATATGAAGACGTTGAGCAATGCTTATCTAAATGGTTTACACAATATCGAAATCAAAACATTCCTTTAGGAGGACCGATGGTAAAAACCAAAGCTGAACAGTTTGCAGCACGTCTGGGACACAACGATTTTAAAGCTAGTAACGGTTGGCTTGATAATTTTAAAAAGCGCCATGATATCGGATTTCGAAAAGAGAGTGCAGAAAGTGCCAGTGTAAGTGATGAAGTTTATTCAGAATGGAAAGCATTGTCACCAACTTTGTTGGCAGAATAAGAGCCACACAATATTTTTAATGCAGACGAAACTGGACTATTTTTTAAATGCGCACCAGACTAAACAATGGCGTTTAAATCCGAAAAATGTGGAAAACATAGTAAAGAAAAATTATCTATTTTAATTACTGTTAACAGTACATAAAGCGGCTCATACACTTGCAATAAAATTGTTCAGTTTTACGTATTTTACAATTATATCGCCAATGTGTATGTGATATACGATGATGGCACAATATATTGGAAACAATCAAATTACTTTTGATTTTTATTTCACAACGAAAAGATAGTGAAATGTGTTGGCAACATTATACAATGCTGTTTATGTTATTTCTATTGGTTATGTTCATCTTTTTATTGAATGAATGAAAACATAGTGCGACTTATTGAAAACATAGTGCGACTTATTGAATAAAAAATGGAAATAATATGGCGAATATCATATACAATAATATTGCAAGTGTATGGGCCGCTTAAGTAACATAACATAAACATAATTTTTTATTTACCTCTTAAATATTGAATTTTTATTATGCACATAGTATTTTCGTGTAAAATAGAATTTGGACAAAATAAACTGTAGTTATAACGAATTTTTTTCGTATTTCTTAAAATTTCGTTATACCAAGGTTTCACAATGCATATGTAAAACGAATCAATGGCTATAACGAAGTATTTTTCTATCCCCTCAAGTTTCGTTATATCGAAATTTCACTGTATTTCACATTTGGGGTATTCACAAGGTGTCCTATCATGTTATATTGTCAAAATGTTCTAACATTTTACAATGTTTTTTAAATGATTTTGTTATTCGTGCTTAATTTCCCAATTTTAATTTTTGATAAAAACACTGCTTGTTAACAAGAGTTTAGCGAATCGTTAGCCAGAGTTTGGTTAGTGTATTATGAATAAACTTTTTGCTAACTTCATGCCAACTTTTCATTATGAATACGGCTGCAAATCTACAAGATTTCGGCTTAATGTAAATGTAGGTTTACGGTATAATTTCGCAAGTTAAAAATAAGGTGCACCCTATTATACACAAACATATGTCTGGACATAGTTTTAATTTCTAAGCATTTTACACACTGTATTTATGTATGTACGTAGTGTGGGTTCATTTACATTTCAAACATATTTTTACAGCATTATAAATATGAAGGTTGAAAAATATTTTAACTTTAAATTTTATAAATCTGATCCTCTCAAAGTTGTTTTTTGTTCATTAAATAAAATTTAACAAAATTTATTTTGCATAATTAAAATATTCATTTAAAAGTTGTTTTTTTATATTTTCCTTTCGTTCCCTTTGCTTCCTGGAACACAAGAACTCGATGGAAATTTTGTGTACCAGACAGCGTTACCATATTTAAAAAAAAAACTTATTGCTAAAAAAAAAACTTTTTTTTACAGAAGTGCCAAATTTAAAAAAATGTATTTGGATTTAATCTTGTTAAAAATTAAAAAAAAAAAATTGTATTAAAAAACAGTTTTTATTTTTAAGCCAAAAATTATTTAACAATGAAAAACTTATTTAAAACAAGTTAGAGCGCTATATTCGGCTGTGCCGTATTTTCGATGCCCTTCACCGACAGTTAGAATATTTCGGAAGTTTGCTTTATATGGCACCTATGGTAAATTAGTTCACAGTGTGATTCCTATTCATATTGAACTGTGACAGATCAAAGTCTATTACAAAAGCTTTAGTTGTAATGGTTTTACGCGTACTAAAGTGTTTTACGAAAGAGGTCTTTATATGGGGCTTATGGTAAATTATGTGTTCACAAAATTTTGTAGTATAATTTATAGTCATTTAGAATTTGTGCAATATCAGATGGACATGGTTAAATCGACGTAAAGTTACTTAAGGACCCAGCATATATATACTAAATTTATGGGGTCTAAGTTGAATATTAAAAAGTTTGACAAAGAATGACAAACTTTGTATAACCTCATTTACTACTAGTGGTGCTGGAGAGTTTAAAAATATATTTGGGATTTTAAGGTTCATACACGCAGAGAAAAAATATGGTTGGGCATGGTTACGGCAACCACACTGTGTTTATTGTAACAATATATTGTTGTTGTACACAAATAATTGTTATTTTTATTAAATATCAACAATATTATAGTTACTGTAAACATATTAATGTTTATCGCAATTATAAATTTGAGTATTGTTGACCGAAAAATAATTATTTTTCTAACAACTAAATTATGATAACTTTCAAAACATATTATATTACTCACAACCATAACATGATATTTAATAGCCATAACATGATAACTTTATATACATTTATCATAATAAGTTTAAGATGCAATCAAAACATCGTTACTCTAATAATATTTTGGTATCGCCATTTGTTAAATAATTTTGTATCAGTTGTGTCGTGTTTTACATAAACATATCGAATTATTTGTTAGAGAGTGACTAAATAATAAAAAAATAACCATTAAAATAAACAAGAAATTAAAAAAAAAAAAGAAAAATATTAAAAAAGAAATAACAAAATAACCATTTAAATAAACAAGAAATTAAAAAAAAAATAAAGAAAAAACATTAAAAATGGGTTGTAGTGTCACAAAATAAAATATCTTTGCTAAAAAATTTTAATAATCTTAAAGTGGTGGAAAGATTTGTGAAATATTGGTGCAAAATATTAACCATTACTGGTAAGTTTTGTGTTATTTTAAGAGAAAAATAATGAAAACTCCATAAAATAATTTATAAATAATTGCGATCTACGACAAAAAGATTACAGTAACTATATTATGTTTTTTATTTTATCATAAGTATTTTTTTCCAATAAAAATATTATGTTTAAAGTTGTATCATATTATGATGTAAAAAATTTATGTATAACAGTTCATATCAATTTGCATCATAATATGATTAATTCTAAACTTATTATGATTGCCATGACAATAATATGATTACTTCTAAACTTATTATGATTGCCATGACAATAATATGATAACTTCTAAACTTATTATGATTGTCATGACAATATTATGATTACTTCTAAACTAATTATGATTGCCATGACAATAATATGATTACTTCTTAACTTATTATGGTTACCATGACAGCAATATGATTACTTCTTATCTTATTATGATTACCATGACAGTAATATGATTACTTCTAAGCTTATTATGATTGCCATGACAATAATATTATAACTTCTTAACGTTTTATGATTAACAGGATAACAATATGATTAAGGGAAAAATATTATGATGTAATATTACGAACATATTTGGTCATAATATGATTTAATAACAATCGTAATATGGTGACTACAATCATGAATCTTATCATAATATGTTGCTCTTAGAATATGTTTACCACAACCATGTTTTTTCTTTGCGTGTAGAATTGAAGGAAACAGAATTAAACACTGTTGCTTAATCAAATCCTTTAAGAAACAAAGGGCCGCAACAAAGTTGTTCCAAACATCTCTATTATTTGCCATTCGCCTTATTGTGGTATGAAGTTGTTTTATCGTAATCAAGTTTCATTCTCCATGTATGTGCAGGTCTTTCAACACGCCTCTGACGCTGGGGAGTTTATTAGATGGCCACTCTGGTAATGTCGTCTGCCGATTTCCTAAGTGTGTGCGCAATCCAACGCCATTTTCATCTACGTACGCTGGGGTGCCAAAGATCAACAAGCCAAAATATTCATAGGATTCTTTGGATGCAATAGTTCACAGAAGCTTGAATGCTGTTCGTGTCCTTAGGAGACACGTACCAAGATTC
Source organism: Pollenia labialis (assembly GCA_949318255.1). Classification (NCBI taxonomy): domain Eukaryota; kingdom Metazoa; phylum Arthropoda; class Insecta; order Diptera; family Polleniidae; genus Pollenia; species Pollenia labialis. The sequence goes on from OX439140.1 coordinate 39,559,036, forward strand.
GCTAGCATAAAGTAACCTACACACAGAAAAAATACCAATGTTAAATTAACATGGCGCAATGTTGATTTAGAATCATAGTAAATTTCTGCAAAAGTATGTCCTTTATTAAAATTTATCATTATGTTATATTAATTTTAAATGAAAAATATTTAAATAACCTTAAATAACGTTTATTTAATATTATTCACTGTTAAATAACATTGTTCAATATTGAATACACAAAAACCTGTTTTATATTAAAATCAAAAATTTATCTTGTAAAAATAAACATGCATACATACTTAAGTGTGTACATTTTAAAAAGAAGACAATTCCCGTATTCTTTTAATAAAAATTATTTAGTTAAATAGTACATCAAGTTTTAAAACTAGAATGATGACGAAAACATTATCGGGCGATTCTGCTGATGCTCCTGTTGACAAAGGAGAATACAAAATTATTATTATATGTATTACAGGGGTAGATGTATTGAATTATTCTTAAATAAATGCATATGTTGTTTCTGAAGCTTCTTCACACTGTTATATCACACTCAGACCAATTTGATTCTACATGAAATTCACGTGGTTTCAACTTGAAATAACTTTCATTCAACGCGATTCGGATTGTTATTTCAATATAAATGAGATTTTGCTCTAACTTTATTGCAATGTTAAATTAACATGAATTATAGTTATTTAAAAAAAAAAATATTGTTTGTAAGTTATTGTAAAATAAGGTTGAATTAACATGAAAAACGTATGAAGCAAAATCACTTCCGACAAATTTTAAATCAACCTTGTTTTCTACGTTTTTAACTTGATTCTTTTCTGTGTGTAGACTTCATGTTAAAGTTGAACATTTTGAGCTTGATACCGTTGGACAATTGAGACAATCATCATTCGGGGCCTAATATTCCAAATGCCTTGATTAGTTTGAAGCTTACATATATGCTGTGATGAGCCACCGGTTAGCCCTATGATGCAGCCCAGATACACATAGGATGTGACATGTTCTATTGGTTGGCGTTGCAGAAGGAAATGGCTGTGTGGTGGATGAATTTATGTGCATCATTTTGGTTGCAAGGAGACAGATCCTCCCCTTTAGTCCTCACCTTATTCGTCTGTTGGCACTCTGTGTGGCATATAACGTAATGGTGTCTCAAGTTCTACTTAGCTGTAGTACCAGAAATTTGGCAATGAGCGCTTTTATTTTCTCTGGGGCTCCCTTGTACCAAGAGGGTATCAAAGGCCTTATGAAAGTCAATGAAGATTAACAACGCAATACTACTTTAATTCATATATATATCACGTAATATTTTCTTCCAATATAGTGCAAATTTTAAATTTCAAAAAAACTTTATATGGTTTAAAAACCGTACAAAACTGGGAAAACTCGACAAATGGTAACGCTGGTGCCAGACATCATTGTTTTTTCTGCTTTCATTACTTTTTAACGTTTATTTCTATGAGGACTTTAATAACGTTGCTGACTTCAGTCGATGTTGGGACAAGCTGTGTTAATGGAATTGTAAAATACACACACAAACACACATATACATTTATAAATTATTTATACTCGTCTACAAATATTTGCTTATGTATGTAACAGAGTATTTATGAAAGTCGATGTATGTTCATACACATAGTTTGATGTAAATTCGATAATAATTTTTAGAGTTTTGTTTTCGATTTCAAAGAACCTGAAATCAAAATTTAATTACGGCGTTATTGAACCACCCTCCTTCACTTGGTTACCCACCCACATCCGTTACAATGATTACAGCACACACTTGAGTTTTGTACTGGATTCAGTAAATGCTCGAAGAACACACAAACAAAATATTTTATGCCCGCAGACCCCAATATTTACAAAGGAATAAGTAACATATTATATACATATACACCTTAAAAAAACACTAAGTGCTTAAAAATTCTTTCAAGCTAAGCAGTCAAAAGTGTTATTTGATACTTTTTATCAGAAGATTCTTTGTTAATGTATTTGTGAACATTTAAAATAGCACTCAATGAAAAATCCCTTTGAAATTATTGATTACTGCTCCATTTGTGAACTACATTTATGGTGGTTTAAAACAATGTCTGTTAAAAACTCACTCATCTGTGCAAAGCTTTTCCCATGGGAATAAGCTTTGTTGACATATAGTACAATAGAAAATTCATAGAAGACTTTTTATGGAAAATAGAAAAAATTGTTTGTTTATTAATTAAAAAAACCATTTACCACAGGTGGATAGGGTAAAAATGTTTGTATGTATGTATATATGTGTGTCATTTCGTTTGTACATTCTACAACATTGATCTGAGACCCCAAAAAAGTTCCATTTATAGTATATTGTGGATGCCTTTGAGAAGCAGAGTTGATATAATGTTACACGCAAAGATAAGATAAGACCCATGATTGTAGTCACCATATTACGATTATTATTGAATCATATTATGACCAAATATCTTCGTAATTTTAAATCATAATATTTTTCCCTTTATAGCCTTTTCACACTTGCGAAGATGTTGAAATTTTCCCATAAGAAATACATAGGGCTAAAAATCAAAATTTTTCAACATCTTTACAGAATGTTACTATCTCATTTTGTTCCCTTTTACATTTTTCGATTTTTTTAGTGTCATCACTAGAAAAATGGCAATAAATTCTGTTATTATTGTGGCATCACTGACAAAATGGAAGTTGCTTTGAAAGCAGCGTTACCATTTCTCAAGTTTTTTCCATTTTTGCAGACTTATTTTGCTTAGTTTTGCTAAAATTATTAAACAAAATGGATTAGAAATACATTTTGGTGTTATCTTTTAAAATGTTGGCACTTTTGTAGAAAAAAAGTATTTAAAAAAAAATAAAAGTTTTTTTTCAGAAATGGTGACTTTTTTTATTGATAGTAGATGTTAGATGTTTCAAGTGTGAACGCGTTTTTCACATTTTCAACATATTCCATGCATTCCTCCGAATTGTATGCAAGTGTACAAAGGGTATTACCGTGTTCAGATATACCTGTTTTATTTAGTCAATATTCAGTTTATTGACATAATTATCTTTCTGTTCACATATACACAATTTAGCTAACCCAATTTAAATTAGGGATGGGCAAGTTGAAAAAATATATCGATACATATCGAATCGATATTTTTTTTAGAGTATCGATATTTATTATTTCAAAAATATCGATATATCGAACGTATTTTCCTAAAACTATTACCAAATTAAAAAATTTGGTATTCCTTTGTACAAACATATTTATGAACAAACAAAATTTTGTAATTACATTGTTTCTTTCTTTTTATTGTTTCATTTTATTTAAAAAAAATTAATAAAAACAAAAAAAATTTAATTAAAACAAAAAATTAAATTATAACAAAAACAAAAGGGAAGAATTAAAAAAACCATATGAAATAAAAAAAATATATTACGAAAAATTTCAATGGAAGTAAATAAGTCATGGAAGTACCAACTTTCCTTAAAATTTGAATTGCAACCCAAAAGTACCAACTGGTTTTAGTCAAACCAGTAATCATCAGATATGGACATCAGGAGCACTCTCTGTTTTATGTGCTCTCCAGTCAACCTGCTTCTTGTATCCGGCACTGTTTCTTATAAATGCCAATTATTTTAGATCTTCATATTTGTTTAAAAAAACATATGATACATGCAATGATTCCAATTCTTAAAAAACATATTGTTTGAAAAACGGCTAAATTTTTGAGTTCTTAATGAAGACTGACTTTAAAAAATAGATCGATAGTCGTATTTCAATATCGATATATCGGTATTTAAAATATCGGCGATATATATCGATTATATTTTTTTTAAATATCGATATTTTGATATATCGATATTTTTTGCCTAATTTAAATTACTAATACATACAACATTAAACGTAAATAAAAATGTACATCTTTAAGCAAAATGTAGACAACTTTTGACATCTTTAAGGAATAAACATCTGGCTTTTGCGCAGACCTAATGGACCTTAGTGCCGGTATTTATGTATATTAAGATCACAATTCCAAAAGTTTTTTATGATAGAAGAGTAACGCACTAAAGATTGGATCTGCACTGAGCATTTCTGGGGCACCATAATCGATTCCTGCAGGTTCATTGTTTTCAGAGAGAATATCGCATCGTATATTTCCGATACTGAGGTTGACAGAATACTTATGTCATCTCTGGCGCTATGGGATTCGCAGCTATATATATTTAAATCCAGGAATTATCGATAATAGCATTAACGTTCGCTTCAAGAAAAAAATGGACCAATAAACAATTCGGATTATATTAAACACCAAACTGTACAGTTAAGTGGGTGAAATTGAATTAGCCTTGGATTTTCTGTTGCCCACATTCTACAATTAAGTTTATTGACGGAGTAATTTAATTCAAAACAAACTTTGTCACTCATCAGATTGTGTGTAAATTTATGTCATAAAAAACAAATTGAATTCAATTATTTCATTTTTTGCCCAGTAGTGTCCTTTTTTATTAAAAAAAAAAAGAAAATTATATAAAAATAATTAAGTTAAATACCATTCAACTTCTTCGTTTCTTTTGGGTCTCCCAGTACAATGACTACCCAACAAACACGGAGGTTTGATTTCAAATTGGAAATGATTTGAAATCAAACGTTTGACAATGATTTGAAAATCATAGCGATCTCAACGAAAAGGGGAAATTATTTTCAAATATGTATATGATATTTAAGACATACATATATAAATAGTAAAATAGATAAAATTACTACTTGCGTGGATAAATTGAATGCAGATCTGGCTAATATACACACTTGGGCCTAATTATAACCCGTAAGTCAGTAAACTTGATTACTGAACCAATAGTATCTATTAATAATCAACCAATTTTTGGGTATCATTTTTAATAATACTCTTTCTTGGTCTGGTCATATTAATGCCGCAGCCGGAAAAACCTACTCCATGATACGTACACTTTGGACTACTCAATACCTTACCCCACTCAATATTCGTATTTTGCTTGCCAAAACCTATCTTATACCATCTTTGTTATATGGATGTGAAGTGTTTGCCAACCTTGATTCTACTACTAAGAATAAACTTACCGTGACTTATTATTCCATATTAAGAAATGTTTTCAACTTAAGAAAATTTGAAAAACGTCTTAAATTAATCAAAAGCAGCGAACAAACAACGCATCCGCCCAACTGAACGTTTTAGGGAGAGTTGTAAACCTGTTCATATACATATCGCTGGAAAATAGCAAAAATATCGAGAAAACCAAGCTTATAACTAATCTCTATTTTGTCTATGTAACAAAATTAAGTTTAACCAGGTGCCCAAGAGCTTGTTGCCGTCTTTGGATCAACACTAAAAGATGTCAATCGTCCCATGCAACCCTAAAACATTACTTATTGAAAATAACAAACAATGTTACATCTAACCTTGTAATGCTGAGCCAGCGATATGTGAAACAACAAAATGGAATACAAATCTAATAAGGATAAGATTTTCGGCAGATTTGAATCCACGCCAAAATTTGAGTTTTCCAGGAGTGGACTTTATAAAGGTGGGGTGTTCTCTCTTCTACTCTTATTGTTGTTAACTCGATTTTTACTGGTACTGCTTACCAGAAGGATGAAAATTTCGACTTTCAGGCTACCACGGCTGCGGGGTTACGAACTTTCCCTGTCGGATCACGCGAAAAATTTGGGAATCAGGCTGGACTCAAAATTATCAAAGAAATTGAATACTCAACTCAGGGTTAGGAAGGCTACGGTGGCTTACTATCCCTGTCCCTATCCTAGACTGGTCAAATGGCTTTACACGGCAATAGTACGGCCCTATCTTATTTATGGATCCCTGGTATGGGGGACCGCGATGGGCAGGAAATACGTCGTGGACCAGCTGGGCAGAGTACAAAGATCATCCTGTATTGGAATAACATGCACTCTACGCACTAGTCCTTCAGAGGGCTCTGAATACTATACTGCACCTTATTCCAATAAAACTACACCTTATGTCCATATCCGTCAACAGTGCGGTGAAGCTCTCTGCATCGGGATGTTGGAAAGTGAGGGAGTACGGTCATGCAGGGAACTTACAGAAGCAACCCATATTTCTGAAACGACCAACCGACTATATGATACCCCGCACGGACTTTGATAGGAAATTCAAGGTCATATTTCCGTCAAGGGCGGATGGAGCAGGGGAATCTTGGCCGATGAATACCGCATGAGGGTTCACACGGATGGGTCAAAGATGACTTGTGGTGTCGGCTCTTCTTTTCGGAGACATTGATTTAAATATGTACTCACTTCAGATGCTAATTTTGAGAGAATAGAAAACTAAATTGCAAAGTATAAATAGTTGTTTTCTGAAATTATGAGGAACTTTTTATTTCCCGGGATCCCGCAAGAAAAATCCCGGGAAAACGGGAAATAAAATAATTGAAATTCCCAGGATTTCCCGTCCCTACTGAAGATGCTAACCAAAGGTTAACGAAATATCGAGAAAATAATTAAATATATAAATATTTTTATATAAAAAGACCTGTAGCTTAAAATTAAATACATTCAAAATATTAATGAAAAAGTTCAATAAAAACTGAATTTAGATTTAAGTTTTATTTATGTTAGAATCAGGGTTGGCGAATATGGTATTTTCCGACCAAAATTGGTCGGATAGTTTTAGTTTGGTCGGTTTTAGAAAATGTGCAACATATAATTATTTAAAAAAATTAAGAACATTGAACGGAAAGCAGACAATTGCAAATCTCATAGATTTTTTACCAAACACCAAAATTTTTTTTGATGCGGCATTGAAATGTATTATGTTAGTAGGAAGTAGTAGTAGGATAGTTTTGCCATCTTATTCGAGCTTACTAATTCAGATGCCGTTTAAATTTTTCATCTTATAAAAAAACTTTTTGTTAACAAACAATATTCCTATATGCGAGAAAACAGTTTCAAAGCGTTTTTAGAGCCGAAAACATTGTTTATGTCATGTTGTTATGATTTCAACTTGTTTGGAAAACATTTAAAAAAATTAAAAACTGAAATTTAAGAAAAAGTAAATAAAAAAACTTAAAAATATAATAAAAATAAAAAAAGAAATAAAAATTAAAAAATATAATAAAAATTAAACAAATAAATTTAAATTCAAATAAAAAATAAAAATGAAATACAATTATAACAATTATAAAAAACTTATAAACAAAATTTAAAAAAAAAATGTAATAAAAACTTCAAGAATAATTGAATAAATGCCTTTTTAAGTAACATTTTAAATCTCAATGTCAGTTTATTTTCTCAACAAAACAAAACTCAAATCATAATTACAGTAGACGCTCGTATATTAGAACCACTTTTTTCCTTTGGTAGTTTTAATTTTCGAAAAATTCTAATTTTGCATATTTTGCATATTGTTTTTAAATATTTAAAAAATTTGGTCGGTTTCAAAGGATTTTGGTAGGTTTTGCAGACAATTTTGGTAGGATAAAAATTTATCAAACGGCAACCCTGGTTAGAATATTTACAAAAAAAAATCATGTTGGGTACATGTTAATTTACCATTCTGTCACTGCTAAATTTTAATAAACTATATATTTACGTAATTGCATATGTGAATTTAACAGTGCGATGGTAAAATGACAGTTTTCTTAGATTGTATAACAGTTAGAAATGTTAAGAGATACTTTCTTTATAAAAATAAAAAAACTCATATGCGTAATTTATATTCCATTAAATTACACAGGTTATTGTTTTTATTAAGTTCTTTTAAAAATTCTATTTACCACTTGCCAAAGCTTTTTGTTAAAATGATGAAGTCACACCTTGTCATCTTGTTATTCCATCTTTTTTTTTAATTTGTCATTTCGTTTGCTAATTCAATTCAATTCTTTGAATAAAAAAATTGAAGGTACATCTATGTTTAATTAATAAGCACATAGAAACAAATCAAGTGAGATGTAAAACTTAACCTGGCTGATGAAATTTTTGAAATAACTATATGATCAGATGATATTTAGGTAACGTGATAACCCTTTTTAGGTTATGATAAAATTAATATAAATCAAGCTTAGTTAAATCGATGTAAAATTATTCGGTTGATGTAATTAAGATTTTAGACGTATCAATGCAATCCACTTGTAAAACACAAACTCATTCTTTAACAATACATTTGCCCAGTCGGCAATATTTCTTCTTTCACGATTTTTTTTTGTTCCAGGGACGGTTTTTTCTGCTCAATCTGTCTATCAATGGACTTTGAACCGTGATCGCGTTTTGCGTATGATACAAAAAAAAGGTTTCTTTATTTAAAATATTATTGATCACATAACTTTTAAATATCGGAATTATTTTAATTGCTCTTACCAATTAAATTGGGTTTATTTAATCAGTTAATTTGTTTGTTCTGAAGACTCGGAGTAAAATGTGTCGTTGTTATATTGATGAAATATATTAATTCCAAATAATTTTGTACTTGTGTACACAATTAATTTTTATAAAAATAATTAAACTTTTTACAAATTTATTTTTCTTTTTAGTAATTTTAAAAGAAACTTAACACTCTCGAGTTTAAGAATAAAAAGACAAAGTGAACGAAAGCTTTGCTTACCTAGCGTTTCCACATGCAAGTACAAGTTCGAAAAACTCAATACACTCACACTTTTTTCACTAACATTCACACAATTTGTGTACTTTCAGCCAATCGGCTGTTTTCTCGATTTTTCGTTGATAATACGTATACACTACTTGCAAGTAATTACTTGCATGTGGAAACGCCGGGTTTAGCTCTACATCTCGGTCAAGCTTAAATATTCACTCCAGTGCTTGCTTGAACATTAATCGTTTGCCAACTAATTGCCAATGATGTCAACTCATTTATTAATGTTATAATGATATCATATGTCATGACATTAATAATTGTTGTATGCAATCATGTTAATCATTTTGCCTTAGTAATTAATTAATAATGTTGCAATATGTAATATACTTTATGGCACAATAATATTTATAACTTAATAAAGATTTAAAATTAGTATATAAATTAATACTGTTAATATTATAACGGTCTCCAAAACCGGTTGAAGCGTATGGGCGTGATGGTGAACCAAATAAACAAACTTTACAGCATTTGTATTCAATATGCATTAAAACCCACAGCCAGAAGGTATATTTTATGTAGTCTTGTTCCCATTATGTTAACAGATCAAAGTTTGTTTTCCAAAATTCTACTAAAACAGCATTTTAAATAATTGCTTATTCATCATTAGAATTTACCAAAAAAATTACACAAACAATTATAATCTCAACATTTTATTTTATAAAGCTAAAGCAAATGTAACACAACATCCGCTTGACGGCTGAAACAAACATGGCTAAAATCAAATTGGTTGGCGCATCACATTGCTTTTGGCTTAAAAATCATGTTAAACCATAGCCAGCAGCACATTCCTAAAAAATAGGCAACATGAATGAAAGTTAAATATACATAAATTCTTAAAGAGAAATAGAAAAATTAATAAAAATATTCAAATTGTAAATTCAACAAGAAAAAAGAATGTGTTACTCTACTCGTACAATGGCCAAATAGGAAATGAAACATGACGAAGCCTTAGAAATAGAAGAAATTCGAGAAGAACGAGCGAGAATGGAAAAACAGGAATTCCCTTTTAACGACATGTCATTTCTTTTGTTACTAAATACTCGCACTAGATGTCTAATGTAGAAGTTTGTCTGTAAGTATGAGTTTTCTCACATAAAACACATACACCAATGTTCTGCAGTGGAGCAGACAGACAGGGTATGTGGGTTTTTGAGGATATAGTGTAAGGAAGTGAGTATTTTTACAAATAGACATACAAACTTTTGCACAGTATTATTTTGCTAAGGGACATGAATGAATACAAACAACTGAAATTCATTCATTGAGTCAGTTTATTTTTTTCTATTCTTCGTCTGATGTCTATTTTATTTTTCCATTTTTCTTCTGCTTTATTGTCAAATCTGTCAAACCAGTGTAAAAGTTAAGATTTAAATATATGTAAGTACTGTGGTATAAAATAGAATTATATTTATAAAACATTTAAGTTTATAAAACTTATAAAACAAATTATTATTAAAGCACAATAACAATGTTATTATACAAGCTAAAAAAAACTCCTCGAGAAATTCTATGAATGCTTATAGTTATCTTATATATAAATACGGGAACAATTTTTTTGTGGTTGATTTTTAGGAATCTTATCGTTCACCGATTTTAATGAAACAGCGTTTTAAATTTCCTTGCAAACACACGCACATACATGTTTAAATAGTAAAAAAAAAATTTTTAGTTTATTACGATTTTCTTATCAATTTTTTTTTTCTTACAATTTAAACCTATTTTAATTAAGGTCCATTTAATTTTCTGCCAAAGTTATTTCTATGCCTTACATAAGAACTTTAACAGGAAGAACAGAAAGACAACGCAACTGGGAAGGACAACTTAGGTGCGGAAGAATTGTCCGTAACCAAAATGACTAAAATCAAGATGGTAATGTTTAAGTCGATGGACTTAAATCCGCTGTAAATAATTTACCCATAAATTTTGATAGTCACAGTTGCGGTTCAATGGATAAAGAGTGCATTAAGTACAATGCAAAACATTTTCATCTGAAGTGACAAGTCCCGATCATTATATATTTACCTTGTGTTGCCATAACGGTAAAGTAGTATTGCATCCGCTTATTCAAAATGAGTTCTTTAAATCACTTTATGATGGACTTTTCTCACGCAGACATTAAACGCAAATCAAAGAATTATTTTAAAAATATTCGGCAATACAATGCATGTATTCCTTAAAATAATACACATTGTAACTTTAAAAATTTTTTACTGCATTAAAATATTTTATGGTTTTATAGTAAAAAAAGTAACGAATAAAAGGAAATTTGAAAAGCCATTTGTTATTTTTCTAAAATTTAGGTAGCCCTTTTAAATAGGAATTGCATATTTCAAAAGGATTTATTTTAACTGTAAATGTCAAGTAGTAAACTATTAGTTTGATTCAGTTAAATTATTTGTTTGAAAAAATCAGTGTTTTTTTCAATAAATGAAATGCAAATAAATTGTTTGAATATGCGAAATTTTTTGTAGAACCGATTTCAGACAAAAAATGTTTTTATTCTACAAATTTTTTGTTTGAATTGGAAAAATATTTTTTTCTGTGTGGGTAGAAAAACAAATTTTCCAAAAAGAAAATTAAATATTATTGCAATCATTCTATTTTAATACCCACACTACCATAGATAGAGAGGATAATATGCGATTGTACTGAATTATGTAACAGATAAAATATTGGTTCTGGCCCCCCCTTAAGTGTACCAATCAATTAAGTTCGTTTGGCTGGCTGGTATACACTTAACATACGGGTATGTTCTGTAAATCGAAATGAAGTGGATTCAAAACCGAACAAATTTTGAAAACGAGATTGTAAAGAAAATTCATATAAATATTACTTTTTAAATACTTCATACTCTAAGTAAATCAAGAACAGCTCTTAAAAACAAGAAAAACTACAGTAATTTTGAAAATAATTGAAATTACAATCTCATTCGATTTAAATTCCACTTCATTTCGATTTGTAGAACATGCCCGATAGTCTGTATTTCTAGATTGCAGTCGACTGCTGGCCAATACTAATACATATAAATAAAACCCCGAACATATTTTTTTTAACTAGTGTTCGCCTAATGGTCAAAATTCGACCATAAAGTTTTATGTACAAATGTAGAAAACATAGTGTATCCTTTTTTATATGAATTTGCATGTTTCGAGCATTATTTCCTTTTTAGCGGATCGATTTAGTGAGGGACCAACCTCCGGTTCATGTTTTATATTCCACGTGAAGAAAATCGCCAATTATACCCTCCAAATAATGACTTAACAATGTTTTACAACTTCGTTTAAAACGATAACTCAGGCATTTTTTATCAGTTCAAAGCTAATTAACAACTATTCGACGCGTAATTTAGTGGCCTTTCAAACTCATTTTTATTTATTCAGCCTTGGACTCTGGATGACGGCTGAAATATTAGTTGACAGCGGAAAACACAAATGTACCGTTATCTGAAAAATGTGGTGCGGTATTTAGACCAACATCTACATATTTTATGAAAATATGTAAAAAACAACTTTTTCAATGACGACAATGTGTCATTACAATATTAAAATCATTTGATTGTGTCATGATTTCATAAAAATGGCTCGTTTGTGTTTTAAATGGCACATAAACTGCAGAGGAGTTTTGCTCGAAATTTGCACACTTCAATAGCTAAAATCAAGCTTTACAATGCAATGATTAGTTTCTAAGACATACATATGCAGGTATATAGCGAAATGTCAATAAAACTAAGAATTTTTTCGGTTTTATTAGATTTTTTCAATTTGGGTCCGAACCAAAAATTCATTGAAGTTTCAAACCAGTGCCCATGTTCTGTAGCTCTTGCGTCGAGAAACTTTTCGATTGAAATGCCATAAATTGAAACAAACAACTGCTTTTCTCACTTAACTGCGTATATAACATTTTTGGCGAGTAATAGCACTCACTTAAGGAAATTACTCGCCATATTACAGAAAAATTGTGTCTGTAAAATTTTTGTGAGAAAGTTTCCGCGTGGAACTGTCAAATAAACTCACGAATAAAAATGGGGTGAAATGAAATGTAGACACAAAAAAATATATTATAAATGCAAAATGCAATGAATGATAACGCGAAAGAGATAAGTATTTGGTTCTTGGTTGATTTCTTCATTGTTTAATTATTTAGCTTTTAAATTTTTGAAAAAATATTCGAATGTTTTCAAAGTCATTATTTGGTTTACACGACAGTTGTATTTTAGCCGCCGTCCTTGAAAATGTATAAATTTTTGTAAATTTTGATTGCCGTCTACGATATGTGTGACTGACGTTCTCAACGTCTGCAATTCAACATCGGTTTCAAGTGGAATGTCATAACATTTATAACGTAACCCGGGGTCTCCACCTATCATAAAATGACTAAAGGCTCAGTTAGCCGGGAGTAACAGTAACAGTAACCTCACCGTAAAAAAGTAAGACCAATCTATTTCTTACAGATTGAGACGTAACATATTACTGCTAACTGTAATCGTTCTTATTGCTTTACAAACAACAAAATGAATCAGCTGATTTTAAACGTTACTGTTACTCCCGGCTAACTGAGCCTTAACTTTAACACTAACTGCAAAGTAGTGTTAAGTGGAGACTGCTCAAGTTAAAGTTTTAAATTGATTGTTATAACATTTCTTTTGAAAGTTCTTTTATAACATAAATTGACGTTTAAGTTTGACAGTACGAGGCTGTGGAGTCGGAGTTGATGTTTTTGTGTCGGAGCCGGAGTAGGAGTCGTAGTACCCACAAAAACTCGCGACTCCGACTCCAAAGTTTTTCGGCATAAAAAATTTAAAAAAAATTTCCAAAATAAAAATTATTTTCTTACTACACATTTAAAATTTTAATTAATGGTTTATGAATACTGCTCCCAAGGCCCATCTATCAGGTCTGCTTACTTGTACAAAAACAAAAAACGATTCTTTTTAGTTGTCAAAAATTTACTACCCCATATACAAAGCAAAAGGAAAAAACGTGTATGTGTGGCATACTATAAACGTATACATGCACATGTAAGCAAAATGTAAATAACTTTTGACAACTAAAAAGAACATAAACAATGATCAGCTTCTTGCGCAGACCTTTTCAATGGGCCTTGACTGCTCCTATGTGCTGTTTCCAAATGACAGGCGATGAACTGAGTGCTTTTCATATACAGGGGTGTGCTGGAAATCGCAAACGTAAAACGCAAGAATTTTAAAAGTCGTTTTTAAATAAGATTTTTGTAATAAAAGAATTTTATGACAAATATTTAACAAATATTTTTCTATTAAACAGGATTTTAAACCAAAAATTATAAGAATTAGGTTTAAAGTTTATTAAAAACAACTTCCAAATTCTTGCGTTTTGCGTTTGCGATTTCCAGCACACCCCTGATAAATTTTGCTACATAATCAATTGCCTGTCATTTGGAAACAGCACATTAATGTTTGCGTACGGTAATTGCTTCACAAAACTCTAATTTTTAGAAGGCCGTACGTTAATGAAAAAATAAAAGTTAACATCACTGAGTCTCATACACATTTAGCATCAAGATTATTGTAGGAGTCGGAGTTAGTACTTTTTTCGGACCACTCCACAGCCCTGGTTTTTCGACATCTTTATTTAATTTGTTAAAAGGGTTGTAAACTAGACATAATAAACTTTGCTTTTTGTGAAAAATATAATACAAACAAACATTTAAGTATAAAATAACTTTAATTTTTTTTGCAAACACACTGTAGCTACATACTTGACGCGTCAACGAACTGAAAATAATGAAATGTTTTAACTCTAACTTCACTATCGACATGACCCTGCGGGAAATTTGTGCCAATTGGTACAACAGACTGGTCCTGGGATTTGTGAAAATAGAACTGGTACAAAAAGAAAGGACTCATGACCAGTGAAAGAAGAACCAATCCCTTAACTGGTTTATAAAGAACAAAAAGGTAGAAAAAGTAACGAATTACAGTACAGTCTTAACTGGTGCTGTGACACATTTTTTGGTAATATCCAAAATTTGGTTCTTAAATTTAATTCTAGGACTTGTTTTATTGAAATAATACTACATTTTAGTAGCTGACACTAAGCTCGTTCATTGAGAATAGATCTGTGACTGGTCAAATGGTGTCAATTGACCCCCTCCAATGACAACCCCATGTAAAAGTGATAGGTGTTATTCATATAAAGTGTTTGAACTAGAACTGGTATCTACCACCAAAGACATATCACGGGACTACTTTAGTGTCAGTTATATTCCCTCTGTCAAAAGGGTCAAAAGATGGAATTTTTCATGAATAAAAAGATCGCTAATTTTTTTTGTGCAATAAATGACCAGATATAATAGAAATTTAGGAATGTTTTTTAGGTTTTTTTTGAGTCGGTCCAATATACATGGGTCAATTTCAACAAATAAACGTACACATCCAATTTTTTTTTTGCTTATTTTTAAAGTTTTTTCAATTCGTCTGTAAGAGTGGCAAATTTATGTAGAAATTGATGAAGAATACGGTGGTACTTTTAGGCTCTCAAAAAAATCAATATTTTGTGATTTTTTTTAGGTTTTCTATGATTTCGATCTTGAGCGTCACACACCAAATATGTATAAGAAATCGCTAAAAATGCAAAAATATTTGAAATTCAAGATTACTACGATGTTCTTTTGTTTCTCAAGATTGACTTTTGTGAAAATCACCATTTCGATTATAAATACGAAATCACGATTCACTTTGATTTTTCATTTTTTTTAAAAGTGACTAGTTATTTTAAAATTTTAAGATGAAAATATGTAAATTTTTGTTAAAAAAAGACTTGAACTTAGAGATTACTTGCAAAGTAATAGGCTTGTAACAATGTATTTAAAAAAAACTGCAATTATAAGCGTTTTAACGGAAAAAATCTTAGTGTGACGCTCAAGATATTTTGTGACGATCAAGAGATTTTGTTGCACGTAAACAAGAAATAAGGTCTAATTTAAAGTTTAACGAAAAAAAGTTTATTCTTTTACAAAAATTAAATTAAAAAAAAACAAAAATTCTTCAAAAAACAAAAATTTTCATACAAAACTAAACATGTACATATTCTTTGATGTCTTTAACAAAAATGGAAAAAAGGAAGTAATTCTTAAAGAAACTTATACGCATATGTAAATATTTGACGCAAAATAATAACTTAACTTAATTTAATTAATAAATTTTCATTCGAATTCTTTATAAAATGACAAGCGGCTTTGTTTTTCTCATTCTCATTCAGTTTTAGCACTTTCGAATTAAGTTTGTGGCAGTTGCATAAGTTTCCAGCCCCCCAGAGGGGGACTTTGTGTACATAAAACTCATACTTTACCTTCACATAAAAAAGTTTATAAATTACAGCCTGAAACAATGGCAAAGCGTTTCAAAAATTCTAAAAATTTTGTATGAGTACTAAGAAGACCAAATGTGCTTTTTTTAATAAAAGTACCTAGATTGCCTGTAACGTTTGGAATATCGTTTTTTTTTTCAAAAATCATCTTGTTGATTCTTTTTTGAGTACTTTGGTGATCCCAAAAGTTACACTTACAAAAACGAATCCATCCCTACAATCAAAAGTCAAAAAGACTCGAATATGATTAAAAGTTTATCATAATTCAATCTTTGAGAAAACATAACGCATATCAGCTCATTTTCCGATAATAAATGATACACTCGTTGTGAGAAAATGGTAACCTAACAATGAATCCCCTCAAAGAATAATTTGTGATACAATTTTCTGATTTCTTTTTGAGAATATGAATGAATCATATACCAATCCTTTTTCAATGATTGAATAATATATGAATGCTTTTTCAATCGCTCAAGCGATAATTCAGTTTATAATCATCAAAAGTGATCTGAAAATACTCATTTAGGTGATTTTTCCAAAAAAAATTTCACCCAAATTCTAGCTGAATTAAAACAAATAAAAAAATGTATTACATACAATATTGTATATGTAGTTTTATTGGGATATTTTCAAAACCGAGAACCGAAAACGACCGGTTTTAATAATTTTTAAACCGAACCCCAGGTTTTACATTTTACGGTTCTTAGCAAATTCTAATTTGGATTCATATTTAATGATGTTTTTTCTACAAAAAGTGTGACATTTTATTAAAAAAATGCAATTTGAGTTCGTTTCTTAAACATATTTTGCTCTCCAAAAGGCTAGCATGTTTTATTTAAAAAAATATACCCTTAGTGTTGATAGTTCCCTGTAAAAAATGTGACTTCGGTTTATATATTTTTATAACGGTGACGATTGCCTCAAAGAGCAAAAAAGCTACGCAAAAATTGCAAAAATTCGGAAAAGCATGGGAAAATTCTCAAAAATGTTTAATATTTCACACAAACCATAAAATTGATTAAAAATTCCTAAAACTATAAGGAATGGCAAAAAATTTGGTAAAAAAAATTTGTTAAGCCCAGAATAACAGCAAAGTCTAATATATCGAGCCATAACAACAGAATTATCTCAAGCGACATCATTTTCAATTTTGTTTTTTTTTTTTAATAAATTCATTCATTGGCGAAACCAGCGTCATCTCTTAAAATTTTATGATCATACAAGTTACCGTTACGATTTTATAGCAAAAACAATTTTAGCTCAAGCGTCATTTCTAGTATGTTTATTTTTTTTACAATAAAAAAAAACTTCTCCTGTAAAATAATGTTTTTTGTTGGTTAAGCTTTTTCTGCGGTTATGGCACGATATGTTACAAACCAATAAAGCTGCACTGAATTAGAAAGCTTACAAGAAAAATCGCTTATACTGCGAACATGATTTAAATTCGCAAAAAATTGCACAACTGGAAACCAATCCTAAAACTTATTTTAAATCGCCACATCGGTTAAAAAACCAAAATGTCGAAAGATATCATAAAAAGCGTTTAAAATTAGCTCAAATGTTGAAGAATAAACTTTTTTCCGGTGTTAAAAATAGAGCCTTCCACTTTTTCCTATGGTTCCGCTGTCGTCAGATAACAAATATCATTATTACAGGGTTGAAAAGATATTTAATACATGCATGCTTTCAGAAGATGATATTTTTTGTCTACAAAAAAAAACCCCACAATAAGTATCTGAGTCAAGCCTTCGTTTTAAATAATTTTCTATAAATTCAACACATCAAGTCGAATATATTGGTGAAATTCCTTATCCAAAGAATATACTCACAATGTTAAAGCTTTAAAAACTATATTGTTTTGAATTTTACATGAAACTTTTTAAGCTAAAAATTAAGCAGTCTATTCCACTGTATTATATAGAAAATACACTTAATTGAATGTATGTACACACAATAAGTTTATTTATCCATGTACTAGATAAGTGTCATTTATTAAATGGCTTTTAAATTAAATTGTATTCTTTGGTATCTAAATAATTTAAAATATTTAAAAAAACACAGTAACTTTTAATAGCAGAGGAACAGAGAGTCTGGTTTTTGTAAGCTAAGATCAAAATTATTGAATGAAATTGAACAACTCAAAACAATAAGTTGTTAAGAGGGCATTACACAAAGTTTGTCATTCATATTCCACAAAGTATATAGGGCGGGTTGATTTTTTTTAATCGTATAGCAAGAACGTAAGCTACATAAAAATTTAAGAAAATTCACCAAAGAAACAATTGGGCTATTCACAACATAATCATAAAGTTGTAAAATCATACGCCTTAAAATATTTCAAAGAATTATATATGACTGCTGTGGGCAAGCGCTTATAATTTAGATTTCTAATGTACAGTTACGACAAAATAATGAACACAGAAGACGAAATTTTTAAAATTCTTAACTGTTTAACAACTGCACATATTAAGACAAGAGCTTGACGCAGTAATGAAAATGGGAGTAAATAAGATACGTGAATATAATTTATCAATATTTACAGCATTGAGGCAAAGTATTGAAATAATAAGTTGTCGCAGTAATAGAACACAAAAATAGCAATCGTTTGATATGAAAAAGTCCAAACCGTATTTCTTTAAGTTACGAGGTTAAGGAAGTAAGGCATCGATTTGATAGTGTTATTTTCTTATTATTTTCACGCTCACTTAAATCAAAATAGTATTTTAAAAAAATTTGGGGTTCAACTGTTATTTTGATAATTGAATATTTTGATTAGTCTTAACACAGGTTATAAAATAAAACATAAAATATTAAAAAGAAAATTATTTTAGCGAAATACATATATAAATTCTAAGTCCATTAAGCAATTTCCGTCTGTCTGTCCACCCGTTGAAATTAAGATAGAAGTACATAACATGCGTTAGTGCGCACGCGCTCTGTAGACTTCTGTCAAAAAAATTAAACTTGTGTATTTTAATTGAACAAGCTAAATGCTAAATATTTTGACGCATTGCACAGTGGTTTCCCTTATATGGAAAAGCGGTCAAAAATCAATATCTCCAAAACTAAAAGGGCAAGGGTCTTGCAAATTTTTGGGAAAAAATATTAACAACTGTAGCCACAGTAACCATTTGATCTTTTAAGGATTAATTGGCTTACAGATCTGGGGCATAATGCTGGCACTCGTGATCGAGTACTTTCTCGATTCGAAAGCAATTTTATTTCAGTCGATACTGAACGAATCGAAATTATTTTTTCAGTATTGTAAAACTCAAATTAATGCTTTACAACACTGAAAAAATAATTCCGATTCGTTCAGTATTGACTGAAATATTTAGATATTAAATTGCTTTCAAATCGAGAAAGTTCACGATCACGAGTGCCAGAATACGGCCCCTGTTTTAAAAATGTTTGAAATAAAGTATTTTAATATGAAAATTTGGTTGTTTTAAACATCGAAGGCCCAGGTAATGTCGATGAATATCAAATATAGGAGAGAACACCATTTAACCGATTCAGCAGGAAGACAGTGGGATGTCCAGAAGTCCCTGATAACAGGTCCGATTATTGCAGCACTTAGAGCCGGACTGATGTTGTCCACGCCTGGTGGACTTTCGAATCCGTTTTCAATGCACGCGCGTTGCGTAACTTGCAAATTTTTTATGTGCTAAAGTTTTTAAGCGCACGACTAACGCGTGTTATGTCCTTATACCTTCACGCTCACTTTCGAACGACTCAAAAGAAAAGAATTACATTAACTTTCAATTGTTTCTAGTTCCGAAGCTGCTTGGGAATTAAATCCAGCACAATCGGTTCAGTAGGAAAAGAGTTATGAATCAAAATTTGGAGCGACAACCATAAATAATTGACATTTCTGTTACAAAAAAAATATTAACATTTATTGGTGGCGCAATGCACCGATTTCCATTCAGTTTTTCATAAAATCGGGAAGCATGGTTGAAAATTTACTATGGGCCCAATATTAAGTCCACATTTGGAACACACTCTAGTTAGCTTAAGCGGTATGAAATAACGCTTTTGTAATAAAATTGGGTTTGTCATAGGACTTAAAATCACAACTCCAAATTTGGTAAATATCGACCCATAATTTGCCATATGCCCCATTAAAAGCGAGTTTTGGGAAATACTTTAAATACACCTAAAACCATAACACATATAAATGTTGTGGTAAAATTTGGTCCCATTTTTGCTTAAAACGCGAACAGGTAAACAATTTCCTAAAAAAAAACTTTTATTAAAACTTCACTGAACCAAATAAAGCAAAAATTATTGTTGTGGTTTTAATAAAAGATTCGACAGAACCATACAAAAAGTGCCTTATCACTCTTAAATGTCGTTAATAATAACCTTTTGCTTCACCTTTACATGTGTATATTTAAATATTAATTAAATCAGAAAATTAATTTTAAATTTAATTTTATCTACTCGTACAAGTTAAATTTTAAAGAGCAACAAACGCACCCAAACCTTAATGTACATATTAGCTACATACATACATACATCCATACATTTGTATGCATGTGTAAGTGTGTTTCATTCTGACGTATTTAAATATATTCACTTCTAATATGGTTTTAGTAGAGCAAGTGCATACTTCATTTGATTCTGTACAGCATTAATACAGACGACTAGTTACACAGATATTTTTATATTCACATATATTTACTTGCTATTACTATGTCTACAATATGTGGAGCTTCGTACGTGTGTGCCTGTCTGTATCTGATGAAAAATTCATGGACTAAAAAATAGAATTTATTAAAAGATAAATTCCCACAGCATCAGCGCCAACATGAAACAATAACAAGAACAACAATAGTACCAATGGCAACAGCAACAGAAACGCTCCATGCTAAAGTTGTGTCAGTAGAAACAGGAGCAACGAATACAATAGCCAAAGAGGCAACAAACACATACTTGGGCAAGCAATTAAAACCCACAAGTATGCAAAACACACACTCACTTACACCTAAGCCCATATAAATAACAAATTAATATAAAACCGTTTGAAATCGGCTGAGGTGTGTACTAGCGCCTGATGTTTAAGAGTACGTGTGAGTGTTTTTGTGTTAAAGTTTAAAATAGATGAGGATACAAAGAAGCATTTACAAATTATATGAGTTACTTATTGCAAGATGGATGGACTACAAATGGAATCATTGAAGCGAAGCAACTACTTGCTGCCAGTTGAATGAATCAATTGAATGGATGGATGGCCACATAACATGTTTTCAAAGGAAAATTAACTTTTAATAAAAAAAATCTATGTTTTTAAACATATAGACTGAATGTTCGTAAAGGCTTTTTACACAAGCACACAGATTCTTAGAGATGCCAATCGGGACTGGTTTTCGAAGATCCCAGGATTTTCGGGAAAAGGGATCTGTAAGAATTAAATGATTAATGGAAACTTATGGATTATTTTTCACACTCAATAACGGCGTTTACAACAAGTTGCTAAATAAAGTAAGACGCGTTGCAGAAACCTCGTTAAATGAAAATATACTAAAACACGCTTACGCCGCAGTAATAGCAGCCAAAGTTGACATCGACAAATAACAGCTATTTTCGATGCAATTGTGCACCCAATCGGCTGACGCAATATAAATTCAATACGCAAGAGGAATATTACCATAAAGAACGCAAGTTTAATACAATACAACAACAATTGGTTCAATTGGGCACAGCTAATGAAAAACCTCTTGCCATAAGAACCAAGCCGAAACACGCATGCCGCTGCAGATCACGTCCTCGTAGACAAGCTAACGACAACACCAATACCAACAATTACGGAGTTATGGCTAAAAAGCCTGTATCTGTAGAAAACCATGTGCCTTTTAGAGTTGTGAAGACAGTAACAACACACAACAAACAACAATGACTAGCCGTTACCCAAGCATCGAACATTTTGCAAGTCAATGATGCTGCCAAATCCATTCGCCTCCAAATAGCCGACAAGCGCACTCACATTCGCTATATTATGTATTCTGATACATCAGTGATACCGAAGTCCATTCATTCAGCGAACTTTTAGCCTTCCGAGCTGCAACTTTTTACTGCAAACGGATCCCCTATCCGGGTTTTTGGCCAAGCAACAGTTAATGTTAATCTGGCTCTTTGATGCGGTTTTTTATGGACTTTCATGATAGATGATGTTAGTTCTCATATTATTGGTGCCGATTTATTTACTTATTTTTATACTCTCCACCACAATTAGTTGTAAAGTGGGTATACAAAGTTTGTCATTCCGTGTGAAACTTTTTTATTATTCATCTCAGACCCCATAAAGTATATATATTCTGGCTCCTTGAGTAATTCTAAGTCGATTAAGTCATGTCTGTCTGTTCAAAACACGCTCACTTTCGAAAAGCTCAAAAAAAATAAACAAACTTGGTTTAAAATTGCTTGTAGTTATCATTAGCAGTTTGGGATTGAAATCCAGCAAAATCGGTGCAGTAGGATCAGAGCTATGAATCAAAAAGTGAAACCACCAGCTTAAAAAATTGATAATTTTGTTACAAAAACTAACATAAATGGTGGAACAATGCACGAAATGATATAAAATTTTGCAAAAGCTCGTTTAATTCGACTGGAAATCACTGTAAAATTACGTGAAGATCGGTCCATAATTTTCCCTAGGCCCCCTACTCCCGGAAAACAATTTAGTACGCCTAAAACCGTAATAAATAATGCTCTCAGGGGCCTAATTCTGGAAGTCGTGATCGAGTTATTTCTCGATTCGAAAGCAATTTAATTTCTAATTATTTGAGTCAATACTAAAAGAATCGGAATTATTTTTCAGTGTTGTAAAGCAATTATTTGAGTTTTTCACTACACACTGAAAAAATAATTTCGATTCGTTCAGTTTTGACTAAAAGAGTAAAATTGAATACGTCACAGTTTTATAGGACTAGAAATCAAACTAATAAATTTCGTGATTATCGGTCCATAATTTACTATTGACACCATATAAAGCCCACTCCGGTAAATTAATTAAATATGCCTAAAGCCGTAGCGGATATATTTATTGTTGTAAAATTTATTACCACTTAGTTTCATATTGCCAGAAAAAATGTTATGCAATTTTGTAATTAACGGTCCATAATTTACCTTCGATCCCATATTTAGCAGCACTCTGAAATTCGCTGTATACGCTAAAACTTATTTCGCCGCTGTATTGAAATTTATGTTTTTTAATACCAGAAATCACTCTGCAGAATTTTAGGATGATTGGTTCATAACTGGCCATGGCTCCAATATAAATTCCCCTCCTGAAAATCATTTAAGTTCGGCATAAAATGTTACGAATCAGGATATTTTACTCAAGATTGTCGGTCAATAATTTAATATACGTTTAAACCGCAACCAATTTAAATGCTGATGTTTTTTTTTGTAAAAATAAGTTAATAATAAATAGATATCATGTAGACATCTCTCCTGAAATATTCGATTTTTTGGTGGAGGGTATCAAAAATTCGGCACTGCCGAATGTAGCATCCTAACTTATTTTTTTAAAATTCCTAACCTTAGGAAAGAAACAAGAGTATCTGGCGGGAATCGAACCCGCAACCCCGGCGCAGATAAACTAGCTCACTTCCAGCTAACCTACCGGGACACCCACTTTGATTGAGTCGTCGACCTCAAACGCAAACAATTAATAGATAATTTAACGCAAAGCCTGCTTCAATAGAAGTTTTACAGTCTTCAACTCCATTTGTAGAAATGCTAAACGATTATCCAAATATTATCCGACTTGTTCAACATGGAACACCATTTAAACTGCGGCTGGTGCTGCACTACACCAAGTCGTTAATTGGAAAGTTAAGCATCTCTTAACCTGCACACATGTATTTGTGCACAATGATTCAACTCGACCATACCTGTCACATCCATTCGACAGTCCTAATCAGATTTTTAAAAAGAAGGGAAAATAATTTAATTTAAGAATCTCTAGTAGAGCATACTTAGTTAACGAATCACATCCTCTGAACAGTCATTTGCGAATGCAACCACCAACTGCTATAATTGAGCTAGCGAAAACAGAATAAAATAAAATACAACAATTAAAAAACTCCTCGCCAACAGGAAGAGCTAAAACACAATCTACGGTAGAGTCGCCACTAACCACACACATTTTAGTCTCACACTGACTTCAACAACTCGCTCGGCTCGTCACGTTAAACTTCCGATACGCTTTCTATGAGCACGGTCTAGTCTAGCCGGGAAGTACGGAGGCAACTCCACCGTATGATCCATATGGCTCATTGAGGACCATTGAAGCAACGAAAAGTTGTCCAGAGGGTTCTTAGCGCCTATTTTGTCGACCTTGGTTATCGATAAGCTATTGATGATGTTTAATGACCTGGGCTTCCGAACTTTTTGCTATGTTGACGATCTGGTTATATCTGTGACTGGATTTGATGGTGCAACGAACCCTGGACTGGACACTTGGCGGGTTCAGTGAGAGGGTGCTTAATATAAAACCCGCGAAATCTATTTTAGTACTATTCACCAGACGTAGAGTTCGTAGACTTAAAAAATCGGCCCTGAACGGTACGGTTATCAGATTCTCTAACGAGATGAAGTACTTAGACCTCTCATGTCACAAGAAGGTCAACAAGAGATTTGGCATGCTTGCCGTATACTCTTCGGAAAGACTTGGA
Source organism: Pollenia labialis (assembly GCA_949318255.1). Lineage (NCBI taxonomy): Eukaryota > Metazoa > Arthropoda > Insecta > Diptera > Polleniidae > Pollenia > Pollenia labialis. The sequence continues at coordinate 39,583,708 of OX439140.1, forward strand.
TCAAAAATAACTATTATGTGAGTCTTACCCTTACAAAATAATTTTGTTCTGGCGGGTCCATGATTGGCAATGGCTCCCAAATAGGATACACTCTTGAAATTAGTTTTTAAATACTGTAGTGTAGAGTATCATATGGTCGGGCTTGACAAAATATATATCGTTGGCATGTGCGCATACATGCTAACACCCCTTCAGCACATTTTACAGCATTTTATTAGCATCTTGAGAGAAAAACCAAAAATAAAGTTGGTTTTACACAGATCAAGACTCAAATTGAAGACAAACTACATACTGGTCGAAGAGGCGTATCTTTCTTAAAAAGTGGATTTAGTAGGTTTGCATATTAAGCCGACGATATGAATCCCTTAGAAAAACTGTTAGAGAAAAGTCTGTCACGAACGATATTGAATTTTTTTCATTATAAATCCAACCAAAAAAATTTTTTATGTTACGGATTATAAAGGAAATTTATTTGGTTTAATGAAAGAAATTAAAAAAGTATTCACCTTCTACAATTCACCGATTTTTGCATATTTTTTCAAAATAAATTCCATTTTATGTCAGGTGTGACATGTACCTTTTTTTTTGCTCCATATTTTTTGGCCACCAAGGTTCAGAATGTGATAACTTTTTTCTTTTTTTCTTTTTTCTTATAAAATATTTGACCAAATAAGCGTAACCACTACTTTTGTTAATAGTTAGTGCGATTTAACATGGTCTTAGTATCACAAAATAAACTAATTATACTAATTCACATAGAAAAAAACAGTTTTTGTAAGGTGTGTTATTATTATCAAAATATCTGTTGGAATTAAAGGAAATGATTTTTTTAGTTTGGTTGTTGGTTCCGTTTTTTCCGTCAAATATTTGACAAGTGTGACCATAGCTTAAGACGTGGTCCAACATCACTTAGATAATTTCGAGTTCTGAGATATCAACCGTTTTAAAATATTTTACCGAATATTTAGTGATCGTGGTTTTACTAATGGAACATTGAGATCCTTGGGAATATTTGAGTTTTTATTTGCTTGAATTTGGCGAATGCGAATGTTATAAAATAGGCGAACATTCGGTGATGCGAATATAAATAACATCACTAATCTCTAATTACTTTTCAACTACACAAATTCATTATTTTTACAACGGATGTGCCCATTTAAGCGCATTTGCGAATAAGTGAATGAATTACAAGAAAGTACTGCATAAATTGGAGGTATTGCAATGCAGCGGGAAGCGATTAGGTATGAAAGAAAAAACGTAGGAAGTTGTTACGAATGTAGTTGTCAGTAAAAAGTTTGAAAAGTTTTTGCTGGTTAATACCTTTTTAATTTCTTCCTTTGTGATTTCGTCAAGCCCTTAACGGCGGACGCAAAATAAAATCAAAAATTGCGACGGAAAGCAAAAAGATGCAAATTGAGTCCTAAGAGTACAAGTATTTCGCCTTTCAAATTCGCATGCACATACACACACAGTCTCGGGTGAAACCACGAAGTCTCACTCACTTTGATTCATTTGATAAATAAAAAAACTGTTTATTTTCTGAAATAAAACTGATTACCAGGACAATAAAATAAAACTTTGAAGAAAAAACAAACAAGTGGAAAACGTTCACACTCATTTGGTCAATAAATAACATTTATGGATTTGTACCATTTTTTTTGCCAGTTTAAAAGAAGCATCGTAATAAGTTAATTCTTTTTGATTAAGAATTTCTAAAACATATTGATGAAAGACACTATTAAGTTGCGTGAAGGTCAAACTAATGGGGATGAAACTTAGAAAAGTTTAAGATTGGATTTGAGCAAGTTTCTCAGATTCAGCTCCATGAAAGAAGCTAAGAAGGGAATGACATCATGGTGAAAAGACTTACAATATATTAAATTTGACATGGACTGACTCAATCGAAATTTTTCAGATATTCAAAGATGCAAATGTATTTCCAAGTTGCACTCGATAGTAATCAGATAAGAATAAATAAATCAATTTTGTTACTTTTGCTATAGCCATATGTAATAAATATTTGACAGCCCCACATGTAACCACTATTTTATCAAACATTTCTTTGATTTTGCATAATGGTTGCATTTAACATTTTATTAGATCACATAAAGTTTAGTAGTTCGACAGACAGATAGACGGGCTCTGCTAAATCGATTTATAATCACCTAAGTACCCAGAATATACATACTTTATGCGGTCTTGGATGAATAATAAAAAGTTTCACACGCATGTGATGATCCAGGGGGAGGGGGGAATGGAATTTCTAATAATGTTCCTTTTATCTTTTAAATTAAATGTTGTACTACACCATAGGGATGGGCAAGTTGAAAAAATATATCGATATATATCGAATCAATATTTTTTTAGAGTATCGATATTTATTATTTCAAAAATATCGATATATCGAACGTATTTTGATGCAACAATTATCAAATTAAAAAAATTCGGTATACCTTTGTACAAACATATGTATAAACAAATTAATTATATGTAATTACATTCACCCTTATTTCGTTTAACGTCGTCGTCGTCGTCATCGTCATCAATTAATTATCAACATCAATTTTCATCGACGTCGTCATCAACTCGATACAAAACTTGTATTCTATAACAGCAGTGTAACGATGTCGATTGTTTAATTTGATACTTATTTCTAAAAAATGTTGTGCTTTAAAAAAGGGAAGCTTGATTTATTCTAAAAAATTCACAATTACTAATGCCCCGTATAAATCGACAGTGTTGATTGTGCCCTGTAAAAAACAGACTTCGGTTTATATATGGGGCTATCTTTATAACGGCGACGATTGCCAAAAGAGCAACAAAAAGTTACGCGAAAATTGCAAACATTCGAAAAATTTGCAGAAATAGCGGAAATTCGCGAAAATTTTAAATATTTCAAACAAGCAATAAAATTGATTTAAAGTCCCTAAAAACATAAGGAATGCCAAAAGTTCCATAAAAATGGCTAAATATTCGGAAATTCGCAAAAATTTCCTAATTGCGGTATAATAGCAATATTTAATATTTATTAAAAAACGTTAAAGCTGTAGAGAATCACATAAAAAAATCACTTCTTTCGCGAACATGGATAAAATTCGCGAACAATTGCAAACATAAAAACAAACCCCAAACATTTATTTAAACTCGTTTAATCGGTTAAAAACTTATTGTCGGAACAATACAAAAAAAAAATAAAAATTTGCAAAAATTCGTAAAAGTTTTCAATATGTCAAAAAAGCCATAAAATTTATAAAAAAAAAAATTCCTAAGACTATAAGAAATTACAAATATTCGATAAAAATTGCAAAATTAGCGGAAATTCGCAAAAATAACGATATGATAGAAAAGTTTGATATCTATTAAAAATCGTTAAAGCTCTAAAGAAACAGATAACTTAGACGAAAAGTTTCGTCTATCAGACACATGGCTTAAATTCGCGAATTTCCGCTAATTTAGACATTTTTATGGAATTTTTGCTATTCCTTATAGTTTTAGGGACTTTTAATCAATTTTATGGCTTGTTTGAAATATTAAAAATTTTCGGGAATTTTCGCTATTTTTGGAAATTTTCGCGTAGCTTTGTTTTTCATTTTCCATTTTTTTAATTAAACATTATTATTATTGTAAAGTTAAAAAGGAATAAAACTGTTTCGACGCCAATAAGACTGTCGAAAAAATTAGAGTCAATTCAAAAATACAGAGGCATACCAAAAATACATCGACGCTTATCGATAAAAGTTGATATTGACAATGGGCATACCGATTTGCAAGAATCGACACATAACGTTATCGTTTCGTATTGATGACGCTAAATGGAATAAGGGTGATTGTTACTTTTTATTGTTTCATTTTATTTAAAAAAATCAATAAAAACAAAAAAATTTAATCAAAACAAAAAATTCAATTATAATAAAAACAAAAGGGAAGAATACAAAAAAACCATATGAAATAAAAAAAAATATATTACGAAAAATTTCAATGGAAGTAAATAAGTCATAGAAGTCCAACTTTCCTTAAAATTTGAATTGCAACCCTAAAGTACCAACTGGTTTTAGTCAAACCAGTAATCATCAGATATGGACATCAGGAGCACTCTCTGTTTTATGTGCTCTCCAGTCAACCTGCTTCTTGTATCCGGCACTGCTTCTTATAAATGCCAATCATTTGAGATCTTCATATTTATTTAAAAAAAAACATATCGTACCCTAAATACAAAAGAGTCACAACTCAAAATACTAAAATGTTCAGGAGAGGCAAAAAACTGTTTATGTAAAAATTATTGTAATATTTAAAGAAAAAATTGTTCTATTATGAAAACATGCGATATTGAAGAAGGTTCTGCTATATTTTTTTCAATTTTATATTATATTTGCAAAAATAAAACAAAATTTTGATTTATGACCCTTTAACTGAAATTTTTTCGATTAGCTAGTGATATTATCTCAAGTTGTGTCTCTTTAACTGATAAAATGTTTTAATTTTGTAAGTTTCCTACTTCCTTTTTACAACTAAAGAAGCACAACTCAAAATAATATACCCTGAAATTTATCACTTTTTACAGTAATAGAGTCAAAACTCAAAATAAAACTCTTTATGTGTAAGAAAAGTAATCAGTTGTTCTTGAACACATTAACGTAACTAAAAATAATTCTCTTTAGTTCATCGTGCAGAAGCAACACACTTAACATAAAAATAGACATAACTGTATTTTTCCAGTTAAAGAAGATAGTGATGTGAAAGAAGTTTTTGCAGCAGTTAGAGATGTGCATTCTGAATTAATTTATGGAAAAAAGTCAGTTTTGGAAAATTTTGAGTTGTGTCTTTTGTATTTAGGGTACGATATGATGCCTGCAATGATTCCAATTCTTAAATAACATATTGTTTGAAAAACGACTAAAATTTTGGGTTCTTAATGAAGAGTGACTTTAAAAAATATCGAATTCGATAGTCGTATTTCAATATCGATACATCGATATATCGGTATTTAAAATATCGGCGATATATATCGATTATATTTTTTTTAAATATCGATATTTTGATATATCGATATTTTTTGCCCATTCCTACTACACCATTTTTCATTGAAAATGAGAAAATTCCAGATAAAATTGTGAAAATTTCAAATGAAATTGAGACTTTCAATTTGAATTTGAAAAAACTCCAAATGAATTTGGGAAATTTTAATTTAAAGTTAAGGAAATTCCAAATGAAATTGAGAATTTTAATTTGAAATAAAGAAAATTTCAAATGAAATTGGGAAATTTTTATTTAAAATTGAGAAAATTTTATTGAAATTGAGAAATTTTCAAATGAAATTGAAAAAAAATAACCACAATACTAATTATTAGATATTGAGAAATTTGAAATTGAGAACATTTTAAATGAAAGTAAGCAATTTTAATTAAAAATTGATGAAAGCTCAAATTCTTGAAGTAACAATTTTCTGTATTTTAAACAGGAGTCTAAACAATTCACAAGACTGTTATAATTACAGGACTGACCATTAAAGCTGGTTAAGACCTCTGATAAGTTTAGGATGTTTTTGTTGAAGTATTTACGTCTGTATCCGTTAAAAATAGGTCAAATGCCAATAAAATGAAGTGTAATTTTACTATTTCGACACGTATTCAAATATTTGGCTTTGGATGAAATATATTTAAATTCGTTGGTATTTGTTTGGTTTCTGCGGTATTTTTTAAGATACGTTAACATATTTCTACGATGACTGGCACGCTGCCAATTAAACCACCTTTGTTTGGGCTCGAAACAACATTTGTTTTGACGGTAGCGTATAAAATTTAATTTTTAATACCTGATACCAGTGCATCTACAGGTATTACTCCAGTAGATTTTCTGTGGGCGTAGATCCGAATTCAATGTATTGTTGTTTATAGGGATGCTGATTTTGAAGTCTAGAGGCATATGGTCTGAATAAGGTTTACGAGCAATTCTGAAATCGGATAAAAACTTGAGAAATTTTTGTGAGCCTATGCAGTAATCAATTAACGTTTTTCCTATACCACCGTAAACACTCAGTTATCCTAGATTATCACCATCAATTCCGCCATGCACCACTATACCTCCTACACTGAACCAAATAACAGCGGTAACATTAACTGAAAAATTTAGTAAACTCTCAACTAAAAAAATAGTTGATTCAACTAAATTTTTTCTCAAATAAGCACCAAATTTATTTATATACACAAATATTCTTCAAATCACCACAATGTCTTTCGTTCAAGTTTAATAAAATCTGTGTATATGATAAAATTTTGCTGAAATTATATCAAAAAATTTGTTAAATGCACAAAAAATTTGTTAAAACAGTAGTAAACCAGTAGTAACATAGTGTATTAGAAACAACACAAAAAATATTTAAATTAACAGCCTCCTAGAATGTTTTCTTAAATAATTTAAACGTTTATTTGACTAACTATTGTCAATTTAATTATTCACAAAAGTTGTTTTTAATGAATATTTGTTAAAAATTTCGTTAAAATAAGAAAAAACATTTTTGAAAAACATTAAAAAATAAATATTAGCTTATCTTCACATTTTCGTTAAAAGTGTAATTTTTTTTTTTAAATGTGTTTATTTTTACTAAATGGGTGTAAATTTGAATAAATATTTGTAAAATAAACTAATTTAATTTACTGTAAATAAATAAAATTCTTTAAACTTTCTATTTACAATGGTACACATTAAGGAGTGTACATATGTACATATATGTGAATACTTGCTATTAAATACAACCAATATTTTATTAAAATTGAATAAAATAATGTCGTATAAAATCAACGCTTATAAAATTTAAGAAATTTTAGTTGAATTTAAATAATAATATTAGTAAAGTCTAACAAAATGCTTCATCATGACTACCGAAATCTAAAATTGAATAAAGGTATGTGAAACTGAAGGAATTTCGTAAAATATTACAATTTCATTTTAGTTAAAGTGAATAAATAAATGTAGAACCGAATAAACTTTGTTTTTTTCCTTAAACAAACTGGAAGAAAGCCGCAAGGGAAGTTATACGATAAATATTTCAACATGGTGCCTGCGTAAACTTAAACAAAGTGGTCTTACCCTTAAAAGACCATATTGCCATAAAAATACATGGGACACTCATAAAAGATTTCAAAAAATAAGTAAGAGTAATTTCAATTCCTTCTTTACATAAAATTTAAATTTTTACCTATTTATGCTTAGATTCTCCAGAAAAAGGCATTGAAGGTAGTATTGAAGCTATGTTTATTGGCAACTGCTCTTGGGCGGAACTTGAAAACCATTGGAGAGCAACGAAAAGTTACAGGCTCCATGTAATGTCTCAAGCGAAATGTACTTCTGATGTATTAAACAAAAGGACACAATAAAAAAACCATTTGGTTTCAAGTTGGTATGTATGAAATTCTAATAACTAGTAAGAAGTAACCTTTTGTGTTAGTTATATTTTATGCCAATATTAATAGTGTATGTGTCTTTATACATTTTTAAGGCGACCGTACACGACATGTATTTGTTATCTGACATGTCAAATTTCCCACTGCAAAATACATACATGTCGTGTGTTACCTTTTTAACTTTGCTTCTGTAAAAGTCAGACGCAAAGTCATCTGACAAAATTTCAATTAGAGCGTGCTCTATTTTCTTCTGACAAACCATCTGACATCAGAAATCTATGCCGGGAAGAAACCGGCAGCGGCGTCCACTATTGACGGAATCATTAGCCGGCTGAAGTTAATTTTTTACATAACCGAGATATGTTGGATCATCTTACCATTGAATAGAATTTATGTGAATATATACATATATAAAACCCGTTTTATTATAAAATCCTAAATTGGTATCTTTGAATTAAAAGAAAAAAATGTTAAGATGGCTAAACTATTTTACGGCGCAAATAAAAAATTTCATGGCGGCAGCAAGCTATTTTAAAACCGAGCACTACTTTGGTTTCTGCAATAACAATGCTAAAAAAACAGAGACAATGTCACAAGAAAATTACATGTACGTTTGTGACCGAATATTATAAACCTTATGTAAAACAGCTATTTTGACAGGCATGCTCAATTACATGTGACTTGAAAATTTGACATGTCAGATGACAAAAACATGTCGTCTATATGCTCCTTTAGGTAGATATGGACTTTAAGCAACTTTATCCTTAATCTGAGTGTTTTCACACAAATTTAAAACGTTTTCTTTAAAAATAAACACTGTATTTGAAGATCGCATAAAAGATTATTCCAGCAAGCTCTTATTTAAATCTATTATTCAAATGGAAAACATAACCGAAAGTGAGTATTACAATGTTTCACTTTAAATCTATTTGAAAATAACTAATTTTTTTGATTATTTATTTTCTTATGGCGATTTTCTTTTCTGAGAAATCGCCATTAGATAGTCGTTGTATTGGCATTTTTTATCTTTTGCATAGTATTTTGATTCCATCGGCTACAATATTTAATGTAAAGGACAGAAAGAAATCATGTACAAGATTTTCTATTCGGGACTCACAGAAAAGCTTTGTAAATGACGGAACCACAGTCGCTGTCTGTGAAAAGGAGTTGCTTATCAAGTTTTTTTTATTTAAATTTATAACCTGATTTTTATTTTTTTATACGAATTAATTAAATTTAAGTTTTTATAGGTAATAATATAATAATACTTATAATGCATGTAATATACATATGTATTTATGCACATATTTAAATTATATATAATTTTTATAATAAATTATTTTACCTTGTCCATTTACAATCTTATGTTTTTATTTAAATTAAAGATTTATATATGTATTTACTTTTGATGTTAAAAATAGTTTTTTTTTTGTAATTTTTGTTTAATAGATTTTTTTAATTTTGAACACTAAAATTTTTTACATTAGAAAACATTAAACAAATTTAATATATAATGTGAACTCTTTCATTGTTTACAAAATAAAAAAAAACTTTTTTTTAGCATTAAAAGTAAATTCCTGTTGGGGTTTAGAAAACTAATAAAAGGGGGTAGTTAAAGCGAATAATAATTCTTCAATATAAATAAAAGTGTTATTTATAAATACTAAACTTATTAGTGAATTTTAATAATTTTTCGTCAATTTGAATAAAAAAATTATTAAAAAGAGAACATTAATTAGTTAATATGAATACAAATTCGTCAAAATTAATAATATTTAACTAAAATCGTTAGTTAATTTGACTAAATTTGTAATCGATTTAACTAACATGTTGAACATAAATAACGAAAGTGTTTAATTTAAAAAAAGAAAAATTTAATTATATTAACTATTTACGAAATTTTTCGGTTTTTACGAAAAACGGCCGTAGACTTGAATATCAAATTTTGCAGTATTTAGGTAAATTTTTGGTTCAGTGTATGTTTTCAATTAACTCCATTAATATCTTTCCTTGCATATTACATATTATATCTTTAGAACATTTGATTTCGTTAATGTATGGAAGATCAGATAAACGGTTTAGGATCCAGTATTTTTTGTTCATAACCGATGCGGGCATTTAAATCACCAACTATGCAAAAATTCGAAGGACAAAGTTCAGCTAAGAATTCATTTAATGATTTAAAGGCGGCATACCAGTGTGTACAGTTAAGATAACGTGGGATAAAGTAAAAATAGCATTATTAAGTTTTGCAGTAATACAACATTGCCACCAGATAGATTTGCGAATTTAAAATGAAATATTTTTCTTTATTCTTTTTGGAACCCGTAGAGATATCCACCGCTAGCACGCCCAGCATTGTGGGTTTAAATGGCACTAATCCAGAATATATTGTAGTTTTGTAGAAAGTTAGAAAAGTAAGTTTGTTTATCGGGTAAAACATGGGTTTCATATAGAAAGAAAATATTAAATTTATTAATGTACGTTATATAAGAGATATAAGAGATGTTTGCGCCGAATATTATCTGGATATTAACATCCATATGAGTGTTTGTCTTAAAGTGATTTTAGGAACGGTCGCTAAATTGTTGGGAATATGTGAAATTATAGACCGATTTTCACCATTTACATAGACTTTGCCCTGATTTGATCACATTATCTACAAAATTTAAACTTGTTCTTTGCGCACAAGCTATCATGGACAGACAGACAGCCAGATATCGTTAGATCACTTTAAAACTTGATTCTGAGTCGATCGGTATACTTAAAGATTGGTCTAGATTTCTATGTATTATACACATTGTAATAACCTGGGAAACCAAAAATATGGAATTGCATGTTTTTCCTTGTGCGAAGAAATTTTAGATTTTTTTTATGAATTTTGGCATCGAGTTGTTAGTGCATATTTTTGCATATTTTACCCTTTGCAGCATTTTTTTGCATAATTTAGTTAAATGAGCCTTTTTGCTGTAAATATGTATCTATCCAGAATGTACTTATAAAGTGACCTCACAAGCGCAGCTGTTTGCAGTGATTTTCTTCGTGTGTGACGTTTGGTGTCATTTTTGTTTGTTTATTTACATTTTTTATCAAGGCATTTTGACATTTCGTCGTTCGCAAGTTATTGTGTTCTATACCGCAAAATATAAAAAATTGAGATAAGATTCATTTTTAGGTAAACTTTTAGAGATCTGTCGATCTGTGCCATCAGTCTGCTCGTATCATTTATAGTTTTCGAAATATGAGACATTGACTTTGTGCTATACAACACTTCAGTGACAAGCTTCGTAACCTATTGTGTTCTATATGCAAAAAACCGTGCATATAGAACAAAAACGGAGTAAAAATACTAAATAAAAAAAATAATTTTTTATTTTGTTCTATATGAAAGTGTAAATAAAGTTTGTAGTACTTTGGAACTCTTTGCATTGTCTGTTTTTGTTTTATTTCCTTTTTGTGACTTTACATTGCAGTTGGCATATGAAATGAAAAAAAAACAAGTTAGAGTGCTATATTCGGCTGTGCCGAATCTTTAATACCCTCCACCGACTGTTCGAATATTTCAGGAGGGATATCTATATGATGTCTATTTATTATTAATTTATCTTTATAAAAACAGACATCAGCATTAAAATTGGTTGGTTTAAGGTTTAGATCTATATTAAATTATTTAGCAATTTAAACTAGTTTGAGTAAGAGTTTCAATTCAAATTTTGTTATGATATTTTTATTTTTTAGGGTTTTAGGCGTACTTAACAGTTTTCCGGTAGTAGGGTTTATATGGGGCCTTAAGTAAATTATAGACCGATCTTCACGAAATTTCACAGTGTTATTTCTAGTCCTAAAAAACTGTGACGTACCAAATTTTGTTGTGATAGCATTATTTTTATCGGTTTTAGGCGTACTAAACTGTTTTCCGGGAGAAGTGTTTATATAGGGCCTAGGGTAAATTATGGACGGATCTTCACGAAATTTTACAGTGTGATTTCCAGTCGAATAAAACAAATTTTTGCAAAGTCTTATCTCATTCCGTGCCTTGTTCCACCATTTATGTTATTTTTTGTAACAAAATTATCATTTTTTTTAGGTGGTGGTTCCACATTTTGATTCATAGCTCTGGTCCTACTGCACCGATTTTGCTGAATTTCAATCCCAAACTGCTTAGGATAACTACAAGCAATTTGGCACCAAGTTTTTTTCATTTGTTTTGAGTTGTTCGAAATTGAGCGTATTTTCAACAGACGGACATGGCTAAATCGACTTAGAATCACTCAATAACCCAGAATATATATACTTTATGGGGCCTGAGATGAATAATAAAAAAGTTTCACACGGAATGACAAACTTAATATACCCTCTTCACAACTAATTGTGGTGGGGGGTATAATAAAGTTTTTGTTTCGTGAAAAGACATTGCTTTTCATTTCTCACAATAATTTTTTTACATTTTGTTCTATATGCTATAAAAAATAAGAGTTTCATAAATAAATGCATATAGAGCAAACCTGTTTTTCTTTAAACGCTTATTACTCTTAGAAGCTTTTCCAAGGACTCAAATTTTTTTTGCCAAAAAAAAACCAGAAACTCTAGAAGTTTCCTTGGTAAGAAGGTTGCGACAACTTTTTTGGTTCAGTTTTTTGTAACTAACAACTATAGTTTAACAGCGATTTACCAAAAAAACCTTTTTGTCATATAGAACACAATAACTTGCGAACGACGATTTTTCGTCTCAATTCTAGCAACAAAATGCCTGTTGTTTTTTCCTATTGTACTGAGGTCACTTTGTTAATACATTTTGGTATCTATCATGCTTCAATTTTATTACCAACATTTAATTTTTACTCGAAAATTGTGAGACAGAGCAGGTTTTCGTTAAAGATTAATGTTTTTTTTTTCTTTAAAATTTTATATGTAAGAAAAAATTAAGGAAAAAGCAAATATGTACGTTTTTAGCGATGTATGTAATACATAGAAATCTGCACCAATATTTTAGTATATAATTTAGTAGATAATTTGATCAACTTCGGTAAATACACATTTTAACTGTACTAAAGACGAAGTCTTTGTAAATAGTGAGAATGGGGGGTCTACAATTTATATACCCCATAAAAACTTATTTCCAAATTAGTTGGTATTTAAATTAAATTCGCGACAAAAATACTGCAAATTAAATTATTTTTAAATCGGTTTACATTTGATCAAAGCATTTTTAGAGTAAAAAGAGGGTATTATTTTGAGTTAGTACCCTCTTTATGATCAAGTGCGTTATATACTCGATGCAGTACTGGAAAAATATTTATTGGGGTCAAACACGGAACGACAAACTAAATATATTCTCATATTATCAACCACTGTAGTGGTAAATAAGAAAAGGAAAAATTTTTAGCCAAACGTTCATGAAAAATCTCTTACCAACACGTAAATAAACCAGCCAGCCAATGAACCGCTAACATAAGCAAGCTGCTTTTTTATTTTCTACTTCTTTTTTTTTAGCAAAGTGATTACTTATTAAAGGATTTGCTGTCATTATCGTTGTAAACTTTTTCTTAATACATTGATGAGTTATGTTCGTGTGCGTGTGTCTTTATACATATATTTTTGCTGTATATTGACATAAATGAATGTGTGAGCTTATAACGTATACCTGTGTTTACTTTCACTACTCCTTTGTTCATTTGCTTGTTTATTTGAACCGCCGGCAAGAATATTGACACATTCATCCTCATACTTAAACAGTACATTTATAAAAACATCCATACAGTGACGGACTAAATTATTGGCACCATAACCGTAGATAGACCCAAAAAAAGAAAAATACTTTTTTATAAAAAAAAAATCAATTTTTTATAAAAAAAAAAACTAAAAAATATATTGCAATAATTCAGTTCGCAAAAAAATTAACACAAAACAAAGAATTAAGAAAATTTCAGTTAAATAGTGTTTATTATTGAAAAATGTTATTCTGACGTAATATTTTTTTTCAACATTTTTTTTTTTTCGAATTTATTCTATGAGCTAAATTTCAGTTATGTATTTTATAAAGCTTTTTTGTAATATTATATTATATTTTCTGGTAGTGTATAAAGTCATTTCTGAAAAATTTAAGGAATATGGCTATTACAAAAAAGCTTTATAAAATACATAACTGAAATTTAGCTCATAGAATAAACTCGGAAAATAAAAAATGTTGAATATAATATAAAGTAACCTTCGGAAGGAAATAATTCCCAGTTTCTATTTTTTTTTTTTTTACAAAATTTGCAAATCTTGCCCAGAACAATATTACGTATTTTTTATTCAAAACTAAATCAATATTAATAAAAACGTAATTTACAATTTCATACAAATTGGTTCTGAAGTAGTTCTCGACTCAATTTTTTTTTTAAAAACTTTTGCTATATTTATCCAGTATTGTTAGTAACGAACTGAACCGTTTAAAGTCTCAAAACAAACTAAAGCTAAAGATTAATGATTAATCCTGTATTTATAGTTCACAACCAGAAGTGGTAGTAGAGTAGTAGATTCAAGAACCTACTAGTCGATTCCAGAACATTCTGGTAAAATTTTTTTACTACAACTGTTATACATTTAAATCTAAAGTCTACAATTACAGTGGTACAAAAAACAATTTATTCTAATACTACGACAAAAACTATACTACACAAGATAACTTATAACTAAAACTATAAATGATTTTAAGTTATATTTAATTTTGTAACAATATTACGGAATATAAAATCAGCTATTGAAATTATCAATACACTCAAATAATGCGAACGAAAACATCAGTTACTAAAAAAAAAAGTCTGGGGTGGGCAGGCCTTGTGCACCCTAGTCCTCTCCTATCTACGCCAATGATTGGCACACAAACTTCACGATTGATTTAAAGTGATTTGGTAAAATGCATATTTTTTCTAAATAGAAAAATTAATTTCCCACATAACTCACTTTGTTTCTTTTCACAATCTTGATTACCAGTTTTTCTGGACTTAATTTTGGCACATCGTAGTAAAGCTCTTCCAATTTTATCGATCTGGCCACTTTATTCTGATCAGTCGTGAAATAATAGCAAAACTCTTTAAATTTCAAAGTTTTAACATGTCAAAGTGCGAATGTCAGCGAGTCTTAAATTTTCAACAAATTTATTGTTTGTATTAAAATTGGGTTACAAACAGAAGGAAACCACTGAATCTCAGCGCAAAATAATTCTATTTTTGCACTTTTAATGCAAATCGTATGCTTTAAAGTGGTAAACATTAAAGTCGGCATCAATATTAAAGCAGCCATGAATTAAGACAGATAATCAGAAAAGTCGAAGTTAGTCCAAAAATGTCCTCAACACAGATCGTTGCGAAGATTGAGCAAGAGCTTAAAAAATACATTCATTCCGGAGAGCACTACATGAGTCGAACTACAATTGTCGTGAAGCTAGACGTTACCTTTAATTGCTTTAATCAACCACAAGAAGCGTTTAGCAAATACCAAGGAGTATTTGCGTAAGCCAAATTATTTTTGGGACTAACTGCCGTGCTCTGAAAAAAGCGCATTTAACATCTTTTGCTCTGATGTCCGCCAAACGATGTGGATAGAGCCCATCACAGAACTAGAAAAACGAAACTTTGCTTCAAGTATAAAACATGATGGTGGAGGGCCGATTGTGTGGGGCTGTTTGTCCGCTGCTGGAGACGGCACTATGGACAAAATAATTAATATGAATATTTTAGAAGAAAACGTCATCGTTCACGATAATGAACCGGAACATTCAGCCAATGTTGTGAGTATGTGACCTGCATTTAATATTTTGCATGTTCTGCCACATCCGCCACATATATGGCATATGTATGTACATAAGACTAGTCCTTAAAAAATACTTTATTCTTAATTTAATTTTTTGTCTCTAAAACTTTCTAGTGTTGCGCTATCGCAAAATATAGTGCGCAAAAAGTGTGTTGCGGTCCACTATAAAAACACATATGTAAACACAATCATCTACACATGCAAACAATTGCATAGGCGGACGAATAAGTAAATGAATGCATGTTTGGGTGGCTGAATAGATGGATAATGGCTCAATGTTAATATATTTTATAATGGAGGTCACCAACTATGTGAGTAAATTAAGGACAACAACAATGATGACAACAGAAACTAAGAGCAAATACATAAAATAACGATGTCCAAACAACGTTTTACGATGGAATGTTTATTTTGTATTTGAGTAGAGAACATTTTTAGTCCTTTTTCAAGGAAAGAACTTTTTTTTATTTTACAATATGTGCCCTTCTCCGAGAGAAGGGACCCAGTGTGTGAAAATTAAGTTTTGAGAAAAACTCATTATTATTATTCTACAAGCTTTAAGGTACCAGAATCACACACTTAAGTCCAAACCCGTTTTTTGACACACTATAATATATATTTGGTATTTCTCCTTATATTTAATACAGGCGGGCCTCTATTATCCGTGATCCGGTTAACCGGCAACCCCGATTAACCGTGATGGCCAAACATCAGTCTATTGTTTTTTGTTTGCAATGTTTTCAGATTATTTGCTTCGATTAACCGTGAGTACCTCTATTATCCGTGATTCCAGTTTAAAAATATTAGATAAACAACATCACACGACTTTTTTTAAAAATTGTATGCTTTTCTTTGCTTAAAGTCCTTTTTTGTCTCATGTTTTTAGTAGAAAATATGCATTAAAAAACTGTGTTATCAAAATTGTTATTTGATTAACCGTGAAAATCGATTATCCGTAATGCTTCTGGTCCCGACCATCATGGATAATCGAGGCCCGACTGTATATATTTTCCACTGGATTAAACTTGTCTTTCCGTTTGTAACACATTTAATCATTTAACACATTTAAGCCCTAATTATGTAAAACGCAACGCAACGCCAAAGAATTAAATTGAAATCAAAAACAAAGTCATAAATAATTTGTAATTTTGTTGTTGCTTTCTAGTTCGCTTTTATGTTGAAAAATTTTGGACTCGAATTTGCGAGTTGTTGTGGGTACTTCGACTCCGAATCCGGTACAAGAAGCCCAACTCCGATTCCACAGCCCTGGCTCAATGTAACAGTTTCATCAATACAAACTATAATCAAAAAATATGCAGTATGCCACCCAAACTCTCTAGTTTAAAATATTTTAAGCGAGGATGGGCACATCCGCCTGAAAAAAGAGCTAAAAAAGAACTTATCTGAACAGAAGAGCGCTGAACACCTACATACAGTCAACTGCCGATAATTCGTGCCCTGATAAAACGTAATTCCCGACAATTCGTAATAAACTGTCGGTCGCTTGAAAAAATCTAGATAATTCGTAAAATTTCCATACATTTTGGTCCTCTTGCTAATTCGTATTTTTTTTTCAAATAAAACCTTCTTTCCCTTTTATAAATATTAATTCTTTGCTAACTACCACTTATAATTCGAAACAACAGAAACATGGAATGAATGATTTTTTGTTAACCACTATTTTTTGGGTGGGTTTTTACTTTTGCTTGTGTGTGTGTTTATTTTCTTAAGATCTTTCCAAAAAACACGGAGGTTTAAATTCAAATTGAAAATAATTTGTTATCAAATGTTTTCTCAAACGACAAACGCTTGATAATGACATTTTTAATGTTTAAATTCATTTTTCGCATTAGTATTGCCAAGTTTAGTTTTGGATTGAATTTAACATTTGATACTGGTTTGACGTCAAATTGATAAAGCACTTGATGTCAAATGTTTATTTTTAAATCATTATCATTGAATTTAAATGTTATAATCAAACAATTGAGAAACGTTTGAGAATTGTGTTTGATGTCAAATGATAAATTCATTTCATATTAAAGGTTTGACTTCGTGTTTGTTAGGTTAAGATGTTTTTTATGTTTTTTTTATCGTTTTTGTAAATAAATTAAAAACCCCCGTCAATCCGTATTTATTTAATTTTAACCCCGTTAAATCAAAACCCCACTAAATTGAAAACCCCTATAATTCGTAAGAAATGGCCGATTTTTTGCGATTACTAATTATCGGGAGTCCACTGTACATACACGTGTAAATGATAACAGTGCTAAAGAAATTTTCAAGTCCGGCATTTATAAAACATAGAAGAAAAATGATTTATATTGGAGTAGACTGAATGCAGTGGTGCTGTTTAGGTTAGCTCTTGTTTTAAAAATAATTAAGATTGAAAGTTGTGGTACCTAAAGTTACTAAAAACGAAATTTTTTCCAGTTTTCTACCATTTATTTTTTATTCAATTTTATCTTTATAAATTGGATTCTTTGTGTATTCAAGAGAATTTTAATTTAATTTTCTCATTTTTTGTTTCTCACTTAAAACAATAATTATAAAAGAACAGTTCATATTTTTAGTTTATGCAAACAAAACCCCAAATGCACAAACTCACACATACTTTGTAATCCTGCATACATACCCTTGTACATGCTACATCCTTTGCATTTCTATGCACACAAGAGGGACAGCTTTAAAATCATTTATCCTTTAATACACAGGTATTACTAACAATATTCATATGGTTGGAAAGCAGTAAACAGGTGTTATGATTCTTCTTGCAATTTTTTTTATACCATTTTTCCACATTTTTAATGCTCATATTTTAATCCCTTCCTGTACATGCAA
Organism: Pollenia labialis; assembly: GCA_949318255.1. Taxonomy (NCBI): domain Eukaryota; kingdom Metazoa; phylum Arthropoda; class Insecta; order Diptera; family Polleniidae; genus Pollenia; species Pollenia labialis. The sequence goes on from OX439140.1 coordinate 39,601,743, forward strand.
ATGTAGCTTCTTTTGCAATTGGGGAAAGAATTTTTATATTATTGTCAACATTAAAATAGCTTTTACTACAATTTTTCCTTGATTGCCCCTGCCAATAATGTAAGTATATTTTTATATATGTGTGTTCTTTTGTGTGCTTCACAAAAAAAAAGTGTGTTGGCAATCATCTCAAAAAGTTTAAGTAAGCATGTTTTGATTGTTCATATTTTGCAAATAATTCTACTAAAAAAAATTATATTTACAATTTTGATGGGCATATTTTTTCGTTAACTTAACAGGTAAAATGTTTTCATACTTTAAAAACCAGCAAAAATGATGAACAAAACACTTTTTGTTACAAGTAGTTTCCGATCACAGAAATTAATATAAGAAACTGGTTTTCGTTTTCCGAGCTGCATGTGATACTTTTTAAATTTTCTATAATATTTAACTCATAAACATAATCAGCCTAATTATGAATACAAGTTCCCCGGGGGTTTTTTCCTTTTCCCATTTTTACAATTGAATTAAAAATTAAAAAAAGAAAAAATGGGAGAAGGGAGAAAACTCCCGGGGAATTTTTATTCATAATTGGGCTGAATATTGTAGGTGCAAGGTCCTGAGTAAATGAAAACCTATAAGATGAAAAATGTTGGTACGTTTTGTTTTTCATTTGGTACTTTTTGTATTTTTGTTAATATTCGACTTATAAAGATACAATTAAACATTAAACTGGATGAAAAAGAACATATAAAGGGAGCTTTTTGTTACTTTTTTAATCAGCATCTGGTACTTTGATTCATTCTCGTTAATATTAGACGTAGAAAAATAAAATTAAGCATGCAATGTCCTGAGAATACGTTTTTGTTTTTCAATTAATATTTTTTAAATTGAACTTCCAAAATTAATTTAACTTTAGAAGATAAAATATGAACCAGAGGCTGGTCCCTTGCCAAATCGATCCATTAAGATTCAGATATACTTAGATGTTCTATGTTTTCTTCATATGCACATACAAATTTATGGTCGAATTTTGACCGTAGTAGTACATATACACGTGAATGCCATGAGCACCACAACCCAGAGGATATTTTGTGCAGCCCGTGTGTCTCACCATGTCAGGTTAAGGCCGTGTATAAAGCACATTACCCTGCCCGGTGAAAGAACATAGATACCAGTCAGGCCCACTATTTGCCCCCCGAAAAAAATTCCGCCTAAAAGATCTCAAGACGTTTCGTCATCCATCTCACAGAATCTGCATATTTTGGTAGATGTATTACCCAACTTAAACTGGTGGTACCTAAAACCACAGTGCCCCGTGAATAGGCCAACAAACAGTCTAGGATCCGCTTTATCAAGCAGCAGAAACCTGCCTGCTCTGCGCCGGGACAGCGTCACAAATCTTTTGGACTGTCTTAATCCAGAAGTGGACGTCCATGCGTGAAGAAATTCACGCTCAGACGTCCCCCTGATGTGACCCACAGGGACGCCGAAGAAAGGCTCAGGACCTATAAATGAACGACGAGCGTCCCTGCTTGCCTAGCAATCAGCACTTTCATTGCCCGCATTGCCGGGAACCCAACACAAATTCAATTCATTGTGTTCCCCTAACTCATTCAGAGACGCAAATCAGTTCATGTTCAGCCTGGACTTTATCTCTAACGAAGAAAGTGCCCTAAGAGCGGCCTGGCTATCCGACATTATATACAGTCTCAAGCCCCTTTCCCTCCTCCTCAGACATTCCCCAGCGCATATGATGATGGCGTAGATTTCCGCCTGAAATATAGAAGGCTGTTTGACCATTGGCAAGCCCCTTTGGAAACCCGGGCCCATGATGTCCGCACCAGTATCGCCGTTTACCTGTTTCGAACCATCCGTGAACCAGACCTGGTCCGCACATGCGCTCCACCAGGATTCGTCCGCCCATTGGTCCCTGATAGGTATAAGGCATTTTATTTCCTAATATATAATGTCAAACTAGGCAGCATATGATCAGCCACCACGATGGATGGATCATTTCTTATAATATCCAGGATTCGCATGTGACCCACCAAGTCACCTGCAATGCACGGCATCCTGCTAGCACCCCTGCAGGCTTCCTCCCTTATAGAAATGTGCAATAGAGGAATATGCAGGATAGCTCCCAAAGCCAGATTGGGACAGGTCCTCATGGCACCCGTGATCGATACGCAGATCAGGCGGTAGACCTTATCGAGTATCACTCTAGCTTTGACCTGTTCAGTCTTAGTCCACACCCCAGCGCGGCGTAGGACAATAATTTTGACCATTTTTTTTTTTTTTTTAAATAAAATTTCAGCAATTCATATGCAAAATGGAAAGATAAATTGCACTTTGAAGTAGTAAAACTATTTTTTATTAAAAAACCAGAAAATACTAAAAATAAAAACGTGTGATTCTATGTTCACACTTGGGGTTTTAAACGCGTTTAAGCAAAAAGTTGATTAAGTAAATCAAAGCCGTTCACATTACATTTGAGATGATTAAGATGGCAGTTAATTAATAAGTAGGATGTTCAGTCGATTAATTTTTGTTTGAATATTTTAAAATAGCTTATTTCGATTAAAGGATTAATCGAAGAATTTATACCAATTAATCGAATAATAATAATATTTAGTATTTCTGTTAAATATATAATTTTTTTAAAGTTTTTAGTCGAATAAACAACCCAAATGTACATTTCCGTTGGAAAATAAAAAGAAGTAATTTTTAGTGAGTAATTTAGCTTTTTTTAACAGAATTAAATAATTCCTTTCACAAAGAAAAAAACGGCAAAGGTATGTTAACTCAAATATTTATATTAATTCATTGGTTATGTTCTAGAAATATCAAGGAAGTGCAATTGAATGAAATTTAAATTAAATTATTTACAAAATTACCATAGTTTTTCGAAGTTTGAGGTGTTGTTCCTGCAAAAATATTAGATACTTAAAGAATAAAGTAGATAAAATGGAATATTTTTATGAACTTATATTACAGGGTCGTTTTGTTAATATTTGATTTCATTTCGATTTCAAGAAGACGCCCGTATTTGTTTACCAAAATAGCTCATGCGTTTTTCTTTTTAGAATGAGTTTGGTTTAAAAATATTGTACGAAGGATAAAACAAATAATGTTAAATGTAGCAGGTGTCCAAAAATATATTAACGTAAATATTCTTCAACAGCTTCACTAATTTACAATTTACACAGTGAATAGAGCACAGTACTTGAAGAAGATGCTTCACCAACAATGTGAAAGGGGGTTACCAGTTGTACAATGAATAAATATTTTTAACAAGATACTTCGTTTGATTCTCTAGAGTAAATTAATTTCCGTGAAAAGTTTAAAAAAATCCAAAGTGATATTAACTCTTTAAAAATCTAAGTGCCCGAAAGTGAAGCAACAATTTGGAGCTACATTGACAAGTTTTATTTAAAAAAGAATGTTTATTTACTCAAATTTTAATTTTTTTCTAATATTATCGAAAAAAATTTCGTAGAGTATAAAATTTCTAGATTTAGAATTATTCGATTAATTTAAAAAATTGATTCGTTCAATCGAATATGTTAAAACTTCCAAATATCGATTCCTTGCAAATCACAGGGCTAGTCCAAACACGCGTGTAAAATGTAGCCCACAAGAAACCAATACAAGTCCAAAAGTAAACCAAACGTATGGAAAACCATGGTCTATTTAACATAACGATGTCCTAGGGCAGGACCATATAACCAAGCATTGGATTACAAAGGAGTAGTTTTAAAACTATGTACTCCATTGTATACACAAGAGGATTAGTTTTAACTTCGTTTAAAAACGAAAACATGTCGTCTCACTACAAACACTTGCATTACATTGGACCAGTGCAGGGAGTTGTCCATTTGATCTAATGATTAAATTGTGAAAATGTAATGGGTTATTTAAGGACAAAAAAAAAACATTTGGGGGATTCACAAGGAAACATAAAGTCATGTCTTAAAATAATTACATGAAAAAAAAGGACTGTTGTGAACAACCCCTCATAAATTAGTGTGCTATTTTGAATTTAAATCCGCTGATTTAAAACAATAATAAAAATTTTTTTTCCTAAAAACAAAATATTTTTTAATTCAAATCCACAAATTAATAAATTAAATAAGATCTTACCTGACTATTTTCCATTTTTCAGACCCAAATCACAAAAAAAATTTCATTTTGTTTGTTTATCAAATAGCAGAGTCCTAAGCCGATCCAATTTGACGCCGCAAGTGATTTGTTGCAAAAATTGCTAGCCGCAGGTTTAAGCGTTTTGATATTGATGCAATCTGGAATGAACGAAAATGAATGAAAATGAATTTAATTTGCTGGATTGCGTAAATACATTGCATAGTGTGGACCCAGCATGATTAGTTACGGCATCACAATAAACACAGCAAACAAAGTTCTATTAATTTAAGACACTTTTTGTTTACAAAGCAACAACAATTTTTTAAAACAATTGTAAAATGTTAGAACATTTTGGCAATATAACATGATAGCACACCTTGTGAATACCCCAATTAAGTAGAAATCGTAGTCGGAGCTAGAGGTACGTTTTTATTGTGGCCGATGCTACATCATTCTAAGTTTGATGTATGTATGTTCAATGGGTTCTATGCGATTAATGGAATGATTAAGTTTAAATCATCGCCCCAAGTGTGAACACAGCATTAATACATTCAAAAAGCACATTTTGAAGTATTCGTATCTTAATCGGGGTGGGAAAAGTATTACGAAAATTGATTCCAGCGGTTAAAAAAGTGTATTTATCATCAAGCAGATTACTACGAAAAGCAATGTGTGATAATTTGCATTACAACTGTAAAATACAAATCGCGACTAATTCAAGCATAACAAAAAAAAAACTTACGTTACACGCACACCTTTAGTTTTCGAAATAAAAAAAAACATATTCTTAAAAATATGATAAATGAGAATTAGTAAAATACTTACGTATGTATATCTTTGTTCATGTTGATCAAACATTTCTATAATTAACGTGAAAATAGTATTTTTAATTCAAAATAGAACCAATTTACGAATGTTTCTTTTACTCACTTTCATGTTTCAATTTCATTAACACAACATAAATAAATTAAAATATACCAATTTTCAAATACCATCACGGCCATCATCAGCACTTTCAGGATTCATATTCTGTTCTTGATTTTAAATCCTTTAGAAATACGATTGAATTGAAAAACAGTCAACACTTAAAAGACTCTTATGTCCGTAAATCGATTGCATGAAGTGTGTGAGTGAGTATTTATTTGCATATATGGATATGAACAATGTACATATGTATATGGGCATTAGTCAGTCAATGAATTGGCTAGTTTGTTTGTATGTGCTGTTGTAATTTTTATACTCAGCACAAAAGTTGTAAAGGGCATGTTAGCATTTGTCATTCCGTTTGTAACTTGAACAAATATTGATGTAAATAATGGAAAATAAAGGGTGGGGAGTTTTTATGAGAATGACCGTCCGTATGCCGGTCAAAATAAATTTCACGCAGCTTATTCACAACGCTCATGTTTGTATCATCAATCAGAAGGCAGAGCTATCGAGTACTTTAAAATTAGCTAAATCGATCATGGTCGCTTCTGATGTCTTGGAAAGTTGTGAAAAACCTTTTTTAATTGGCTCTTGAAAAGTAATGAAAACATTAAGACATACCACTGCCAGTTTAAAAAACTCAACACACTGCAATGGCAGCTCCAGTGACAGAAAATGTTGCTTGCGAGTGGAAATCTGGCACTTGCATGCCAATAAATGTCAAAACGATAAACATTGTTACCATGTTAGAAATTAAATGGATTTTTGTAATTTCGTAAAATAAAGTTTTACTTGTAAAATTTATTATTATCAAGGCCCGCATTTTTATGCAAATGCATATTTGTTGTCGTTAGTCTGAGATTACTATGTATTAAATATCTTTGCGAATCAAGAAATTTGCATTAAAATGGCATCGATTTGTAAGTGCAAATTTGCTTTAAATGCAAATTTTTGCATTTATTGCATATTTTGAAGAACAAAACTTGTTTTAATTGCTTTATTTTGCCATGCACCATGTTGCAGAAGATACATATGTATGACAACTTCGATGAGATTTATTTATTGATTTTTTTTTTATGGGAGACAAGTATTTTGTAAAGCTCCTTTGCGTGTTGCCAAATATTAAGAAAGTATCCGTATTAATGTATTCCTCCACAGCCTATAACATCCAGGTGGGGAACGTGGTTGAAAGTAATTTTGTGTTATGTGAATAACAAAATTGTAATTTTGTGGTTAACAATTTAAACGAAACAGTTGTGGGTTAAAAAGTATTGAGAATCGCACTAAAGAACAAGATGGCTTCCGCAGAAGAAGTTCCTACGTAGACCACGTCTCAACTTGCGAATCGCAGTCGAGCAAGCAAATGAGCACAACTTACGTCATATCTGCTCTTTTATATTTCAAGAGAGCTTTTGACACTTAATTAAGGAACAGCAATTGGCAGCGAAGATATTTCCCGGAAATAAAAATAATGAGAATGAACACGACTAATAAAGCACATCTTGCTCTTAATAAAACCACTATAGAAGATGTACAATCATTGTGCTTCCTAGGTTGTGCTATCACGAAAAAATGCGGTTCGAACGTAGACATATAAGCACGCATCAACAAGACCCGTCAGACAATTGAGTCTCTAAGTGAAGTATGGATGTCTACTAAATGTCTACTACCAGCGGAAACTGGATGCTGCAGGGTTTTCATGGGACGAGGCAATAAGAAAAGCTACGGACAGAGTACATCATTTACCGATACCGTTTGCTCCCGAACTGGAGAATATCGCAACAATATTATAAAAAAATAGTGCCAATATAAATAAATGTAAGCCATTTTCTCAAAGATGTGACTTTATTTTGTTTTCTGGTTTAAAAAAAATTTTAAAATTTTTATTTAAATAAGTTTTTCTTCTATCCAAGGCCTATTGAAAAGGTCTGCGCAAGAAGCACTCTGGTGAAGGGTATATAAGATTTGACAAACATATCACTTTTACTTGTTTACATTTGAATGTGTATATCGATTTACATTAAAGCGAACATACAAATGTAGTGAATACTGAATGAACCACTCACCTTTAAACACATTCGTTTATTGCCAATATATGTCATGTTCAGATGTTGGGCATTTCAATATGTTTTTTCTTCGTTTCATTTTTCTCATTGAATTGAATCGAGTGTTTGATTCATAATGTTTGCATTGTTCAGGACATTTTTAATTATCGCCAGTGTTTCTGTTAAAAAAGAAAATAAAAGTTAATATTTATACAATACAAAATATTTTTGAGCCAGACCAATTTCATAATTGGCACATACTCTCCAACCAATTGGTTGAGTGTTTTTCGAATATCTACGAAATTTGAACTAATTCGTCACATTTGGGAGTTAAAGTGTAGATTTTGCGGTATTTAGCAACAACAAAATACGTTATAATCGAATTATGAGTTTTAAAACAGTTATACCATTACAACAATAGCACAAATGGGCAAGGCCCATATAAAAGCTCTATTTCTTTACTTTTTGGGTAAAGTTCGTGCAAATGCGGGCAAGCATAAATTTCTCCCATAAAGAGACCACATTACACAAAAGAACGGAAACAGAAAAAACTAAATTTAAAGCACAAAATAAAAATTCAGTGTTTGGACAGTCTTTAAAACACATAAAAAAATTGCGCCACTTTTATGTTGGCTGTAGAAATAAACTTCTTTTACCTAAAAAAAACAAAACAGACAATTTTACAATAACTAACATTTTGTATCTCTAATATTTCAGTGCACAACTATCTATTAAGGTACATTATTTTATTCTACAACACTTTTTCTAGAATTTGGATCATGAACTTTTTTCTTTGCTTTTTTTTTTTTTTGTTTTGCTTATGTTTTATAGCTGTTTGACAATTTACAGAATTTGCACGAAGAAAAAGTCTGGGCTGTTTCGTGCAAGAAGAAGAATTTTATTCTCTCAAACACGCTCTCATTTACACAAATTTAAAGTACGGGAACGCTTTTCGTGCAATTTGGGATCCCGAGCAGTGTGACCAGATGTTTTTAATATATAAAGCTAAATCATGTTTGAAATGGAGCTAAAAAAAAGCTAAAGAAGCAAATATAAAGCAAAAAAATAAAGCTACATTTTTTTATAGCTATTGTAGTAACTTTTAATTATTTCGATATTTTTCTTAGTGTTTATGTAATTACAGCTGAGAATAATTATATAGTTAAACGAAAAAAATTTAAAAAAGCGTGACCAGCAAATTGATCAAACTTTAGCTTTATTTTATACAATTTATATGGATTTGCTTAACTTTAATTGTATCTAGCCAAACGTTTTGCAAACGCAAATATTTTTTTTATTAAAACAAGGGACGTCAAATATTTAATAGGTAGCCGTAGCCGTTTGAAATTCGAAATCACGACAACGACAATGTGAAACACTTAAGTAAAAAGTGCGCCCTACATATGACGTTTGCTTCAGTCATAATACCAATTTTTAAAAACGACTATATTTCTACCACGACAACAACACTCATAAGAAGGCCAAACAAGATATTTTTTCCCTGATACCTAAACCAAAAACTAATTTTTTTCCAATGACAAAAATAAAAACGATTTAATGTTAAGTTCATTTAATGGTTTGAGGCTTCGAAAATTAAAAAGAACGTAGAACGTTTTGCTAATGTAACTATAACGCCCATAATTCGATTTACTTTTACCCTACATCGCTAAATGGACTATCACGTAAATCCTTTATATTAAATTTACTTATAACGGCAGAAAAAATAGATAAATTGGAATATATCGCTAAAATGAATGAAAACCGTAGTGACTACAAACGAAAAGTACTGTATGCTTAAACCTTTTTTTTAATTCTCATGCAATAGGAATATGCTCAAAACTTACTCTAAGCCAGTGCTATTCAACCTTTTTGGCTTGTGTGCCACTAAATTCACGACAAACTTTTCGCGTACCACCAAATATAAATATAATGTAAACAATTCTAGAATTTTTAATCCATTTTATTTATTAATAATAAAAAACAATAAAATTAAAAAAAAATAATAAAAATTACAAAAAACATAACAAGAACATGTACATTAAAAATATATTTTAATAAGGAAATCTTTCATTTAATTTTTATACAACTTATAATAAATTAGTAAAAAAAAGAAATTTTTACAAAATGTAAGAAATTAAACATTAAGAAAGAATTATTCAAAGTTAATAAAAAACGAAACAAAATTAAAAATAATGGATTTATAAAAAACTTAACAGAACGAGTAAATTAATATATTCTAATTAAGAGATCTTTCATTTGATTTTTATCCAACTATTAAATATGTATAATTTAATAAAAAATTAAAAAAATAAACTTTACAATAGAACTATTCAAAGTAAAAAAAAACGAAACAAAAATGTATTTGCAATTAATTTTATAAAAATTCGAATCAATGAGATCGTTGGCACTGCATTTTTGATATTAGAGATTTTATGGCTGGTTAAATTTTTGTTAACTTTAATCTCATATTTGGCTCCAAGTTCATCGTTGTTCGGTATTTATTTTTGATTATCACTAGAGTTTTTCTTTTCCCGTACTTTTTCATTTCCCGGGAAAGCGGGATTTATTTTTCAATTGCCCGGAATCCCGGGTATTCCCGCTCAGTACAAATCGATGCAAAATATTGTTTAATTTATGAATGTTGATGACGTTTTTTTATTTTTTTTAATATAACTATAACTATAACTGAAGATTTTATTTAATTCGAAGCAAAGTTCCAAAAGAAACCTATAAAGTTTTAAATTGTTCTCTTATAAAACTAAACAACAAGACTGAAGCACTTATTGCCACAACATATTATAGGATTTTAGTTCAGAATAAGCATTTACAGAATCGTTTGAAAGCCTATTTCTAATTTTTATTAAGAAGATTTCAATGAGAAATTACGTTTCTAACCATAGAAGGATTTGCCTTTATAGTCAAAGCAACATTTCTATATAATTTTTGTTTCCAATTGCAAAATAGAGATCGTTAAATTTTTAAAAGATTTCGCGTACCACCTGGAAATTTTTCGCGTACCACCAAGTGGTACGTACCATAGGTTGAATGGCACTGCTCTAAGCTATGCTTTTGTTTAATAATTGGTTTATGGTCTTGTTATTATCACAGAAATATGGTATAGAAATATGTATGTTTTTCGTTCTTATAAATAACTTAATTAACTATTTATTCAAGAAATTTTTCGAAGCGTATCGTTTTACAAAAATTCTTAATTTTTTGGAAAATGGCGTAACTTTTCTATTCTTCACCTGGCAGCACTGTTATGTATGTAGATCAAATCTGCGCTGCCACCCTTTTACCCATTTAACTAAAACACACATAAGTTTATTCGGATCAACTGTTTTATTTATTTTAAAATATAAATAAACACGAAATTGAAATTAAAGAAAAGCTAGGAAAAGCTAAATGCATCGTTGAAAAAATCTTAAAGCTAAATGAAATATCTAAAGCTAAACAGGAAAAAATTAAGCTTAATTTAGCTCGAAAAAAGCTAATATGGTCACACTGATCCCGAGGGATCCCAAAGTATAGTAAAGAAACAGAACTAATATTGACTTTTTCGCAATGATTTGCAGTTAAAAAGTGAATACCAAGTTCAAAAGCAATTTGCCTAAGTTATGACAATTTTTATTATAACTAATTGCAATGTGATCGGTGGTGCGTCAGTGTAAAATAATAAAATAAATATTTAAAAATAAAATAGTTATATTGTACTTAAAGTTAGGACCCCGCTGAAATCAAAAGTTACCGAAAAGCTTTCCAGTACACGAAAGTTTTTAAAATGAGGGCACAAAACAGCCCAAACCCATTCCTCGAGTAGATTGGGTAACTAAATTAAGCAAACGTTTATTAAGGATAATAAACATTTATTAAATTTATAATTTTTTTATTAATGCAGGCATTATTTTTTTAGACCCCAATAAAAATGTATTTTTCAAAGGATTGTAGTGATTTTTTGAACTGTTTGTTTATTCAATGACTTTACATAATTTTTGTTGAAAATTAGTGGTTTTATTTAATTTTTTTAGTGAAAATCAACGTTATCAGTGAAAAAAAAATTTAATACAAGTTTTGTAAAGCATTAACAAAATATGCTAAATTTAATATGATGAAATTTTAATAAGATAGTGTTTTAACAAATTTGCAACTTTGTCCTTATTAGATTTTTAACTTAAAAACATTAGCAATTATTTTGATTTAATGTCCTGTAGATATTTGATTATTTGTAAAACTTCACCAAAGTTGTTTTTTATTTTACTCAGACTTGCCTGACAGATACAAACAAAGATAACCCGTAAAATGGCCCACTTTTTATTATAAACAACAATATGAAAAAATTTAACTCAAAAGTGTTATTTTTAGCGCCAAAAGCGATACTACTAAACTCAATTGATATTCAACTACCAAAGCGCTCTAATTCGTCATAAAATATGTATATACACTAATAAGATTCTTAATGTAAATAATACCATAGTGGGACACTTCTTCCCGAACGATGTCACTACATCAATAAGAATCGAATAGCAAAAGCTGTAGATTTTTTCTAAATGGGGATACTATTTAGATTATTTTTCGATCGAAATTGTTTGCAGGGTAGTGTAATATAACTACATACTATGTATGTATGTATGGATGTGTGTAAATGTATATTTTGATACATTCCATTTTAATTGATACCTACTCAAGGGAAAAAATATTTTATATTAAAATGTTAAATGTTTTTGTTCCTGACATTTACACGAACTTTTAAAGTACATATTTTGTATATGGAACATATGGAGCCTCTATCGTGCCCAACCCATTATTTCAGGAGCACATTTTAGGGGCGCTAGGTAAAAGATTAGCTCGAATTGGCAGTTTTTAATACCAAAAAAATTTTAAACAAAAAATATTTAACCAACATTTCAGTTACCATGAACTTGTTCCGTAGGGACTAGGCTAAATAACACAAGGGAACAGAATTTAACATTTTTTGGGTGTATTGGAAGTTTTATTCAGTTTTTTTTTACTAATTTGTGGTCACAGACTTAAAATCTAATCTTCGCTTTAAACCATCAGTTCGCAGTACTAATCGTATTTTTGACTTATTTTGAAAAAATAAAAGTATAAAATATTATAACTTTACTTTTCATTAAGCGATTTTCAAAATTATTTTTGTATGAAAATCACGATTTTTATCTACTGAGTTTTCTCAGTAAACTGTAAACAAAATCAAAAGTTATGAACCGAGTACAATGAAATAAAGCTCATTTGATTCAAAATATCAATTACTTAATGATTTTAAGCCAAAAACTGTGATTTTTATCGCATTTTTATTTTTTATGAATTTTTAAAAACCAAAAATTTTTTGTTTTCATTTTTCATTTTTTTTCAAAACTTTAACGATATCTTTGAAACTACTGGGAAAACTAAAAACCAATGGACAAATTTTTAATTTTTTTAACTGAATATGGAAACCGTTTTAAAGTGTTTCCAATATATGTAGCGGAAGTGCCTTTTGGACATAACGGTGTATCTCGAAAAGTTTAGCTGATAAAAAAAACGAAGTGCAGATTTGGTTTCAGCGTCCCAAATTACCTGAAAAACAAATTTAGTTCTTAATCAACAAGAACCTTGTTCTCTTGTGTAATAGATTAATCATGCTCATTTTTTAGATTAAATTCATTTTTTTGTGTTTATAAGACCCCACTTTGCTCATTGCGAAGAGATTTCTCAATCTCAAGGCCTAATAGTGCAGGTTTGATAAAGTTGGTACAATTGTACTTTTTTTGGTACAATCCAAAACTATAAAGTACGCTTGTACCCCCGTGCCTCATTTGGCACTGTTTCAAAATTTTTCAAACCTACACTGAAAGAATATTCTTCGCAATACGAATGAATTTTGAAATAAATCCCATGAAAAATTTTATTAAAAAAGGAACCTATGCAGCGCTTCGTTGGATCAATGAAACCTGTTTCATTAAAATGTATTTAATGAAACATTACATTAAATCTATGAATATTATTCATTGGATGAAAAAATACTTCAATAAATTAAAAAAAAAAAATTAATTAAAGAATAAAACCCCAAAATGTTATTTTTTGAGTTATGATGTTGTATTAGTAAATGAGCGATATGTACATATGTAAATGAATGTTTGTATTTTTAAATAGATTACCAATTCAAGCGCAACATTGGCTAAATATAATAAAATTATTCAATAGCAAAAGAAAAAAAATTAAAAATAATTTAAAATTGTACATGAATATTCATAAATATTTCTCTTTGCTTATTAAATTTAGCTTTGATCTAAATTAATTTTGTACTGTTTTTAATTGAATTATTTATAATCCTTCTTTCGTTTAATCCAATATCACTGTTTCACTTCTTTACAACCTGTGTGTATATTTTCTATTAATCCGTTTAGTAATAATTTAATTTATTTCTTTTTTTTTATTGAATATCCAATTAAAGTAAGAATGACCAAATAAAAAACATGAAAAATATTGAATTATTCGTTCGTTATTATTCATTAAACGCATATTGATAGCCTGTAGGAGCAGACTATATTAAAAAAAATTCTTAAAAGATTGTTTTGGCTTTTAGATTCTTATTGGCACAAGGTCCAAGCCTATTGAAAATTGGCCGAACCGTAGGACCACGAAGGGAGATAGGAGCAATTTCTGCCCCTCAGAAACTATCAAACCGATTTTAATTAAATTAAAAACATAGATAGATCCATATTTATACGGACACATAAGCATGACTCTCCATGGCTCCCGAATAGGGTACACTCTCGTAAATGTGTTTTAAAATACTGTGGTGTAGGGTATCATATAGCCGGGCTTGCCCGACTGTACTTTCTCACTTGCTTATTTTCCAGAAGATACGGTCAGCGAAATATTGAAAATAATATAATCAAAAATATATTTAAATATTATTTTCTACAAAAAATATCATGAAATCTCCTGGTCAAGTTGTACAAAAAATAAAGCGACATATATAAATAGTTTATCTCTTATAGTTTGGAAAATATTGGGTTTAAAAATTAACATTAGCTATTTTTGATCTTCCTTGGTTTTGTATATTGCAAATAGAAGTAACAAGTTAATCATTATTTATATAACATTTTTATAATCGCGATGATTTTTTTTAATTCTGAAATATTTTTCCAGTTTGACGAAGTATTTACAAAATAGAGAATTATTTGCATTTTTTAAATTTAAATTTGCTCTTAGAGTACAATAAATAACGCCGTTGCATAATGTTTTATAATTTTCATAAAAGGAAAACAGTTTTATTGTACTCATAAAGTCTGAAACATGACTCAAAGGAAATTTTATTCCTAAAAATCTGTAAGAGTTTAAACTTAAACAAATCTATCGCAAGTTATTGTATAATTTATTAGCATACCCGCCTTATTTCTGGCGAAAGATTGGTCTAGCCCACAAATCTATGAACAGATTTGGGTTCAGCACGTTAAAGTCACATAAAAAAGTTATTGCTCCCGACATGTTTTTGTTTTTGCTAACCTTGAAATTTAAAATAAATTGAACAAAACACGTGAAAAAACATAATTTGTATTTAGTTTGTATGTTTCATCCATATTGGTGGACTTCAAAGTGAACGACAAAAAAATCGTTACCGTATTTATTTCTAAAGCTAAAGTCACTCTTAGCAGATATTTAACTGAAAAAACGTAACCAACAGGCAAATTAACATATGTCTTCCGATTTGGTTAGTCCTATTGGGTATAAGTTTAGACACAAATTTTTAACAACATCGGTCAAAAAATTTCTAAATTAGAGGGGGTTAAAGTTTGACATTTTGGCCATACAGGTGTTCTTTCTCATCCATTTAATTTATTATTAGGGAAGCAATTTTCATGCAAATGCATGTTTTTTGTCGATGGTCTAAGAACGATTTCGACCAATTACACGGTGCTACAGTGTAAAAAAACTTGGAAAACGACCTAGCGTGGGTTATTGGTCTTGTTGAGTACATAAAAAATTGTGTCAAAAAAATTCAGAAACACCCTCAAATTCAGAAGTTATATTAAAAAAACCGTTTTCAGTGATGTTCGTCAACTTATCGACCTGTAACTCAGTCAGTTCTTGTCCGATTTTAATTTTTTATACATTTGTAAGTTATAACAATTGTTTTTGTTAAGCATATCTACAAAAACTAACGAAAATTATAAACTTTTTTGATTTTAGATGCTTTTCATTGCTTATTTTAATATGAAAGCTTATAAAAATTTATATTAACGTATGAAGAAAATTTAGTTCTTAACAAAACATGGTTTTAATTTTTCAAATCGGATAAAAATTGTATAAGTTATTCAACTTTTCATTAACACCTGTTTTTAGTATTTCCTCCGCCTGCGCAAAACATATGAATAAAAAAAACAATTAACTATACAGGCAAATTTGTCAACTTAATAATTTGTTTGTTGTAATTTTACAGTTACGTTTTTGGTATTAACTTATGTGTGGCTTACAGAACACGAATTCAAAATTTTGTTTTTGTTTTATGTGCTGTTTTCACAACGCAAGTGACTGAACGTTTAGTGAAATTTATATGAAAAGCACTCAGTTTTTTGAGTGTTTCCCATATAAATTTACCTACAAGTTCAGTCACTTGTGTTGTGAAAACAGCACATTAAATGTAACTTGAACGGACGAATAAGGCGCTCGTGTTCTGTAAATCACATATTAATAAGTTATTGTTAATCTGTCTTTATTAGAAAAAAAAGAACTGGAAGATAATACAGATGAATAGGGTTTATTATGCCCTAGTTTTTTAAATCACTAAACAAGTTTAGAATGTTTTTATATGCAATTTTTAGTTACATATACATTAGGGTGTCCCAAAAATTTTTTTTGTCAGAGGCTCAAGCATAATTTGAAAGCATAAAGGGTCCAGTATTTTTGAATTTTTTTTTAGATTTTTACGAAGAGGTTTAGAGGTAGCGCAATTCAAGTCTTTGTTAAAAATCTGGTTTTTTGGGGCTTTTTCAAACTTGACTCAAAACTTTGTCAATAACCACGTTCATTTAATTTTTTGACCGAATATTTCTAAAGAAAATTTCCCAAACTTTATTTCCATATGCAAAAACTTTAAGTTCCGGCCATATTTTTGTCCACTACGATTCCACATATTAAGTATTTTTGTAATTTTTTAACAAATTCTGTAAAAAACGGTTTATAACTTTCCAAATTTATATGAAAGGTACAAAAACTAGTGACGCGATTTTAAATACCGATAAGTTCTAAAGAAACAAGAAAAACAAAAATGAAATTTTGTCCTACAGTTTGCGAGTTACACTATTTTTTATTGTTTGTACCTTAAAAATGGTGATACTTTTTTCGTTATAATTATTGTATATTTCAATACATTTTTATAGTTGGTCATTAACTTCTGACATTTATTGATCTACATCATTACGCGCTGTCATTTTCACTTTTTATTTTATGTGTATTCTCCGCTATCATATTGTCGTTATACGATTTTGCATAACACAATTAATTTGAGTTAGCTGACCGACGAATCAAATAGAAAAGTTTTTTGCATATGTGGCAGCGCATAGCGAAAAGGGACCTAAGGGTAAAAAATATAAATTTTTACTTTTTTTTATGGGGACAACATCGAATGAGACCGATCCCATGCCCCAAAAGTGTTCCCTCCCAGAGATAGACGCGTTTTATGAAGTGATGGTACACCAAAATGGCTCGCCTGAACAAAACCGGTTTTTACCCTTAGGTGCCTTTATATTTGCGCGTCACATATATGAATAAATGTTTTCGTCGACGTACCAGTAAGAATTTTTTTATATTATTTTTTTGTTAGTCCGAAATGTATAATATTATTCAAAATATATATGAATTTTGTGAAAACAAGAAATGTGTGGCATGTGGGGAAAATTATAGATGCCCTTGATCCCTCCAAACTGCCGACAAAAATGCAAATTCTGCAAATATTTTTTAATAACATATACTGGGTATAAAGATAAAAACGGGTATAACTCAGGGACGGTAAGAATAAATTTTAAAATTGTTTATTCATATTAATAAGAATTAATTTGTCTTTCAAACTGCATCATTAGTTTTTTTTCGTTTTCATTTAAACTTAAAAAGTTGTAAAGCGTTATTACAAAATTTTTGAAAAATTACGAAAAATGGCAATTAAGGGTATCTAAATGAGTAACCTCATCACCAAAACTTATAAGTTTTTCACACAGGAATAAAGCTTAGATACTTTTCTTTAAAACTGTTTCCTCAGGAGTGCAGAAACTCGTGGTATTAACCAAGTTATCAGTAAAGTTAAAAAAAAGGCCGAAATCTCCGGTTTTTTATGAAAACTCAATTTGCGCGACCTCTAAACCTATTTCGAAAATTCTTAAAAAAAAACCAAAAATATTTTACCCTATTAGCTTTTAAATTTTGATTGAGCACCAATGAAAATCATAAAGAAAACATTTTTTGGGACACCCTAATATACATATATATTTGGATAAATACATAAACTAATCGAATTTATTACCAACACAATGGCAAAGGTTAAATACTACCTTTTGGTGAAGGATATTGTTTTTAGATAAGAGTAAAAAAAAGTGTAACTAGTTTAAAATTTGTGACAAGTGAAGTGATATTAATATTTAAATTTATTAAAACAAGTAAGTTTGTAATTTTTGTAATCCTTTAACAAATTTTAAATTGTGTGTAATTTTTTTCTGCAGTGTGTGATAAGCGTAATAATTTTTGTTATGTTTGCGGTTTATTCGCTGACAAAAAACATCGCTTCGATCTGAAGAAAAATAAAGCCTTGGTAAATGCCTTCAATACAGTTTTTAACTGCTCATACATTTCTAGCAAATGTTATGAACCCGAAAGTATTTGTACAAGCTGTATGCTTAAGAAAACTAAGTCCGAAAAGTTTATAAGCCAGCCATTACCATTATCTTTCCCAATGATTTAGCATCATAAAATATTCCATAAACCACAAGACTGTTATTTTTGCCAAACAAACATCACTGGTTATCAATATAAAAATCGTGATAGCATTAAGTATGCTAATGTGTTAACTGTTACTAAGCCAGTATTAAGTGCAATTAAATGTAATGAAACTTTACATAAACAAAGTGATGATGATTCTGAAAACGAGGAATGTGATATGGAATATTTACCAAAATCGGCTGAGCCACATTTTGTGACATATGCATATTATTGCGATCTTGTGCGATATTTAAAACTTTAGTAACTTTTGCAAATATAAGCCGATTTTAACAAATGATATCTCGGTTTTTTCAACATAAAATTATCTTTAAAATACAGTTTTCATAGAAAAAAATTAAAATAACTCTTGTTGAATTTGAAAAATTAGGAAAAAAATAAAAAAAATTAGAAACTTTTGATAAACACTCACCTAATTTCTTTGAATATATTTTTTATGAATTCATTTCATAAAAGCTTAATTCTTTGCCTTTCCAAAACTGTTTAAAATTTTGAAATCGATCAAAAAATGTGTGAGTTAGAGGTACTAAAGTGCTACGACCTACCCTAAAACAGTTTTTTGAAAATAACTCAAAATTTTGAGGGTGTTTCAAAATTTTTGAAAACGGTTTTTGTATGTCCTCACCTAGGCCTACAACCCACACTAGGACGGTTTTCAAGTTCTGACAAAAAGTGTTTTTTTGTAGCAGTGTGTTATCTTTCCGAATCTTTAAATTTGCGTTAAAATGGCATCGATATGTTTTGCATATTTTAATGAAATTGCATATTTTTGCATATTTAGGTTTTTAATGCACATTTCTGCATATTTTTAAATTTTTGAGTGATATTTTTATCATTTTCATATTATAAAAAATATTCTTAAACAAATTTTTAAATACACAAAAAACACTTCCAAAAAAATTTTTTTAAATCAATAAATAATAAAAATACAAGAGTTTCCAGATTTCGACAAAAGATCCTTCTTTTTTAAAACGATGCAGCACCTTACATGGTTAAGGCTTCCAATGGGTAAAAATATTTTACCCAAAACTGTTACACGTTACTTGCTTGGTACATGGATTAGGCTCCACGAAAAGCCCCCCAATGAAATAACACACAAACGAGAAATGAAATATGCCCCAAATTTTTTTCATACATTTTTGGGTGTTATTTCATATGAAATTTTTTTGGCCCTTTTACATTTTTTTGGGAATTATTTCATTCCTCATTTGGGGTTTTCAAATTATGAAATAATCTCCAATGAAATAACACCCAACAAATTTTTAAAATTCGGGGCTTGTTTCATAGCGTGTATAATTTGGGTGTTATTTCATTTTTTATTCGGGGGTTATTTCATTTTTAAAGGTGTTGGTTTTTGGGGGTTATCCTTGGTGAAACTGACTCTTTTATGAATTTTGGGCATAATTTCATTTTTGTTGCTGGTGGGGTTTATTTCATTGGGGTTATTTTATGTTCATCATTGGGTGTTATTTCATATGAAATAACTCCCAAATATTGGGGGTTGTTTCGTTTTTGCTTTGGGGTTTATTTCATTTATTTTTCGATGTTATTTCATTTACTGTTTTTGGGTGTTATTTCCTATTTTTTGGGATTTATTTCATTGGGGGTTATTTCCTGGGCGTTATTTCATTGGGGGGCTTTTCGTGGAGCCCATGGAGTATACCGCGTTGCAGAGAAAATTAGAAGCCAATTCGATAATATTGCAATTTTTAATGAAATGTATCTCTTTTGTTCCCCTTCAACAGCAGCCAGTAGTAACAAGACGGGGCCTGGCTAGACGCTTCAGAATTCTATTCATTCTTCAAGTACAAGACAAAGTTTTACTTTTAATGAAAGAGTACTTATTTATTTAAACAAACTAAAATTTTAATTAGTTATTTAATTTTTTCAAGATATTTGAATAAAAATAGACTGAATTTTTTAGTGCATATTTTTTTAGCACATCTTTTGGATTTTTTAGAGCATTACACTGTGTGTAATTTTTTAAGTCATGGCAAAATAACCATGTACGGGCAATAAATAACCAGATGATCACTTTTTTGCAAAAATAACACCAAGGCCCTAAATCTTTAAGGGCCCATAAAAAAGTGCATGACTTTCGGCAAAACTGGGAGACACGGGTCTTTTTTTTTTTGGTCCTTTATGGTTATTTATTGTCCGTACATGGTTATTTTTTTTCGTGTTGCACTGTGTTATAAAGCGTATATTTTCTTTTTTTTAGTGCATTAAAATCTCATCCATACTTATTACCTATTGCTGTTATCAAAATTTGTGCAAATTAGCTTAGATAGCTATAGATCAATCTTTTGTTTTGTATTTTTTTTTTTTAATTTTTGGGCCGCGAGTGGATTATGTATGTATAAAAAAAAATTTCGATTCCAGACGAAGGGTTTTAATTTTGTAGCATATGCACTATTTTGAATTTGTTCCTATTTGTGCTTAAGTGTTTCTACAACCTTAAAAACAAAACTTATGCTGAGAAACTATACACATTAACCTCTCCGACGGTATGTAACATAACTAACTAGCATTTTGTACCATCGATACTGTATTACAAACCAACAATATGTTAATCCCGGGAATAAAATCACTTTTTTCTATAGAAATGTTGACAAATAAAACTTTTTTTATTTACTTGTATATAAATAACACTGTGCTAATTGAAAAAACAGACAAACTGGGCACCTGGCGTTTTAACGTAATTCGGGTGCGCTGAATCTAGTGGTGCTAGCCGTTTTTTAGGTTAGCTCTGGTTTTCGAGATATACCGTTATTTCGAAAATGGGGGAGCTTGCACAGCATAACTCGCGTAACTAAAAATCTTAAGCTTATATAAAAATCTAAAAAACCGCAATAAAATTTCCTTAAAGAAATGTAAAACTTTTTTCTAATATGCGCAGTCGTTTTAGAAACATAATTTTAATTTTATTTTTTTTTTTAAATAATAATTTTTTTTATCGAAATTTTTGTTTTTAAAAATTCTGACAAAATTGCAAACAAAACATGCCATAAATGATTAAAATCTGTCTACAACTTTTGATTTGATTCACAAAAGACGAACAATTTTGATTAAATCAAAGAACTACATAAAACGTAATATTTGTATGGGAGCCCCCTTAAGGAGTTGAGATAAAGGAAAAGTATGATGTGAGAAAATGTTAAGGACGACCCCCTAGGAGTGGCCTTAGAAACAAATGATGGGGATGAAAAATAAAGTTGGGTTGGACATACATTTGACCCGTCAAGGGTATCTCAGGCGATGCAGGGGCAAAGACCGTTACACACTATCCCACAAATTCTTACGTATTTTTCAAAAATGCATCCCTGATCTAATTATTCTTTGAACATTTTCAAAAAACAATAACAACTTATCATGACAGGATTGCATTTTCGTAAATTACTAAAGACTCTGTGGGATAGTGCAAAACGGCATTAAGTGATTAAAATCTGTCTACACATGCGCATAGGAATAGCTTATCCCATCAACAATAAATTTCAAGTGTTTTTATCAATAATAAAATCTGGGAATTAAGCACGAATAACAAAATCTTTTGAAAATTTAAATTTTGTATTCCCAAAAATTTAAATTACTTTTTGATAATAAACAGGCAGGTGCACGGCCTAAAAAACACTTAATTGACAACATCTTTTGTAAGTTGTTGTTGTTGTTTTTATTTTGTTTTTCTTAACCTACTTACAACTACACTCACAATATTATTACAGTAACGGACTGTAGTTTATTTAAGAAATATTCCGTTCAGTCATTTTTAAATAAATAAACATTTAAAATTCCAAGAAAATTTATTTTTTACTGATTCTAACAGTTATTCAAAAAACTAAGTGCATATTGATACGGATTTTCAGTTGCAGTTAATATTGTCCGTTGATTGAGTTAAATTCTTCTTTATGTTAAAGTAAATAAAAATGTAATTTAAAGCAACGAAAAGTTCATTTAATTTTTACTGTCGAAAATTCAACACCATACTCCGTAAAATCAAATAAATATTCAGTTATTTTGTAAAATTTTACTGTCAAAAATTCAACACCATATTCAGTAAAAACGATTAAATATTCAGTTATTTATAAAAATTTTACTGTCAATTTTTTACTGTAAAATTTAATATCTTTAGTTTTTCTAAAATCTTTATGGATGAAGTTTCCTGATGATCTGGCCTAAGCAACCAGTGAAATGCGCATAGGAATAGCTTATCCCATTAACAATAAATTTCAGTGTTTTTATCAATAATAAAAACTGGGAATTAAGCACGAATAACAAAATCTTTTGAAAATCTGTCTACAACTTTTGCTTTTGTTTTCAAAAGATGAAATTTTTATTTTTTATAATAATCAGACGAAACTTGAAAATTTTAAAACATTTATTTTTTTGTTAATTAAAGTTAAGGTTTTTATTAAGAAATGTATTCTTCTTCATCCTGCAGTTATCCAAATTCCCCTACTAGCGAATCAAGTTGTTTGCCGCTATACCAGTGTTAGCGCCTGGCTGTAACTTGGTGAAATCTCTCGC
Organism: Pollenia labialis; assembly: GCA_949318255.1. NCBI lineage: Eukaryota > Metazoa > Arthropoda > Insecta > Diptera > Polleniidae > Pollenia > Pollenia labialis. Next base: position 39,624,353 of record OX439140.1, read on the forward strand.
CATGTTCATCAGACTCGACTGGTAATTGTTCAATTGAAATGTATATTAAGTTTTAATTTTTAAAATATAATCGCTGCTGGATATGGATGTCTGTAGGCGGGATATGGCATTAACATAAAAAATGCCGGGATGTGCATTAATATTGCGAAAAGAAAAAATAATATTTCAAAGCCCGAAAAAATCACTGGTGCGTATCTAAAAGTTCAATTGAAATAAATATTAAATTTTTATTATAAAAAAATAATCGCTACTGAGTATGGATGTTTCTGCTGAACCCTTCTGTTGGCGGACTGGGGAGTTTCACAGAAAATGCCCGGATATAAATCAAAAACGTTACTTTAATTATTACGATAATGCCCACCTCCGCCTCGAGGCGGAATTCACAGTTTGAACCCTTACAGGTCAACGAGTGCTCAAAGGAAAAAACCGAGGTCAGATTCATGTTTCTCACCCTAAAATTAGCTTAGTATGATTTTTTTAAGGCAAATAAAAAATGTGGCATTTGAGGGTTAAAAACTTTTAAATTTTATAAAATTCTTTTATATATTATCCAAAATCAAAATTAAACTTAAAGGGATTTTTTTTCTTTAGCAATCATCATTCCTTAACCTACAGGATCACTCAAGGCCCATCTATCAGGTCTGCTTACTTGTACAAAAACAAAATACGATTCTTTTTAGTTGTCAAAAATTTACTACCACATATACAAAGCAAAAGGAAAAAACGTGTATGTGTGGCATACCATAAACGTATACATGCATATGTAAACAACTTTTGACAACTAAAAAGAACATAAACAATGATCATCAGGCTTCTTGCACAGACCTTTTCAATGGGCCTTGGGATCACTCCTAACAAATCGTAAAATTTGATTTGTTATTTACATTTGTATTTTGTGCAAAAAGTTTATAATGAACATAATGACGTACAAGAAATTCAGTTCTCTCGCATACTACATGATTTTCTGATTTTTAATTGAGACACATAAATACATAAACAATTTAACTTTTCAACACTAAAGTCAAAAAAAAACTTTATTTAATTCGATTTCCACACGCAAATCCCATTTTGTCAAATGTGTTTAACAAACTGTTTACACTGTTTATAGCATTTTAATTTTGTTATGAAGGGATGGATGGAAATAATGCCTTGAAGTAATTACTACTCCATTCAGTCAATTTTAATTTATGTGTTTTTTATTAATATTTTCACTGCTTGTTTTTCCTATCTAAAATTTAGATTATAAATACATCAAATGCAAAACCAACAAATGCGTGAGTTTATATTATAGTCGCGATTATAAGCACCGCGTAAGCGTAAACATGCGATTGCGAATAAAAGTTAAATCCAGTACAAGTAAGAGAGCCACTTAAGGCACGCTAATTTCGAAAGTACATTTTTAGTGAGTTTTCCAAAACTAGACATTTTTTTATTATTTCTTCTGAAATCTAATTGTAAAAGTCTAGGCATTAATCTTCTAAAAGTAATTTTGAAAACTCAAAAATTCGTTTTTAATAATAAATTTTGCGGGCTTTGCATATATTTTCAGCAGAACTTAAACATTTCAAATTTTATTTTTTTTATATTCATGCAAATCCTTTATTCAGGTAAGGGGACTTAATAAAAAAAAGTTAAATTAGTTCAGTTTACAAAACTTAACCTGGTGCGCTTTGCTTCCCCCATTGAAATTAATTTAATAATTTCTTTTAAAAGGATCTCGTGTATTGATAACGAAAAGTTAGTACTAAATTTAGAAACTTTAACAGTTACTGTTCTCTTAAACCATTTTTTGCCGACCGTTGATTTTAATTACCAGCACTCACTGATTGTATTTGCCAAATTCATCTTAGGGGAGTAGTTGGTGAGGCTGTACTAAGTCACTGCAACTTGGATCTTGGTGCTACGAAAAATTAAGTTAGTATACAGAAATCTGTATTGTTTTTAAATTAAAGCTGCCATCGATGCTTCTCTTCAATCAAAAAAACTTATAAAGGGGAGCTGCTTTTTTTTTGTATAGAAAACCAAACTTTTTGTTCCAAAGTTAAAAACTTTTACTGTAGCCATGCGCCAGATATTTGTGGCATTTTGACAAAACAAAATTTAAAAAGTTGTTTTTTAAACTTTTTTGATATCTTACCTCGATACATACACTCAAAAGAAAAATCAATAATCCAGCCGTACTCAAATCTATCTGAAACGATGTTAATATTACGGTGAGAACGAATTTGTTTAAATCAAATACAGATAGATTGATGAAAGTACGAACTTCAATCGCGAAATACTTAACTTATCCATATTCAATCCCGAATTCGTACTTAAGATTGAATCAATCTCAAAATGCGCTTCATTCAAGAATTATAAAATTGTTTTAATCCGAATTCGTACTTAAAATAATCCGAAAATGCGATAGATTTAAATAAAACTAAGATTGAATCAATCTCAAAATGATCTTGATTCAAGAATTATAAAGTTGATTCAATCCCGAATTCGTACTTGAAATAAACGAAAAGTAAAATTAGAACGGAGAATTTTATTCAAATTATAAAACACCAGCATCATTCCCGTGTTTTCATGTGTTTCCGTCTTGTTCTGTTGGTTTTGTTGTTTCTACACATAACAAGCAAATGGTTTTTTTAACAACTTGTGTGGTGTTGTTGTAGTGCCTACAACAACTTTGATAAGTTAAATAAGATTAAACTAAACTACCAACGAAAAGTTTAATCTTTTTTTACTTTCATGTCGAGAAATGCCACGCTCAGAGGACGTTTGGCCACTTCACTGACTCTTGCACCCTTTGGTACCAGCTCAGTGGCAGCTTTCGATGTCGAGGGTCTAATCTGCTCGGGGTTTTTCTTGGATTTTTTCGACTTCTTAGGATTTGCGGCAGATGGAGACTCATTAACTGACCGCTGTCTTTTTCCCTGCACGCTCTTAATCACGGCTTCTTCAGCGCAATAGTGGAAGCCATGGTTTTTGGCAGCATATTTAGGGTTATTGGAAAAGTGATCTCGGCCTTCTGCAATCGCCCCCTGGCCCACTTCATCCGCTCTTTCTCATCATTGGAAAGGTTGGATTGGAAGCCAAGCCTATGCTCTATCCGGACCGCAGCTTTATATTCCGAAAGAGCTATAAGTCCTTCCTTGCTTCTCTTGCAGCTCACGTTCCTCTTTAGGGGTAATCGTTTTGACGCAATCGAGATCCGAGTCATGTTTACGTTCTTGGCATCTTAATTACTTCCACCGTAAGGCGCCTTAACCACGGCAGTGAATGTGTGACCGCTGGTGACACGCAGAGGAGATACTGGTTCTCCACCGCGCCCGCCTGTGGTCGCAAGGAACTTAAGAAGATTTTAGTTTAAAAATTCCAACTGCCATATTTATGATCACTCAATGTTTTTCAATGAGTTTTTTTTAAATAGAATTTCTCAAAATATCTACTATATTATTACATCGATATCAAAAAAAAATTAATTAAAAACCCTTAAGATTTCAATGATTTATAACAAACTAAAATATTCTCGCCCAAAATTTATAAATCACTAATCTTACAAATTAATGACTTTCAATGAAACTTCATTATTCAGATGGATTTTTTCGTGCTTATTTATTAGAAATTAAATGGATTTAAAATGAACGGGTTTGTTCGAGAATCCGAATCCACTTGAACGTTACCTTTTCAGCATTTATGGTGTTCTACATTTCACATCGACTTTCACTTCGACTTTTATTCTAATATGTTATAACATTTTTAACAAAAAAAGATTTTGTTTTTGGTTTAAAATGTTCCTTATCCAATGCAATCAAAAATATGTATATCGTTACCTAAAACGCAAAAGTCCCTAACTAACCCAAAATTTAAAATCGACTTTTTAATTGATTTTGACGTTAATATAGCTAATTTTTTAACGCTTTCTCTTTAAGGTTTTAGTGGCTGTTAATCAATTTGAAATATTAAAATTTTCGCTATTTTTTGCAATTTTTTTTTGTTTTTTTCCGACATTTGGTTTTTTAACCATTTAAAAGTTTGCCATTATTGGGAATTTTAGCCATGTTCGCGTTAGAAGCGATCTTTTCTTGTGATTCTTTGCTGCTTTCATAATTTTTAATAAATATTACCATTTGAAATCATGCTTCGCAAATTGGGGATCATTAGTTCAACTTAAGTGTTTTTCAAATAAAAACTTCCAGTACACAAAAACATGCAGATTTAAGAACACCAACTTATGAATTATGCGGATTCAGAAATTTTTTTCCTAAAACATACCTGGTATTTTTAGAAACATGTGTACGGAAAATATAACTGAAAACACAATTTAAGCCTATCAACGGACGATGTTGATTTTGAATAAAACACAAATTATTTAGGAAATGATTGTTATTTCTTTTAATTATGATAATTTTATTGGCCAAATGGCCGCCGCAATCTCGGCGGTACACCTCCATCCGATGGTCCAAATTTTCGGTGACGCTGAGGCATAATTGAGGTTCTATGCGTAATGTGCCGAATTATCTCATTCTTTAGGTCATTCTTTCAAATAACCCCAAAGAAAGAAGTCCAACGGTGTCAAATCACATGATCTTGGCGGCCAATTGACATCGCCTCCACGTGAGATAATACGGTCACAACATGTAAATGTAAGTCTTTATGCATAATGTTCATCAACGACGAGCGTGAGAGGTGTAATTGTTAGGCACGACGATGAGTTAAGGCACGACATACTATCGCGAACAGCAGCAATATTTTCTGCAGTACAAGCTGTACGAGCATGTACTGGTGTTTTAACATCTCCTACGATTTTTCCGATTGTACCACTGTTGCAAATTTGGCGGGTTTACCGCGATTCTAGCGGTTTTTACGTATGTATGTATATACCGTATAGGATCAATATTGTAAAAATTACAAACAGAATGGCAAACTTACATATATCCTTTCCACCTGTGGTGAAAGAGCATTCATTTCTTATTTATTTTATTAGCCAATTCATAATCTAATGTAATTTAACAAAAAAAAATTCCTTTGCAACTACTTAACTGGGCCATGTTTCTCAAAAATTCAAGTAAAATACACTAAACATTTTTGTTTATGCTTCAAATATATTTTACTTGTTGATTTGTAACTTGTAGTTTTGAGAAACGGGCCCTGTTATAAGGTTTAATTAATAATGAATCCACGAGTATATGAAGCTGTGTAATTTCAAGTACAAATGATTAAGAAAATGTAATTAGCAACACGCAGGCCTGCTAAGCAGACGCATTAAGACCCATTACAGTGCATGTTCGATACAACGAAACATAATTCGTTATTTTCCGAAAATTTGGAAGGAATCTTTTTAAGTCTGGCACAAGATCTGTTATTGAAAATTATCGTGGTATTGCAAAACTTAGTACCATACCATACTTAGTATCAAAGTGTCAAACATAATATCGCCATATCAACACGGGCTTAAAAAAGGCAGCTCTACCGCAACAAGCCTTCTTCAACTCACAATTGCAATCAATCGTGGTTTTTTCATAAGAAATCAAACAGATGTTATATACACGGAAAGCTCTCAATCAGGGTCCAAACAGTTCTTTTTAATAATACGATTTCTAGAAAAATAAATGTGCCATCAGGCAAGGCAGCCACCTTCGACCTATGTATGTTGTTCTTGCTTTTCATAAATGGAGTTATAAAGTTTTCGAACGTATTAATGTATGCTGACTATGTTAAGATTTTTAAACTTACAACCATGTGATAGATCATCAACTTCTTCAATACGATCTAAATTATTTTTATGACTGGTGTGAAGCAACCTTAATGGAGCTAAATGTAAAGAAGTGTAAAGTAGTGCGCTTTTCGAGATATAATCCAAGTACAGTTAATTATTTCCTCGGAGGTATTCAAGTTTCTATAGTTGAAAACTACCTTGATCTTAGAATACTACTTGGCCTGGCCCTAAAGTAAGCTTTAATTCGCATATTACGTTTATGATAAATAAAGCTAAAGGCACACTTGAATGACCCGTATATAACAAAAACCTTATAAATCCCAATAAAAAATTTCATCATTTTGCGAAGCACTAAGGGTTAGTGATGGACAAAAAACATCGATGTTTTTAAAACACTCAATGTATTGCGCCGAAACATCGATATAATCCGATGTTTTTTTGCTCGTAAACAATCGGAAAACATCGATGTTTTCTTTCGATACATCGAAATGACAAATTGTATACAGAACGTGTAGATTGGTATATAGATGTGTATACATATCTATATGTGTTGGCATGACTCTAGTTTGTATATGTAAACGTGGTAAATATTATGCGAACAACTGTCAACACTATTATATGCGGCAAATAAGTTTGGGTTTGGCATCTTTACTCCCAATAAACAGCTTGATAACCACGCGTAATTAAAATAAAAGCTAACAAATTATGCACAAGTTCAACAAAGGAAAATATTTTGCTGTTTGTTTATTGTTTACAGTATTGAAAAAAAGTATTGGGAGATGTAAAATAAACTAAAGATTTTTCGAAAATATAATAATAATAAATAATTAAAAAATAAATCGATGTATAACAACATCGATGTATTTCATGAAATATCGATGCAACATCGATGTATGTTTGCGATGCATCGAATCGAAAAAAACATCGATGTTTTTTTACAGTGTCCATCCCTACTAAGGGTACATTTAAAAAAATAAGCGCACAATTATGAAATGAAGTAAAGTAAGTGAAAGAACTCTCAACAACTTTTATAAAAAAAAATTAAATTTCAAGTGCTACGGCAGAATACGGGAGAATACTAAAAAATAACTGTATCAAAACATTCAGTGCTTAAGGCCGATCGTTACATACAAAAATTTTTATATGCGCTGAATAATGCGCTTTATGTGTCAATAATGTATTGCTTCAAAGTGGGAACTCGCCATATAAAATTCATGTCTTACGTCATCGCAATGGTAAGAGAAACGTTTATGTTTCTCCCTTACAAGCATGCTTCGTTGGAAGCTCCATTTTTTATTGGGATGCCACTTGTTACGCCGATTCTTGAATATGTATCGATTATATGGGGCCCAATTTATCAAACGCATTGTAATTCAATCGAATATGTATAGAAACAATTCCTGCTTTTCTAACCTTGCCTTCATACACAGTGCGACTGGCTTTCATAAAGCTCCCTACTTTAAGAATGTCGGAGAACAATGCTGGATTTTTAGTTAATGCGATTTAATTTTAAATAAGTGTTTGTACAGATGACCACTTATACAAAGCTTCTTTTGGTTTGGCTATGGGTTTGGAGCCGGAATTAACAAGTTTGCCAATCTTTGTGGAAGGTGACCAATTACAATTGCTCTCGTATAATTGTAACCAGAGGAAAAATGTGTAAAAGAAAGAGGAGGGGGATAAAAACTTAATTTTACGAGGGAGTTGAGTTACATACATATGCTTACCTTTTAAAGGATACACTAAATAAATGAAGCGCTGTGTATTTAGCTTAAGGTGAGTATTTATTTTCCATAGGTAGTTCACAAGAAGATTGGTGCATACTTATCTGTAACAAGTTAAGTTCAAGTAACTTGGTAGTAAAATCGAATACAAGAGTTAGTATGACAAGGGTTTGTTTAAATTTGTTAAAGCGAAAGTGCAGAACTGATCGCTACTGGCTTGGTTGAATATTGGCATAAAATACATAATCAAATATGTAGACGGTATATTAGCCATAATTAAAGTCAAGGACAAGGATATTATTCTGAACACTTTAAATATTCACCACCCCAAAATTAAATTTACCCGACCCGCAATATCATAACAACAATATCGACAAAATCGCAGAAATATTCATTAGCAATAGATTCCCTAAAAATTAATTAATACACTTATCAACGATACACAAAAATATGTACAATACAAAAACATCCAAAATGATAGCAACCCCGAAAAAGACAAACATTTTTACAGTGTAAAATGCATACCTGACTTGACGGATAATAGACACATAAGGAAAACAATAAAATCAGAACAAATAAACTTTGCATACAAACCAAACTCAACTTTAAGTGCAACATTTTCAAGAGTTAAGGCGTCAATAGAAAAACTACAACAAAGTAATGTTGTTTACGAAGTAAAGTGTAACGGAAGGGACGATCAGAATTGTGACTTAATTTATAAAGGAACAACAAAACTTGAAAAGAGAATAGGAGAACATCAAAATAACATATTGAAGAGGAGAGAATCAAGAGCATTATCACAACACATGATTTCAAAATCTCACTCCTTCGAAGCAGAACAAGTGAGAGTTTTGGATTTTGAACGAGGGGAGCGGAAAGATACACAATATAAAGCTTGAGAATACAACAAAACATAATGAAACCAATGAACCACAATGAAGATATTGACAACATTAGCGCTAGTTATAGAACTGCAATATAACAAAATCTGTGATAATAATTTTAAGTTGTGCTTTACTGTTTTTTTTTATAAATGTTTTTGTACAATTTAATTGCAAGCTTGGGTTGGATAACAGGACTTTTCGGTTCCGCTTAAAATTTTATTTTGCTTTATTGTGACTTCGTTATATAGATGCTCTTGCATGAGTACTTTGCTATTTAAAATAGAGGCTTTATACATATCACAGACTTTTGATAACGGGACATAACAATTTTGCTTTAAATTCAATTTTGTTTTATTCTCTTTTCGTTGGAAAGAGAAATTTGAATAATTACTTCGCTATATTGAGGCTTAAGAGCTCAGATTTTCTTCGTTTGCAATAAAGAGGTTTTTTTCAGTGTATTTTCAGTTTTTCGTTAAAAAGAAGCTCGTTATATCGAAGTTTTACTGTATTAATAATTTAAATATTTTAAAGTTCATTATTTATGTAAATTTATAATGGAGAGTAACAAAAAAGAATAAGAATACCTTTACAATGTAATGGCAAATTATATATAAATTTATGAATATTTATGTGACAGTAATTGTGCACAAGCTAAAGGGCCTAAACGAGTCTTTGATGAATTAAATCCCATGGCTTTTCCTTAACACACGCACTCAATATGTTTGCATGTTTAAATATTTGTTCTTCTCTTTGTCTGTCTAGTGGTAAAAATGAAAGTGCTGTGAAAATAAAATAAATTTCCAAACATACAACCATAGCAAATACATAGAATAGAAAAACTTAATTTAATAATCTCATTTTCGAACTTATTTTATTTACATTTCAGTGGTCACATTTACCTAATAATGATAAGCTTACATACATACAGAATCACTAGATCCCCACAATATATGTACATACTTATTAACATACATATGTATGTGAGTTTCTATTCATATCCTTCCGCACACAAGAACACACTTTTTGTAGACATGCTGCTACCACACTCAAACGACAATCGAATACATTTGAATTCGAATTTGTTTGGATATTTGTAGTGTGATTAGTAAAAGTGGTGTCAGAGCAAATATGCTGTCAAATATTCTGAGGCTTGCTGTGATAAACTTGTTTTACTTCCGTTTGCCATCCAATATGAATGGATTATTTTTCCAATTTCGTTTCTATATTTTCTCGATAAACACGGCTGTTCATATGTATGTACATCGATTTACAATACACTCACACTCACACATGGCTTGTTCAGAAAATAAAAATATGTGTAAGAAAAATACAAAAGTTTAGTACGATTAGAATGGACGTTGGTCAAAAGTGGTTGTTATTTTTGTTGGTTTTTCTTTAAATCATACAAGCAGAAAATATGTAACCTGTCAGAATGTTGGCCAGCTACAAAAACAACAATTACGAAATAAAGGGTTAAGTTTTAGCTTGATTCTCTTTGCCAACGTAATTCGAAGGGGTTTGCGTGTGTGTGAATTTAAATTTAAGGGATAAATGTTTCTGTATGAACAAAAAATATTAATTATGGACACCCCCACCACAATAGTGAAAAGGGTATTATACGTTTGTGCTAATGTGTGTAACACTCAAAAAAGAATGGTGTAGACCCATCTTTTAGGATGCCAATCAATTCAGAATCATACTGAGTTAATCTATCTATGTCCGTCCGTCTGGCTGGCAGGTGGTAATTTTTAAGATAATTTGAAGAAATTTGGTACGTATTTTGCAATTGCCATTAGGACAAAGCATATTGAAAATGTGGAGAATCGGCTCATAATATCAGATGATCCCCATACACACTTCTCTACGGAAAAGTCTTTGTGCTCATAAACCATATAATTATGTTGGTATTAAGAAAAAATTTGGTCTGAATTATTTTACTGCAATCTTAGTCATCTTACCAAAGTTTATTAGAATCGGTCCATATTTGACCATAGCTCCCATAAAAATACAGGTTGGCACAGAATGAACTAAATGGTTTGTATTCTTTATAAATTTTATAATTATTATTATACTCACAACACAATAGTGGAGAGAGTATTATGCATTTGTGCTGATGTGTGTTACACCTTCAAATATGGGTACTGGACCCATCTTAAAGTATACCGATCGACTCAGACTCACTTTTACCAGGACCAAACTCATTGAAAATGGGCCGAATCGTAGGATTGCGAGGGAAGATAGGGCCAAATTTCTGCCTCTCAGAAACTATCAAAACGATTTTTATTTTTTAAAAATAGGACCACAATGGGAGGTAGGGGGCCATTTCTGCCTCTCCAAAACTTTCAAAGCGATTTTAATGAAGTTTATAAACATAGATAAATCCATATTTATATGGACACAAAAGCATGATGTATTTTTAAATACTGTGGTGTAGGGTCGGGCTTAAACGACTATACTTTCTTACTTGTTTTTTCCTCCTTTTTTTAGCATTTTTTAAAAAAACTTTGGGAGTTAATAACAAATATTTATACAATCGACAAAAATAATGACAACCGAAATTTTGCGATAAGTTCTGGAAAATATGTTAAATCTAATTCAAAAAAAGTTCCCTAATAATTGTGCTATATTGGTTGTATTTGCTATATTTTTATGAATGTCACATAAATAAAAAAAAATAGCCAATATGACTCAATGGAACACTTTGTGAATTGCTTATATCTAACTTTATTCAAAAAATAGAATCTGGGAATTTATTTCTCATGTTGAGTAACATTTGTTATACAAATGTTCATATTATTCGAATGTGTATTCTAAGTTTAATTACAATCCTAAAAGCTTTTATACTTTAATAGTCTTAGAATACACATTAGAATAATATGAAAATTTTTATTTAAAAAAGTAATAATAAGCGCACAAATAAAAAGTTTTAAACCCTTAAAACCATCTATATAGCTAATTCTGTGCAACCCGTACTACACTGAAAAATAGCTTTTAATGCCAAAACTTTCTTCACATAAAAAAAATTGGCGATAATAGCTTTTACGATAGATACTAACTATGTCATAATAAAATGCTATGCTGGTATGTCCAAAAATCCCATATGAACCCCCTAACCTCATAACATAATTTTGTTCTGGCGAGTCCATGAATGACCATTGGTCACAAATAGGTTACACTTTTGGAAATATTTTCTGTTTAAATTGTGTTGTGGGGTATCAAATGGTCAGGCTTGACCGACTATACTTTCTTACTTGTTTTTACATGGCTTAAATGAATAACACTTATATACATGCATACAGTGAGCGTCAAAGTAAAGAAAACAGCTTGTTTTACATAATAAAAATTGTTATTTTAGTAAAAAAAAATGTAAATTTATTGAAGTTTATTATCATTTACAAAACTTTTAACGATGTTATTTAAATATAAAATTAAAATTTGAAATACTCAAAAACAACAAAAACAAATTTACTCCATTTTTAACGCGTCAAAAAAAGTGTACAGTTCTAAAATACTAAGAAAAGTGAAGTGGCTAATACTTTGTTTGATCTCTTTTAGCTTTAAGGACGACTTCTAGTCTCTTTGGCATCGATTCCAACCATTTTAAAGTTTGTTCAGGAGACATTTTTGGCCACTCTTCCTGCAGAATTTTCTTTAGAGAGTGCTTGCGAGTTTTTTTTTTTTAATTTATCCGTCCAAATGCTCCCAGATGTTTAGTTGATTTGATATCGAGCGACTATTGGTCTAATCCAGCTGTTCTAGGACGTATTACAAAAGCCAACCTTATCACGCTTCATTACAGATACTGTATGTTTTTAGTTGAATTTCTTATTTATATCTTATATCAGGTTTTTTTTGTCCAACTTGCTTTGGTCAAATTTTTGGGCAACGTATTTTTCACAAATTACAGGAACCATAAAGTCTAATCAAATTTGGCAAAGTAGAAATTTTACTTTTTATAACCAACATAACACTTTTGATATTGGACAACAAGCTGTTTACTTTCTTTTGACGCTCACAGTACATACAATACATATTCCATATTCATGCGTACATGCTTATGCATAAATTTATGAATTGCAACAATTGACTGTAAATGTATGTACAATTGATTAAGGTCTATTTCCGGGAAACTGATGTTTGTATTGGAAAGAGAAATCAAAATGTATACAATAAAAACTTTTTATGCATATTGTATATTATATCTTTAATGGTTCGTAAATATGATAAAAATGTGATTGGGAATTGAATATTAAAGGCACTTGTCATTAGACAAATCGGAAGTTGATTGGAAAAACTTAAACACCATAATAGAGTTTGATTGAACCGGAAACATAAAATTTTTTTAATGTCAAATATTTTGATTGTCATTGTTAAAATATATGAAAATATTTATGGGTCAAGCACAAACATTATTATATAATGATATAAATAAATATAATGCTGCTTACGCTTGTAATAAAAACTTTCAGAAACTGAAAGATGTTTATTAACATCTTAGATTTTATAGAACTTTAATTGGTCTGTCTTCAACACTATGGCACAAAAAAAGGAACGTCAAAAACGAGAGTTTTGAGCTTAATTGGGGTGGATCAACACAAATATGGCATTCATTAATTTTTCTTTAGAAGCATTTTCGAGATTTTTGCGAAAACCCTTTTTTGAAGTTCAAAAATCTTTAGAATGCATTTTTGAATTACCTTGTTACAAAGTTATGTTATTTCTCTTTCAGCACATATACACTGTGTTCATCGGATAAAAATTCAGTGAGTTACAAGACTTAAAATTTGAAAAAATAGATTTTTTTCAAAAGTCACCATTTTATACCCTCCACCACAATTAGTTGTGAAATGGGTTTAATAAGTTTGTCATTCCGTGTGAAACTTTCTTATTATTCATTCTCAGACCCCATACCGGCTGTCTCAAAAGAAATAAACAAACTTGGTGGCAAATTGCTTGTAGTTATCCTAAGCAGTTTGGAATTGAAATCCAGCAAAATCGGTTCAGTAGGATCAGCGCTATGAATCAAAATGTGGAAACAGCACATTACAAAATTTATAATTTTGTTACAAAAACTAACATAAATGGTGGAACAGTGTACGAAATGATATAAGATTTTGCAAGAATTCGTTTTATTTGGCTGGAAATCACACTGTAAAACTACGTGAAGGTTGGTCCATAATTTACCCTAGGCCCCATATAAACACTCCTCCCGGAAAACAATTTAGTACGCCTAAAACCGTAATTAGTAATGCTATCAGAATTAAATTTAATACTATTCAGTTTTATAGGACTAGATATCACACTAATAAATTTCGTGATGATCGATCCATAATTTAGTATAAAGTCCACTCTGGTCAATTAGTTAAATACGCCTAAAACCGTAGCAGATATATTTATTGTGGTTACATTTCTTCCAATTTAGTTTCATATGAGCAGAAAAAATGTCATGCAATTTTTTGATTTACGGTCCATAATTTACCTTTGATTCTATATTTAGCAGCCTTCTGAAATTCACTGTAAACCCTTAAACTTATTTCACAGCTAAATTGAAATTTAAGTTTTTCATAACTTTAATAACTTACCATGGCTCCTATTTAATCAAGGCTGTGGAGTCGGAGTTTAAGAGTCGGAGTTGAGGTTTTTGTGCCGGAGTCGGAGTCGTAGTACCCACAAAAACTCGCGACTCCGACTCGAAAGTTTTTCGGCATAAAAAATTTAAAAAAAAATTTTCCAAAATAAAAATTATCTTCTTAAAACACATTTAAAATTTAAATAAATGATTTATGAATACTGCTCCTATGTGCTGTTTCCAAATGACAGGCGATGGAATTTTACTACATAATCAATCGCCTGTCATTTGGAAACAGCATATTAATGTTTGCGTACGGTAATTTCTTCTCAAAAACTCTAATTTTTCGAAGGCCGTATGGTAATGAAAAAATAAAAGTTAACACCACTGAGTACTTTTTTCGGACGACTCCACAGCCCTGTATTTAATGATGACTCATTTATAACGCAGCACCCTGTAATTCATAGCGGTCCTTAAATTGTTATTTACTTATTTTTAAATTCCGTCATTCCATTATATTTCTTGTAATAAACCTAGCTTGTTAAATAACACAGTGCAACGCGAAAAAACATAACCATATATGGAGAGCTACAACTTTGTCTCAGAGGGTTAATTAAAATTCCGAACGGTTTGCAAGATATGAGCAAATTATCACTTTTTTGCAAAAATTATCACTTTTTTGCAAAAATTAAACCGAGGCCCTAAATCTTTAAGGGCCCATAAAAAAAGTGCATGACTTTCGGCAAAACTGGGAGACACGGGTCTTTTTTTTTTGTCCTTTATGGTTATTTATTGCCTGTATATGGTTATTTTGCCATGACTTAAAAAATTACACACAGTGTAATGTTGAAAATCATTAAACTCACTCTAGCTTCGATCGTCGACGCGCATAAACAAACAAGTGACGACAAACACCAAACAGTGTGTAAACGATGCGAGTGTGTGCATTTACACAAAACAACAACAAAATGTACGTATTTGAAATTTGCTCAATTATACTTCGTTTGCACTAAAAAAAACCATGAGCAAATTTAGTAGTGCATATTTGCTCAGTTGCAAACAAATAAAAACAATAACATTTGACATATTAGCCGCCATATTGCTTTTAAGGAATCTTATAAATTGACCATTTTCGTGGGTTTTAAAATAGAAAATTAAATTTAAATTAATTAAAAAGAAAAAAAATTTTTTAATTTGCTTGTGTATAATTGTAAACAAATGCAGATTTTTTACAGTGCTGCCAGAAGTGGTTAGTGTTGCCAGAATAAATTTTTAGAATAATAGCATATTTGCACAAAAAATAAAAGTGGTATGCTTACGATCAATAATAATATGCACTGGAAATTTGCACAATACCCATTGTGATTGCCCTTACAAAATAAAAAAAAAGTGTTTTATTGGAAGTAAAAATAAAAAGAACCGTGTTAAAATTGAGGATGCAAAATGAAAGATCAACCCTCAACAGCTCCCTATTAATTCCCCCCAGAAAATTATTAAAGTTCGGCTCAAGCTAGTATCAATAGATATCATATAGATATCACTACTGAAATATTCGAAATGTCGATGGGGAGGGTATGTAAGATTCGGCACAGCCGAATATAGCACTCTAATAGCTTTTTCACACTTGTCAACATTTAACATCAATTTGCGAAGATGTTGGAATTTTCCCATAAGAAATAAATAGGACTAAAAACCAAATTTTCCAACATCTTTACAAAATGTTCATATCTCATTGTATTTCATTCTACATTTTCCGATTATTTTTGTGTTATCACTAGAAAGTGGCAATAAGTTATATTATTATTGTGGCATCACTGACAAAATTGCATTTGGTTAGAAAGCAGCTTTACCATTTCTCAAGTTTTGTCTCTTTTGCAAGCCTTATGTTACTTGATTTTTTTTATATTTTTAAACAAAATGAATTCCAAATACATTTTGGTGTTATCTGTAAAAATTTTGGCTCTTTTGTAGAAAAAAAGTATTTAAAAAAATAAAAGTTTTTTTTTCAGAAATGGTGACATTTTTTATTGATAGTAGATGTTAGACGTTTAAAGTGTGAACGCGTGTTTCACATTTTCAACATCTTCCAAGCGTTGCTCCGAAATGTATGCAAGTGTACAAAGGGTATAACTTTTTAAATTTAAAATGTGTTTGTAAACTATTTTTTTTTTTTAAGTTGAATGGAAAAAAGAAACAATTTAAAGAATGCAGTGTTGCAAAGCATCACTAATGAAAACAATGTGTAAATTTCGCAACAGTTGTGCAGTGAATACGGTTACAATTTAATAAAGAACTCAAGGAATTGTTTTCAGAAAAGTTGTCTAGTCTATTCCAATACTGCGTTTATTAAGTCAGCCACTGTTCCGCTTTTGTTGTTTTAATAACATTTGTAATTTTAAAATAATATTTAAATATTCACTGAATACCTTTTGGGTTGTTTGAGGTGTGTCTACATTTAAAAAAAGTCTCCAACGAAAGTTGGCGCAAAAACTTTTTGGAATCTTATGTATGAAACATCTATTTTTAAGGTTATGGCAAAACGTTTTAAATTTGTGAACCAGTATTAAAGGTAGACACCAGTGCTGCCACTTTGTCGATAATTAACCGAATTTGTAAATTTATGTGTGTATATCAGATGCAATATTAAATTCTTTCGCTTTTAATGAAGATAAATTGAAAAAATATGTGTATTTTGTAGACAACATAAATTAAAGTTGTTATATTCATATAATTTGTATATTTTTATTTATATCAAATTTATATCATTTTAAATATTGTTGATTTAAAAATGCAACGTTTTTTAAACCAAAAGCACTGTTTCTTTTTAAGAAAAAATTAACATCATTTAATGTAAATTTGCAAATGTTTGTAAGCGAAGGGCGGCAGATGGACTTTGAGATATCAATCAAAAATAATTTTAGCCGGGGGACTTAAACAAAAAATCTCCTGGGGGAGGATGTGTTTCTAATGCTAGAAAAAGTAATAGATTTTATTTTTTCATTGCACGCTTGACATTTACAAACATGATTTGAGTAACAAACTCTTGTCTAAAGCCATTGCAGGAATTTTATTCACTAAAAATGGTATACCAAAGAACGGCAATGAGTAATTTTTTGTTAGATTCTATCTTAAAAGAACTGCCACACGCAAAGAAAAAACATAGTTGTGGTAAACATATTCTAAGAGCAACATATTATGATAAGATTCATGATTGTAGTCACCATATTACGATTGTTATTAAATCATATTATGACCAAATATGTTCGTAATATTACATCATAATATTTTTCCCTTAACCATATTGTTATCCTGTTAATCATAAAACGGTAAGAAGTTATAATATTACTGTCATGGTAATCATAATAAGATAAGAAGTAATCATATTGTTGTGATGGTAACCATAATAAGTTAAGAAGTAATCATATTACTGTCATGGCAATCATAATAAGTTTAGAAGTAATCATATTATTGTCATGGCAATCATAATTAATTTAGAAGTAACCATATTATTGTCATGACAATCATAATAAGTTTAGAAGTAATCATATTATGATGCAAAGTGATATGAACTGTTATACATAAATTTTTTACATCATAATATGATAAAACTTTAAACATAATATTTTTATTGGGAAAAAATACTTATGATAAAATAAAAAACATAATATAGTTACTGTAATCTTTTTGACGTAGGTCGCAATTATTTATAAATTATTTAATGGAGTTTTCATTATTTTTCTCTTAAAATAACACAAAACTTACCAGTAATGGTCAATATTTTGCACCAATATTTCACAAATTTTTCCACCACTTTAAGATTATTAAATTTTTTTAGAAAAGATATTTTATTTTGTGACACTACAACCCTTTTTTAATGTTTTTTCTTTATTTTTTTTAATTTCTTGTTTATTTTATTGGTTATTTTGTTATTTCTTTTTTAATATTTTTCTTTATTTTTTTTAATTTCTTGTTTATTTTAATTATTTTTATTTTATTTTTTCATTATTTAGCCACTCACTAACAAATAATTCGATATGTTTATGTAAAACACGACACAACTGATACAAAATTATTTTACAAATGGCGATACCAAAATATTATTAGAGTAACGATATTTTGATTGCATCTTAAACTTATTATGATAAATGAATATAAAGTTATCATGTTATGGCTATTAAATATCATGATATGGTTGTGGGTAATATAATATGTTTTGAAAGTTATCTTAATTTAGTTGTTAGAAAAATAATTATTTTTCGGTCAACAATACTCAAATTTATAATTGCGATAAACATTAATATGTTTACAGTAACTATAATATTGCTGATATTTAATAAAAATAACAATTATTTGTGTACAACAACAATATATTGTTACAATAAACACAGTGTGGTTGCCGTAACCATGCCCAACCATATTTTTTCTCTGCGTGCAGAATAAGGTATAACGCTATTAACCTATATATACAATGCTTGCATAACTCACTGCTTCGTACCAATCCAATGGAAAGTTGCACGAATAACAATGATACAGAAACCTGGAAAGCCAGCCGAGCAACTTACTTCATATCGTCCAATAAGTTTGCTGCCCCTTTTTTCGAAGGTTCTCGAGTCTTTATTTCTTAAACGACTGACACCCATTATTGAATCCAAAAGTCTTATACCTACACACCAATTTGGGTTTCGAAAACAACACGGAACCACAGAACAAGTTCATCGTTTAGTTTAAACTATTCATGAAACATTTAAGAAAAAACAGTACTGCACAGCAGTGTGTCTAGACATATCCCAAGCATTCGATAAAGTGTGGCATGATGGTTTACTATTCAAACTCAAAAAAATACTCCCTATAAATTTCTATTTATTTATTAAGTCCTACCTACAAAACCGCTTATTTTTTGTTAAAGAAGAAGGTGATATAAGCGATTTAAATACAATATCTGCAGGAGTTCCCCAAGGTAGCATTATGGGACCCACACTTTACCTTCTTTACACTTTTGACCTTCCCCAGGCTGAAGGTGTCATCATTGGGACTTTTGCAGACGATACAGCTGCATTAGCTGTAGACAAAAACCACGAAAACGCATCATTAATTCTTCAAAAATGCCTAAATGATATATGTATCATCATGGCTAAAAATTTGGCGTATAAAAGCAAACGAGACGAAATCTGTCCAGGTTGCATTAACATTAAATTGTCAAACATGCCCTCCCATCAAATTAAATGACACTGAAATACCCCAAAAGGACGAAGCGAAATACCTTGGTATACACCTAGATAAAAAGTTAACGTGGAATAAACACATTCAAACTAAACGTAAAGCTTTAGATATCCAACTTAGAAAATTCGGGTTTCTCATTGATTCCCGACTCTCTATTGAAAACAAGCTAACAATATATAAATGTATTCTGAAACTTATTTGGACCTATGGCATCCAGTTGTTGGGCACCGCCTCCACCTCAAACATTGAAATTCTCCAACGTTTTCAATCAAAAACAATTCGAAGAATTGTTGACGCACCATGGTATGTAACAAATAACCAACTCCACAAAGATATCAAAATACCTAAAATTAAAGACGAACTAAAAACTCAGCTGGCATCCTATAAAAATAGAATTGAACAACATCCAAACCCGTTTGCATCAAACCTCATGAGAAATAACACAACATTTGTAAGATTAAGGCGCAGGGCTCCTCAAGACTTAATGCGATGAAAACTATTTTCTTTTAAAATGGAGATACACAACTCTTTACATAACCACGGCAAATGCTTCTTAACATTATGGTATGATCACTGGATCATAGCCATTTAAAAAAAAATATATACATATGTATATAACTCAAATCTAATGTTTAATATCAAAAAAGATAGATTGCATTAATAAAAAAAAAAAAAAAAAGATTCTATCAAAAGTGAAACATATTATTTTATATTTAATTTTTTATTAATTAATTTTAAGTTAAGTTACAAATTAATATTACTTTCGACAATGTTCTGACAATCGCACGATTTGAAATCGCAAAACGCCTGATTTATGTAAAGCTGTTTGGAAATTCTTACGTTTTGCTTGCGATCTGTCATAGATTCTTAAAAATAGTCGCCCAACCAGTCAACAATATGTTTTTTGGTGAAATTGGACATAAATATTTTTTTTTATTTTATTTGAAACTCAATAATATTCAATTTGAAATTAATGTATGTATTGTGTTTTTCCTTTTTTATAAAATGACACGTTAATTTTATATTTTGCTTTCTATCAAATGTATAATTGAACTTTTGTGCTGGTAACACTGGTAAAAATACAATCGAAAAAAATTTAAATACACTAACCATACATAGTAGAGGTTATAAGCAAGTAAGAAAGTATATTCGGTTTCGCCCGACCACAGAATATAAAGACACATATCCAGATTTTACCCTCTTTGGGACCCATGGCCAATTCTGGAGCCGGCAGAACAAATTAATGTTATGAGTTTCGAATTCACATAGTTCTTTGTGTCACCCACACAAATTTGTTTTTGTAAATTTGTCAAAAATTTTACATAATTGTGTCTTTAATGGTTGTCTTTCTATCAACATAAAGCTTCAAAATTTGTGTTTATAATTCGATTTTTTTCCATATGGGTAATTCCATGTCAAAACGACCAAGAGTGGGACACGACCTCTTCCCATTGTAATGAAATTTGGTGAGAAGGTTCCTTTTATCTTATAAGGAACATATATGAACGAAAAAAAATTTTAAAATTTTTTTTTCAAAAGTTACGCCATATTCAAAATGTCATAATTTCGCAGATTTAGCCGAATGTGTAGAGCTTATTTCTTCAATATCTCGAAAACTACTTGACATACGAAGATGATTTAAATGTCATTTTAAAGAGAATACTTGGGACTACAAACCATATACTGAAAAGATATACTTTTTTTGAAAAATGTAATATCTGCAAAATATTAAATTTTAAAAACGGACTAAGTCAAAAACTTATTTTTTTATTTGGCTGACTTTTTTTTATATAATACCCCAAACTGGTCTTAAAAAATACTGAAACTTTGAAGGAGGTGTTTTTTTCTATTTTAAGATATGATTTTTTTTCTTTCGCAACCTTTGAAAAAATAATCTTA
The DNA here is from genome assembly GCA_949318255.1 of Pollenia labialis. NCBI lineage: Eukaryota > Metazoa > Arthropoda > Insecta > Diptera > Polleniidae > Pollenia > Pollenia labialis. The sequence continues at coordinate 39,645,356 of OX439140.1, forward strand.
AAATAGAATTTTAATATTGTAATTTTGAGCAATAAGTACACTGTGCTAGTTGCAAAAAACAGACCAGCCGCGCACCTTGCATTTTGCCCTAATTGGGGCACGCTGAATCCAGTGCGACTTACCGTTTTTTTAGATTGGCTCTTATTTTCAAGAATTACCGTTATTTCGAAAATGTAAGAGGTTGCACAGCATATATTTGCGTAACGCAAAAACGGTTTAGTTTATTGAAATAACTAAAAAAACCGAAATTCGGCAATAAATAATAAAGTGGGGTTGGTCATACATTTGACCCATCTAGTTTTTAAAATTTAATATTTTGCAGATATTACATTTTTCAAAAAAATTATATCTTTTCGGAATATGGTTTGTAGTCCCAGGTATTCTCTTTAAAATGACATTTAAATCATCTTCGTATGTCAAGTAGTTTTCGAGATAATGAAGAAATAAGCTCTACGCATTCGGCTAAATCTGCGAAATTATGACATTTTGAATATGACGTAACTTTTGAAAAAAAATTTTAAAATTTTTTTTCGTTCATATATGTTCCTTATAAGATAAAAGGAACCTTCTCACCAAATTTCATTACAATCGGAAGAGGTCGTGTCCCACTCTTGGTCGTTTTGAAATGGAATTACCCATATACAAGATACAACTACACGAATTTGTTTAAAACCAGGCTTGATTTTACATTTACGAGCCATTTCTACAGATTATTTATATGTATTTCAATTTCAATCAATAATTAGGTCAACATTAATTATGAATAATGTTTATCAACTTTTGGTTTTACACTCGTACGGATAATTACATAAACATTGGAAATGCATTTGTTACTTTATACATGAATTGTAATGTTAAACAAGGATTTGTGGTACAATTGTACTTAATTTGGAACAATCGATACTTTATTGGTACTCTGGTAGAATTCATCCTTTTTGGGTACGATTAAAAAAATCCCACGAAGTTTTATTATTTCTTTGGAGTAGAATAACTCTTTTTTCTTTTCAATGATAAAATTTTTAATTAAATATTTCCAGTCCCATGAGTGCATTGTACATATATTTATAATTGTACTAGCTTAACCCGGTGCGCTTCGCTGCACTGCTTTAACAAGGTTTGAAGACTCTCCCTTTATTAGTTTTTCAGTTGAGAGATATTTAATATATGCATCCTATTGGAGGTATTTCCCCCCTGCGCCTAACCGCTTTATTTTTAATTTCAAAAGTGTAGTATACCATAAGAGTGACTTCTGCAAAGTTTGAACATTCTCACTATAACAGTTCTAAGATATGCGATATTAAGCATTGGCGTCCTATGGGGGGACCACTTCCCCCGCTGCTATTTTATTTCAATTTTGGGGCTCAGAAGATCCTACTACCAAAAGTCCAACAAAATGCGTGCAGCGGCTCTTAAGATATGCGATATTTAATATTGGCATCCAATGGGGGGTACCAATTCCCCTACCCCTATCGAAAAAAAAGTAGCCTATTTTATTTTCAGGCCTCACGAGATCTTACTGTAAAAATTTCAGGAAAATCGGTTCAGTAGTTTAGGAGTCTATAAGCCAACAAACAAACATACAAACATTTTTCATTTTTATATATGTATATAGATGTATATAGATGTACTCGTGTCCCTGTGGAAACCTGGGATCAAGTGGCTACAAATCGCGACTATTGTCGATTGTTTTGATGACACGGTCTACACTTTTGTCTGCCCTTGACAAAAAAGAGAAATAGATTGATTTGTGCTTCTTCTTTGTTTTGTATACCCACACCACAATAGTGGAGACAGTGTTGTGAATTTGAGCTGATGTGTGTAATACCAAAGAATATAAATCATATCATGATTTATATTCTTTGGTAATACTAAAAAATATTGGTCCTAGCTAGAACCATATAGTGCTACACATTTTTTTTAGTGCTACGACTCAATATCACTTTCTGAGTCGATTTAACGGTATTTCTCAGTCCGGGTGGCTGACATTCTGCCTAATTGTCTGCCCATGTAACCTTGTGTGCAAAGAATAGGTCACAATTTTGAAGTTAATTTGTACATTGCTTTCAATTCATAAGGAAGGAGCCTAATGAAAATGGCTCAAAATAAACGACACATTCAGCATTGTTCTACGACTTTTTTTATAGCAAGCAGCTTTATCAGAGCCAGTCGACCTGTATATAAAGACATGGTAAGAGGGTTGAAGTGAAATTCGCGAAGACAAAAGAGCAGGTTTTTTTCTGTACCGAGTCGGTTGAATTAGATACAATCGATCCATATTCTGGAATCGGCCTAACAAGTGACAAATATAATGTAACATACGGGTCATCGCACTCTTTTGACAAGCGTTTTATACATCCAAGTGTGCCTCTAGCTTATCATAAACGTAATATGCGAATTAAAGCTTAGTTTAGGGTCAAGTTGCATTCCAAGATCAAGAAAGTTTTCAACTTCATCAAAATGACTATCCCAAGGAAATAATTTACTATAGTTGTATTATTTCTTTAATAATTCGTTAGTTTACATCTAATTTAGCTCTATTAAGTTTGCTTCACACCATGCACATAAACAGTTTAGAAAATCTTTAAGGCGTTGATAATCTAACACATTTGAAAACTTTATAACTCCAGACAAATTATTTTAAAAAAGTAAACACAATAGCAGCGGCCTTAGTTTGCTAAGTCTTACAATACAACGGTAATTTTCAATATCAGATCCAGTGGCAGACTTGAACAATGGAACAATAAAAGATTCCTTCGAAATTTTCGGAAAATACTAAAACTTGATTTATGTATTAAGCAATACGATTAAAAGGATAGATAAGGCTTCTGCACATGTTAAAATACTACTCGTAATTTTATCAGCACCAAATTATTTAATTAATAAATGTCAAAACTTGTAGAAGAGTGATGGTCTGAACACAATGTGTAATGCAAATGACAAGTATGTATTACGAACAAATATTTGACATCTCATACGACTTCATCGTTTTTCAAAATTTTTCAAAACAATAATACTTTTCATTTGATTAGGGTGCATTTTATGCTTATGTGCGTTAGTGTTAACACAAACTGTAATGTTAAAATAGGTTTTTTGACGGTCTTATTATTGGTCAGATCTAAAGCTGGAGGTCCACACCACGCGTTTTCGCCTCCACGCATTGCATGATTTTTATACCACAAGTAAAGATTAATCTGCTTGTGACGTTTACCAAAGTAGAAAGTATGCTTACTTTTCGCATTTAACGCCTCAGTGCATCCTACGCTTTTGTGCATGTAACTTGTTACATGTAACGACAAAGATTCTACTTATTTGACAACTGCGTAGACAGCGAAAATTCGTGTAACGCGTGGTGTGGACTTCCAGCTTAACAATATTGTCAGGATAATTTGTTTAAAATGCATTGACAGTCCATTATAACAGCAAAACTTTTCTTTGGCAGTATATTATCAACACATTGCCAGCAGCGTTGGAACGACCAAAAAAAATGTGTAACCAACAATATTTTCTATGCACTATCAGAATTTTTTAGTTTGTATATTTCTGTTATGAGCCTTATTTTAGCTATCCTTATACAACTATCAGATACCACCAGAATGTAATGCATTTCCGCTAGCAATTTTGGTTAAAAGTAACCAAAACGCCAACGCTGATTGTCAGACCTTACATTATTGTAAGATCTAACCACCGTCTGTACGAAGCTTAATACTTGTTTGGTAGTGTAAAGTACATTTCAGCGCCAAGTCTTTTATGTGTTTGTTATGTGAAAAAAATGCAAAAAATAAAAACAACAAGGGATTTCAGGCTAACAGCAAAATGATTCTAAGCAAAATCGCCCAAATTCATGTGTGAAAAATCGCCTAAAAATTTTTCATACAAATTTCGGGTAATTTTGCATACTTTCTTTTTATAAATTTTTCGATATTTTTGGGTTACAACTAGGCCCGGACTTTAATGCAGTTAAAATCGCGTTTTATGCGCATAAAAAATGCACTCAAAATAGAACTATATGCGCTAACAATATAAAAAATTCGTCGTTCGTCCCAGTTGTGTTCCTAGCTTTAAGTAAAATACAAAAATGACTGCCAGTTTAACGATTTCGAACGTTAACGTTCGCATAGAAAATTACATTTAATACAAAAACAAATTTTCGAATTTTGTTTTTGTTTTCAATATAATTTTCTATGCGAACGTTAACGTTCGAAATCGATGAACAGGCTCTAAATGTAAATTATATCACTTGTTAGATAGATATTTAAACCTACATATAAAATGAATTAAGAAATAAATTTATTTTAAATATTTTCAAAATTAAAGTTTACTGCCTGTTTTCAAAAGAAAAGAAAATGGAAGTGTAAGATTTAAGCAGTTTTTTATTGTTTTAAATGCTTCATGTTGTTTAAGTTTTATCGAATTTGTTCACATAAGTTACCGTCCACAGTATACATCTTATTTATGGCAATATCAATTTACTTAAATTTATAATTTTTTTTTGTTGATTCAGCATCACCACTGTTGAATCCATTCACTGCATCTTTGAATTGGTAAATGTTTTTTAGCATAGTACATGTTATAGGCTATGGAGGAATACATGAATCGTGATACTTCTCTTTATATGCGGCAACACGCGAAGGTGCTTACAACATATTTTTCCCCATAAGAAATCAATAAAAAATATCAAAGTTGTCTCTTATCTCCTTTGCAACAGGGTGCAAAGCAAAATAAAGCAATTGAAACAAGATTTATTTAAAATATGCAAGAATAATATGCAATATCAGAAATATATGCAAAAATATGCATTTAAAGTAAAATATGCACTAACAAATCGATGCCATTTTACTCCAAATTTCTTGATTCGCAAAGATATTTAGTATACGATAACCGCAGACTGGCGATAACAAATATGCATTTGCATAAAAATCCGGGCCTTGGTTGTTACTAATTTTTACCATAGATAAGAAACATTTTTGGGCGATTTTTCGTTTTCTTATTTTAACAAATTCTTCAATCGTTTACATAGTTTAAAATAAAGGCTGTCTGATCTGGTAAAACAACTTTTATTTTCAGTAATAGATATACATATTATTATTCATTTCAATCCCGAATAGATAACTTAGGCTTGTCTTCATAGCCGGTCTTAGGCCGTGCACAAGGATTTTCTCATAAAATTTTTCATATAATCAAAAAGTAATTTCAATTTTTGGGAATACAAAATTTAAATTTTCAAAAGATTTTGTTATTCGTGCTCAATTCCCAGTTTTTATTATTGATAAAAACACTTGAAATTTATTGTTGATGGGATAAGCTATTCCTATGCGCATTTCACTGGTTTTTTGAAAATTTAAATTTTGTATTCCCAAAAATTGAAATTACTTTTTGATAATAAACAGGCAGGTGCACGGCCAAATAAACACTTAATTGACAACATCTTTTGTAAGTTGTTGTTGTTTTTATTTTGTTTTTCTTAACCTACTTACAACTACAATTAATGTTGAGAGAATTTCAACTAATTGTAGGGGGAATGTAAGACGAGATAAACCAACTGTTTATTGTTGATGTGTTTTTGTTTAAACTTTGTTATTATTACAAGTATAACTGTTGCTATAATTCTTATACGTTTAACAGTTTTATTTGGTTTAATATCTTTAGTTTTTCTAAAATCTTTATGGATGAAGTTTCCTGATGATCTGGCCTAAGCAACCAGTGAAATGCGCATAGGAATAGCTTATCCCATCAACAATAAATTTCAAGTGTTTTTATCAATAATAAAAGCTGGGAATTGAGCACTAATAACAAAATTTTTGCACATAAAATATAATTTTTTTTTATTATTGAAACCCTATACTAGAGCCCTAACAGCCTGCCAATCTTCAACAAGTGACAACCTGGTACTCGAACATTCGTCGCCCCCTTATTTATAATCAGGTGCCTACGAATATTCGGGTTTGCAATTACGAACTATTCTTTTATTTTTTCTATTTGCTTCCGCACTAGGGATGCCAAATGAGACCAGGTTTTTTGAAACCCGGAATTCGGGATTTTTTATTTAAAAAATTGGATCCCGAGACGGATCGGGATTTTTCGGGATTTCATATATAAAAGCCAATTTTTAATATTTATATATACAATTATTATTTAATGTTTATGTATAAGTATTAAAACAAATAAATTCATGAGAAAACTCACTACAAAATAAAACAGTTTAATGTATTATTTTAAAGTAATATGGAAGAATTATGTATTAAAACTTATATTTTAAAAGCTTCTAAAACCAATTAATGACGTCTGATAGTCGATACCTTATTTTATTGCAAACATTTGCTGCCGCCGAAACCAATGTTCGCATTTAACACTTCTGGGTGGTATCGTAAATAAATAGCTACATATATGCTGACAATATGACAATATTTAATTTTTTTTATCTTAAATATTTATACAAGTATTAATCTAAAAAAATAAACTTAAACAAATATGTGTCAAACCACCTTTGGTAGAACCCCCTAAAGTTGTTAACACCTTTTGCACAACTTGCATTTTTCGTGCGCAGTTCTATTATCATTCACATAGAAAAAGAGACCACACCGAACTTTATCTTCTGATTTTGTTTTCTGTGGTACAAAATGCATTGCATGTAACATTTAATCACTTGCGACTTCTTTTTGTAACCAGTTAAAAATTAGATTAATTGCCAGTATGATTTAATATTAAATTTTTGAAGTTATTTTTAACAGTGACTCACGTTTATTTAAACATAGTTGTATTGGATAAAAAAAATACCACATATTTACTAAATCCAAAATCTCGGGAATTTTACATTAAAAACCTCTCGATTCGGGTCTTAAATTTTAGAATAATCCCGGGATTCCGCACTCACATTCGCTAAAATATGTGCGAATATTAAAATCGAATATCTAATGAATGAAATTTCAATATAGAAATTAATTTGTAAAAAAACAATCACACCTTAACTAAGAGAAAAAAACAATTTTCATGAAAACTTTTAAGGATAAGGAAGGATATTTACATATTTTTAGAAGGAATATTTTTTTATATTCTAGTTCAGGGGAACTGAAGAAATTTTTTTTTTAAATTTCGCAGAGCCTTCCCTTTTATTCGAAATTAAGTTTGCTAAAATAATTAAATATTTATGTAAGTATATTAAAAATAATTATTTAAAATAATTATTCTTAAAATATTAAGCTCTCTACAAACAAAAAAATAAATATGAAGTTTGACTATGTTTAGATTAAACGACATATAGAGGCGTATCTTCCTGAATTTTTATATGTTCGTATGTGGCATTAACATATTTGTGTAATTTTGACAAACATTATAAGCCGAGATAAGATATCAAAAAAGATAAAAAAAACTCGCAGAAAAAATCATTTTTATCAAATATTAAAATAAACCAAAATTAAAGAAAAATATCGTTTTAAGTAATTTGAATGAAAAGTTGTATGATTAACAATATTTTTTAATCTTTTTAAATTTGACTTAAGATGTTTTGTCAAAAAGCCACAGATATATATTTTGTTGTTTTTCTTGTTTTTAATAAATGTTTTTATTATAGTTTTTACAAAATGTGTATTTGTTTGCCTGTTGCAAAAAATAATTAATTTTTTTGCGAACATTTTTTTGCTTGTAGGGAAAAAGAGCGATTTTTTCTTAGACACGTAGGGAATTGTTGAAATTTCTCCTGGTATCACTGGGTATAACAAACACCGCCATTGCCAAGCATTCCTTCAACGTGGCCGCTATATGCCGATTTTTAGATATGTATCATTTCTATTTATAAAGGAAGTATTTTAAAAAAATTTTCAAACTTTGGCTTATCCATTAACCGAAAAAATTCCCGCCAATTTTTTCCTCTATTAAACTTTTCATCAAAAATAAAATCAGTTTATTAAAAAATGTAATCAAGTGAATTAAACGTTAACTTATATCAACAATATTACTGCAGAAAATGTTGTAAATGTCAACAAATATTTAATTGATACTATTAATTTGTTAATTGGTACAAATTAAATTAATTTTTAAGTTAATATCACAAATTTTTTAATTGAAATTAATTGTTAATTTTTCCGTGTTATTGATTGACGCTTTTGTTTTAAAAGATTTGCTTGGGAGGAAACTTTTTTTTTATAATTTCTAAGCTTATCCCGCTCTTCACTTGTCTGCAGGAATGAAACCAGAGTCTCTGGCGGGAATCGAACCCGCAACCCCGGCGCTGATAGACTAGCTTACTACCAGCTAACCTCACGTTGTTTAATCCTTTATTGCAAGCTGATTCGACTTTTTTTAAAAATCAGCCAGATATCGGTAGTTCGTCTTAGAGTTCAATTTGTTTTTTAAATGTTATATACACAGAATGCCAATGTTAGAATACCTTCCATTTTTATGTGGTAAAAATTCAAATCTGCAAAGAAATCATTTACATTTAATAAGACTCGTACATCAGCAAAATTAGAGTTTGCTAAAAACCGTAAAAATGTGAAACTGCGGTTTCGGTTTGAAAATGATTAAAACCGGTCTGTTTTGGTTCGGTTTTGAAAATATCCCAATAAAACTACATAAACATATATACAGTATCAGCCCAGCTAGCATTTGGGTAATAATTTTTTGTAAAGATCACCTAAAAAAGTTTTTTCAGATCACTTTTTATGATTACAAACTGATTTATCAATCATACATGAAATCATTGAAAAAGGATTCAAATATGATTCATTCATATTCTCTAAAAGGAATCAGAAAATCTTTGAACAAAACACAAATACTGAAACTAATAATACAAAATTCAAATAAGTCATTTGCAATCATATTGGTTGTCATGTTGTAGGAAATCTCTTATGATAAGCTTATTCTACAACTTATTTACATTTTGCTCTGTTGGGAACTACCAAATTACTACCCAATACTGTAATATAAGACTTGTATTGATAAATAAATAAATAATAATTGCCATTGTTGCAGGCTGTTATGTATAAACTTTTTTATGTGAAGTTCTAGTATTATGTAAATATAATTTGCAATTTCTTTAAGCATAAATATATTTTTAAATTAAAAGCTAAAAACCGAGGTTTTTTGTCGGTTTGCAATCTCTTAGCAAAATAGCCTAAATAATTTTAATTCACATTTGAACATTTGCTGATTAAACTAACTTTATTTCCGTTTCCGTACCAAATTTTACTTACTAACGTTATGTAATGTATTTACTAAATTATTAAAAAAAAAAAATCATTTCTTTTCATACACACAAATCTACATGAAGTTCAAAATATTATTATTATTATTGTAATTACTTGTATTAATCGCCTTTTTTAAATACAACCAACAGAAATGGCATAATGCACACAGATGAAAAGATAAAATGTGTCTTGAGTACGAGAAAAAAATGTGAATAAAATTTTTTGTAAAGACTATTTTAAGGGAAGTAGACGTAGGTCGAGTATATAAAGTCTGTTGCTGTAGAAGTATCTTTTGAACGATTTTAGATAGTCATGAATTTCTCACCAGAAATAAAAACATAATTTAATTTGTACTAACTATAAAAAGTTTTTAATGTTTAATGTTTTCGGTACCTATGTAGACTTACATCAAAGCTATGGTTAAATAAAGGCTCTACTTTACAAAATTCTCTTGAGAAATTTACATAAAGTCATTTATTTTTGCCAAAATTTTTACAATAATTAATTAAATTTCTGTTTGAGTGCTACAAATGGTTCATTTTGATAACAACAACAAAAATCATTTGAATAACAACAAAAATCTGCATCTTTTTAGCAGAAACTTAAATAAAATGCGAATTTATATGCATTCTTAACGATAAAATATGCAAAAATATGCACAATCAAATGGATTAATATTTAAACACGACTCATTTACGACAGATTTTGTGCTAGTCCTGAATTTATAAACTTTTTCGAGTCATTTTTCAATCACCTACGACTCATCGGAAAGACTTATTTATGACTCGCGTTTCTGTTCAATTACGACTCATTTACGAGACAGTTTGTGCTAGTACTTTGACATTACTTTTTTATTTAAAATTTTTATAAAAAATCACTTAGAAATAACCAGGGCTGTAGAGTCGTCCGCAAAAAGTACTAATTCCGACTCGGATTCCATATGCTGAAATTTTTTAAGTGCGACTCCGACTCCGACTCCTACTATAATCTTGATGCTAAATGTATATGAGACTCAGTGATGTTAACTTTTATTTTTTCATTACCGTACGGCCTTCTAAAAATTAGAGTTTTGGAGAAGAAATTACCATACGCAAACATTAATGTGCTGTTTCCAAATGACAGGCGATTAATTATGTATTAAAATTTATATGAAAAGCACTCAGTCCATCGCCTGTCATTTGGAAACAGCACATAAGAGCAGTATTCATAAACCATTTATTTAAATTTTAAATGTGTTTTAAGAAGATAATTTTTAATTTGGAAAATAACATTCTATTTTATATTATATTTATTCCTTACAGCACGAGCTTAGTCCCCCCCCTTTCAGGCAGGCAAAGTTTGTTGAATTCTCTTTTGAACTTTGTTCGGTGTTTAGACACACAAAGTTTAATTTGACAAAGTTTTGTTTTCTTTTGATTGAATATATTATGTAAACAGCGTTGACAGAATGATGATTTTATAATATTTTTGATTTTTTTTTTTTTTTTTTGACAAAAATACCATTCAAAGATTTTTTTCTCAAATGATGATTATTTATTTTGAGAAATAATGATTTACTTTAACTTTGTTTGTACAAAATACACAATTTTATTAAAACAGTCAATTGTTAAAACAATGAAGTCTCAGCTTGTTGTTTATTGGTTTTGCTTACTTTTGCACCCAGTGCACTGCAGTGTCAAGAATACACACAATTGCATCAGGTATTAAAAAAGCATCTTAGATTAGCGGTTGTTAATTTGGAGAATAATGATGAAAAAAATTATTTGTGAAAAGAAAACCCATATTATTATAAAGTTTATATATTAAAGAACAAAAAATCAAGTATTTAGTACCAAAAGGTTTTTAGTTTAAAAATTCCACCTTCCATATATGTATATGATAATTTTTAAGCAAAGTTTGCACATACTTACATATAAGTGCTTAACTATTCCATTAAGAATTAATTTAGAAGAATACATTTAAGTAGAATTTTATCAAAATCTCATCTATAGTTCATCGTATCAAAATATATAATATTAAATTAAGAACCCTTAAGATTTCATATGACGTAGGAGCTTCAAAGCTCCCAAACTAAAATCTTCTATTCCAAAATTTATAAATCACTAATATTAGAATTTAATTACTTTCAATGAAACTTCTTTATTTAGATGGACTTTTTACGTTCTTAGATCTAAGATATTAAATGGATTTATAATATATTTTTAGAAAAATTTGCACAAAAATATAACCGAAAACAATTTAAGCCTATTTAATTTTGTAAAAATATGTAAAAATAATAGCCCGACAAAAAAGAGACATCTAAAAAAGTAATAAATGCATAGGTTCCAAGGATAATGCAGTGGTTCTTTTAAAGTGAAAATTGCAACATTTTAACATTAGCGTGTGTCATTGGCGAGAATGGGTTCGCATTTGTTAAACGGCTCGTCATTAAAAGTTTAGGGATGAATTAGGATTTTCATTGATATGAAATATTCATTTAAATGAGTGCGAATTTAAATCAAAGATTCTAATACGTATTTTCATCAGTGGTCAATATTAATTTATTTATGCATTATCAACTGAGTTATAAGCAGCCAACTTCAGGTATAAAATACGAAGAAATAACAAAACGAATTTGCGAGTACAGCAAAGTACGTGCTCCCCCGCTATTACTTTTCCCCTCCCTTCAATAACCTCTAGCCTTTGCAAAGTAAACTTTGGCTGTCTAAAATTTACAAAACTCACTTGCTTCAAAATGTTAAAAAAAAATATTGTCCCGTTATAAACAGTAGGAAAAATAAAAACATTTTTTCATCGTTAAGGCCAACCATATTGTGCTTTAGTTGGCTTAAGCAATTGTGCGAAAACATGTTAATTATATGAGGCTAACCATATTGAACTTAAGGAAACTTTTTGCTTAGTTTAATGAAACTGTCATTTGCTTCAGCAAGGTGCGAATCTAATCGCACATTCCGTACGGAATCAAATGTTTTTTTATTTTGGTTTTGTTTTTTTTTAACAAATACATTTGAGAGACTTTTTGGTAATTTTTGACAGTAGGTTAAACAAGGCTATGCATATTATGGTTAGGCCTTTAGGCTGCGCTAAAAATTACTGCAACATAATGCTTACTAGGGATAGGCAAGTTAAAAAATATATCGATTTATATCGAATCGATATTTTTTTAGAGTATTGATATTTATTATTTCAAAAATATCGATATATCGATATATCGAACGTATTTTGCTGAAACTATTACCGAAGTAAAAAATTCAGTACACCTTTGTACAAACATATGTATGAACAAATTAATTATATGTAATTACATTGTTACTTTTTATTGTTTCATTTTATTTAAAAAAATCAATAAAAACAAAAAAATTTAATCAAAACAAAAAATGCAATTATAACAAAAACAAAAGGGAAGAATTCAAAAAAACCATAAGAAAAAAAATAAATTACGAAAACTTTAAATGGAAGTAAATAAGTCATGGAAGTACCAACTTTCCTTAAAATTGCACCCCAAAAGAACCAACTGGTTTTAGTCAAACGAGTAATCATCAGATATGGACATCAGGAGCACTCTCTGTTTTATGTACACTCCAGACAATCTGATTCTTGTATACGGCACTGCTTCTTATAAATGCTAATTATTTTAGATCTTCATATTTATTTTAAAAAAACATATGATGCCTGCAATGATTCCAATTCTTAAAAAACATATTTATGAAGACTGACTTTAAAAAATATCGAATTCGATAGTCGTATTTCAATATCGATATATCGGTATTTAAAATATCGGCGATATATATCGATTATATTTTTTTTTAATATCGATATTTTGATATATCGATATTTTTTGCCCATTCCTAATGCTTAAGACAGTCACATTTCGATCATCTGCATGGCCCAGTCAGCATGTGAAAGATCGAATCATTTAGCTGAGTCTTTTAAGACTACCTTAGATGATCAAAAACTGATTAATCTTAAAACAAGACTTGACAATGATTTCCACAAATTCTTAGACAGTGACTTAATTAAAAAACAAAATGTACAGAATGTGCGCAATCATAAATTTATCATGCAGATGATCGAAATGTGACTTTTTTAGGCATTATGTTTCTTTAAGTATTGTTTCTGTTTGTAAAGGGACCAATTTTTTTACAAATGTCGAAGCAAGTGAGTTTCGTAAATTTACGCTTACTCATGCTCATGCTGAAAAACTGATATAAAGTTTAATTTGATTTGTACTTTAACATTGCAGCCACACGATCAATATTTGCTTGATAGTCTTTTACATACATATACTGTTTGTCAGAATTTCCAAAAATTTAAATTTGTGACGTAGCTGCATTCAATTTTTGAGCAATTTACTTTCAAGATGTCATCAAGAAAACAATTTATAAAGACAAACGAAAAATTTGCTCACTTACCTTGAAATCAGCTGTTTTCTTGAACGTAAATTGAAACACTCACTGGAAAGAGAATTTAAAAGGCAAGTTCGTTTCAATTTTTAAAAGTATGATAAAGGGTCCGCCAAATAACTTTTTTTTTTGAAAATGCTATAAAAATAAAACTACTGAATATTTTCTCAAATTTCTTTTTTTATTTGAAAGTACAATCCTTCCGGTTAATAATAGAAAATAATTTCATTCAAATTGCTGCCCCGGCTGGCCATGCTGTAGCCTACACGATCGGTCAAATTTTTAAGCACATTATCGATTGTGTGCAGCTGTATTTTACCAATGGCTTCAAGAATATTGTCCTTTAACCCGAATTCTCCTAGTGTCGTCATATGACGACAAAAACATTGGCAGTTTCAAGTGGTCGGTGCACCGTTATTATTGCATAGAAACAAATAAACCAAAGACAATTGTCTTGTGTGTTAATTGTTTTTTCATAAAAAATTTATTTCAACGTTGTGATTCAAACAGTTCGCGTGTGGTAAATTTGGTATTGTGAGAGTTTTTTCAAAAAAATCAAAATTATGAGTTCGGTTGGAAAGTAAGTGTTAAAAACTTAATAAATTTTATAAATGTGCCGTAAAAGTACCATAAAATGAAAATTAATACTAGTTTACAAGATTCGTGCTAAAAAAAATTATTCGAGTTGTAGAAGAAATATAATTTTTTTGGAAATATATTTGGTTGTCGTCAAATGACGACACTATGATACAACGAGTACTATGTGATATAATTTTTTTTTTTTGTTTTCGTTTTTTATCAGAAAATTTCTTAGCATCGCTAACATTTTAGATATTTTAGAGGAAGAAAATGGAACAAACGAGTTTTACATCGAACCTCCAGATGTTGACGTTTTGACTGATGAAGACTCAGATGAGGACATTGAAGGAAACATAAATTCTTTGTCTCGTAACCAACTTCTGGTACCTGCTGAAATACGAAAAACCAATAATGAGCTTCCCACAATCACCGAAGAACAATACATCAAAAGAAAAAATGTGCTTGACAAAAAGCAAAAGGAAACTATTTGGAAACTAGGAGGAAAACATCTCAAATCGCAGAATTTCAAGCACCTGTTAATAATTTTGAGGAAGGCCTGACTGCAGTTCAGTATTTTGAGCTTTTTTTGATGACAAATTGATTGAATTGAAACTGAAGTACAAATAAAAGTTTGAAAACTAAAATCTATATGAACAATTTTGTACCTTTATTTTAATAGCGTCGTCATATGACGACACCCATTTTCTCGAAAACTGGACCCGATATTCCATTTTTATTTTCAAATACATACTAAAGGTATCCTAGACATGCCGTGAATCAAATATTATAATAATCGGATGATTATTTCATAAACCGGGAGAATACGGGTTAAAGCGTCAATTGTCTCTGGCTTGTCGGCGTAACACTTATCTTTGACGGCACCCCACAAATAATAGTCCAACGGTGTCAAATCGCAGATCCGAGGTGGCTGATAATGCGATCTTCAAAAACAGGGCGCAAGACAGCGAGTATAGCTTCGGCGGTGTGGCACGTAGCGCCATCCTGTTGAAACCAAATGTAGCCAATATCCTCCTCCGTTTAACAAAAATTCGTTTAACATAGCCCGATTACGATCGCCATTGAGTGTAGCGGCCACTCCTTGCTCATTTTCGAAGAAAAATGTCCCAATTATGCATCTGGACCAAAATCCACATCAAACAGTGACTCGTTTTGGGTGCAACGGCTTTTCAATGTATTTGTGCGGGTTGTCTGTGCCCCAAATGCGACAATTTTGCTCGTTTACATACCCTTTAAGATCACAATGTCGCAATATTTCCCAGCCTTGTTCAAGCTTATACACAACCATATTTGTTCAGCGGAAGGATAAAACTTATTATCTGTCAAATCAGACATGAGCTAAGTGTTAACATTCACGAAATAAGCACTAGGTGAAAAAAACGTTAGATGGCGGACCCGTTAGTATTGGTAAAAAAGTGTGAGTGTATTAAAACTTGATAGGCAAAACTTGATCGTGTAACCCTCAAGTTACATAAAAATTTTAAATATAAAAGTAATTTCAAAGTAGCAGCACAAACTGTCGCAACAGTTTTATTTTTTTTTTGCCAATAACAAATTAAGAAGTGGAGGAAATGGCAGTTTTTCTACCTTGACTGCAGTTTCTTAAACGCTGAAAAAAATAATTGGATATGGAATTGAGAGTCTTCATTCAAAAAATGATAAAAAATATTATTTTCAATTAAATTGTGTCATTAAAATCTTGTATATCTATTATCAAATTTATGAATATTTTCATTAATATTATGAAATAAAATCATTGAATTTAATAAAAATATATTTATTCATCTAATGAATAATATTCATAGATCTAATGTAATGTTTCATTAAATACATTTCAATAAAACAGGTTTCATTGATCCAACGAAGCGCTGCATAGGTTCCTTTTAAATGCAATTTTTCATGGGATTAATGTCAAAATTCATTGCTATTGTGAAGAAAATTCTTTTAGTGTAGAATACTGGTAGTGAAACTTAATGAAATCCATTTACTTAGATTGTAGTTCGTGCAATCAATTAAACCTAAGTTTTTATAAATATTTAGCTCAATAATACGTATCGATCAGGTGGTATGTATATCTACAAAAAAAATATTCGTATGGGCTTTTCTATTGAACCGGTACTGTTTGTATGTCTAGATGGTTATTTGCGTCACTCAAAATGCTTTTATTGATATGTTTTTGCGTTCGATGTCAGTTTTTTTTTCATATAAAGTTTTGTTTTTAAATGACAAAAAGTTCAGAAGAGAATAAAATTAATAGTGATTTTATGACAACAAAAATTGTTTTTCTTTTGGACAAACCTTACAACAATAACTTGTTGTGGCAAGGACACAAAACTGTACGCCTGTATTTTTGTAATTCAGTGTTGCTTTGTTTTGTCTAAAAGTTCAAAACACTCTTTTCCTTTTGATATTAGAGATACTTACAATATCGACCAAGGAAGCAAAACATATGACCACATTCAGAGTACAGTGCGAAAAAAAAATTTTGTACAATAAAACTTCCAAGGTTCAATAATTTCTTTTTTCTCAATGCAAATATGTATATGAGCAACTTCAAAAATTTACGACACCTAGACATTTTTTTTTTAATTTTTTTTTTTGTCTGGCATCAATGTTGATTTGCGTGTGTATAAACCGATATTTGAGCATGTGAAATCCGTTCGCGTTAATCATTTTTATTACACGGCGCAAATTTTACTGCGGTTTAAAGTTAAAAATTAAAAAAAATATATAAAAATTAAAGTTTTTGTTAAAATTGAAAAAGGATAACGCGTGTGGATAATACCCCTTAAGGGCTTTCTTAGCACACTAAAATATTTGTAATAGCTTGAATACTTTTTAAAATACACTGGAAAAAAATATAAAAAAATTTTTTTTCATCGTGTATGCATATAAAAATTTATTTAAAATTGTTAAACATTTTACAAAATTACGGCTAGTATAAGACATAATTTGCAATATTTTGGGAAAAAAACTTTTAAAATGTATAATCTGAAACCAAATCAAATATTTCATACAAGGATGCTTTTTGAGGTTAGAAACATTTTGTTTCCTCAATAAAATTTTAAATCCTTAAAATTTTTTGGTGCGTTTTCAATTTTAGTATCAAGCTCAGTAAAGTCTTCTATTCGATGTACGTTTGAGCGGAATTGATACAGCGCTTCAGTTGTCACAAAGCGAAATGTGTTTGGAAAAAACTGCCGCTGCACGCGCCAGGGTTGAAAAAAATCATTTTTTTTGTTGCACTTTATCAGTTTAGTCCGTCGCGAAGAATCTATTTAGATACCTAAACATGTTCCCATGACATGTTTTGATATAAAAAAAGCTTAAAAATAAATTGTTTTTTTGCAAAAATTTTCAAAAGTTCATAAAATTTTTGCGTTTAAAAATTTTGAAGTGCGTTTTCGCCTCGGAGGTGCCCTTTACAAAGTTACTCACATCACGCAATACACTTGCCAACATAAAAGGCAATTCAGATTGTCAGACGCAAAAAAGATACATTTTTAAAAAATTTACGCTAATTTCTTTTAAGTTTGTGATGTCCGTGATACGTAATTGGTGCGCTGACACCAACTTGATACACCTCAAACTGTATAAAATTACGCAGTTTTTTTAATTCTGCGCTTAAAACTCATTTTTATTGAACGGCGCAAAAACTCTATGTAAAATCTTCAAAAATTTCAAAATTCGGAAAATTTTGGTTTCACTTTAAAACACCATGCAACTTTTCACCCAGCAGCGATATCAAAATTTTTTTTTTAGTGGATATATCCTCCAAGTCTAGTGACTATATTTTGTATGGGTTTGGATCTGAAAGCTGAAAACTATTTCAAAGAAAACGGAATGAATGAAAAAACTCTTGCAAGTTTCAAGTCGTTTTTTTAATTTTTCCAATTTAAGATGACCACCAATTCTTAAGGTGAGGACTTTTCGACGTAAAACTTTGCACGTCATATCCTTCAAGTATAGTCATCCAAACCCTGTACAACGTTTTTTTCAATTCATAAAACTTTACGAAATAAGAGCCATAGTATGTCAGTTTCAGCAGGTGCTCAAAAAATTTTAAGTAGCCCATATATATATGTCCTTTATTTATTTAAATACAATATAAATACAGCGATATAACATAAAAATACTTAAATAAATTGTTCACGAAGAACATAGGGCGTCATATTTAAATTTGTTAACGTTTCTGTAATCATACGAGTTTAGGAAGATTGACTGATTAGGCCAAAGCCTCCGATCCTAGAGTTGGGGTTGCCAACACCGTTAGGCCGGTTTAATACAGGTGAGTTTCAGTGACTAAATGTTATCAGTTGCCACCTATTTTCCTGAGACGCGTCGGCGTAAGCCTGCACTCAGGATACTCAGTTCTGTACGCCTTCTCACATTAGCTATCATCAGACGGTTGCCTGAATAACATTTCCAGGGAACACTTGGTATAAGACCGGAAGTTGTGAGATGCTTGGGAATTTCAGACAAAGGAATCGCTTCTTGCTATCCCCAAGTGGATAGCAGACAGAGAGCTTTCAACCTCTGTGAAAGACCCCGTCCCCCAAAATATGTATACGTATAACTATGTATACGTACACTCAAAAAAAAAATCAATCCATCCGTACTCAAATCAATCCGGAGCGGTATTAATAGTACGGTGAGTACGGATTTTCTTGAATCAAGTACAGAAAGATTGATTTAAGTACGGATTTTTAATCCCAAAATACTTAAATTATCCATATTCAATCCTGTTTTCGTACTTGAAATAATCCGAAAATGAGATTGATTTAAGTAAAACTAAGATGGAATCAATCTCAAAATGCACTTCATTCAAAAATTATAAAATTGTTTTAATCCGAACTCGTACCTCAAATAATCTGAAAATGAGATTGATTTAAGTAAAACTAAGATTGAATCAATCTCAAAATGAGCTTGATTCAAGTAATATAAAGTTGATTTTATCCCGAATTCATGATTGAAAAAAACAAAAAAAAAAGAAATTACAAAGAAAAAATGATAATGATTGATTAACTTACCAGTATTACACATTACAGAATGATATAACACCAACATCATGCCCGATATGGTTTTTATTTTAGAAATCTTATGTACATATTTAACCAAAAATATAAACTAAATGAGTAGCATGAGTTCAAATTTAAAAAAAAAACTTTGAAAAGAAATTAATTTTCAAAAGTGATCCCAGTTAGGATTGTTTTGAGTACGTTTAAGTGTTATTCGTACTTGAATTTTTGAGTACGACTCGTACTTAAAGTAATCCCAAAAAACTTGATTTATCTCGAGTGTTTTTCTTTCTGTGTATAGAATATTTTTACATTACTCTACTTACAATCACAAAAATGTCAACTTTTATCTAAGAAATCTGCTTGTTGAAGTGAATTTTATATGATATAAACTGAACATATGATAGACACGCGATCAGATATACAATTTTATCTACAAGCATGGCTCCAAATCATATCTAAATCGATGTATTCATTATCTAAAAGGAAGAAACAAAATTTGCAATTTCTATCGAGTTTGAATTAATTTCAATGGTATTTTGTCTAAAATCTCGAGTTTTTTTAAACATGTCGCTGATCTCAATACGTTTGGTATTATTTTTTTTTTTTTATTTATTTAGAGTTAAAAATTATCTTTTAACTTCCTTAACCGAGCAATAGTAGCTTAGACTTTCAGGCAGTGTTAGTGAAACAGCCCAGAGTCTTTGACGAAAATCTTAATTTTTGATCTGTTATGGGCCGATCCTTATACAATTTTACATTACAATTTCTTTTTTTATTTAACTAGTATGTGCTATGGCATTTTGATAATATCTTTATTCGTAAAGATCCTACGCGCTTAAGAGATTTTTTCTAAGTTGAACAGACACAGAAACTACAGTCAGTTGTAAATCAAAAGGACATATTGAAAATAGTTGTGCGAAATTTCACAAATTTGTTGATAAAATTTATTATGTATCATAAATGTTAAATTAATATGCTTAAGTGGGGAACAGAATAGTCGCTGTAGTACAACGTTTCGAATAGCACTGCAAGCTGTCAAAAGTTAAAAACGGAAGTTTCAAATTACTGTCAACAGAATACGTAGTTGTAGTAATCGTTGCAGTTGAAGTTGAAATACAAAATTGAAATTTTTGAACTTTGTCGCGCTACAAAGCATTCGTTAGTTTCGGCTACTACTACAACTTCTTTATTCTGTTCCAGGCCTTAAGCTCGATATTTTTTTTAATATCATCATCATGGAATGTTTAATTAAAATTTACATTAACCACAATAAAGGAGTATTAGCTCTTCACGTTTCAGCATCAAAAACTACACTGAGTACACTGCAACAACAGACCTCGAGCTTAAGCATTTTAATTTAATATTAAATTTTAAGGGTCGAATAAATATACAACTTAAGAAAAGTTAAATCAAGAAAAGTTAAGCATCGAGAAACTTTTCGATTGAAATGTGAGTAACGAAATAACAAAATAACAAAATAAAAAAAATTTAAGCAAACGACGGTTTTTCTCAATTAACTGAGAAATAGCTGTCACGTAAGAAAATTACTCGCCAATTTACAGAACCAGAATAAAAATAGGTTGTGTTAACACAAAAAAAAAAATATTAAAAAGGCATTTAATAATAACACGAAAAAGATCAGTAGTTTGTTCTTGGTTGATTTTTTGATCGTTAAATTATTTTGCTTTTAACATTTTTGAAAAATATACGAATGTCTTCAAAGCCATTTTGTAAACAAAAAACATGAAAGTCGCACTTTAAATTCGTTGAAAATTTGTCAATTTTTTTGGTCGCCGTCAACGATATGTGTAACTGGCGTTCTCAACGTCTACATTCTCACATCGGCTTCGAGTGGAATATTATGACAATAATAACGTAACGTCGTTTTATCTTTTGATTGTTTTCGGCTTAAGTAACGGACACGCTTTTTTTCAATGGAATATTTTGTTTCACATCTTTTCGATGCGAAAAGTTCTCACCAAAGTTACAGAACATCCGTGCAAATAATAGGACTAGCCCAAACACGCGTGTAAAATGTGGCCCACAAGGGACTAGGACGAGTCCAAAATTAACCCAAACGTATGGAAAGAACATGGCCTATTTAAAATTACGATGTCCTAGGGCAGGACCATATAACCCCGCTTACAACTACATCATTGTGTACACAAGAGGATTAGTTTTAACTTCGTTTAAAAACGAAAACATGCCGCTAAAAAACGAAGACATGTCGTCTCACTACAAACACTTTTTAACAATGACATGGTCCATGATTGCATTACAACGGACCAGTCCATGGAGGTCCAATATTATTTGCAGGGATGTGTACAGGGGCAAATGTAATTTATGGATCCTTTACCTCGAAATTTCATAATGAAGTTTGTTTCTGCATGGTAACGATTAACCGATCTTAAATTAAGAAAATTTATTTCTATTCTGGGGATCGTTTCGGTAAAAACAAGATATAGATGGATGGATGGATATGCCATAATCAGCTTCAAAGGAGTAATAAAAAGTTGAGTTCGAAATTAATGGCTTCTATAATTTTGTAAAACACATTACTTTTGGATCTCAACTGCCGCTGTATTTTCCTTTTAGATTTCAGCAAATCTAACATTGAAAAAGTTGTTTAAGTAACGCATACACTGAACCATCGCTGCTGCTAAAAAGTTTCAAAAAAAAAAGGATTGCATGCATTGAATAAAGTGTAGAAAGTTTTCTTAACCATAAATTTGTGGCTGAGTGTAGTATGTATATCGCTGTGATTATGTGTGTACTTTCTTTGTGTATTGGTGGGAAAAACTTTGCTAACCATTATCCTGGAGAATTGAGAGAATAGATTCTTGTTGTTGGCTTAATGTTAAAAACTTACTTTTCATGAATGAGTAGTTTATCGTCATTATTATCATCTTAAGCAAAATAGTTACAAACGTCATCATTATCATTTTTATCGTAGTCTTTGGTTGGTTGGTTGGTGGTCGTTGTTATTAGCAACCATAAGATACAAATTGAGTTTTTCTCTTTTTGTTAAAACATAATTTTGTAATTTTTTATAAAAAAAATTAAAAATTAATTACATTATTTTTCGAAAAGTAATGAAGTAACATCACTTTAGAAAGTTCAGTAAAGTATTAGTTAAGAAACTTTAAAATTTTATTTTTAAATTTCATTTAATTTAATTTAAAAAAGATTTCATTACAAGCTTTGACTTATAATTATGTATACTTACTTTCCTAATAATGACGACATCAGCATTATTTTTTCTTTCATTTACTAAAGAATTTATTCCGTACGAACTTATAAAATGCTGTAAGCAAACATTTTAATATCAACATTATCTTTAATAAAGTAAACCAACCACCAACTTCCATCACAATTATTATGTATGCATCTTGTTTAAAGTTTATTTCTTTATTGTTAAAATTTAAATTAGGTTGTGCATATTTTATGGGTTTTCTCCAACAGTAATTTTTTAAAGGGTTTCATTTAATGTTTGTTTCTGCTCACACTCATACCCAAAAAAAAAATAAAATATTTAATCAAAATTAGGCAATGTTTTTTTTTTTTTTTGCTTTTATTTTGTCAATTTTATAATTACAACAGTTTATGGGTCCACCTGTTTTAATAAATCTTTCGAATCCATTATTCATGGTCATTATAATTTTATAAACATTTTTATTGAGGACGCTTAAATGTGTGCAAGATTTTGGTCGTAATCTAGCAAAAATGTTAACTAAAGTTTTTTTAAAAAAATACTTTTCGCTTCGTTATGATGGACCATAATTTCTGTGAGTTTATTGCAGGGTATGATCGTTAGGCGGTATAATATAAGCCCCAAAAATATAATGAAATAACCCCCAAGGTGTGGCGCTTTATTTCATATGCAATAAACCCCCCATTTTGAAAATTAAATTAACCCCCAACGAAATGAAATAACGCAACAAACAGAAATTAAATAATACCATAATTTTTGGGGGCTTGTGCCAGATGAAATAAGACCCCAATTTCTGAAATGAAATTTTTTTTCATTGTTTATTTATTGAATCTTCATATATTAAATATGAACTAACAATAATTAAGCAAATCTTATCCTAATACTTTATTAATGTCCTGCCGGTGTCAGACAAAAATTTTTTCATCACGGGTTCTGTTCACATGTATAGGTGCTATCACTCTTCTAGTTGGGTAAGTGCTGCAGTGTCTCTTCTTCTTAATCGAGTGTGGCCGCCATGATTTAAAATATTTCGAGCAAGTGGATTTGGGTGTTGTTCAAGCCTTTTTAAATATTTAACTGCATATTTTGTAATCATAGTTTTCACTAATGGCACATTGAGATCCTTGTGAATGTTTGAGTTTTTAACGTACCAGGGAGCTGCTGTGATTATTCGAAGAAGTTTATTTTGACGCCTTTGAATTTGTTCGATATTAGAGGCCGAGGCGGTGCCCCATAGTTGAATACCGTAGCACCAGATAGGCTTTAAGATAGAGTTGTAAAGTAGAAGCTTGCAATCGAGACTAAGGACAGAATTCCTTCCAATAAGCCAATGAATTTGAATGGCTTTTAGTTTCATTTGAGTTAATTTTGCCTCTACATGGCATTTCCACGTTAATCGCCGATCCAGATGTATACCGAGATATTTTACATGCGAATGTTGAGGAATTATTTGATTATTGATTTTAATAGGGGGGCATGATTCCCGGCGCAAGGTGAATGTTATATGTACGCATTTTTGCTCATTTACCATTATCCTCCATTGTCTTAGCCATTTTTCAAGTTGAAATATACGATCCTGTAAATAACGAGATGCTTCATAACTGTTTTCGTGGACGCTTAGAAAAGCTGTATCGTCTGCAAATGTTGAAGTTTGGGTGTAGTTGTTTGTTGGTATGTCCGAAGTATAAATTAAGTATAAAAGAAGGCCCAGGATGCTGCCTTGTAAAACTTCAGCGCCAATTGGCTGAGGTGAACTTAAGAAATCTCCTTCTTTAATAATAAATTGACGGCCGACTAAGAAGCTTTTTAACAGCTTGTTTCTGTTTGCTGGTAAATTTTGCTTAAATTTACATATGTAGTAAGCCTCATGCCAGACTTTATCAAAAGCTTGCGAAACATCGATGAAGAGTGCTAAGCAATATTTTTTTCTTCAAATGCTTTTCTTATAACATTTACTATTCGATGAGTTTGTTCAATTGTGCTGTGTTTTCTTCTAAATCCAAACTGATGGCTTGGAATACATCCATTGTCATTTAAAATTGGTGTTAATTTTGAAACTAATAATTTCTCAAACAGCTTTGACATATTTGATAATAAGCTAATAGGCCTATATGACTCAACTTTTGTATGATCTTTCCCTGGCTTTGGTATCATGGTAACTAAGGAAAGTACTCAAGCCGTAAAATAGCATTAAAAATAAAAAGAATAATTTTCTTTGCTATGCGAGGAAGCTCTAAAAGCATTTTATTACTGATCTTATCAATACCAGGTGCCTTCTAAGTGTTTAAGTCACAAATAGCCTTTTCGATATCTCTTATTTCAAATCTTATGGGAATAGCTGCTCTAGCAGCAACAGGTGGTAACTCGACCGCAATATCCTTAGATACATTTGGTGTAAATACTTTTTTCAAGTGACTCACAAACAGATTTCCTTTTTAAATATCGTTTCTTGCCCAACTACCATTCAGTTTCTTAATGGTGGCTTTGATATAACTGGTCTTTTTAGATTTCTAGCTGCACGCCATAATGAGTAGTAAGATTGTGGAGTTGCATCAAGTTCCTTAAGATATTTTTCTAGAGAAGCCGTTTTCTGAGTCTGCAGCAGCGCTGCCAGAAGTAAGATTTTACCTTATTTTTTAAGATTTTTTAACCGAAAAAAGATTTTAAGATTTTTTCCCCAAAAACAAGACTTTTGTTTTGTCTAGACGAAGGTTAGGTTCAATTAAAAAAAACCTTATTTGTTCCCATTTAAAAATTTTTAAACTAAATACTAGGGTTTGCAAATTTACCGACTTTTTCAATTACCGGTAATTCGGTTATTTATGTGGAAAAATCCGGTAAACCGGGAATTTACCGGTAATTTTGAGAGTATTTTAGTTAGTGGATATTTTATTCAAAATAATTAATTATAAGATTTTGTTTTATAAAATTCATTCAGTTATTTGATTAAATCATTCTTTTATTTTATTAATTCATAACATTATAATATATAAAAAAAGTATAAACGTAAATTGGAAAAAAATTTAAACTTCATTTCAACTCTTGTTTTTGATTAAAATGCTGCCTTAAAAAACACATTGTGTCTAACGTGTTATCATTTAAGCTCGACCTCAACTTGGTGCAGATCAGACCGGCTGCTGAAAATGCGCGCTCCGACTCGACACTTGTCGGTCGAACAGTCAACAATATTTTAATGCTTTCTCTAAATATTTACCTCGGATGTTCTGTTCTTGGAAAAATTACATTTCCCTTTTAATAATATTTGCTAATCCTTTAGCTTAAGGTGATTTTGGCCGACTACTTTCCAAATTCGATTTATTCATCTTCTGCTGAATTGTAAGTTGCAACTTTTCTTTCATTGTTACCGCTGGCGATGCTTTTAAACCCTGTACACAACACACAACAAGAAACTAAAATTTGTTTAATATTTACGTAGGTGCGAGTAAGAGAAGGATATTTTTTGTATTTTACAATATTTTTCGCTTTGTTCCGTACATACTACATAATAAATAAAGTTGAATTTCTTTATTATAATATAATTATATATTTTAAATATTAAATTCAACTATTTACTTATAAAATAGTAGGTATGTATGGAACAGAACAAAACGACAAATATTGTAATATATAAAGCATAAATTTTTACCGAAAAAAGCGGT
Organism: Pollenia labialis; assembly: GCA_949318255.1. Taxonomy (NCBI): domain Eukaryota; kingdom Metazoa; phylum Arthropoda; class Insecta; order Diptera; family Polleniidae; genus Pollenia; species Pollenia labialis. The sequence continues at coordinate 39,671,429 of OX439140.1, forward strand.
AAAAAATAATGAATTTACCGGTTTTTCGGTAATGAATTTTTTTAGCAATTTTTTAGCAAATGCAAGCCCTACTAAATACTACAATTAAGTATAAGAAATTAAATTATTTGTAATGTTTTTTTGTTAGTTTATTTTATGTATTAAATAAAATATGAATTGGTTTTATTATTTATAATAAAAAAAATCTACTTTTTTCCAAAAATAAGATTTTTTCTTCAAAAATAAGATTTTTTCTTCAAAAATAAGATTTTGTTTTGGTGAAATTAAGATTTTTTGCTGAAAATTTCTGGCAGCCCTGGTCTGCAGTAACTTTCTAAGCGTTTTTGTGTACTCTTTTAATAAATTCTTAAGTTGCGGGGATCTGTGCAATTGCCACTCTCTTCGAACTCTTCTTTTTTCAGACAGGAGACGCTCGACATCTTTGGAATATATTTTAATATTTTTTGTTTTTTTGGGGGCAGTACTGGAATGTTGAACAGCTAGTTTCAGAAAACTGTCTAAATTAACTATAGATCGATCTACATTCTCCGGTGTACTGAACGGAATATTTTCTGTGCAATGGGTACTGAGATATTTTTTATATTTTAACCAATTAATTTGCGTACCTGTCATTGCTAAGTTACCAGTCGGAGATACAATTCTATTGGGGTTCATTATAGTTACAATTGTAGGTGTGTGGTCGGAAGATAATTCTAAGGAAGCTTCAACATGAATCGTTTCTGTGGGGATGTTTTTAACCACGCCGAAATCGATGACATCTTGAATTTTTTGATGATCAGCTGTAAAAATTATACCATTTTTAACGGATAATTTAAATATTTATTTGAGTTTTACTTACTGTACCTACCATGTTCTACAAGAGATCATTTGTATGGTAAGTAAATACGTAGCTGTATTTTATATATCTAAATGTAATATATACAACTTGCTTAGCCCGTTGCGCTTCGCTACCTTCATTAAAATAAAATATGTAGTTTTTTTCAATACAGATTTAATAAAGTTTTTTGTACTAAGTTTGAATACATACTGCTACCATGCACCAGAGGTACAATCATCTATATGGTATTTGTATTAAGTTGCCCCGCCTATGGGTTCAATAAGGCAGTGGGCCTTTCAAGATATTGTTCATTTGTAACCAAGCTTTTTGTTCCAAATTTGTAAATTGTAGCTGTGGCTGGTCTCTGGTTTTACAGAAATCTAGTTTGATTCACGCCTATTCTCCAATCCAGCACATTTCTTACAGATGCTGTCTGTATATTAACAACCATTCTAATTGTAACAAATTTGGTCGATTTATACTTACCGTTCGTCAAATATACGCCCACTTATACCCACCTTTTGACTGATGTTGCGTATTGTAGCAACTTTGGAAACTTAAGCTAGTACCGTTACTAGAAAGATATACAGATATCTCTTTTATCTTTGTCAGTGAGGTACCACGCCCATTTATCCACTTCCACTCCTACATTGATAAATTAGATGTTTTACCCTATTTGGAAACCTTGGCTCTTACTGTTCTCCATGTATACAGAAAGCTATATTGTATTCATATGGGAGGTGCCATGTCAGCTTCTCCAATCCCGTCCATTTTAGAGCGGTTGTGTTTTGATAACCTAGCTATGTGTAGTGCCATACCCACTTATGCTATTCCGCCCAAAATTTGTCAAATGTTCTGTATTGATAACCAAGATACCTGTACCAAATTTGGAAACTTTAGGTCTTTCCGTTCTCCAGATATACAGAAATTGATATTGTCTTTGTATGGGAGTTGCAAAACGCTTAATATTTCCGCATAAAAGGTGTTATGCAAATCGCAATCGCAAGAAGTATGACGGCATCAAATTGCAAAAGAATGCTAAAGGGAACTACAATATTGTAAACAAACTATGTCAGATCGCAAGCATAACGCACGAGTTTCAAAACAGCATAAAATAAATCTGACGTTTTGCGATTTCAAATCGGGCGATTGTCAGAACATTGCTGATAGATAAACATTAGACTGGCCCACGCTTGTATGGAAAAGTAAAAGTATTATCCAATACTATCTCGACAAGCTTGATTTTGTTTCTTTTACGTAAATATATGTGTATGCCAAAAATTGGATCAATGGGACAATATTAAGAGGTCGCGATGAATGGCGACTTTTATGTTTCACATCTTATATTACATGCATTAACTTCTGGCTTATCATTGCCTTGTTGAAAAAAGATATCAGCAGCTGATAAGGATTCATTATCTTCACAATATCCAGTCGTATTGCACTGGGACTGAAAATAATTGCCCGATATTTCTGATGAAAACAAAAATGTCGATTGAGTTGCTATACTCATCAGTGGCAATGGAAAAGAAAAACTTGTAGCAGTTCCGAAGATCACAAAAGGAACCGGTGTAGAACATGCTAACGAATTTGAGGACTATGCTTTGAGAATACCGCCTCCAATACTGTTTTAAAGCTGGGTGCATGTACTTTAATTGAAAAAGGATTAAATAAAGACCTAATATGGATTGCTTGTCGCCATCTTATGTTTGAGGTCATGCTTTCTAATGTTTTTAAAGAGAACGAGGTGTTGCTTTGGTAACCCGATTTAACAAATATTTTTGGGGCGAATTTAATCTAAATACCCACATAATTATATGGCATAGACACAAATAATATAATTTGGAAAGTCGTTTTTTAGGGGAATATGTTAAGTTAAAGACCGATTCTCACCATTTACATAGACTTCGTTCTTAGTACAATTAAAATGTATTTACCAAATTAGATCAAATTACCTACAAGATTGCAACATGTACTATGCGCACAAAATTAACAACCAGCCAGACGGAAGGATGGTTATCGTTAAGGGATTTTAAAAAGTGATTCTAAATCGATCGGTATACTAAAGGATTGGTCCAGATTTCTATGTAAAACACACATCTCCAAGAACATATACAGTTAGGGACAAAATTGTTCACAAAATTAGTGTTATTGGCAAACTTGGCTATACATTTTTGTTTTATTTATAATTATTTAATATTTTTAACTACATATATGAAATGTAGAACATTTTAAAAACTTAAAAATAAAAACTCAGATATGCTTATGGAACTATATAAGGTCAACCATCGCTCAAGAAAGTGGTATATACGTATTTTTTACTGGTGTCTAGGCTCATCGATGGTAAATGCCTGGCATCTTTACCCAAAAAATTTAAGCTTACTTGAGCCAAAACAAAAACATATGCCACTTATTAAATTTCAACTTGAGCTTTTGCAATCTTCCCAAAAGAAAATGGGACGACCCTCAACTACAGTAGACAGCGAATTTTCGATTTCAGGTATTAGTTCTACTACCAGCAGGATTTCCAGTAATAGTTCTAAAAAGTACAGGTTTACAGAAACACTCCCAAATTCAAAGCGTTATGATGAAATTGGGCACTGGGTTGTATTTGGTGAGAAAGGGCGTTGCAGGTTGTGCAAAAATGCCTTAAATGTGGAGTTCATATTTGCTGTAACAACAACAAAAATTGTTTTTTGTCTTTTCACTCATAAAATAATCATACAAATTTGTAATACTGAAAAAAGATATACATATTTATTTATAAAACAAGTATCACGTTTACATATTTTTGTATACCACAATGGCCAAGCAACTTTATCTAGCGCCCAAACTTTTAATTAATGAAAAATACTAATTTTAGATCTTTTTTTGTTTTGGGAATCATCATAAAAAATGTCAAAGTTTATTTTTAGGGGGGTACAACATTAAATTTTTATTTGTCCCTATAAGGTGAGCCGGTCTAATGTACATACATATAATTTTTCCTCTTCTCTTTTAAATGAAAAAAAATATTTTTTATAAATTTTTTTTTTCAAAAACGGATTTTTACTAAACAAAGGTATTCCAAACTAAGTTAAACTAAGGAATAATTCAGGAAAGCCCATTATATGTAATATTTCAACCCACTGTGCAACGCTTTGCTTTCTTACACACATTATGTCCCCCTTGGATTCGTGCTTTCACTCTCTATTTCTTCTTTATCGATTGACAATGTTAAAGTAAAGTTAATAAAATTTTGTTGTTATATATGTATATAGAGAAAAATGTGATCAAGGGTTAATGCGTTTGAGTGCTTTTATTCAATTTGTCAAGCTTTTAGTGAATCTTAAAATAAAAATTGTTTATTTAATATTAATTTTTATAGGTATCAACTAAAACTTAAATTCGATAAATATTTAATGTGTTGTCTTCTTATTTATGGTTTATATGCTTTTGTTATAAATACACAAGTTGAAAATATTAAATTTGTTCAAAAATCAATAATTTAAAATATTTTTATTTCACGATTAATTTTAATACATTATGTTTGTTGGGCTTGTACCTGTAAAATACTGAACTAAAGTGTAGCATATCGTAAGGAATACCGTTATATTTTCTATATACTAGATGTATTCATGGTGAAATAATACAGGTGGCAGCACTATGGCAACAAATACAACCTTACAACAAAATTAAAAAATCCCAACAAAACACGAAGTCAAACCTTTGATATAAAATGACTTTATCATTTGACATCAAACGCAATTCTCAAAGGTTTTTCAATTGTTTGATTTAACATTTAAATTCAAATTGAAAATGATTTAAAATGTTTGTTGGGATTAGTCTCCGTACACGTCAAAAATTATTTTAAGCTAAAATCAAATTTTGCTGCCAAACGCGATGAAATCAATAAATTTTTAGCCATTTATTTATTTTACTATGTTTCTTATTTATTTAATTTTAATTAAAATTATCAAAAACTTTAATGCAATATGAAAATCACAGCGCAAAACGTGGATTTTTGAAAACATAAACAAAACTTTGACATAAGACTAGACAAACAATACTAGCAGAGATGTCAGAAATAGCCGAAAATCGCCAAAATTCAATTTTGTTCAGTAGTGGGATTCTCTAACTTTTAACAATACCAACAGTTGTTATAATTGTCAACCTGTTTAGTTGTTTCCACTAACGATTATCTGAACTACCGAAATAAGAGCGGCAAGCGTTTTTAGTTTGTCAAAACCTCTAATTAGCATAAAGTTTATACGAAAAAAACCCTATAGAACGCGATTTGAACACTACCCGGCTGGAAAATCTTATTTAATAGATCGATATGTCGGTTTTTTATTTGAAAATGTATTTTAAATAGAATTTTCAGGTTTAAAAAACGCTTGCCGCTCTTGTTTAGGTAGCTCAGTAAGTTATTCTGTAAATTGTTGTTAACAACATAGATACAAATTAAAGTCAAGTGGCAAAATAACAAAAAACACAAAGAGGAATAAAAAATTACAAATAAAATTATTAAAACTAAACAGAAATGTTTTAGTTTTTTGTTTTTTTAAGAACAAAAGCAAAACATTTTACTATTCTCAATATGGACCAAGGCTTGAATTCGTTGAAAAAGTTTAATTTTTTATAAAATATTATAAGGTATTTTACAAAATTTTAAATTTGTGGTGGACTAGCAGGGATCCGAGCGGAACCTGGTACTTTTAAGTACCGTCTGGTCGACATAAGCCAAAAGTAAAAAAAAATCATTAATTTTTGTTAAAGTCTTATTAATATTTTAATAGTTTAATGACTTTTACATCTTTTTTTTAATTTATTCCATGATATTTAACAAAACAATTTTTTTTATCATTACAGCATAAATAGATACCACAATGAGAACATTTCAAAAAGGGCTTCGATTGAATTTTATTTATACTGCAAAGTTCGCATCTTCCCCGTGTTTTGACAAAAGTTGGCCAATGTCTTCCTAGATCTCCTAAACGAACATCCTTTGAAACGGATTCGGATTTTCCTCGCCGTTTCTTAAAGCCTGGAACGATTTGGTCACCTGTGGACATCGCTTTCAAGCTTTTACGATTTAAGCAGAAGGTCCACACCATGCGTTTATGCGTCTGTCCTTTTTATGCATCTGACAAAAAAGTAGAATCAGCGCAATTTTATGTGACAAGTTACACACCCAAATGCATAGAATGCATAGACGTATCAACGCATCAAAGTAGGTTTACTTTCTACTTTTGTATCCGTCGCATGAGTGGTGAAAAAATGTCAACTGTTTTTGATAGCCATGGATGAGACAATATATTTTATTTTCAATGTTATCGATAAATATGTTGGTGTGGTGGATTTCTTTTTACAATTCTTTTTGTATTAAGATAAGTTTTTAATAAAAAAAAGCTTTCGTTAAAAGGGTTGCAAAAAGTTTCAAGAAAAAAATTCCTTAAAATCCGTATTACACAGTGACCGACATTTTAAAAGTAAATGGGCTACCTATATAAGAGCGGAAAACGTTTTTGGTTTGTCAAAACTTTTAATTTGCCTACAATTTATACGAAACAAACCTTTAGAATGCGGATTAGACACCACCCAGCTGGAAAATTTTAATTTACAGATCGATATGTCGGTTTGTTTTATTGAAATTGCATTTGAAATAGAATTTTCATATTTGAAAAAACGCTTGCCGTTCTTGTATAGGTAGCTCAGTAAGCGAGAGATATTGCATACTAGTGTCATGCGCATGGTAGCTGTTTGAAAAAAAAACTGTTTGCTTAATTCAATAAGGAGCAACCTCAATTTTGAATTTACGTTAACGTTAAGAAGAGCCGGCAATCTGCTGGAATTGCTCTTGCTGAGTTCTTCTCAAGGTTTTCCCTAAGAATGTTGAATAAGTAGTCGAAGACGTCTGGAGACATTCTAGTCGCTATACGAAACTGCTCATGGTCACTGGCTTTCCATTTTTGGAAAGTCGCTGCAATAAAACCACTCACTTCCCGTTCCAAACACAAGGAACGCACCCAAAATCGACTCGTGTTATTTTCAAGTTTTTCGTAGGCCCTTGTAGTACAAAATATTATATATATTAACTCAATAAATTCCATAAATTCTTTTAAAATTTCAATTTTACTTTCCATTTTGACAAAATTGTTTTTATTTGATAATAATATCGACACAACAGCTGATAAAAAAAATAATATGGCGCATAAAACGCATTGCATGAAACTTGAATTTAGAAACGCATAAAATGCACTATAAGTATCATACGCATCTACGCATGAACGCATGGTGTGGACCTTCCGCTTTACGGTTGGATTATTCTGAGTTAACAGGCTCATTGCTACTGAGCGCCTAAATTTCAAAAGAGTAACTTTTTCTAAGGACTGACAATAAGTAATGTAAGAGTTAATAAATGTCATCTCCAATAGACCCCAGAATATTCAGTGCCAATTTCGCCACTTCGGTGCACTTCGTAATTAATCGGCATGATCAACTCCGCCCATAAACGAATTGTAGTCTTTGATAATCGTTGGGCAGCTGATATCATTCAAACTACCATTGCGGCCTCTTCTAGAAACCATCATTTGCTCAGTTCCGTGATAGTTTGATGCCAAAAATATTGCTTTGTTGTCCATCCACTTAAAAAAGCTTATGCCGGTACATAAAACTCTAGACTCCCAGTCACCTCTTTAAATTTTTTTGTCATTATTAAAATTTTTGGAGTTCCTTTTCTGTTGTAGCGTATTGTTCCTTCCGTTTTTAATTTTTCTAAAAGCCGGACTGATGTAAACTAATTATCAAAAAAAAACAATTTTGTTGTTTCTCCACTCCTCTTCGGTCATTGACAAAACAACTCGTTCTCCAAGACCAAATTCAGAATACTTATTCGCTAAAGCTTCTTTCTTACCTTGATAAGCCGAAAATTTTTTTGTATAGCCGTTTTGGTCAGCTTTATAGCCTCTTTTTATTGGCTTCATATGGCAATACTGTTTCATTACATTTCGTCCATTGAACATTATCATCGATTCATCATCGGAAAGTTGTCTTGTGCCATGGTTAACTTATTAATCAACTCATCAATCAAAGGTCGAAGCTTTAAGAGGCGATCTTTGTTGTATTGCGGAATTTTTGAGTTATCGTTAACGTGCAATTTGCTCTGTATTTTATTAAATCTATTTCGGCTCATTGTTTTCTCAATTATTGGTAGACAATAATCATCACTTGCACTCCAATAGTGTTTCCTACTGGGAAGTTTGTGATAACCCATAAGGAAGTTTATGCCTAAAAATGCGTAAAATTCACATTTTTTTTAAATTGAAAGAAATAAGAGAAAATATTCTACATTTGCTATTAGCAAATATACCTTCTACTGGTCCCTTTAGTAAGGAAAATTCGGGAATACTTGTTTCATGTGGTTTCGATTTCCATCAGCGATTAGGCTCGGCATCTTTATTTTTGTGGCTGCTGCTAGGAGTTATTTGCATTAACTTTTCCTTATCGTTCTCAACATGTCTTTCATTCTTTATCACACATTTTGTAAGATTGTTGGTTTTTAAACCAACACTTTTATGTTATTTATTATTATTATGTCCCGTGGTTCCTATAAGGAACAAAGGGCCACCAACACTTTTTTTTTTTTTTTTTTTTTTTTTTTTTTTTTTCATTGTTTATTTATTGAATCTTCATATATTAAATATGAACTAACAATAATTAATCAAATCTTATTCTAATTCTTTATTTATGTCCTGCCAGTGCCAGACAAAAATTTTTTTTCTTCACGGGTTCTGTTCACATATATAGGTGCTTATCGTTCTTCTAGTTGGGTAAGTGCTGCAGTGTCTCTTCTTCTTAAGCGAGTGTGGCCGCCATGATTTAGAATATTTCGAGCTAGTGGATTTGGGTGTTGTTCAAGCCTTTTTAAATATTTTACTGCATATTTTGTAATCATAGTTTTTACTAATGGCACATTGAGATCCTTATGAATGTTTGAATTTTTAACGTACCAGGGAGCGGCTGTGATTATTCGAAGAAGTTTATTTTGACGCCTTTGAATTTTTTCGATATTAGAGGCCGAAGCAGTGCCCCATAGTTGAATACCGTAGCACCAGATAGGCTTTAAGATAGAGTTGTAAAGTAGAAGCTTGCAATCGAGACTAAGGACAGAGTTTCTTCCAATAAGCCAATGAATTTGAATGGCTTTAAGTTTCATTTGAGTTAATTTTGCCTCTATATGGCATTTCCACGTTAATCGCCGATCCAGATGTAAACCGAGATATTTTACATGCGAATGTTGAGGAATTATTTGATTATTGATTGTAATAGGGGGGCAAGATTCCCGGCGCAAGGTGAATGTTATATGTACGCATTTTTGCTCATTTACCATTATCCTCCATTGTCTTAGCCATATTTCTAGTTGAAATATATGATCCTGTAAATAACGAGATGCTTCATAACTGTTTTCGTGTACGCTTAGAAAAGCTGTATCGTCTGCAAATGTTGAAGTTTGGGTCTAGTTGTTTGTTGGCATGTCCGAAGTATAAATTAAGTATAAAAGAGGGCCGAGGATGCTGCCTTGTGGAACTCCAGCGCCAATTGGCTGAGGTGAACTTAAGAAATCTCCTTCTTTAATAATAAATTGACGGCCGACTAAGTAGCTTTCTAACAGTTTGTGGGTGTTTGCTGGTAAATTTTGCTTCAATTTATGTAGTAAGCCTTCATGCCAGACTTTATCAAAAGCTTGCGAAACATCGATGAAGAGTGCTGAGCAATATTTTTTTTCTTCAAATGCTTTTCTTATGACATTTACTATTCGATGAGTTTGTTCAATTGTGCTGTGTTTTCTTCTAAATCCAAACTGATGGTTTGGAATACATCTATTGTCATTTAAAATTGGTGTTAATTTTGAAACTAATAATTTCTCAAACAGCTTTAACATATTTGATAATAAACTAATAGGCCTATATGACTCAACTTTTGTATGATCTTTCCCTGGCTTTGGTATCATGGTAACTAAGGAAACCTTCCATTCTTGCGGGTAGTATTCAAGCCGTAAAATAGCATTAGAAATAAAAACAATAATTTTCTTTGCTATGCGAGGTAGCTCTAAAAGCATTTTATTACTGATCTTATCAATACCAGGTGCCTTCTTAGTGTTTAAGTCACAAATAGCCTTTTCGATATCTCTTATTTCAAATCTTATGGGAATAGCAGCTCTAGCAGCAACAGGTGGTAACTCGACCGCAATATCGTTAGATAAATTTGGTGTAAATACGTTTTTCAAGTGACTCACAAACAGATTTCCTTTTTCAATATCGTTTCTTGCCCAACTACCATTCAAGTTTCTTAATGGTGGCTTTGATATAACTGGCCTTTTTAGATTTCTAGCTGCACGCCATAATGAGTAGTCAGATTGTTGAGTTGCATCAAGTTCCTTAAGATATTTTTCTACTGAAGCCGTTTTCTGAGTCTGCAGTAACTTTCTAAGCCTTTTTGTAATAAATTCTTAAGTTGCGGGGATCTGTAAAGTTGCCACTCTCTTCGAACTCTCCTTTTTTCAGTCAAGAGCCGCTCGACATCTGTGGAATATATTTTAATATTTTTTGTTTTTTTGGGGGCAGTACTAGAATGTTGAACAGCTAGTTTCAGATAACTGTCAAAATTAACAATAGAGCGATCTACATTTTCCGGTGTTCTAAGCGGAATATTTTCTGTACAATGGGTACTGAGATATTTTTTAAATTTTAACCAATTAATTTGTGTGGCTGACGGCGCAAAATAACCAGTCGGAGATAGAATTCTATTGGGGTTCATTATAGTAACAACTGTAGGTGTGTGGTCGGAGGATAATTCTAAGGAAGCTTCAACATGAATAGTTTCTGTGGGGATGTTTTTAACCACGCCAAAATCTATAACATCTGGAATTTTTTGCTGATCAGTAGGCCAATATGTTGGCTGTCCACTCGCGACTACATTTAAATCCATTTTAGAGATTGCATTAAACAAAACACGACCCTTTGGTGTTATAAGTCGTGACCCCCAGAAGGTATGTTTAGCATTATAATCACCAGCGGCCAGAAAACAGGGTCCTAGTGATTTATAATATTCACAATATTGGCTTTCTGATATTGAAAATCTAGGTGGAGAGTATAAAGATGAAATTACTATGTTTCGATTTAGCTCTTCAACACAAACGTTTGTTGCTTGCAGATAATCCTCACGATGATCACACATTAAGTAGTGTTTGACTCGAGTTTTTATCAAAATGGCAGAACCTCCACAAGCTCTATCTCGAGGGTCCTTGGTATCATACAGTATATAACCATTAATTTTAAAACTATTTCTTGAGGTCAAATGAGTTTCAGAAACCATCATGACATCAATTTGTTTACTTTTAAGAAAATATTCTAATTCATTTTTATGTTGGCGGATGCCGTTTGCGTTCCAAAAACAAATTTTTAAACAGTTCATGGCTTGTTAAGTACAGCTTGCAATAACATCGATTGAATTCTTAGAATTTCTTGCATCATATTACCCATTGTATTTGTAAAATTATTTACTGTTTGCACTAATGTTTCCATGGTTTGTTCTAGACGACTTAAATTAGAAACCGGAGTTTCATCATTACTTGGCGAGGCACCTTGCATAGGCACACGGTTTGATTTGAGAACGTTAGCATAGGATGTTCTGGTATTACCAGGCTGCGGAGCCTGTATGCCATTTGTGGTTACTTGATTTGTTACCTGCATTTGGGGAGGATTAGTTTTCGGTCCAACCGACTGCTTGACGATATTATATACAGGGCATCCTCTATAGTTGGCAGTGTGATTACCGCCACAGTTGCTACATTTTTTTACGTTGGGGTCGGTTTTAGACTTATCGCAAAGAACTGTGCCATGTAATTCACCACATACTACGCAAACAGGGGGTAAATAGCAGTATGCCTTAGTATGACCATACTCTTGACAGTTTAAACATTGAACGGGACTATTTCTTTTGTGCGGCTCTTCTATTGTTATTCTTCTGTAGAGAATATATTTTAAATTGTAAATAGGATGCGTTTCGTTTTTTTTAAGTTTTACGTCGCCGGGTTCAAACTCCACTCGAAAAAGTGGTTGGGGAATTTTTTCTCTATTTTTAATATTTACAACATGTTTTACCTTGAAGCCTTTTTCTTCTAGGAATGTTTTTACCTCTTCAGGGTCCACACATGAGTCAATTCCTTTAATCACTACCTGAAGACCTTTACTGCTTTTCAGTTGGTATGTATAAAAGTTTTTTTTAAGTGCTTCAAAGTTGTTTATTATTTTGCGGAAGTCATTCTCATGATTGACTTGTATTTTTGTCTCGTTTATACTTCCACGCTTGATAGCCGCTACGTAGAACGAATTTTCCCCTATCACCGATATCACACTCTTTATGAGCTCATTTGAATTTTGCTCCCTAAGATATATCGGGGGAGGCTTTGACGATCTTATGACATTTGGTGCTTCAGAGGATTCATCCTCCAGAATTGCAAAACGGTTTTGAGAATTTATCTTATCAAAAGATGGTACTTTTGAGGCCGAAGCAACTGCTGCAGAGGTAGGGCTGCGTCCCCGTTTAAGCACTGTTATGTACCTGTCCATACCAACTTGTACTTGAGGCTTTTGACAACTTTTTACTTGTGATTTTTCCATTGCGTCTGTGTTTGAATTCATGGTAACATTTGTTACTAAAATTGTTTTTGCCGAAGTGGCAACACTTGCAGGCACTAGCGAGAGATTAATATTTTTTAATGTCTCAGCATCAACCGTCTTTGTAAAAACAGAGGGCGAAAGGGAACGTGTACGAACAATTGGTTTAGCCGTTAGGTAGTTAATATTGTTTTGTTTTGTTTTATTTATTTCAGTATTGCATTCTTTAGCATTAACTGTTACGTATGCATTTCTTTCATCTAGTTTTATTGTTGTTACATTGTGACTGCTCATGCAAAAAGTTGTTTTTGTTTTTTCACCGTTTTGCTGTGCTTTTTTATTTTTATTATTTATTGTATTACACCAAAAATAAGAATTTTAAACTAAATGTTTTTGTTCAGTATATGTATACATACATATATTTTATTTATTTTTTTTATTAAATTTTTCGTTTTTGATAATTATTCACTTTTATTTTAAAAATTTATTTTAAAAAAAAATGCGTCCATTCGCTTAATTGTTATATTAAAATGTTATTAATAATTAAAATTTTATGCGGGGTTAAGAATACGCGTCTGTATCGCAACAAAGCACAAAACTAACTAAACACTTTTATGTGCACACAACAAATTATTTTTCAATAAAAATGAAGTTTTGGGGTCAAAAAAAATAAATATCCTTAATTTTAGCAATTAAAAACTGTGTCACAAAACCGCAGAAACACATTGCAATTTACCGTTATTCTGGGTAAACAAGGTTGCCAATAAGCAAAAAATTATACAATTTATAAAAGATTACAGTGTACTTCAAAGTACCTTTGGGCAACAATAATCAAAATGTTTATCGTTTTCAATTTGTAGACATATTACTGTCATGGTACTTAAAAGTACCGTCGGTCGACAAGGGGTTAAATTAAATGCAAATTATTTAATGGCCATAAATAAACAGCACTGAAAAAGTTGTAATTTACTTAAGAAAAACAGGGGTCTAATCACCGCATACGATATCGAGCAAAATTGATCGAAATTATTTATTTTGGTATTATGACTCTCGATATCGAGTGAAATTTATTGAATTTGAAATAATAGCATTCGATATCGAGTAACTCGACATTACATTTCTCGAGTTTTCATTCGATACGTCAGTTTCTATCGTATGCAAAAACATTCGATAGTTTATTCGATACGATAGTATCGAATGCGGTGATTAGACCCCAGCTGACTTTACGATAACGAGTGCTGATTAAAATGATACAGAATAGCAAAATCGTTAATTTGCTTGTTTCAATTTTTAACAATGACAAACAACTATTGTTAAAATTAATAACAGAATCGCCTACATTTTTTCTAAAAAAATATTTTTTTTTAAATTAAATTTTGTATACCAAAAAAAAGCTGGTACCTATAATATTTCAGTTAATAATCGCCAAAACCGAAGAAAAAAATCAAAAAAGTCGACGAAAGTTAATTTTGCTGTTTCTGTTATATTTTTTATAAACATAAAATGGAAATCATATATTCAGACCAGGGGTGCTCAAAAATGTTTTGCATATGTATTGCGAGAGAATTTCAAAGTACAGAGATACGCAAAACTAAACGCACAAATTTTATTTAAATTTAATAGAAAGAAATTGTTTTGGCTGTAAAACATTTATAATAATACAGTCCAAATTAAAGTTTCTATTTTTTAAATTGACTTTTAAAATTTTAACTTTTAAAAAACAGTAAGAATTGGAAATTTTCCAATATTACCATTAAAAAAATTCAGTGTTAACTGCGATGCACATGCTATTTCGAAATTAAAAGTAAGAATTATATTTAAAAAAAAAACTCCACTAAAATCTTCTACATTTATGCGTTTATGACAGTTTCGTGAAAGTATTAAAATATTTTTTTTAATTTTATTACTTTTCTTACACACTGTATTTGAATAAAGATCAACACGGCTTTCGTACATGTGCAACTAAATTAATGAGCGTAAAAAACAAAGGGGTGGGGCTTCTAAACAATTGTTTGCTTGAATGAGCATCACTGATTCAGACCGTACATTTCAGCCTCATCGATTTCATTACTAGTGTTTTGACCTGCATACATACAAAATACATGAATCAAAGAAACAATTTTGCGCATTGCGCAGGTCCGTTATTTTTGTGTGTGACGAAACAATAGACTTTGTGTGTGCGCATTTGTGTGTGTCTTACCTTTTTCTACTACAAACACTCATATTTAGTCTATGATGACGTAGATGCGCAGTATTATTTTTTTTTTTGTATCGCTGAGTGCGCAATCTTGTTTTTTTGATTCATGTACAAAATACATACATATTTAATTAAAAAGTGACTGAATATAAAATTCACTTAAAATGATAACAAAACAAAAATCATGTGAAAAAGCTGCCAGATTTTTTTTTAAATTAGTAATGATAACAAAAAATGGCAAACTGTTAAAAATTTCGCCAAGTTATGTATTAAACATATTCGAGACAGCAGGCTACACGAACACACGACTACAAATGCTGCTGGGTGCAATTATAGCCGTGTAGTCAGCTTCTGAATTACTTTGAAGACGACAGCTACAATTGAAAAATTATAAACAGCTGCTTTTTTTTTACTATGTTTTTTATATTTCAGTGGTGCCACTATCATTTTATTTTTCTTGACTTTTATGAAATGGAAAAACATGCATAATTCAAGACTAGTACACAAACTTAATTTAAGCCAATAAATATAAATATAATACATTTTTTATAATACATTTTATAGCGTAAACAAATTAAGTTATTAAAAATCATTTAAAATATTTTAATTTTTTTTTTGGAACTAATAAACAACAGCAGATTAAATGAAAAAATATACTGCTTTTAAAATAAAATTAGTTTTCAGGCATTGCACGTCGTAAAAGTTTCAGATCACGTTGGGTACCTACGTAAATATATAAAAGCTATGCATCACTGCTGCATTGATGCAAAATGTTGTTGCTGATGCGTGGTTACCAGTTGCAGTTGTGCAAATTTTGAATTTTTGAACATGAGCTAAATTTCAAAAGTTTAATAGGCAAACAAAAAAAAATAAAAAAATTTTATCAACAATAACGATGTCAAATTCTATTGAAAATATTGAAAGAAAAAGTGGTAGTGTTCTAAAATTACAAGAAAAAACATCACAAAAGAAAAATAAAACGATTTCTTTTATGTCAAAAGTCAGAAAATTAACTTAAGCAATATTTGAAAAAATTTGCTGCAGAGCTGCGGCATGACTACATAAAAAACTTTTGACATGTGAGAGTGATGCCAA
The DNA here is from genome assembly GCA_949318255.1 of Pollenia labialis. NCBI lineage: Eukaryota > Metazoa > Arthropoda > Insecta > Diptera > Polleniidae > Pollenia > Pollenia labialis. Next base: position 39,687,198 of record OX439140.1, read on the forward strand.
GTTTTGTACAAGTGGTGCTTTCACGGACATTAAACTTTACTTCTGCGCAAGTGATACCCAACAACTGAATTTACGAACGTTCCCCTTATCAATAATTTTAGAGGTTCAAACTGGATCTAAAAAGAATTGGCATTATTAGAAACTACTTCGAAATATTTTTCACATGATGGATTCAAAATTTCGATTTGTTAGCCCGTTAACAGCCAATTTCAAATATAAATATTTCTTGATATTTAATCAAAAATAATAATTTTAGGGAAGAACACTTCAAGCTTTAATATACCCTATTTTTAGTAACTCCATCATGTAAAATTTTAAATTAATTAGGGGTTTAAAAATTATATCTTGAAAAATTACTCAATTTATTTATAAGTTATAAAGCTTTTTTTTGTAATAGTCCTATTCCTTCAATTTTTCAGAATTGACTTTATACACTACCAGACTATTATATTGTATTTTCTTGTTACATTTTACCTTAGCATTCCTTTGGAACGCAATGAGGTATATTGTATGTACAGAAAAATTTACAATTACATATTAGACACCAGCAGAATGTAATGCATTTTCTGGTTCGCTACAGCCTTCGTCAGCATTCTTTGTGTCACACTGGATAGTGATACTTTATAAATTGAATGTATTTAACTCAACTATTTTAACAAATAGAAACTGGGAATTATTTCCTTTCATAGGTTACTTTATTATATTCAACATTTTTTATTTTTTCGAATTTATTCTATGAGCTAAAAATTGTTTTTTGTAAAATGTGGTATTGTAATCTAAATAAATAAATAGTTTGCTTGTTGGTCCCGTTTTTTTCGTCAAATATTTGATAAGTGTGACCGTAGCTTTAGATTCAAAATAATTTGGAACAATTTTAAAAGTTCCTTTTTGAAAAGTAATGCTTTGCTTTGAACTTGGGTATATGATGGTATGTCGTTCCAAAGACACGTTGTGTAATGGAAAAATTGTCTTGTAGACATTAGATATTTGTATTTTTGTTATCTCAAGTTTTTTCCACGTGGTGATTGTGCAAAAATAATTTTGTTGAAAATATATTCTGGTTTCTTCAGCTATATAATCTTATGCATCATTATAAGGCTTTTATATTTTAGTAAATTTTTAACACTTACATACATTATGTAACTGGTATGATTATGATGATATACTATCTCGTCTACTTCTGTTGAAAAAGTATCTGGCTATATTGTTATATGTGACCTCGAGGCGATTTATGTCAATAGCATCGCAATTGGCAAATATTTCACACCCGTACAGTAGAACTGGTATTCATTTTTTTGCCAGAAGCATTCTTATTTCAAACGGTGTCGATGATTGCAAAGCCCACTGATTTCTCAGCATCCCATGAACTTTACCAGCTGATATATTTATATGGTTAGTCCAAGAAAGTTTGGCATTAAATGTGATTCCCAAATTCGAAAACGATTGAACAAAATTGATTTTTGAGTTGTTAATATGTAAAAATATATTATCATTCAGTCGTTTTTTATTATTTCTTGATATGAAGATGCATTTTGATGTCAATGTTTATACACAAGCCGTTTATACACATGCCCATTTACATATGTATTTTATCCAAATCACTGTTAATATAAATAATGTTCATTTTGTTTTTTCTTAACCTACGCACAACTAGAATTAATGTTGGAATTCACCATTTGTAGTGGTGAATGTAAGAAAAGATAAACTGACTGGTTATTGTTGTTGTTTTTGTTTAATCTATAATATTGTTACAAGTAAAGCTGTTGCTTATAATTCTTATTCGCTTAACAGCTTTATTTGTGTAATATCTTTAGTTTTTCTAAAATCTTTAGATGAAGATTCCTGACGATCTGGGCTAAGCAACCAGTGAAGTGCGCATAGTGTTTTTATCAAAATTAAAAATTGGAAATAAAGCACGACAAACAAAATCTATTAAATTAAAAAAGTTTGTATGTATTTCCAAAAAATTACTCTGATAATATTCAACAATTTAATAACAGTTCCTAAAACTATAATCGGTAAAGACCACACGAATTTTCGAGATTTTACCCTAGTTGGAAACGGCTCTCAAAAACAATGTTATGTTAAGAGGTTTAAACTCTTATAAAAGTTATTTGTGACAAATATTATCTAGATATTAACATCCACATGAGATTTTTTGTCTTAAAGGCTTATGGACACAAAAAGTCTAATTTGGAAAGATGTTTTTATGAAGAATGTGTAAATTTATAGACAGATGCTCACCATTTACTTAGAGTTCGTCTTTAGTACAATTAAAATTTATTTACCAAATTTTCCATGTATGCCCCTCTGTCCAGGGACCCACTTAAAGGTAACTACTGAATGTCTCGCTATCTCCTCCAGAGACATCCGGCATTCGCGGAAAATGTTCGATGCGTTGAACACACTCTCCAAGGATCTTATGTCCGCTGGTTATAATGTGAATAAATTTGCCAGATAAACTTCTATACCGAATGTGCCCACGGCTGTGTAGATGGCCATTATCTCGGCTTGAAAGGCACTGCAGTAATCCGGCAGCCTAAGAGGAATGCTACAGCTCGGAGTAAATGCCAGACCCGACACCATGCAGTGTTCATTTATGACATAAGGATCTAAAATATTGGTATTCCGCTTTCTAATTCATAGCTTTGTTTTCGAGTTATATGAAAAAACCATATTTAAAAAAAAACGTAATTTTGCCATTTTAGCATCTTTCTTTAATTTCTCTCAATTGTTCGCTAAACCAAAAATTCCATCGTCAAGCCGAATATCAAAATTGTTACTATAAAAGTCTTTTATTTTTGTGTTAAATTTACCATCTTGTATCTATCTATCTATCTATATTGTTACGAAAGTAACTTTAGTTAAGAATTATACTACATTTACATTATGCCGAAATCTTGTAGATTTGATTTAAAATCTTTTTCGAAATCTAGTGCGTTTACATTACACTTTTTGACATTAGCGACATTTTGTTTTTATAACAAAACAACTAACTAAAAGTCTTTTCGTTACACATACAAACACAAAAAGAAATATGCAATAAAAAATTAGCATTGCCTTTTTTTAATAATCAACGATATTTATTTTATTAATATTATTCGTCTTTTTATTTTTTTACACTTTTTTATTTATTTATTTTATAAAACTGTTTTAATTTTTTTTTAACAATTTTTGTTTTGTTTTTTTTAAATGTCATTTTTTCTTGTGCAGGGAAGTATTTTTTAGTGCTATATTGAAAAAACCATAGTTGCATCATTAAGTACTACTAGATTTTGAGTATATTTCGTCGAAATCTAGTCACGAAGTAGATTTTGTTTTGTATGGGAAATCTAGTCAAAAACAACTAGAAATCTCGTAAGTACTAGATTTTGCGTGTAAATGTAGTATTAGATTAATTTATTAGTTATCTTGAATTGATTAGTTATTTAGTATTTGTTAGTTATTTTATTAGTTTAAATTGTTATTGTATTAGTTATGCACATTTCTAGTTCAAAATTTAATGTTCAGATGTTATTTTAAAATTGATGTGCATTAGTTAGTTAGTTAACTTTATTGAGACTTCATTTTTTCATAATACAAGGTTTGCAAACATAAGATTTTTAGATAACTTAAAACTATAGAGTATTATTTTAATTACAATTGTATACATTTGAGTATATGCGTCTTGCTTATCGACATTAGGTAGAACTAATCAAATGACAAAATTGATTACAAAAAATGTTTAAATACAAACAGTGCTTGCTCCCGGCCCTTACTTTTGGACGTAGAGTTATATCTACTATTAATATACTTAAACCTAAACCTTAAAACTATAACTTAAACTAGAAATAAAAAAGAAAACAAAAATAATAAAAAAAAATTAGCCCCTGTGAATGCCGGGAGTAGTGCGTGAATAAAAGTTTTGACCAGGAAAACTACTAATTTGTTCCTGTAAAATCCCAATTATTGAAAGATAATTGGTGTTTGACCAATTCATTCCATGTTCAGTTGATAGAATATCCTGAACTATACTGCCGTCAAAGTATGAGAGCCTCTGCACAAAATTCTTCATTAAATTCAATGCGTAAAAAGAAATTGGAGTAATGTTAGCATTTTCGTAAACAAATTTATTTGAAAATCTTTTGTTTAACGACTTATAATTTTATTCTATACATTTTCTTAAGATATGCCTTTCAAAAACTTCCATTTTCTTCATTGCTGTTTTTGAGATACTAAACCATATTGGAAAAGCATAGAGAATTATTGATCTTATACTTACTTTGTACAAAAGTAGTTTCGTCTTTATTGGTAAAAACTTATTGGTCTAAAATTGTTTATGTCAGAATTGCCCTTCTTCTTCGGGATTGGAATAATCTTCGCAACCTTCCATTCTCGTGGGAAATAGCAATTATTCAAACAATTGTTGAATAGAATTGTCAAATACTCAAAAGCCTTAATAGGAAATTTTTTAATCAAGAAGTTCGATATATTGTCTAGTCCACAAGACTTTTTGTTATTTATTAATTTCGAGGTGTTTAAAAGGGTATCGATACTAATAAGTCTGGAGTCGTTTCCGTTATTCAATGATGTCGTTTCATCACTAAATGGAATACAATCTGCAGCATTAAAAATTGCATTATTTATTGTATCATTTATCTCTGAAATATCTCTATTTGGAGGCGAAGCTCGATAAACAGATATAAAATGATTCTTAAAAGCATTCAATTTATGATCTAACTGATGAATTTTTACACCATTTTCAGAAATCTCCTGTATTAAGGGACGAGTCTTATTTCCAATAATTTTAAAAATACGTTTATAAGCCCATGGACCAGGTTTAATTTCCTCTAGTTTGGCATTAAATAAACCTGCCTGTTCAATTTCAATTTGTTCCTTTATTAAAATGTTTATCAAGTCAATTTGCTTAGAAATTAGCAAATACTCAGGATGTTTCCTATTTAAAGTTCTAGTAAATATTCTCTTCAAATCCCTTTGCCAATTGTATTTTATTCTAAGTACCTTCTAACCTTTTCTGTTACAACATATTTCTGATTTTTACACTCCATTTTTTTGGTATGCACTTCTGCAACAGAATTTATAGACGTACTAAACCCCTCTATAAAATTATCTATCTCATTATTAGATAAGTTCCCATTTTTCGGTGGAAAGTGGTTCATTTTAAACGAATTCCAGTTTGTGTCTTTATAAGAAACAAAATGGTCAGGAGTTTTGAAAATAAAATTAAAATTCATCAAAGTTATACAAAGACTTAATGGCAGATGATCCGAGAAAGTGGGAAGTGTACATGTTTTGAAGTTGTGATGCAAATTATCAACTATATCATTGCTCACAATAAAATGATCCAAATGAGATGAACCACCAGGGTAAGTGGGATACGAATCACAAATTCTTGTTGCAGAAATGGATTCGTTCTGAAGCCAAGTTGAAAGCACTTCTCCATTAAAATTATTGGTAGCATCACCCCAAGAAATGTGCTTAGCATTCAGATCACCACCTAATATAAAACCATCGTAACGGTTTGAAAAGTTTAAAATAGAGGAAAGGCCAACAGCGATATTTTGAACATGTGCCCTGGAGAAAGAAATTGATTTCCTAATACATATTCCAACACCTAATTGACTATCATCCCTTAAAAAAATATGTTTATCAAAATTTACATTTGCCCCCGCAGTTAAATGCGTTTCCTGTAAAAAAGCTATCTCAACATTAAATTGATCCAATAACCTATTCAGTTCAATTCTCCTTCCAATATGGACAAGAGAACTAACATTAAATGTCATTAAATTTAAAAAATTACGGACCATAGACATTTTGAATATCTTTAATTAAATTCAAGCACTCTTTCTTGGCCTGATCTCTAGTAATTGTTTTGTAGTTTAACATAAAATTACTAATTTTATCCTCTAAAGTTAGAGGATCCGGAGCACATAAAGTCTTGGCAAGCTTCATAAACTCTTGTACCAAAGCAATCTTTTCCACCTTAGTCTGAGCTGGAACGTCATTCAAAACATTAAATAAACTAGCATACGATTTGTTCCCAACAATAGCACTAGATGAATTTATAGCCCTAGCAACATTATCCGATGCAGACAGTTTTATAATCTTAGTTTCCTGATAAGATTTTTTTTTAAATGACACATATGTAGTTTCTATACACAGGACAACCCCTGTAATTTGATTACAATTTACACAAAATGGCAAAACATTATCTTCCTGAACAAAAGAACACTCGCCTGGCGCATGCCTCTCACTGCACTTAACACAAGAAAATGGACGACTACAATTTCTTGAATAATGACCCCACTTTTGACACCTCCAACACTGTGGGACTCTAGTATTAGTCTTTGGCCGCTCCCATGAAACAACTTGATTAAGCATATACTTTAAGCCAATTAACTCGCTTGCCTTACGATTAGGTTTAAGGATTACTAAAAACAAACCTGTTTCAATACCCTGTTTTCTAGAATACTCAGTAGAAAATTTAGAAACTGATTCAACAGTATCTGGGACAATTCTGTCTATTTCAGACTTAATATCATTAACATCAGATTTGTAATACAGACCTCTACAAACTACTTTCTGTCGCTTATACTCCGTAGGAGTGTATGTATAAGAAAATATTTCCCTTTCCTTTAGTAGCTCCATCATTTCCGAATGTGCAGAAGAATCTTTTAAAAACAATTTACTTCTATATTTTGATTGGTTTTTAATCTTAAATTCAACATTTTTGGAATTAATTTGGTCAATCAAGGATTTTACATTTACATTTTCCAAAAATATTGGAGGACAATACGAATTCCTGGTCTTTACAGATGCTTGGGAGTTATTTTGTTTTGAATTTGTGTTATCAATTGGCTCTTCAGCCATTTGTTCGTGCGGTTTACATTATTAACTAACTTATCTAATTTATTAAAATTACATTTTGACAAATCAATTTTTACGTCACCTTGGTATGTTCTTTTTTTGATCTTGACCATTTTGAAATCATCTTCCAGTGAAGAAATTGAACAGGCTTCATGATCCATAAAGCTTTCAGTTTCTTTTTCAACTTGCAAGTCAGGAATTTGTATATTTTCCAAAATTCGAATGTTCTTATTTCCCATTGACTCTTGCGGATTCTCCTTTAATTGAGTTGACGTTGATGGATGTGCCATCACTGCATCAAGCAATTGCTTCCCTAGCTGGGAGTTTTTACTAACATCTATTGCTGTTAAACCATCGTTTGCTGTATTACAAACTTGTGCCTTTGCTTGGGGGCCAGAAAGATTTTTATTAAATACCAAAGTTTCCTTCTTTTGCTTTGAAACAGCTCCCTTAGAAATATTAGGAGGACGCCCTCCAGACTGGGAAAGTAGTGGATCACGTTCCATTACGATTTCCTTAAAATCCAATAAATGCTTTCAAATATTTGTATTCACACAAATTTTTTATTTGGAAAAAAAAAATTTTTTATATTTTTAAATTTTTTTTTTCAGCTTGACAGAAAATTCAAATTTATTTTTTTTTTATATTTTTTAGAGCTTTCTATAAAAACGTCTTCAACGTTTCGCAGTTGACAAGAAACTCTCGGGCTTAAAAAGCTGCAGTCAAAATCAAAAAATTGCTTTTTCTTCCACTTACTGATTTTTCATTGGACGAAAATAAACCGTTGCCTTTACTTCTGATCAGCGTTCTGATCAGTGTTGCCAGAACTTTTAGAGGAAAAATCAGCAAAAACCCATAATTTTTCGTCAAAAAATCTGCAAAATCTGCGCCAAAATTTTAAAAATCTTCAATAAACCTTCAAAACAAATTCATTACATTTTTTATGTAGTTTGTTTAGAAAAAGATATTACAATTAATTTCAAAATATGTTCCCGAAGTTTAATTCGATGGTAGATTTAAAAATCGTTCTGGTCAATATGAGTGGTCCTCGAAGTATGAGGTATAAAAAAGGTAATATTTTTTTGAACTTTCAACACAGAAAAGTTTTAAAAATTTGTTCGATTTTAAGAACATGACTTATAACTTTTGGATATGTTTACATTAAAAATATCTTTCTATTTAATTACTCAGGCTGAGTAAGGATTAATCTTTGTTATTTTAAAAAACAAATTAAACGCTAATTGTTCGGCATGTTATTTAAATTATCAAGGGTCTTATTGAAAATTTAGAAGAGATCAAATATTGCAACTTTTAAAGATATTTGTACATAAGTGCATATAAATATATACGAACATATGTATGCATAATATTTTGTGTAGAATCAGATGACATATGTCCCGCGATATTAATGTGTCAAGACAATGCGAATTTTTAATTTTTAAGTAATCTTTTGTGCATAAAATGTCTACTAACGAATGTATTTCCACACGCTTCTTTCATGAATGGTTGATATACTATATTTATTTATCAATGCAACAAGTGGAAATAGTACAATCATGTCAATGTAAAGAAGTTTCCACCGAGCTAAAAAATCTGAAATGTTAAACCAAAAATCTGCAAATCTGCATTTTGACAATTTTGGGGAAAAAATCTTCAAAATGCAGATAAATCTGCACTTCTGGCATCGCTGGTTCTGTTGTGCATTATTGTACTTCAATATTCAATATTTATTGTAACACCTAAAAGTATGCCTTAGTTTATGATGCATAATAAGTCAATTTATTTAGCGATATAAAACCCCAATTTTTTCTTATCACTTAAAAACAAATCTCTTTTTTTGAGATAAAAATTGTAATTTTCAAATTCCTAGAACAAAAATTGTATTTTCTAACAAAACGGAAATTTTACCCCGTTGGACACGTAAAAATCGCGGTAAGCCCGTCAAATTGGCAACAGTAAGGTTAAGCAAGGCTATGCATATTATGATTAGGCCTAAAACGTTATTAGTATCGCCATTAGTTTAGTTATTAGATTAGTTATTTAGTATTTGTTAGTTATTTTATTAGTTTAAATTGTTATTGTATTAGTTATTCACATTTCTAGTTTAAAATTCAATGTTCAGATGTTATTTTAAAATTGTTGTGCATAATTGTACTTCAATATTCAATATTTATTGTAACACCTAAAAGTATGCCTTAGTTTATGATGCATAATAAGTCAATTTATTTTGCGATATATTAACAAAATAGCCGTTAGGAGGCGAACTTTCTAGAGCCATCTAAAGGCCCAACCACAATCTGCTTAAGTTGGCTTAAGCAAATGTGCGAATACATGTTAATTATATGACGCAAACCATATTGAACACATTCCGTACGGAATCAAATGTTGTTTTATTTTGTTTTTGTTTTTCTAAATAGATTTGAGAGACTTTGTTTTAATATTTGACAGTAGGTTAAGCATTGCTGCCAACTTTTTATGAAGACTTCCCGCCAAATCGCACTTCAAAAACCGCTAGAAACCGCAAAATTTTTTGTTTAGCTTAAAATGTTTTAAAAATATCGCTAAAATCTAAATATTATGTGAAATGTTTATACAAATTTAGATAAAGGGTGTTTTTTTAAAGGTGTATGTCTTTCAATTAAAATTATATTGTAAGGTTTTTAATTTCACTGTCTCTTTTAGTCCCGCGAACGTTCAAAATGTTGATATTCATATAAACTTTGTGGAATCTGTATTGCTTAAAATCTATCCAGACATTAGAGTTAAGTGCACTTAATCTAGTTTTGGTAATGATGCTAACAATTTTAGACCGTAGACCAAGATTAAAAAACATCGTAAAAGAAAAGAAGGAAGAAATTGCAAGACAATCGATTTGAAATTTTACACTATTTTATATATGACTAGCTTAACCCGGTTCGCTTCGCTACACTGCTTTAACCACTTTATCGGTTGAGAGATATTTAATATATGCATCCTATGGAAGGTAGTTCCCCCCTGTGACTTCTACAAAGTTTGAACATTCTCACTATAACAGTTCTTAAGATATGCGATATTAAACATTAGCGTCCTATGGTGGACACCACTTCCCCCGCTGCTATTTTATTTCAATTTTGAGGCTCAGAAGATCCTACTACCAAAAGTTCAACAAAATGCATGCAGTGGCTCTTATTTATATTTCTATCTATGAGGGGTACTGCTCCTCCCCTGTCTACCCCGCCCATTTGTATACTGAAATTTATAGTTAACCCTAATAGTAGCTTTAACCACTTTTGAAGACTCTCCCTTGAATGGTTCTTCAATTGAGCGATATTTATTATATGTATCCTATGGGAGGTATTTCCGCCCTGCGCCTACCCGCTTTATTTTTATTTTCAAAAGTGTAGTTTACCATAAGAGGGACTTCTACAAAGTTTCAACTTTCTCACTATAACAGTTCATAAGATATGCGATATTAAGCATTGGCGGCCTATGGGGGGAACCACTTCCCCCGCTGCTATTTAATTTAAATTTTGGGGCTCAGAAGATCCTACTACAAAAAGTTCTGCAAAATGCGTCCAGCGGCTCTTAAGATATGCGATAATTAATATTGGCATCCTATGGGGGTACCAATTCCCCTGCCCCTATCGAAAAAATAAGTAGCCTATTTTATTTTTAGGGCTCACGTGATGTTACTGTAAAAATTTCAGGAAAATCGGTTCAGTAGTTTTTTTTTTTTTTTTTCAAAATTCATTTATTTATTGATCATATAATATAATTTTACAACGTTTTTAATTCTAACCCCGCTAAGCCATTGGCTTGTCAGCAGGAAAAAAAAATAAAACTAGTTGAATAAAATATATATTAGATAATTATGTACATAAGTATGTAGTTTTATAAAGAATTCACAAATTATGAAATTTTCTATGTATTCATTGCGAACTTATAAAGAAGTTTTTGATGAGTTTTTTCCTTTGGTGTTTATTTTTAGTATTTAATATATTTGTTGGAAGTTTATTGAGTATTGAAGGTAGAGTGACTCTAAGGGTATTCCTTCAATATTCGTTATGGAATCTCTCAACCTTATATCGTTTTTGCGCCCGACGTCTTGTGTTATATGCATGATCTATTTCATGCAGATAGTCTTTGTTGTTGAAGAATTCATTTGCCAGAGTAGCATAATATAAACTTTTAACATTTAGAACTTTCAGATCTTTTGCAATGTTTCCAGTGATCAAATGGCGTGTTGTTGTGATATTTGTGTTAATTAGTTGGTTGTTATTGATGCTGCTGCTAATTGTGCTGTAAGTGTTGTTCCTATCTTGTGTTCTTGTGTTGTTTGTGTTTACTAATAGATTGTTGTTGTTAATGCTAGTGTTTGTTGTGTTGTTGTTGGTATTAACGTTGTTTGAGTGACGTATTCTGGTGATGTATGTATTTGCTTGTTGATTGTTGTTTGTTATGCTGCGGGTGTTTGTGTAGGTTCGATGATTGTTCCAAAGTAGTTTTAAAATTCGGTTTTGTGTTTTTTGTAGGTTTTTACAATGTGTAGCATTTCCCCATGCAGCAATTCCATGCCTTATATAAGACTCAGCAAGAGCAAAATAAACTTGTCGAAGTACACTGTATGTTGCACAGTCGCTTAGATGATACAAAAAGTATGCTGATTTCCTTAGCTTTTTCTTAACGTTTTCAACTTGAGACTTCCATTTAAAGTTACTACATATCGACATAAACGCCTAAGTATTTATACGATGGCACAAGTTCGATAGTTGTGTTACATTTTTCGTTGTGACTATTAGGTTTTAAGACTTGATCATGCAGGCACTCCGTGTTATGGAACTTTATGTATATGGGCGAGTCTGTTAGATGCCTTGGCTTTATATGCATAATCTTTGTCTTAGATGCGTTGATAATTAACCCATTGTCGTGACACCATTTTGTTGCAATATCTAGTTGACGTTGCATAACTTGAGTGGCGGTGTTGATATTTTTATTAGCAACAATAATTGCAGTGTCGTCTGCGTAAGCGAATGCAGTACTTTCCTTAAGTGTACTGAGCATATCGTTGGCATATATGATATAAAGTATTGGGCCCAGTTTTGATCCTTGTGGGACTCCGTATTGGGATGTCATTTTATCGCTCATACTATCTCTGATCGGAGTCTATAAGCCAACAAACAAACACACAAACAAACAAACAAACATACAAACATTTTTCATTTTTATATATATAGATATACACTTACATTTACTTTCTGAGGGACATTATTTAAAAAAGGTCGAATAAACATATGGATAACATGGCCACTACTGCTTTATAACGTTTATAAATTTTAAAAGTTTTTGCTGGCCATTATTTTAAACATTCATGCTTGAAAACTGTCCTAACAAACGAATAGATAATTTTTGTTTCGCTCCGAAGACTTCGCTTAGATTAATACAAATTATTTTTCACTTTTTTAGGAAAACTAGAATTAAGGTTTGTATCCGTGAACTTAAATAAAAATAAAGAAGAATTTTGGCATATCAAGTTACAAGCTTGCTAATACTAAACAACATACTTATATAAATTCTAGAATTTATATTTTTAAAAATTCAGTAAAAATATACATACTTATTTGGAAAGTTAGATGGAACTTCTGATTTAATTATTTGAATTCATTGTGAATACTCATTTTTATTTATTATTTAATATATATATATTTATTTTTTATTTTGTAATTATTATTTAGTTTTTAATATTGTAAATATTAACTTTTGCCAACTTGTCGGCGTAACACTTATCTTTGACGGCACCCCACAAATAATAGTCCCGGTGTCAAATCGCAACTCCGAGGTGGCCAAACGTCATCAGCTCTGCGGCTGATAATGCGATCTTCAAAAACAGGGCGCAAAACATCGAGTGTAGCTTCGGCTGTGTGGCACGTAGCGCCGTCCTGTTGAAACCAAATGTTGCCAATATCCTCCTCTTCAATTTTTGTGAACAAAAATTGGTTCAACATGGCCCGATAACGATCGCCATTGACTGTAACGGCCACTCCTTGTCCATTTTCAAAGAAAATGGCCCAATCATGGCTCTGGACCAAAATCCGCACCAAACAGTGACTCGTTTTGGGTGCAACGGCTTTTCAATGTATGCGTGCGGGATTTCTGTGCCCCAAATGCGACAATTTTGCTTGTTTACATATCCGCCAAGTTAAAAATGAGCTTCATCTGAAAAGATGATTTTTTTTTTGGCAAAATCGGCATCTTCTGTAAGTCGATCGCAGGCCCACTTACCGAAGCGAAAACGCATATTTCCCTGCGTTGTTCAGCGAAAGGATAAAACTAATTATCTGTCAAATCAGACATAAGCTAAGTGTTACCATTCACGAAGTAAGCACTAGTTGAAAAAAACGTTAGATGGCGGACCCGTTATATAAAAATGAAAAATGTTTATCTCTTTGTTTGTCCGTTGGCTTATAGACTCCTAAACTACTGAACCGATTTTCCTGAAATTTTTACAGTAAAACCACGTGAGCCCTAAAAATAAAATAGGCTACTTAATTTTTCGATAGGGGCAGGGGAAGTGGTCCCCCCTAGGACGCCAATGTGAAATATTGCATATCTTAAGAACTGTTATAGTGAGAATGTTCAAACTTTGTAGAAGTCACTCTTATGGTATACTACACTTTTTAAAAGTGTGTAGGTGCAGGGGCAGAAATACCTCCTATAGAATGCATATATTAAATATTGCTCAACTGAAGAACTATTAAAGGCAAAGTCCTTAAACGTGGTTAAAGCTACTATTATGGGAAACTACAAATTTCAAAATAAAAATGGGCGGGAAAGACAGAGGAGGAGCATTACCCCCCCAAAGAACGAAATGTAAAATACCTAATCTCTAAAGACAAAAGTCTTCCAGCTTTTCAGGACCCACTCTAAAGATGAACTGCACCTTTCAAAATAAAAAGAAAGGGGGTAAGTGCAGGGGGATCAATAAACCTTTATATATAAAAATTAAAAATGTTTGTCTGTTTTTTGTTGGCTATAGACTGATAAACTACTGAACCGATTTTTTTGAAATTTTAACACTTACATCACGTGGGCACCGAAATAGGCTACTTATTTTGTCGATAGGAGCAGGGGAATGGCACCCTCCATTGGATGTCAATATTAAGTTTCGTTTATCTAAAGAGCCGCTGCACCTATCTTCTTGAACTTTTTGCAGTTAGCGCCGAAATCAGGTATCAGGAGGGGAAGTTTTACCCCCATAGGGCGCCAATGTAAAATATTGCATACCGTAAGAACTGTTATATTGAAAATGTTCTAAATTGGAAGGAGTCAATCTTATAGTAAACTTCACCTTTAAAAACAAAAATTAAGGGGGTAGGCACATGTTGAGCAATACCCCACATAGGATGCATATATTAAGTATCGCGTAACTAAAGAACTATTATAGCTAGAGTCTCAAAACGTGGCTAAAGGCAATATCATGGTAAATTATAAGTTTTGAAATAAAAATGGGTGAGTCGACCGAAGAAGAGTAGTACCCGCCATAGAACGAAAATATTGAATACCGAATATCTGAAGATAAAAGTCTTAAAGCTTTTTAGGATCTACTCTTATGGTAAACTACGCCTTTAAAAATAAAAAGTGGCGGCATGAAATAACTCCCCACGAAATAACTCCCCACGAAATAACTCCCCAAAAATAAAATGAAATAAGTCCCCAATTCAGAAATGAAATAAGTCCCCAAAGGAATGAAGTAACTTCCCAAATCAAAATGAAATAAATTCCCAAAAATTGGGGAGTTATTTCATTGGAAATAAGTCCCCATTTCCTGAAATGAAATAAATCCCCAAAAAGTATTCAAAACATCCAATCAGTTCAAAATAGGGGAGGGTGCTTTTTTACCATGGGAGGTAAGGCCATGATGGCTTTATTGCTCAATTTTGCGAAGTGAGAGATATAGCCATATTTTTTTCCCAAATGAGAGGCAAAGCCATATTTTTCAAGAATATGGTTACGCATGGGTGGGGTGCTTTAAAACCATGGGAGATAAGGCCATGATGGCTTTATCTCTCATTCAAAAGGGAGATAAAGTCTTTTATTTTTTTGTTCATTTGAATGGGAGATAAAGCCATCATGGCCTTATTTCGCATTAGCGATATTAGAAAATGGCTTTATCTCTCATTTCAGTTTTGAAGAACTTTTGCATTTTTCATATGAAATAACTCCCTAACATGACATAAAAGATTTGTAAATATTTGGAGTACTGTTAAAGTAAAAGAATTCCAATTTTGTACAAATAACTTAGATAATAATACACAACATCTTTCAAAAAAAGTACATTTGAAATTTCTGGATATCTGCAGAACGGTTACCGTAAAAGCAATACAATTAAGAACAAGATGCTTTGTAATCAATACACGAGATCTGTTTTAAAAAAATTTTTCTAATTTTATTTGGATTGGGGTAACAAAGCGCACCGGGTTAAGCTGGTATATTATAGTTACAAATAATCTACAGTTTTTGTGGTGTTTGTGTATATATTTCAAATATTTTAAAATTAACCGTTCATGTTCTAGAAATTGAAATGAAGTAGAATTGAAAGCAAACGGAAATTTGAGTTCAATTAATTACAAAATTACTGTAGTTTTTCCTGTTTTTAAGAGTTGTTCTTGTAAAGATAATTGGTACTCAAAGTATGAAGTATGTACATAAAAAGGAACATTTTAATGAATTTTTTTTACATGCTCGTTTTCAAAATTTGTTCGATCTTAAACCCACTATTTTGGTTTCAAAATACATATTTCAGGACCCTCTTAATCGAACTAAAATTGTTTTAATAAGTATAGTTCGATGGAATGTATGTACATATAGTGTGTTTTGAAAAAATTGGATTTTTCAAAAGTTTTTAGGACTGAAATAAAAAAAACATAATTTTTAAATATCCTTGCAATACAATATTTTTTTTTTTTTTTGTTCATTATTTATTTTTTAAATCTTCATACATACATATATTAAATATGAACTAACAATAATTAATCAAATATTATCCTAATAGTACATTATATGCATATGTCCAGCCAGTGCCAGACAAAATTTCGTCATAACGGTTTATGTTCAGATTTGTGGGTGTTTATCTCTCTTCTGATTCGGTGAGTGCTGCAGTGTCTCTTCTTCTTAAGCGAGTGTGGCCGCCATGATTTAACATATTCCGAGCTAGTGGATTTGGGTGTTGTTCAAGCCTTTTCAAATATTTTACTGCATATTTTTTAATCATAGTTTTCACTAATGGCACATTGATATCCTTATGAATGTTTGAGTTTTTAATATACCAAGGAGCGGCTGTGATTCGAGAAGTTTATTTTGGCGCCTTTGAATATTTTCGATATTAGAGGCCAAGGCAGTGCCCCATAGTTGAATACCGTAGTACCAGATAGGCTTTAAGATAGAGTTGTAAAGTAGAAGCTTGCAGTCGAGACTAAGGACAGAATTCCTTCCAATAAGCCAATGAATTTGAATGGCTTTTAGTTTCATTTAAATTCATTTTGCCTCTACATGGCATTTCCACGTTAATCGCCGATCCAGATGTATACCGAGATATTTTACATACGAATGTTGAGGAATTATTTGATTATTGATTTTATAAGGGGGGCATGATTCCCGGCGCAAGGTGAATGTTATATGTACGCATTTTTGCTCATTTACCATTATCCTCCATTGTCTTAGCCATTTTTCAAGTTGAAATATATGATCCTGTAAGTAACGAGATGCTTCATAACGGTTTTCGTGGACGCTTAGAAAGGCTGTATCGTCTGCAAATGTTGAAGTTTGGGTGTAGTTGTTTGTTGGCTTGTCCGAAGTATAAATTAAGCATAATAGAGGCCCCAGGACTCCAGCGCCAATTGACTGAAATTTCCTTCTTTCATAATAAATTGACGACCGACTAAGTAGCTTTCTAACAACTTTTATATGTTTGCTCGTAAATTTTGCTTCAATTTATATAACAAGCCTTCATGCCAGACTTTATCAAAAGCTTGAGAAACATCGATGAAGAGAGCTGAACAATATTTTCTTTTTTCAAAGGCTTTTCTTATGGCGTTAACTATTCGATGGGTTTGTTCAATTGTGCTGTGTTCTCTTCTAAAGCCGAATTGATGGTTAGGAATACATCTATTTCCATTTACCATTGGGGCTAATTTTGACACTGACAATTTCTCAAACAGCTTTGATATATTAGCAAGTAAGCTTATAGGCCTGTATGACTCAACTTTTGTGTGATCCTTTCCAGGTTTAGGTATCATGGTAACTAAGGAAACCTTTCACGTTTGAGGATAGTATTTAAGGCGTAAAATAGCATTAAAAATAAAAAGAATAACCATCTTTGCTATGCTGGGTAGTTCCAAAAGCATTTTGTTGGTGATCTAATCAAAACCAGGGGCTTTCTTGGGGTTTAAATCACAAATAGCCTTTCGATTTCTCTTATCTCAAATCTTAGAGGAACAGCCGCTCTAGCAGGAACAGGTGGTAACTCGACCGCAATATCGTGAGATATATTTGGGGTAAATACGTTTTTTAAGTGATTAACAAACAGATTTCCCTTTGCGTTATCATTTCTTGCCCAACTTCCATTCAAGTTCCTTAATGGTTGTTTAGAGACAACTGACCTTTTGAGATTTCTAGCTGCACGCCATCATGAGTAGTCTGATTGTGGAGTTGTATCAAGTTCCTTAAGTTTTCTGAGTCTGTAGTAGCTTTCTTAGCCTTTTTTGTACACTCTTTTAGTAAGTTCTTAAGTTGAAAGGATCTGTGCAATTGCCACTCTCTTCGAGCTCTCCTTTTTTCAGACAAGAGACTCTCGATATCTGTGGAAAATATTTTAATATTTTTTGTTTTTTTGGGAGCACTACTAGAATGTTGAATAGCTAGTTTCAGAAAAGTTTCAAAATTAACAATAGAGCGATCTACATTCTCCGGTGTACTAAGCGGAATATTTTCTGTGCAATGGGTACTAAGATATTTTTTATATTTTAACCAATTAATTTGTGTAGCTGACGTCGCAAAATAACCAGTCGGAGATACAATTCTATTGGGTTTCATTATAGTAACAACTGTAGGTGTGTGGTCGGAAAATAATTCTAAGGAAGCTTCAACATGGATCGTTTCTATGGGGATGTTGTTAACAACGCTGAAATCGATGTCATGGGGAATTTTTTGCTGATCAGAAGGCCAATATGCTGGTTGTCCGCCCGCTACCACATTCAAATCCAATAATAGAAGGGTCTCAAAAACAGGTGACTTTCCAAGAATGGAAACATAATTGCTGAATTGGTTTCAAAACAAGAGGAAGTCGAACATTCCTATCAGTGGTCCTATATTAAAAGCAAAAGCCCTAGATCTACACACTTTATTTTATTTCAATATTAACTTCGGGATTTAACGAATTTTTCGATATAACGACAGGGCCTGACAATATACAGTGAAACTTCGATATTACGAACTTCGTTATAACGAAAAACTCAATATAACGAATTTTTAGCTGAGTCCCTTGAAAAAACCTTTTTATTGCAAAGTTTTTCATACAAAAATGCTCTATAGCTATAACGAAGAAATTCTGAGCTATAAAGCCTGTATATAGCGAAGTATTTTTTCAAAAGCCTCTATACAACGAAATTATAACTGAGAAATACATACATGTATGTATACAATTTTAAGTGTGTAAGTCATTAAAATCCCGTTATCAAAAGCCTCTACATAAGTCCCAATTTACACTAGGGACATTTCTTGCCGGGCATATTTTTAATTCTCCTTTAATCTTACCTGAAGCGTTTACATATGAAACATTAGAAGTCAGACAGAAATTAATATTTGTATATAAACTACGAAAAGTAAGAAAGAGAAATGAAAAAATGTCTAGTACAGACAGTCATGTACTACACACTCTACCTTTTCGACCCCTCGCCATCAAACTTCGTCTGTCCGGCAAGAAATGTCCCTAGTGTAAATTGGGACTTACGAAGTCTTGAACTATAGCCTCCATAAATAAAGCAAAATTAAATTTTAAGCAAAACGGGGAAGTCCCTTTCAAAAACAACGAAAGGTAACTAAATGCCTTTGCATATGTAAAGCGCCACAAATGTAGTCCAATCTGTTTTGGTTTTTTTTTTTATTAATTCATTTATTTTTCAAAAAATTCATTACAATGTAAGTGCCTCAGCGCCTTGAAGGCATTCAAGAGGTGAGTTGGCAATAATATATTGCATAACTTATGAAATAATTTCTAGTTAACAATAACTGTATTTTAAACAGAAAAAAAAATAAAATAAATATTTAAATCAGAAGAAGAATAATATTTTAACATTCAATATGAATTAGAATTACATTAAAAGTTCCTCTATATTTTGAAGCAAATAATTTTTTAAACCAGTTTAAATAAAGAAATCTATATATATTTTTTAAATTTGGCGGTAAGCCATTGTATTCACGACTACCCATGTACTCAATACGTTGCTTCGTAGTTTCCAGTCTACACCATGCTACTGCCAAATTCATATTATTTCTTGTATTTACTAAGTGATGATAACTCGAAAAATATATGGTATGATGACCAACGCTGTTTAAACATTTAAAAACATACATACATTAGTAATTGCATTTTGTAAGTGCCATAAATAGGTAATACAGTTTTAAAAACGTCGGTGTATAATGATAAAGTTGAATGTGTAATGGAAAGATTAGCTTCCACTTTTAAAGCTTTATTTTGCATACGTTGCAACATTTTTAATTCAGAACTTTTCTTATGTCCATATAAAATGGCCAAATAATTAAAATGGCTTTGGACTAGTGCATTATAAATTAATAATTTTGTTTTTTTATCAAATTTGTTTTTAAATTTGTACAAAAAACCTACAGCCTGTGCTGTTTTAATCTTAAGATTTTGGATATGTTGACTCCAAGCAAGATTGCTCTGCAGTTGTATACCTAAATACTTAAAAGAACTGACTTCCATGATTTCTTTTCCATCTAAAAAAACACTAAAGTTGGTACGGTCCGAATATGGCTTAAATCTCATCAATCGAGTTTTATTAGCATTTAAGAAAAGTTTATTTATTCTCATAAACTCTGATATTAACGCCGCATCTCGCTCTATATGTACTTTGGCTACCGTTTCATGCTTGTAAGGGTAAAATAAACTAATGTCGTCTGTATATTTAAAAATTTTGCCAGTAAGTTCAAGATTTTTTAAGTCATTAATATAAATAATAAACAATAAAGGTCCAAGTACGCTGCCTTGCGGAACTCCACATTCGACTTTACGAAACGAACTTTTACGAGAACCAATCTGGACAAAGTGCTTACGATTTCTCAAATAACTTTCCAATAGAGATAGTTCTTTCCCACATATACCATAACACTTAAGTTTTTGTAACAAGATGTTATGATCAATTAAATCAAATGCCTTTGTAAGATCATAAAATAAACCTGCCACGCCACAATATACATCATCTAGACCTTTACAAATAAAATTAACAACATTAACGGCAGCTTCCTCTGTTCCACATGCTTCCCGGAATCCATATTGAAAATCATTTAGTAAATTATGGGTTCTCAAAAAAGTGGAAATTCGATTATGAAAAATTCTTTCAAACACATTATCAATGCTCGATAAAATAGCGATTGGTCTATACATATCAGGCGTACAACTTTTGATTCCCTTTGGAATCGGTATTACCTTATGAATTTTTAATATATCAGGATAAATGATCATATTTGCCATATTATTAAATATATTTACCAAAATAGTAGTAAACTCATTCTTATTACTCAATATAACTTTGGGCAGAATATTATCATGTCCAGCGCTTTTATTCGGCTTTATTTTTAATATAACATCATGTACCTCTTCATATGTTGTATCATTAAGATGAAATATATTATTATAACGTACCATTGTCCGTAAAGAATTATACGAGTCAGTTGGAAATTGTTGAATTTTCACCTTGACGTCCTTAATTGATTGAATAAAAAAGTTGTTTAACACTTCCGCCTTTTCAGAATCATCTAAAATAAGTTCACCATTAGAATCTTTAATGTTTATGGTTTTTTTGGAATTCTTCCAAGTGTCTCATTTAAAAATCTCCAGCTCTTTTTTGGATCATGTTGAATTTCATCTAGTTTATTTTTATAGAAGTTGTTCATAGACTCTTTACAAGCTCTCTTTATAACATTGCTAACTCTTTTCAATCTTTCCTGAATCTCTAAGCTTCTAGCTTTTTTTCGCCGTTGTTTTAAAAGTTTATTTTTGTAACATATTAATTTTTGCAAATTAAAAGTAATCCATGGAGTAATTTTTGCTCTAATTGACCTTTTTTGTCTTTTCTCGAAGGTAGAATTTCTGATAGCGTCATCAACACAAGATACTAACAAAGATGTATCAATAGATGGATCTCCTGTTTGGTTTATATTCGGCACATGGTTACAAATATAATCATAAACACGATTGTAATCACAACACAAATAAACATTTTCTCTTAATATTTGATTTTGAATTTCAGTTCTGATTCTGCACAAAATAAGATTATGGTCTGATAGTTCTTTGCCAAAATGAGTGTATTAAAGCGTAAATCAATTTCTATACGCAAGAAATTGCGGAACAATTTAATATACCGCCGAGTACTCTTTCTACAATTTAAAAAAATCGGGAGATTATTCGCAACACTTAAGCTTTAAAGTGCAAAAGATTGCGCCTTACAGAATATGAAGACGTTGAGCAATGTTTATCTAAATGGTTTACACAATGTCGAAATCAAAACATTCCTCAAGGAGGACCGATGGTATAAACCAAAGCTGAACAGTTTTCTGCACGTCTGGGACACAACGATTATAAAGCTAGTAATGGTTGGCGCCATGATATCGGATTTCGAAAAGTGAGTGGAGAAAGTGCCAGTGTAAGTGATGAAGTTTGTTCTGAATGGAAAGCATTGTTACCAAGTTTGTTGACAGAATGTGAGCCGCACAATATTTTTAATGCAGACGAAACTGGACTATTTTTTAAATGCGCACCAGACCGAACAATGGCGTTTAAATCCGAAAAATGCAACGGTGGAAAACATAGTGAAGAAAGATCCTAATTTTTTGAGGCACAGGATTCTGCACTGTAAAATACATTCGACAGCTTAGCATTTGTCGAAAAAAATATTGATGGTTGCATTCTAAACTTGCGTAAACAAACAAAAATTACGCAATATTTTACTAAATTTTAAAAAAATAAACAAATAATAAAAACATAATTTTTTATTTACCTCTTAAATAGTGAATTTTTATTATATACATAAAACTTTCGTGTAAAATAGAATTTAAATTTCGTTATAACGAAGTATTTTTCGATCCCCTCTAGATTCGTTATATAGAAGTTTCACTGTATAATCCGTTAAAACGGGATGCCACTGTACTATGTATGGTTTTTAATTTTATAGCAAAATATCGGTATAATTGTATACCTGCTCATATTTCCTCAGAACAACTTCGCACTACTACAAGGTGGCGCAAAAGTAATCCTCCTATCAGAAAATGCTACAAATTTTGCGATTGGCCCCTTATGTTAGTTCTGTTTTGACATTTGTGTAGTAAACACATGCGAAATACACGTTAATAAACAATGTTACGCTACACTGCTCCAGAACGCGGAATATTGGTGACTATTTATTTGACCAATAATCGGTCGGTGACCTTGGCACAACGTGAATTTCGTCGCAGATTTCCTAGCCGTCTTACTGGTACGTAAATAAGCAAAATTTACGCTTCTGGGGCACTGAAAATCCGCCCTTTTATGGTGTGCTGTTTTCGCTGGAGGAGTCATCGGACCTTTTTTCTTCGAAGACGTCGCGGGCCAAACGGTTACTGTGAATGGTGAGCGCTAAAGAGCAATGATCAACTAGTTCTTTTTGCCGCAATTTGATGAATTGGGATTGGAAAACATGTGGTTCAACAGGACGGTGCAACGGCACACAGGATGCATTTCCCAGGCACCTAATCTCCGGTTTTGGCGATTTGCACTGGCCAGCAAGATCGCCTGATTTGACCACTCCAGACTTCTTTTTGTGGGGCTTTTTGAAGTCGCGGGTTTATGTCAACAAGCCTCAGACTCTTGCAGCTCTTAAAGACAATATCCGTCAAGAATGTGAGGACCTATCGCCGGAAGTTTTGGCCAAAGTGATGGAAAATGCCATAAAAAGGGCTCAAATAACAATCAACTGTGGCGGCGGCCATTTACATGCCATCATATTCTCGACTTGATGTAAAAAAAATTAAAAGACCAAATAAAAATAATCCACAAGAAGAATCAAAGTTTTTAATTTTTTTTTAAATTACAGCCAAAAAACATCGGAAGGGTTTTTTTGCGCCACCTTGTAGTTATCATCGATTTAGGTGGATCGCATGTTGAAACGTCCTTAACTGTCCGTCTATACCAGAGATAATTATTGCGACATATATTGCAGTAATTGTCAAAATTATGTTATCTTTAAAGCAGACCATACACGATTCAATTCAATTGTCAACTGAGTCGGTTGTTGTCCAAATCAAAGCGTGTATGGCCTTGCCAGTTGATTAGTTTGACGGTTGTCGAGTTGGTTGAAGAAAAATCAAAAGATTTTGATTTTTTCAAGTTGACTCCAAGTCTTTCAATGCGATTGTACTGTGTGTGCTTAAGTCTCTTGATCAGCTGTCAAAATTTATGTTTGTAATTTTTTTTTGCAAAGAAAAAGTGAAATATTTTTAAAATTGTCTTTAATTTCAATAAAATTTTAAATAAAAAAATGACATTGGTGGCAAACATGGATACTAGGAGAGAAAATAAATTTTTGTAAAATTGTAAAAAAATCTAAATTTGACAGTTGAATTAAATTGCAAAAATTATAATTTTTTCCTTATTCGATCATTATTGTTAAAATTAATATTAATTTGTTTAAGTTCGAGTTCTTTTTTATAAAAAAATAATAATTTTACATTAACAAAAATAAAAAAATTAATATTTTTGTATTAAAAATGACCTCAAGCTTAAACAAATTAATATAAATTTAAATAATAAAGTCGAATAAGAAAGAATTTATATTAATAATAATAATTCTTGTAAGATACCGCCATTTTTTACACTGCACCTTCTTTCTTGATTTTTTTCAAACTATGAGTTAACATAAATACGTTTTCCCATGCCTTTAACATAAGCTGAGCAATAAGAAATATTGCTCGGTTATTCTGCCGACGTTATTGCCAACTTGCTGAGATAATTATCTTTAGTGTAGACCTGGGGTTAAATGCATTCAAAAACATAATCAAAAACATCTGATTCCGTACAGAATTCATATAACTATCAAAATAATTTTCGTGGAAATACAATATTTAATTTAAATAAAAATATAACTTTATACAACGTTTCCTTAAGTTCGGTATGGTTTGACACGTACATATGATTAATATGCGAAAAGAACTGCCGATTTTTTGCAGAGTTGTGTTTTTTTACGTGCAATTGTTTTTGAAATTTTTACCATTTCTTACACAAACAAAAATGATTTTGTTCTTGACATACAACGTGTTGATGTTCATGTTCTGATTAACCACAATTTCTGTTGTTGTGGCGTTTGGTCGTATACAGAAAATACATGTAATGGCCAACTTCATGGCGCACATGGATGCTAAGACGAATGTTAAGGCAACGATGGTAGCTCATGGACGAAACATGAACAGTCTACACGAGTTGCACTTACCAAAATCTAGTACTTACGAGATTTCGAGCCAAATCTAGTTGTTTTTGACTAGATTTCCCATACGAAACAAAATCTACTTCGTGACTAGATTTCGACGAAATCTACTCAAAATCTAGTAGTACTTAATGATGCAACTATGGTTTTTTCAATATAGCACTAAAAAATACTTCCCTGCACAAGAAAAAATGACATTTAAAAGAACAAAACAAAAATTTTTAAAAAAAATTTAAATGTTTTATAAAATAAATAAATAAAAGTCTAAAAAAAAGACGAATAATATTGATAAAATAAATATCGTTGATTATTAATGTAAGGCAATGCAAATTTTTTAATGTATATTTCTTTTGTGTTTGTATGTGTTACGAAAAGACTTTTAAGCGTCGTACAGACGATGGTCAGATCTGACAATCTTGAAAGCAGGCGTTGCCAACAGCAATATTTTTCTGACAATGGTGCAATTGTCAGATGCATTAATTTTGCACTTCTGCAAATACAAATGAGCTTACAATGTTCACACAGCTGTAAGATATTTTAGCCAAATTTAATGCAGTTTAAGCAACGCTGCTTACCAATATTGTAAGATCTGACCATCGTCTGTACGAAGCTTTAGTTAGTTGTCTTGTTATAAAAACAAAATCTCGCTAATGTCAAAAAAGTATAATGTAAACGCACTAGATTTCGAAGAAGATTTTAAATCAAATCTACAAGATTTCGGCCTAATGTAAACGTAGTATTAAGGAGGTTACTCCCGGCTAACTGAGCCTTTATTGATAAAATTATTACATATTCTTCTTTGAACTTTCATTGACATTCACACAATGCAAATCTTATTGCGGAAATACTTATTTTTTTAAGGTTTTGAATTTCAATTTGTATCGTTAACTTTGTCGGGATTTACTTTTAGAATTTTCTTAAAAATTTTATTTTTGTGCATGTTATCGAAAAAAAAAATCTGGTAGCTCGTTTTATTAAAAGAGTGAATTAAAAAATCACTCATTTTTAGTGGCGTTTTTTTTTTTTTAAATAATTACACTGATTGAGTGATAACAAAAGAGAGAATTGTGTTTTTCCGCTTTTCAAATTTAAAGTTAGAACGCAAGAGCTAAATTGCATTAAAACAAACACCTCGTAAACAGACCACTAGCAGAAACGAGACAACAATATTCATAATCCAAATGCAATTGGAAGAATTAACATCACAAAACAAAATCAAGAAATAAATTTATCGAACGTCGGCTAGAAAACAATGAAAACGACCATGTAAATTCACTCAAGAAAAGTTAATGGTGGTGTACGTTTCGTTAGAAATTCGTAGCGCAAGTTGATAAAAGAATAAATAATTTTTAATTAATTATTAAAAAAAAACACACTAAAAAGCAGCAATCACAATAAAAAATATTGAGAAAAGAAATACAAAGTAAATTATTTATTTATGAAGGTTTACATAAAATTGTTATACAAAAAAGATTGAAAAAAAACCCAAGTGTTGTATATTTGCCAAATTCTAATATTGTATTGATAAAAAAAGTTTTACACAACAAAAGCGAAGGATAAAATACAATTTTTATTACAAAAATAATAAATATAGTGTTTTTTAATATTTAAAATACTTCTTGTTGTTTAAATTTGTTATAACAAAAAGGCTTTTTAAAACAAAGTGTGAGTGTGTACAAATCAATCAGCCAGACAGACGGTCAATACAAACCAAAAAACGACTTGCAATAGAAAAAATTTCATTAATTTAAAATAATTGTCTGCCAATATAAACGCAAATGAAAAGCAAAGAATTAAAAAAAGAATTTCAACAAATTTTTATAAATCAAGTGCAAAACAGTGATATTTAAAAAAAACCCCGAAAAGTTTTCAAACCCCAGAAAAGATTTATTGAAATTTTTCAATATTTTTGAAAAGAAAAGCAATTACCAACAACAATAATTAAAAAAAATAGTGATATCGACTTTTTGTTATTATTTCATTAATGCCTTCGTCTGCTCTAAAATTCACAATTTCAAAAGAAAACTAAAGAACAGCGCAAGCAAAAATAAAAACTAATAAAAAAAACAGCGACATCAAATAAAAAAGGTAAATTTTTTGCTGTCAAATTTGTCGTCTGACCCTTCTTTATTTAGTTTTTTATTCATTCAATAAAGTGCAAAATATAATTGATAAAAAACACACAAAACGAAACAAATTGAAATGAAAAAAGTGTGTTCAGTTCAATTCATTAATTAAATATAGTTTTAATATTGCAAATTAATTTTACACTACATTCTGTTAAGCAGTTAAAAAAGGAACGACGTAGACGTTTCTTTTCCTACACAATAAGTACACGAAACGTTATTAAAAATCTGATTTGATGGTGGGGGAATGTGTATGCGTTGTGCCGAATAACGTCAAATAGTTTATTTTTTCCAGTTTTATGCAGCAACAACAACCGGCAAAATAATTTTGCACAACTTTTCGTTTGTGTCCGTCCGTCTGTATTAGTGTGTTTGTTTTTGCGTTCCGCCGTTTTATTATTTGCAAGTTTAATTTTCCAAGATTTCTACTTTAATCATTTGTAATTTTTTTTAACCCCACTAACACCAACAGACACACACTAACGATTCTACATATTTAGTTAAATAATTTTTCTTCCTTGAGTGATTCGTCGTCTTGTTAATTTTTCTGCAGTTGATTTGTCCGTCTCGTTGGAATTGATTTTCTGTGCATGTTTTTTTGTCCTTGTTTTTGTCTATTTGGCGTTTATCTTGTATTTCTAATGTGTATATATTTTTTTCTACTCGCCTCGTTATTGTTATTCCGTCACGTTTTTATACTCTTTCTTCAATTCTATCGTATCTTTTTTCATTTTCGTCTTTTTTATTGAGTTCCGCAAGTCAGTACACTCCAGCAGTGTTGTCAATTTGGTAAATGCAAACTTGGTTTTAAGCGTTTTTCAAAATTTTCGTAAAACGGAATTAGAAAACGGTGTTTAGCTTTTTAAATAATTTAAATAGAAAAAATTAAGTGATTATAAAATCCAAAATTATAATTAAAATGCATATTTAGATACATGAGTGATTGTGTTTAATATGGAACCTATTAATTATAAACCGATCTTTATAAAACCTGACCTCACAGTATTATAATTCGTTGCATAATTTAAATAAAAAATTATTTTCAAAAATATTGTTAGCCGTTTTAAAACGATTTTCAGAATCCGATTTTATCTTGGAGCTACCGTAAATTATAGTTCGTTAACAAAATTCGTTAGAGTGGTTTCTAGTAATAAACAAACCAAAATTAGACCAAATTTCAATACAGTAATAACATATTTTTAAATTTCCTAATTGGTTTTCGGAATGCATATAGGTATGTTGAATATGTTAAATTAAATAGACCGGGCTTCACGATATCATTATTTAGTACAGTTTTAGGTATACTAAAGTGTGTCTCATGAGTGGACTTACTTAAGTACCTACAACAAATTCAGCCATTAATTTATGCTATGTTTTAAAAGAAGAATATAAACTTTTTAATAGGGTTTCATATTTGGGTTTATAACTATTTTCCTACTGAACATATTGCTCTGAATTTCAATCCCTAATTGGTTATAAAAAAGAAAATATAATCAATTTCACATCAAAACTATTCTTTTTTTGTTCTGATCCAGAATATATGTACATATGTATGTATATCGTCAACTTAAATGCAAACAGAAGTAACAAACACTATTATTTTTTTAATAATAAAGTATGTACCTACCTACCTGTTTTTGCTATTTTTATTTAAATTTTACATTATGGAGATTTATTAATTTTTTTCTATAAATACCTATAGGTATTTTAAATTTTAGAAACTTCAGCACAAACGTGTAATACCTTCTCCACTTTTATGGTCTAGAAGTAGCTTTGCGCAAAATATTTGTGATTTATATACATACAAGAGATTAGTTACGTCTTTTTGCATTAGGAAATTGACGCAGATGAACAAAGTTACTTCCGTTTGAAATTCTTTGAAAAGTCTCCATTTTTAATTGCAGTACTACAAAATTTTGGATTAAGGCAGAATAAGTCTACTTTCTGTTTCTGTTCTGTTCTGTTCTGTTCCGGTTGTTCTGTTTCGCAATTGTAAAAGTTACTTTTTCAGTAGCAACTTATCAATTATTTATGACAAATTTATTAGTTTTGTACCGTCCATTGTTTTATTTCAATAAGTTAAATTTAAAGAAATTTTATGAATTCTTAAAATCAAAAAATAGTTTATTTCAATATATGTAAATACATACATATGTATTTTTTTTGCTGTCACTCACAATTACTTAACAAGTTTTTAATTAAAAAAAAGTCTTTCAAATGTATTTAAAAAAACAAAAACAAAATAAAAAAACATTTGATTCAGTATGGAATGTGCGATTAGATTCGCACCTTGCTTAAGCAAATGACAGTTTCATTAAACTTAGCAAAAAGTTTCCTTAAGTTTAATATGGGTTGCCTCATAAAATAAATATGTATTCGCACATTTGCTTAAGCCAATTTAAGCACATTGTGGTTGGGCCTTAACTAAGCCTCTAGTCTAAGATGAATATTAGCAAAATTGCACAAGGAATAATATCAAACTTAGTATACCCTCATTCATCGCTCATCGGAGGTTATAAAAAGAGATGGATAGATCTTCAATATAAATAATAGGTAAATGGAGTGGGCAAATATTTCGCCAGATATTACAAAAAAAAACTGGTCGCTTCTATGCCAAATCGTCTTAAATCTATTAAAGATAATAAAGGCTATCACACCAAATATTAAATTGGGTAATTTCCATTTTTTGTTTTGACCTTCTGGAAACCGTAAGTGGCTGCATACAATAAGCTGTGAGATGAAAAAACGAGTGTTTTTTGTTTTTTTAGTTGTAATACATTGAAATGTTCATTTTTGGAATAAAATTAATTTTTTTGATACATAAATAATTAGGTGGCTCTTTTTTATGATACAAACTTCCTTTTTCAGTTCCTGATAATTTTTTTACAGAGATTTAAAAATAAAAAAATGCAGTGCATAAAATAAGCTGTGAGCAACTGTAAATGTAAAACATTTTGAGAAACCATTCTAATAGCTTGCTGGCATTACTTACAAAAAATAGAATTTCTGTTTAAATGCCCATATAGGTATTTATTAAATGTTTCAAATCGTCAGTTGAAGTGCAAATCCATGTAACTAAGATTTAAACTATTTAACGGGAAAAATAAAGATGTTATAGAATATAAAATAAAAATTAGACAATACTCTACTCAAGTTTAGCAGCCAGCAATTTTTATTCGCTCTCTATGCGCATCGTTGCCAAATGTGCAGATTTGTAAGGTTTTTTTGCAGTTTTTTTTATTGTATGATATTACCAAGATATGCGCCAAACCAATTCTGAGCTGACGTTTTATATGTTTCTGTTCTTATTCGTGTGTAATGTTGCCACCACCAAAATAAATTTGTAACCAAATTGTAAAAATAAATTAACCAAATAAAGTAACCAGGATATTTATACATAAAAAATATTTTTTTATTTGCATTTCAGTTAAATAATATTATACATACATAAGTATGAACATCTAAAGGCTCAGTTAATCTTTACTTTCTGTGTCTGTTGCTGTCACTTACAATTACTTAACAATATTACAGATTGGGCCGTAACAGAACAGACAAACTAATCAATTTCACAGGTTTTCTAATAACAAAAACAAATCAGCTGTTTCGTAACAGAACAGAAAGTAAAGACTAATTCTGTCTTAAACCTCTGAATCGATTCTTATAAATTTTTGACAGTTTATTACTGATGGTCTGGAATGCACAATAGTCTTTATAATTTTTCAAAGTTTTAAGTGGAGTCGGCACATCCCAAATAGGGAATGGTAAATCGATTTCGATTCCAATCAAAAATCGATTATTGGGCTTTTAAAATTAATTTTTTTATTTTTATCAAAATTTTGGTAATTTTTAATTTTAATCTTAATTAAATCGTTAAATTATGGGCATGCACATTAAAACTTGAGATTTTTTTACATACGCGTGTAGGTGGATTGTTTTCGCAGATTTTCAAGTTAAAAGTTGTAGTTTTAAGTATTTACCTATTATTACCCTTGATATACTTTCAACTTTAATATAGGGGCTCTTGTTCTTCAGAAATTAAAGTCATCATGGGACAGTGAACCAAACAGTCTAAACATATCGTACCGTACGAAACACTGAAAGTCAGCTTTGTGAAAATCAACGTACATATTATAGAAACACAACAGGTTAATTAAACAATGGCATTCCTGTGGAAAAACGCTGATATTCAAACAGACCAGTGTGTGAGCGATATTTAAATCTAGTTATAGGCAGAGTGAAAAACAAAGTATGTAATTTATCCTAACAAATACGAAATTACAAGAAAATAAATCTGCGTCTTTCCGACATCAACGACAGGCAAACGTTTGTTGTCTAAAACTAACTTATAGTAAATTTGCAGAGAAACAGTTACCACCGATCAGGAAATATTTTCGTAATCCTTTGAAATACTATTCATACATTTAGGCTTGTCACAGAAATAAATTTCGATGAAAATTGATTTGGTTTTTGTGAAGCAAGATAGGAAATCACTTTCGATCGGAATTGATTTATGTTACAAGTCTGACTGACTACTCAAGAACACAATTTTAATATGTGACATGCACATACATATCGCACTTGTTCCTCTAAAGGCCATCTCAACATTTACAGATTTTCACTTTTTGCAGGAAAATTATAAACCGAAGTCATATCTACCCAATGTAAAAATCTTAGTTCAATTTCTCTAAAAGTTTGTCAAAAAAATCACCCATTGTGATACACGGAATAAGTTTCCAAATTAATCATAAACGATTTTGAAATCGATTTTGAGGTTCGATTAATCGATTTCAAAAACCAAAATAAAAACGTCGATCGAAAATAGATTTTGGAATCCATTTACCATTTCCTAATCCCAAACAAATATGTATAACAAATTTTTTCGCCTATTAGCAAAACTGTATGAGATAAAACTATCAAACTTTGAATAATTTGCAGGCTATTAAAATATGTCCGTTACCAGGTTTCATTTTGCCTCGGTAGGAGTAGAGAAACTTATACCCTAGATAGTGGTTATTTACACTTCAAAATATATACCTATAGCCTATATGGCTTAATTGAAAATCGGTTACATTAATAACCGTTATGAGGTGAATGAAGAAGTGTAAATGCTGAATGCATCAATACTAGAGTTTGCTAAAAACCGTAAAAATGTGAAACCGCGTTTTCGGTTTTAAAATTATTAAAACCGATCGGTTTCGGATCGGTTTTAAAAATATCAAAGTTAAACTTCCTACATAAACATATATATTATGTTGTATACCAGCTACCATAGGCTGTTTGTTTGACGATTATGTTTAAAATACAACTCCCAAAAGAATTTTCTAATGATTATCTGACGAGTAACAAAAACAAAAACATCAAACATTTTTTTTTGTTTATTACTTTTTTATTTATTTTTTGACACGCTCATCTTTTGATCTTGGATTGAATCTTTTGCGACTACCTAAATAAGAGCGTTTTGGAAATATGAAAATTTTATTGTTAATACAATTTAAACAAAACCAACCAACCTAAGGATCTGTAAAAAAGGATTTTTCCTACTGGAAGGTGTTGATTTCGTGACCTTAAGGTTTGTTTTATATAAATTGTATGAAAGCTAGAAGTTTTGACATAAACAAAATACGCTTGGTGCTCTTATTTAGGTAGCTCCGTTATATGGCTCAGCATTTCACGTGTTGTATAATAATCCCAACATGAATCTCATAAGATTTTTGGAATGAATCATAACCGATTCATTTTA
Organism: Pollenia labialis; assembly: GCA_949318255.1. NCBI lineage: Eukaryota > Metazoa > Arthropoda > Insecta > Diptera > Polleniidae > Pollenia > Pollenia labialis. The sequence goes on from OX439140.1 coordinate 39,719,657, forward strand.
TGATTAATAAAAGCGTCTTTTGCTGCGTTATGGAAGAATCTCTCATACGAATCAGCACGTGTAACAGTTTCTCCCGTGCGAGGAATCGCCTAAAATTAAAAAATTTCAAAAAAAATCTTTGTGAGGTTCCTAATAGACTCCTAGACGATGGAAACTGCTAGTTGGGATGTAATACAATTTTTTTATTTGGTTCAATACAGGTACTTTTATTAACCCTTTAGTGTATACCTGGGATTTGCCAGGCATTTTTTGACTTTTTCCAGTTTTTTTATAAGTATATTAAAACGAAACTTTATGTATTCCCCCATCAAAGTGTCGCTATTGGCCAACTGAAAATTTTGTGCAATTGTGTCTACCTGGGCCTGACCAGGCCCTTCCCTATTTTCTATAGTCACAAAAACTCAAGACAAAGTACTAGTGGTTCCAGCCGGGCCCAGGTGGTAGTTTGTGCCCCACAAATTAGTTGTCTACTTAAGAGTTAAAAAGGTCAAAATTTGTTTTTCTTAGCACTCATTTTGAATTTTAAGAATTGTGAAATTCCTTGTCATTGTTGCAGTATGTTATGTACAAAGTTTTTGTATATGAAGTACGAGTATTATGTATAATTAGCAATTACTCCAAGCATAAATATATTGTTGAAGTAAAAGACAAAACCGAGGTTTTTTTGTCTGTTCGGTTTCCGTTTAAGGCATTTAAAACCGCGGTTACGTTTTCGGTTGAAACCACGCAATTTATATCAAATTATTTCCGACCAAGACTTATAAAGACAATCGAAAAAGATTCTCATTAAAATTGTAATGAGTGTTTTCTTGAACGTAAGTTGAAACACTCAACTTAAAGAAAAAACTGAAAGCAAATTCGTTTCAATTCTTAAAAGTATGAGTGAATTGGTAAAACCGTGTGAGGGCATTTAAATTAGAAATGCTAATCTATATCGTTTAAACCCCAACCAAAAAAAATAATTGGTTATTTTTCAGTTAAAAAAAGTAACTAAAATGGTAAAAAGGTACACAAGTACACATTGAGAAAAAGTAACCAATTTCGCTTAGAAGAAACCAAAACGGCAACGCTGTTCGTGTGTGTTATTTTTTTGTTTTCTCCAATTTTGGGTTTCTTCTGTTTGTTTTGATACATTTGTTGTTGTCGTTGGCAACGTTGACATTGTTGATCTTTTCTGGCGAAATTTCGTCAGATATCTTGATGGGTAATTTAGAAGTAAAATTCAAATTTTTCGAGGTTTGAGAAAATGTACATTATCGTTCCTAGTATTCCTCCAAAAACTTATTTTTCTTTTTATTTTTGCATATGAAATTAATGAGGTGGAATGGAAAAAGAAAAAAAAACCTCGCGGATTTTTATTTGTGAGTAGGATGAATATGTTTCTAGTTACTTTAAATGTTTTAAAATGCTTTTTTAATTTTAATGTTTTGTATCGGTTTTATAACTTGTACGAACTATACAAAACTTTGTTTTAGTCATTAAAAAAAAAAAAAAAAAAAAAAACAAGAAATTAAATATATTTTTTTATTTGTTTCTGATTAAAATGTTGCTCGACTTTGCGATTAATTGCTATTGCATTCAGAGGATCTTACTGTTTTTTTCTTAGGAGTTATGTTAAGTCACTTGTGTTCGTCTAAAAATCACAAACAATTGAACACCTGGAAATCAACATTCAAAGAGTTATAGGCGAACGCAAAATTGCGAATTTAAACTTAAAAAAAATAATGCATAGTGAACCATTCTTATTGGATATTGTAATATATTTAATGAATATATTGTACTCAACCGTTGAGAAAAGAATTAAATTTTCTTTTTCCATTATGTTGTGCGTAAATTGAAACTTTAAAGCAGATTTATGTAAAACTAATATTTTTGAGTTGTACGATGTTGCAGCAAATTAACGATATTACTGTATTTGAAATTCATAAATTTTTAACAATTTTAAAATTGTAATTTTTCACTTTTTGGAAAAAAATTGACGCAGAATTTTCCTGCATTCGCCAAACAGTGGCGTGTATATCAAAACCATACAAACTAATGCTTAATATTTCACAAACCATAAAATATATATACCCTATATCAAATTAAAATTAAATATCTAGGATTTATAATAGACAAAGAAATAAAATTCAAAGACCATATAGAATATATTTGTAAAAAATTAGTAAAAAAATTGGCTTTTTTAAAAGAATAAGAAACAAAATATACGTGATAACTTCTATTAATATATATAATACAATAATAAAACCTCATTTTGAGTTCGGGTCCACAATAATATATACGTGCTGTAACGAATCCAAAATAGAAAGACTTCAACAGTTACAAAACAAAGCAATGCGAACTATCTTAAAGTTTAATAGATATACAAATATACAAACAATGCTTGATACGCTTAAGTGGCTCAACATTAATCAGAGACTTGCACTAAATACTTTGAACTTTATTCACAAAATTAAATATGAAAATGCACCTGAATATTTATGTGGTCAAATCAAATATGTAGGCGATGTACAACCATATGGATTGAGAAATGCCGATAACTTTAGGCTTAAAAGGGCTACTACAACAGCTGGGCAAAAATCACTTTTCTACAAAGGACTTACATTGTTTAATTCACTAGCATATAAAATAAAAAATTAAACAAATATTAAAATTTTTAGAAAAGAATGTGTAAATTTTGTTAAAAATAATAATATATAAAATTTTATTTCATAATATCAATGTTTATAATATCAATGTGAAATTTATAGTATTTTGAATACTCATAAAGCATACATACGTTAACAATGTTTTGCTTCGTTTCGTATTGTATTCCCGGGATTTCCTGCGAAATTTAAAAACAATCTCGCTTTCCCGGGAAATGAAAAAGTTCTAAAAAAATAAATCTAGTACAAAGACTATTCGGAAAGGAAGTTTCCATGGGGGCTATGTTATGTATAAATTATTACATTATCTCTGACCTGTACCTTCCGCACAAGGTTTACATGAACATCCTGCCAGCCGGACGGACGGATGGACATAATTACATCGACCCAAAAAAGTGATTTTGAGTCGATTATATTAAAACGTGGATCTAGGACCAACATTTTTTATGTGTTACAAACAACAGCACAAACGCTTAATATCCCCTCTATAATTCTGGTGTAGGTATAAAGATTGGTTTAAAAATTATTGCAATAAAAAAAAAAAAAAACGGAGCCCCTGGCACAAACAACAACGCGCAAGTAAATAATCATACAAATGTGTTATTCCCTTGTAAATCGTTAAAAAAATGAAGTGCTTATATTATGAAAATTACAGAAATTATTGATGCGGAAACCCCATATTAAAGTTTTAGTGCTTAGATTTACTGACTGTCAAACACGATGTCAGGCATCTTTTAATTAAGCGGGATGTTTAATAATCGCTAGTTGTATGTGGAAACTTTTAAAAGTAATGGACTTGCAATATTTGAATAACGAATATTTTTTGTTACTTATTAGCAGGGCATGTTTTAATATGCACAAAAATGCAAACAAAAGAAAATCTTAAAAAACCAAATAAAAAATCTAAATTCAAAAAACTTATTGTCATTTTGTCAAGTAAATTGCAGACGAACTAACTGTTTTTTGAAAGTATAATAAAAATGTTCGTTTTGAAATTATCAGGTGTGTTCTTGCAATCGAAAGCGTAAAATTCAAGAATTTAAAACGCCGTTTTTTAACAAGATTTCTGTAATTAATGCATTTCATGATTTTAGCAAATATTTTTCTATTAAGCAGAATTTTATAACAAAAATTAGATTAAAAGTGTATTAATTTCATGTCAAGTAAAAATAAAATTATAATAAAAACTATCTGCCTGTTCAACGATTTCGAACGTAGAGGTTCGCATGGAATTTTATATAGAAAATATTTTTAAAACTGAGTGTTTTTCATATAAATTTTCTATGCGAACGATAACGTTCGAAACCGTTGAACTGGCAGTATTTTTAAATTGATAGGCAATTAAATAGAATTTGTAAAACAGGCCATACAGGCCTGTTCTAAAAATCACATTTTTTGAAAGTGATTTCAAATCACAAGAAAGGTGTTCTGGGCACATTATTTTGTGATTTCAAAACGTTCAGCTACGTAAAAAACTTTTTGAAGTCACTTTGTTATTTTTGCGACTATTGTAAGTTGGCCGTTACAATAAATTTCTTAAATAAAATATTCCATGTGTTGTTTATTAATTTTTTATGCAATGAGCTATTTTATTTACAACAAATCGTTTAAAATTAAGAAAATTCGATGAAACTACAAAACGATGTTTGATTTTGTGACTTCTGTTGTGATTTCAGGTTTGTTTTTTTAGTTGAATAAAAGTTCTCTTTTTTGCTAACAGCGGCATGAAAGCAAAGTCTAATATTTATTAAAAATCGTAAAAGCTGTAAAGTATCACAGGGAAAAATCGGTTCTATCTCTAATATGGCTAAAATTCGAAAAAATTTGGAAACTAACCCTAAAATCTATTTGAAATCTCTAAATGGATTAAAAAAACAAAATGTCGAAAAATAAAACAAACAAAATTAGCACAATAGCGAAAATTCGCGAAAAAAATTTATATTTCAAACAAGCCATAAAATTGATTAAAACTCCCTAAAACTTTAAGGAATGGCAAAAATTCGGTAAAAATTGCTAAATTAGCGGAAATTTGCAAAAATTTGCTAACAGCGGCATGATAGCAGAGGCTACTTTTTAATATAAATCGTTAAAGCTGAAAAGAATTCGAAAACTTACAGGAACGAATCGCTTCTACCGCGAACATGGCTAAAATTCGCAAAAAAATACAAGATTTGAAACAACACTAAAACTAATTTGATATCGCTAAATCGGTTAAAAAAACAAATTATCAAAAAATAACATAAAAAGCGTTAAATAAAAATTAGCTATAATTTTGAAAAACAAACCCTTTGTGTTTACATGTGCTTTCGACAATTGAAAATCACACCGAAAAACACAAAAACGGTGTGATTTACAGAACACAAAATCACACGTGTGATTTTAAAAGCACATGTGATTTGAAATCACGTGATTTTCAGAACATACCTGATAAGCAACGAAAAATATTCTTTTTTCAATCACGAAAGACTGCCTGCGTTGAGCAAATAGTCGTTGCACGAATTAGTTTCCTCTATCACGAGTCTACAGTATTACATTTTTACCGTAATTGCCCTTTTTAAAACAAACCGTTTTGAAAATTAATTTTCTGCAATTCTCTTTATTTCGGCTTAAGGATTATTTAAAATTGTGCAATAATATTTCACCACAAAGTCGTCGAGAATCGTATGTAATAATATTTGTAGTTTTACAAGAATGTCTCGTTAAGGTTTCTCCTTTTATTTTACTTTTTGTCATATTTAAAATTATAATTTGCCATGTTGTTCTAATTTTATTGTAAAAAAAAGACAAATTCTTTCACTAAGTATTAACAAAATTAGCATTAGACCCCGCTTCTATTTATAAATATTTGTGCACATTTGCATTACCATGCATATTCAAAATTCAAATCTTATTTGCAAACCCAATACTAGATGCACTCTTAAGCGAAATACAAAATCCAACGAAAATGAATTAGTTTGTAATTATAACGAAAAAAGATGTAAAAGAAAACTTTTAGAAAAACTAATGACAATTTTAAGAAAAATAAAATGCGAAAAATAACCAAAAAGAATAAACAAATGTTTAAATAAAGAAGTCTAGGAATTTGTCTGTTCTGCTGGCCATCGACAAAGACTTAATTAACATAAATTCCTAGAGATGCACTACTGCAGCCTTCGCTTTCTCTACAATTCTGCTATACACATTTATCTCTGTTGTGGTCTAGAAGCCATCAGATAAGGGGATGGACATATATTTGTTCGAACCTAGTGCTTTTTTTATGAGAGCATTCGGTTGTAGTCGCTTCTTATTTTTTTTGTTAAATAATATGTACAGATACAATGAGTATTCCTTGGTTTGCATTTAATATATTGATAGTAACCAAATGTTGGCATTTCTTGTATAAAACCGTAATACAAATGTAAAATTAAGTATACTCGTTTTATTATTGCGAATATGTAAATATGGGATTATTTTTTTTCTATTTCCCATACATCTTTAGAATTATTGTAGGTATTTTGAAAATAATTTCAATTACATTTCAAAGATAAAGAAATTGATTTTTTAATGGAGGTTTTTTCTGTTTTTTGATATTTTTTTTTTAAATTTATTGCAGTTAAGTTTTTTCTATAATTTTTACTGCAGCATTCTTAAATACATTTGAAATTTGCACCAGAGATTGGTCACTCTCCAAATCGATCCACTAAGGCGGGATTTTTTGAAAGTCGAATGTTTAGGAGGTTAAAAAGGGTAAAAACGAGAAATTTCGGTAACCTTACATCTCCAAAACTAAAAGAGATACAAAAAATGTAATGCTTATCGTTATTCTTTAGAAAATAAGCAGAAAAGTGATGGTACTTTTTTGAAATTCGGCACTATTATGGAGTAAACGGGTAAAACATGAATTTTGGTACTTTTTTGACACCCCATCTAACTTTTCAACCAACAAACATAGAAACAAAGTTTATACCACGTTCGAAAGTTATCAAAAAAATACGAATACAAATTTGGTACTTTTTCGAAATTCAAACATTTAAGGGGTGAAAATCGTAACTATTTTTGCTACTATATTGTACAAAACATTTTCTCCATTCATTGACATATTCGTACTAAATTATGGGCTCCCACTACAATACTGAAATTTTAAATACTTTAATGAGGGAAAAAATAGTACCAAAAAGGGGAAATACTGAACATTTTATATTTTACTTTAGCTTTTTCGTTCTACAACAGGTATATTTTTAAGTATCGTACATGTTGGACCTTTCCCTGACTGGTACTTTTTGAATTTCCGTTAGTATTGGACCTAGAGACATAAAATTCAAGATGCAATGTCCTCGGTGGATGAGAGCCTATAAGAGGGAACTTTTTGGTAATTTTTATTCATTTTTGAATTTCCGTTTGAAATTTGGTCCTTTTGAAAAGTAAACGCGTAAAACCTCAACAAATTTTGGAACTTTTTTGACACACCTTCTATCTTTTAAACCAAAACATACATACTAAATTATGGGCTCCCACTACAAAAGTTTAAAAAAGGATAAAGAAAATTAGTTTATTGCTTATTTCTCCACTCGTATTCTTTTTAATTTTCAAATGATCTATGATATATTTTTAAATAAAATCGTTTTAGATCAACCGACTTTTGTTATTCGGTAAATTGTTTAAGACTGTTGGGTCTTATCGTGATTAGTGTTGCACACATACGTATACACATATTTCATTTCCACATTGTCCATATCTTATTGACAAATCAAACAACGGTTGATTGCAAAATGGATTTCGACAAACTCTAAGAAATAATTCCGACAACAAATTACGGCATTCGATAACGATCGAAATTACAATGCAATTTCAATGGAAATTCCTCACGATATCGAATGCCGTAATTCACCCCCAGCATATAGAAAGTAATCGTTCGATATTATAGGCTAATTCACTTTAATTTCGAAATAGCGATTATTCTCCAATCATTCATGCAAAATGCACAATGTTAATTTTAAAGAGTGTCAACTTTGTTGCAACAGACATGGTGATTTAATTATCGCTCCTTTTAAAACATTTTTATAAGATAACGATCAATAAAAATTTCAAGTTTATATCAGACTTGGGAGTTGCTAATTACATGTAATTACTAACTACATCAATTGTTAATTGAAAAATGCAAAATACTGAGGGACCGAAAAAACACTTTTTTTGAAATTTTAAAACAAAAAAAGCATATAGAAGTTATGGGCCTGTTCGTCGATATCGAATAAAGAAGTCAAAAAACAACTGTTATTTTTGTTAAAATAATTAAAAATAAAAAAATAACTTATCATCTGACTTTTATGAAAAATGGAATAACTGTTACGGTCCCTGCAAATACTTGTAATTTTCGGTGGTAATTGCGAGTTGCCAAATAAAAAAATTTAATTAGATTTGTAATTAGCAATTAATAATTACATGTAATGTAATTGGTAATTAAAAAGTAATTGTCATCGTCCAAGTTATGTTTGAATCCTACACCATCGCAATCTATCTAGCAGCAAAGGAACCATAATCCTAAAGCAGTTGATAGGCTCAAAACTGGATATTGATGCATCCTACTCAATTACCACGTAAAGAACGTGCGGCGTAGTTTTTTGAAAATGAAGAAAAAATCAAGAATTTTAAACGTCGTTTTTTAATAAGATTTCTGTAATAAAAGAATTTTTTGAAGAATATTATACAAATATTTTTCTATTAAACAGAATTTTATAACAAAACTTATAAAAATGTGATTTAAAGTGTATTAAAAACAACTTCCAAATTCTTGCGTTTTGCGTTTTCGATTTCCAGAACACCCCTGAATATTCGTTCAATATTAAAGGTATTCAAGTCAAAAGTTGCACTCTTGCGAAAAAGCAAAAATTGCAAAAACACAACAACAAACACAAAGAAAATTATTTCGCACAAACGATGTCTAAGAAAGTGCAAGATAATCAGTTTGTTAATGATTTAAAGTACTCATAAAATAAACTCCACACTAAAGAACAAAAAGAATTGGAAGAGAAGATTCAACTAAAATACTGGACTTATGTACTTATCTGAAAAAGTTTTTTAGGTAGATAATTTATTAATTCGACTTGTATATTAATAATAATATAATTTTGTGTATTTTTCCATTTAGTGGCTAGATTTAGCCATTTTTCACCTGGTTTAGCCATTAAAAATGAGTTTAGCCGTTAGCTATTTTTTAACTTGTTTAGCCATAAACTTTTTTTGCTGTTTTTCTTTTAAAAGAATAGTTATTAAAAAAAGTTATTAAGTAAAATAAACACTTTTAACAATAAAAACGCTTTAAATTTAAATCACAACTTTTACAAATGTTGAAAATCGCTATAAACTATGATGATGAAACATCTTTCAAAATAAAGGAACTGTATTCCAATATTAAATTTATAAAATAGATCAACACACTTCAATAAAGAGATGCAGGCGGCAACATAATTTTTTTTAAAAATTTCAGAATTGACTATAAAGTTGCTCTCACTTACATGGTCTAATGCTGAAGTAGAGTGGGTTCCCGTTCTGAGTCGAATTAACGATGTTTGTCCGGCTGGATCGCTGTCCTTGTAAACCTTGTGCGCAAAGTACAGGTCGCAATTTTGGAGATTATTTGATAAAATTTGGTACAAAGGTTCTAATGTGGTAAAGGGTATCATATAGTAGGGGCTGACCGACCATACTTTCTTACTTGTTTTTGTTGTAGATCTGGACTCAAAAGGTTGGGTAAATGTTGTCGTGATTATAATTTACCTTTAAATTATTTAAAACTTATAGGCACGAGTGATTCATTTGAGATGAACAATAACGACATTGAATTAACCATGATTTAATTTTTTAAAAATCTATCAAAATATTAATTTACGTTAATTCTTATTTAACAAATTGATCTTAACTAACAATTTCATCGTAAACAACTTAAAACGAATTATTTCTGTTTTGTGATTGAAATTTAATGTGTTTTTGTTTCCAAAAAATTTTAGCAATTTTTTAACCCATTTTTAGCCATTTTTTCCGTAAATTTAGCCATTTTCGATCACCAAGTTTCGGCAACACTGCATGTCGCACAGAAACATTTCATAAAACAGAAGAATTGCCACAAAGGGTGTAGAGACGCTTGCGTGGTAAAGAATCGGACATGTTCTGACAATCGCAAAACGCTTAACATTGGCAATTCCGACTTGAAATCGTTGCATAATAGGTGTTCTGTTAATCGCAATGGCAAGAAGTTTGGGGACTTTTAATTACAAAAGTATACTCAAGGGAACTAGAAAATTTGTAAGACGCACGAGTTTCAGAACACTATAAAATAAAAATCTGGCGTTTTGCGATTTCAGATCGTACGTTTGTTAGAACATGACAATGTCCCTCAAAATGTGCAATCAAGCACCAATTTGATATTTCTCCTTAATATTTTTCGTAAAAATTTTTTTAAATTAAATATGTAGTTACATTTGTATTTAAGACGAGCGCACGTAAACGAATTTTTGTAGGGGCACCAAAAGAAAATAAAAGTTCCAGGGCTACATCGCATAGTCTGAAACAGATATGGACTATTTCAAATTTTTTGAGCACCTGCTGAAACCGACATACTATGACTCTTACTTCGTTAAGTTTTATGAATTGAAAAAAACGTTGTACAGGGTTTGGATGACTACACTTGAAGGATATGACGTGCCAAGTTTTACGTTGAAAAGTCTTCACCTTTTGGTCATCTAAAATTCGAAAAATTAAAAAAACGACTTGAAACTTGCAAGAGTTTTTTCAACCATTCCGTTTTCTTTGTAATAGTTTTTAGCTTTCAGATCCAAACCAATACAAAATATAGTCACTAGGCTTGGAGGAATATCCACAAACAAATTTTTGATATCGCTGCTGGGTGAATTTTCCGAATTTTGAACTTTTTGAAGATTTTACATGGGGTTTTTGCGCCTTTTAATAAAAATGAGTTTTAAGCGCAGAATTAAAAAAACTGTGTAATTTTATAAAGTTTGAGGTATATCAAGTTGGTGTTTGTCTTTTAAGTTGCCTCTAGTGTATTGCGTGATGTGAGTAACTTCGTAAAGGGCAACTCCGAGGCGAAAACGCACTTTAAAATTTTTAAAAGCAAAAATGTTATAAACTTTTGAAAATTTTTGCAAAAAAAACAAATTTATTTTAAGCTTTTTTTATATCAAAACATGGCATGGGAACATTTTAAGGTATCTAAATAGATTCTTCGCAGCGGACTTAACTGATAAAGTGCAAAAAAACAAAATTATTTTTTTCAACACAGGCGCGTGCAGCGGCATTTTTTCCCAAACACATTTCGCTTTGTGACAACGAAAGCGCTGTATCAGTTCCGCCCAAACGCACATCGAATAGAAGACTTTACTGAGCTTGATACTAAAATTGAAAACGCACCAAAAAATTTCAAGGATTTAAGATTTAATGGAGGAAACAAAATGTTTCTAACCTCAAAAAGCATCCTTGTATGAAATATTTGATTTGGTTTCAGATTATACATTTTAAAAATCCTAAAATTCGTAAACTGAGAAGCGAAACAAATTATGATCATAGTAGCCTTTGCTGAAAACATTAAAAAAAATAAATCAAGGCGAATTCATGTAAACGGTGGAATCGATACTACAACAAGTAACAACACCAAAACCACAACAATATATTTTTTTGTTGCTTTCGTTGGCCGGTATGTCAAAAACTCAAGTAGCTTTTGACATTCCTCCCTCTAATTAAGAAAAAAAGTAGCACAGATGTGCTTTTAACGCCACCTGAAAAATTAATTTGCCCTGAAATAAATGTTATGGGAAATAAGAATAAATATCTCAGTAAGTATTGGCAAATATATTAATACTATACTAAACTCAGAAAAACTAAACGTTTTAGGGCCATTATTACAACTTGCCAATAGTTAAAAGTCGGATTTTGTCGGACCTATAAATAGCTTTGCATTATAAAACCTTCATTTATTATGTTTTCATATATTAAATATTATTATTATTGAAAATAACAGCAATAAAAAATGGAAGTTGTGATAATGCAAAGCTATTTATCGGTCCAACAAAATCCGACTTTTAACTACTGACAAGCTGTAATAATGACCCTTAAGGGTATTACTGATCTTAAATTTGATTTGGTAAAAAAATCATGAGTGGTAAAGTTTAAATGGTTATATCTCTTAGCCAAATAGTTTTTTTATTCCAAAATATTGCAAATTATGTCTTATACTAGGCATAATTTTGTAAAATGTTTAACAATTTTAAATAAATTGTTATATGCATACACGATCAAAAAAAATTTTTTTATTTTTTTATTCAGTGTATTTTAAAAAGTATTAAAGGTATTCATCTCAGTTTTTTTATATGTTGGAAAAGTGGAAAAATTTAATTTTTGTAACAACAACCACAAGAAAAAAAATTCCACCAAAAGATACATTTTTGTCAAACTATAACCAAGTTTAAAAAAGTCAGGATAAAAAGATGAAATTTTCCACTATAAACGTCAAACGAAATGATGTTGCTGCCATTCATAAAAAATTATTATTTTTTATAGTTACAACATTTTAAACATAACTTCTTTCTCATTTAACTTTCAAATAGAAAAAACACATATTAAGAATGAGTTCAAAAAAAAGGTATTAAAAAAGAATTAAAAAAATGAAATGAAATGAATGAAGTAAACATTTCTGCAATTCAATATTTCAAAGTTTATATTGTATTGTTTTCATGAAAATGTATCTTTACATACCCTTATTTTCGTAAATATTATCAATTTTAGTTAATGATGTGACAATTAAATAAATTAATTAATTCACTTTATACACTTATTTGGCATATTGAAAATATAAATTACTCCCACGAATTATTTGGCAGATTTTTTTTTGACAGTTTGTACTTTTTACAAAAAATAAAATAAAAATAAACCCGTTCACGTCAATAAGAGTGTTATTTTTCTTTTTTCCATTTTTCCAACCAAAACAACTTTGAAATGAATACCCTTATTGAAGATTTACAAATATTTTAGTGTGCTACGAAAGCCCTTAAGCGGTATTATCCACACACAAAAAGGATAACTGTATCCTTTTTCAATTTTAACAAAAACTGTAATTTTTATATTTTGTTTAAATTTTTAACTTTAAACCGCAGTAAAATTTGCGCCGTTTAATAAAAATGATTAACGCGAACGGATTTCACATGCTCAAATATTGGTTTATACCAACGCAAATCAACACTGATGTCAGACAAAAAAAAAAATAAAAAAAAATTTCTAGGTGCCGTAAATTTTTGAAGTTGCCCATATAAATAAGTTTTTTACTTAAAAATGTGGTTTAGATAAAATTGAAAAGTATTCTAGACGTGTTAGGCATTTTGTTTTTGTCCTGCCTTATTTGGAGCACTGTATCTTCGTACACCATACATACATATGTATATTCGCTTGTAGCTACAGTGTATGCTTGTATGCGATAAATACTTTTTTGTTTCTTCATTTGAGCTTAACACATAAACAATCATACGTACAGATAGATTCATATTAGTAAATAATCTTCTTTGCTTGTATTTGTGTAAGAAGATAAAGAATGAAAAGAAATTCATTTTCTTATTTTTTTTTAATTTTTTTTTTTGCTTAAAGAAAATTTATACAAGCGAACGAATGCATTTTTTATTGTTGGCTGGTGGAATTGCACTTGAAGTGCTTTCTTCCACCATTTTTATTTTTTGTGTTTGTTGTTGTTTGATGAATATTTTTATGTGAGTATGTATGCATGTGCATTTTTACATACATACATCTGTATGAACATATACATATGTACATACATATATGCATTTGTTTATTTGTATTATTCTTTTTTTCTTTGCATCCGTGACGTCTCCTGCTCTTCGGTTGCTACTTACTGCTTTTTTTTTTGCTACTTCTTGATTTTGTTGCTATTGTTGTACATACATACATACATACATACATACATATGTATTTCTATAACATATTCGTTGTTGTTGGCAGTTGCGTCGTCTTGTCTTTGGATTGTATTCATTGCAAAGCTTTGAATTGAATTGTGATTACATTTCATTGCCTCGCTGCGCACGAGTTGCCATTTGGTTTAATATTTAGTATGTTCTTACTTACTTCGCTTACAGTGTAACTGCAGCGCTGCACTGCACCGCACCGATACATTCATGCAGCTCCATACATTTGTATGCAATTCAAATGCAAATAGTGTGAGTGTGTGAGTGTGTTTACAGGCTTGTGCATATCTACTTTAAATATGCACATCTGCAAATTGACTAACTGACTGGTTGGCTGACTAACTGGCGTTATATCTGTCAGCCTGATTCTGTTCTATGGTGAAATTTCAATTCATACAATCTTACTCTCTCCCTCTCTCAGCCCCACCGTCGTTTGTATTCATTCATGCAATTGCTAGCTTACTAACATGAATGTGCGTTTGGATCTGAAACAGTACTCGTACTCGTACCTGTAAATGTATCTATTAAATGCACGTTGAGTATGTATACAGCTGAACGGTGTATATATGTATGTATGTATGTTTGTATGTATGTATTTATCATTGTAATTCGCATAAGAAGTACTTTGTGATATCTAATACTCGGTATGTTTTTAGGTTTTTTTTGCATTGTGACTTGTTATCTTCTTCTTCAACGTCTAATACACACTGCATATTTTGTTTTGCCTCTTGTATTCTTGTTGTTCAGATATTCCAGTTAGACATAGAAACTGAACGTGCATTCGTACTTGTTAAAGTTCATATGCGTTTCTAAAGGTGTTTGTTAATGGGCGATAATGTTTCATTTTAAAATCCCAGTAGAAAATCTCAAAAGCCTTTTTCGCTTTCAAATAAAGTCTCTGTGGACCTTAAAAACCAGGAATATGATGACTATTTCGTCACCTAAAAGACGAAATAACCTATCTGCAGTTTTCAAAAGTTTACAGGAGTGGGGAAAAACGTTATAAAATTTAAACTATTAACGATATTGAAACGAAAATTACACATTTTGATTAAAATGAAACCAGTAATATATATCGGGTGAGAAAATTTTGTTTTTCTAATCACAGCTTATGTTATGGCACTTAGGTTTTTTGGAATTGTAAAAATCTGAAACCAAATAACCTATCTGCAGTACTAATTAGAATGAATAAATCAAAATTTCTTTACACATGAATATTATATACATTAAATAATTAAAGTAGTAGTTTCTTTTACTGGTTTAAGCAAAAACAAGTACTTAATGTTTGTTTAAATTACACTATGCAACAAAATAAAACTTTTATCGTGATTTTTGATGATTTATTTTTCTCTTTTTTTGTGCGTAACGGTCCTCTAGGTAGAAAAACTTTGTCATTTGTAATATTATATGTTCAAAATTTTGCACACATATGCGTTATGATATAAAGAATAAAAATCCATAAAAAAATCAATTTTGAAATTTTTGCAGATAGGTTATTAGGTCTTTTAGATGACGATTTGTAATAACATTTATTTACTTTTTCGTTTTAAATTTTTCTTAACATGAGAGAGTTTAAATAATTAATTTTAATTTTTCTTAAGTAGTATTTTTATTTGACCTTTAAAATTCAATATTAAATTAAACTGCTTAAGCTTGAGGTCTGTTGTATGTAAAATAAAGAAAAATTTTCAATACAACAGACTTTGAGCTTAAGCATTTTAATTTAATAATAATTAATTTGAAATACATGAAAAAAATGAGAAATGTTTAGATGGAATACAACTTTCGTGCACGTCTATTTTAAAGCAATTTTTGTATCACATCTGCAAAATGCCATGTTCTAAATCTGTGGGAAAAAGGTATCCAAAGCTCTTAATAAATATTGGAGTGTCGTCGCAATATAGGTAATGTGACACAGTTCTATCGCTAAGACTATGGATTAGGTTTTAACTCAATTGGAAGTTTAGGTTTTAATGAAATTGGTATTTTAAACAAATTAAAGGCACGTGCTTTCCTATTTTCCTTTTTTTAACTTTCTCAATGCTCCTTCCTATGACATATATTCTACTTCAAAATTATTACCATTTTAATGATTAAACTTGGTAAAAGGAATCTAAAAAGAAACCTTCAAATTTTTATGTGTTTGCGTAGAGTGTGAAGAGAATACCGAAAAAAATAAAAATTGATTTCCATTTAAAAATTTGTAATATTAATTAAATTTGCACTAGTAAACAAATTAATAGTATCCACTAAATATTTTTTTATATTATCAACATTTTCTGCAATAATGTTGTAAGGTGCCTCTGTCTTTCAGTGCGGGGGTTGCGGGTTCAATTCCTGCCAATGACTTTGTTCTCCCGCAGACAGGCGTTGAGCTTTGCGAGATTAGCATAAGAAAAAAAAATAAAACGTTTAATTCACCTGATTATGTTTTTAATTAAAACTGATTTATTGTGTGATATTTTGTGGCCCTTTGTTTTTTTTAGGAACCACGGGACATGATAAATATGTATATATGTATATATTTTTGTTTGTTTTAATTTTGGTCTAATTAAAAAAAATAAAAATTAGCGTGAATTTTTTCCGTGAAGTGGTGCAATTATAGACCCTTGCAAAACACCTTGCTTTACTGAAGAGGAATTAGAAACTGATGTAAAAGTAACGTATGCTGAATAAAATATGGGCTGGCACATTAGCAGTAATAAAAATTTATTTGTATCAGGTATTAAAAAATCAAAGTCAATATGCAATTGTTAAAATATACAACTTATGCCCGTAATGTCTACAAATAGATATATAGCTGTGTATAGGTATCTATGGTTTTCATAATTTTAAAACGTATTTCTAACCAACGGGTTAAAGTGTTATGTATTTTACACTATCAATTTTCGATTAACAAAATAGTGTTACCGGGTATTTAAAGATAACTGTTAGGTACGAACACGACTAGATATCTGTTTGTAGAAATTACGGGCATAAAACTTATTTTACAAAAAGATATCTAGCTACATATATGGTCTTTTTCATATTTTGAGGCACCCTACGGATTGCCTCTTGAGTAACCTTTGTGTGCATTTTCTATAACATCCATTTAATAAATAATCCCTATTTATAGAAATTTCTTTTCAAATTTGCCTAAAAAGTTTGAATTGGTGTCTATTCATGAGGGTCCATTCCAAAGAAGCTCCCACCATCCATGATGCGATTCATGGCCAGCCTGCATCAAAAATAATTTGTAACAGAGCCCGTATTAGATGTTTGATGAAAACTGACTCTTTTTTCTGAGACTGCTGGAACGGCTTTCTTTGCATATTTGTCTACTTTGGTATGTGCTCAGCACTTCTAATTTGTAACTCTTCATTTATTTGCCAACACATGGTAAGATTTTGAAGTATATCCGGCAATTTTTACCTTCAACATAGCTCGAGTTTGGTTGCATGTTTAACGATTTTTACTTTCGAAAGTTTTTACTGATTTATAAACAAAAGATTTTTCAATTTGGATTTCAGCAAAGTGACGAAAAAATTAAAATTTTCTTTAATGAGGATTATTTTCACAAAATTTACAAATCAACTGACGACCTTCTAATTCGTTTTATGATATATTTTCTACTTACTATCAATTTCTTGAACTGATCTCTAGCCAAATACATAGTTATAGAGATAGTGCCGTTACTTTTCCATATTGTGTTTTTATATAACATTTTGTTTTATTTTTGAGTGGATGGTTGAAAATCAGTCCATATTTCATTCGGCATACGATATGAACATATTTAGGCCCTTACCGCAAAAATAGCTTAAGCGGCATAATTTTCACTTTTCGTTTTTTTAATAAATTAATTTATTGGCAACTCTTGCATCATCTCCTAAAATGTCATGGTCACATAAGGTGCCGTTACGATTTTATAGCAAAAACAATTTTAGCTTAAGCGCCAACCATCATACAAAAGTTTTATGAAATAAATTTAAAAAAAAACCTCCTGTAAAATTTGTTTTTCTCGCTTAAGCTATTTTTGCGTTAAGTTGTATGTTGTTGTGGTTTTTTGTAAATAGAATGGTTATAAACGTGTAGATGTCATCGAAAAATTAAAGATAAATTGCAACTTGTATCCAAGTATTGCATGATCAATTGCATCAAAAGCTTTGGACTGATCCATATGTAATTTGAGTCATCAATTAAAGCAATTAGACAACTATGATTAGACCGAGTGAAAAACATGTTTAAATATGGTCACCTCCAACAAAATTATGTTTAAAGAAAATTTTAAACATATTATGCTTCATTTAATAATATTGTCACCGACAACCATATTATGGTTGAATTAGTCCTCCATCAAGAAGCCACAACCATATTAGAAAAAAGGAAAATACTATTGTTAATTTTAAAACAAATTATTGTCATATTTAACCATAGCATGTTTAGAGGCAACCATAATATGCTTGTGGCTTCTTGATGGAGGACTGATTCAACCATAATATGTGATTTAATTCAACTCAATTAAATCACATCTAGCTTTGAATACATAAATTAATTTTGTTATATTTGTGATTTCCAAATAGGATTGCGGCTCTATGTACTTCAGTTTTGAATAAAAACGACTTGTACTAGCTGCCTTATGTAAGTACAACTCCATCTCTTTGATTTTTAAGCCAGTAATAATATTTCTTCACAGAAGTTCCCAACTTTCTCTTGTTATGCATTGTGGCGTTCTAGTTGCGTTTACGTCTCTAGACAACGAGTCAATGTGCTCGTACCAATAGGTTCCTTTCTGTATTATATGTTTTGTAAGCTGGTTTGGTAGTCGTTTATTATCGTATTCATATAACTTTTTTATGATACATATATCGGAGGTGCATGAATCAAAAAAACAAGATTGCGCACTCAGCCGTACAAAAAATTTTTTACTGCGCATCTACGTCATCATAGACTAAATATCAGTGTTTGTTGTAAAAAATGTAAGACACACACAAATGAACATGCACAAAGTCTATTGTTTCGTCACACACAAAAATAACGGACCTGCGCAATGCGCAATCTTGTTTATTTGATTCATGTCGGAGGTGTAGGTCGAGTGTGTAAATGTAATTATTTTCCATACCTGTTTCTAACATCAAAATATGTGGGTGTAAATGGTGGCAATTTAAAATTTTTTTTTAGCAAAATATGGTTGTAGCTTGTTGTCTACGTCATCAAATTACGAAAAACCCTATATTTGTGTTTGTATAGCACGGCATATTGTTTTAAACAAGTTCCATTTTGCATTTAGAATGAGTTGGAGAAACCAAACATCCTTGTTTCACCCCGGAACCTGTATCAAATTCATCAGATACTTCTCCATTCCAGATTTTAAATTTGGTATGACTATATATGAGGCGCTCAGAAATAAATACTAAAAAAAACTCCCAATTGCATAGTAATACACTAGGTTATACTACCTGTTCAAAACTGTTTTTGCTCTATGCAAAGTTCAAAAAAATGTGGATGCCATAATGGCCTAAGCCGCTTAGGTCAGATCGAATCCTAGAAATAAAAAATATGTGTGGGTTAGGCCAAAAACGCATGTTACGTTTACAATTTTTAAAAATCAACTTCTCTTTTCTTTTTTGTAAGTAAAAACCATAGTTTAAGTAATAAAGTTAACTTACGCCATCAGCTGTTGCGATTTTGTTCCAAAATGCATTTTAATCAACCTTGGTTTCATAGTTTGTTTTGATTTTTGCTTCTACCCTTTAAATGTCAAACTAATTTTGAACAGCTCCTTAAATAGTTATTCTTGTTTAAATTATAAATCCATAAGATCTATTGAAGTGTGTTATCAGTTTTTTTAATTGAAAATGTATTAGCAAAAAAAAAATAGTACGTGAATTAACATGTCTGATGCTGACTCGATGAGTTTACAAGACTTCGAAAATTCTGGATCGGAGTACGTCCCAACACCAAGTGGTTCATCAATTTCATCGCGCTCTTCCGGGACTTGCGGCAACAGGCAACAGAATCCCAGATCGGAATAACAGAAAATGAAAAGAGTTCAGCTAAACCAGATATAATTCATTATTCATTTTTGTTGAGACTCCAGTACTATAAAGTTGGTAAATAAGTGATTTTCTTGACACGTTGTCAAAAGCTGCTCTTATGCCCGCAGAAAGAAAGCAGGTCGTATTCCTACCCAACTGTTATCTTTACCTATTTCAACGTATATTTTGCCTACGTCTTTTTACCTTCAGTTTTCTTTTAAAATATGGCAGCTTTTACACCATAGATTTCCATGCACAGCTAGATTTATTTTTCTTGAAATAACGGGCATAAAGTCTACAAAAAAAGGATATAGTTTTTTCTTTTCTTTAAACTTAAGGCGAGCAATTGCTGCTAATGTTTATAAATTATCGACAGTTGAAAACTGAATCCTGCTTGGAACTCTGTTAGGATGTTTGTTCAATCATAAAGTTAGTCTTTTATTAAGTGCACCCATGAAAATTTTTGCAACTGCATTCAAAAAATATATTCTTCGATAGTTATTTCCAATTTTTTGTCATGAATTTCTCGTCTAATTTAGCGGAGTCAAATAGAATGTTGTACGATTTTGCCAATTCTTCCACAAACATTTCCTTTGCATTCTTAAAGAATTCGTAACTAACACGATCTTCTCCTGGAGCCTTGCTATACTTTAATTTCTGTTATGGTTATAGGCTTATCTAAGTCGTTATCACAATTAAACATTGCTGCATTCATAACATCCCTTGAAGTTTGTGGTGGATTTAATAACTCACAAAAGTATTGCTTAAAATTATTTGCTGAAATTCCCGGCTTGACTGAATTTCTTTTATTAGATTCCATACATGTGACCTTCTCCGAGAAAAGAGACCTAGTGTGTCAAAAAACGGGTTTGGACTTAAGAGTGGATTTTGGTACCTAAAAGGGTGTTTTGAAACTTTTAATGCGTTTTCTCAAAACTTCATTTTCACACACTAAGTAGGTCCCTTTTCTTGGAGAAGGTCACATGCGCTTATTATTTCCCACCATATTGATTTGAATTTCTATTCATTTATAATATTCAATTTTACTTTTTCGCAAATATCCTTACATTTTTTGTTTTCAACTACATAAATATTTTTCTTTATTGTTTTTTGATGGGGTTTGACGAAATAATTTAAGGGCGTTGAAAGATTTTCGCTTGAGTTGTAGCATTTAAAATTAAACCATTTATTTTAGACGTGGTTGGGATTGATTTCTTTATAACTTCTACAAGATCTTGTTATTCCAGTACATCCTTTTTCTTTTCTTTTCTTCCCATTTTAGTTTTGGTAGCAAATTAATTGGTTTCTGTAAATTTCTTCCTTTTGTATTTATTGTAAGAGTCATTGCCATATTATCAGACCATACTTTATTTTCTACCTTAAAACTTTCAATATAATTCAAGTTATCATAAGCTGAAGCACAGAAATCATTGACTGACTTACCAATAATAATAATAATTTGCCTTTAGTATTTGTAGTCAAATCTCTAGATTTTCTTGTATCAAATCCGGATCTAAGAGTGGATTTTATAAATTCATCCAAAGGTTGTTTTAGATTACCTGTACGGATATTTAGGTCTTCCATCAAAATTAAATTCTCTACATTCTTATTTATAAAAAATCTTCGCACATCGTCAAAATCGTCGTTCCATGTAGCTGCCCTAAGATACAATAGTATTATGTTGATTGATCTATCCACCGTTCTAATTTTAATTAATTAAATTTCTTCCATTATGCTGAACTCATACGAGATGTGTCTTTTTTAATACCATAGACAGAACCTGCTATTCCTCTTGCAAATCTACTATTTTTTAATGCTGGCTTCAGGGCTGCCAGATTAGACGATTTATCGCTATTTTGAAGATTTTGTGTTCCGAAATTAGCAAAGTGCCGATTTGCTGATTTCTTTTCAGTCTCCAAAGTCTGAATAAAACATTACAATTTCTGACAATTTTGTTTTTTAATCTTGGAATGTTTAACAGCCGCACCTTGCCTCTTGCACAAGCAAGAGCGTCAACGTTGTGTTACGAACAGTAGTGATATCATTCTTGTTTAATAAAACCCACAAATTATAAATAAAAATAGAGATCAAAACGCTAGATTGACCAAAAATAGCTAATTTGCCATTATTAATTAACAATAGTGGCAAACTTCATTGTTAAACGAGCTGTCCAAATCTGTTTTTTCAATTGCAAAGCGTTGAGGCCGCTCTATTCAAAAAATAGAAAACGGGTGCCGCTTTTGTTTAGGTACGGCTGTAATCTGCAAATCTTAAGAAAATGTTTAAATGATTATTTTCAGAGTACAAAAAAACCAATATTACACTTTGTTTATCTTTCGTCAGACCATCATCGAATGAACCTTTTATGACTCTCTGTATAAATCATATTTTTAACAATTATGCGGCTAGCATTTCACGAGTTGTAAGAGAATATCTACATGAGTCTCAAACGATTCCTGACATGAAAGTCTCGTTAGATTATCTTAACCCACGTCTTAAACGATTTCCACAACAATTGAAGAAGCGCCTTTCGCTGTGCTATGGAAGAATCTCATTCGTGTTACAGTTTTCCCGTGTGACGAATCTTCTACGATTAAAAAATGCGGTCATCGACGATCAAAGACGCTCTTCATGAGACTCCCAATAGCTCTTACACAATTGAAAATGATAGCTGGGTATGAAGTAATTATGTTTTTGTTTGAATGTTTTTTTTTTATACAAATCAAACAAAAATTGTTTTAAAAAACTAAATTTTAAGTTGCCCGATTCTTTTGACGATTTTTTGAAACGATAAATTTATCTGGCAGCACTGCCAGGCTTCCAAAACGTTTCATAACCGTCGAAAAACTTCTTAAATCTCTCCACCATCTCCTGAGATATATGAGTTTCTAATAATATAAATATATCATATGTGTATTACATCACAACTGTCTTAGACAACTGTAACTAAGAGCTTTTAAAGCGATGAATATATTTTGACGTCTTCGTTGCCGATTTTCTGCGAGGAAATCCCATTGTCTCTTATGTGTTGTTGTAATGCATTAATTATTCGTCAATCATTAAAGAGTTCATCCACATTTTGGTGTTGCAAATCAAAAACGCCTTTGGCAGAAATCTAGCTGAGATCGTTTTGAAGCCCAATATTTTTTTTAAAACCAAAAAAAAAAAATAAATAAATTTACGCGCCAAATTAAATGGATCCTCTCTATAAAGTGCGATATGACGCTTAATGAAAATGTTTGCGTAGATACACAAACGATTTAAAGGATAAAAATATTTATTTAATGGAATTAGCAACGAAATCATTTTAATGATTTATGATGAAAAAATTAAACAAATTTGCAATAATTTTTCCTAGGACGAGTTCTTATGAATTATTTAAACAATACATTTTATAGCTGAATCACAAATTCTTGCATTTTTTTAAATTCCCTAAAATTCCCAAGGTTTTTTTTAAACAATGTTTTTGAAATTAATTTTTCTAATTTTATGGCTTTAACTATATTTGTTAAAATTTATTATTTCATGTACCGTTATGTGGAAGCCACAACTAACGGTTGCATGTATTCTTTATTTTGTTGTTAATATTTACGAGTTGTAAGGTTCTCGCCCTCTCAAAAACTATGCTACTGATTTCATTTCTTATCTATGTATGTATGCATGTTTGTATGTATGTATAGAAATACACATTGCCACAAGCTTAACACAGCCTGTTGTATAGTCTGGGACTGTAGTTTTATTTTCATAGTGGCTGGAAAATGGATTTTTATATTATGCTACTTGAATGTTAGTGGCAAGAACAAGAGGAGGCAGAGCACACTGGAATAAAGTGGATGTAGGTACATTTGTTGGATATGTTAGTGCCAACTAACCAAG
The DNA here is from genome assembly GCA_949318255.1 of Pollenia labialis. Taxonomy (NCBI): domain Eukaryota; kingdom Metazoa; phylum Arthropoda; class Insecta; order Diptera; family Polleniidae; genus Pollenia; species Pollenia labialis. The sequence goes on from OX439140.1 coordinate 39,743,150, forward strand.
CAACTGCTATTCATACAGAGAAACCTGGCTGGCTAGATTGCCTTACATGGTTGCATCTTCTTCTCTAACTTCTTGTGGCATACATACTTTGCAAACAAACACAAACTTGCATAAATATACATATACATACATATAATGTTTCTGCAAAAAACTGACTGATTGTCAGTTATTTAGACAGTCAGGCATTCTGATATTTAGTATAACTGGCAGATATTCGTTATGTCTGCTTTAGTGGGAGCTTAGAGAGTCTATGTTGTTTGGCGACTTAGTCGGTGTGAAGTAGATATTGGGCTTGATTTTTCTTTTCTTCATTATGTTGCACTCTTGCAACACAAACACACATTCATTGGTTACTTCTATTGGCACACAGTCTCTCCATTGCAGTTTACGTTCATTGCCGTTTGTTCGTCTTTGTCGTTGACGTTGTCGCCGTCTATTACTTTAGTTGGCTTTGGCGTGTCATGCCTTGTTTATCCTCTTTGCCAAAGATACAGACATAGACTTAGGTATAGAAGATTTTGTAGGCCAACGACTTTGTGTTGCAACACCACACAATTCAACATCGGCAAAAACATTATTAACAACGACATCAGCAGCAAGAAAGTCATAAACAACACCGTCAATAGAAACTAAGTTTTCTCACTCCGTCTATTTTTCCGTTGCACAGTGGATCTTTTTAGACTTTCTGTAGTTGCAAAAATTACAAATTATGTGGAAGTTGTGGCCAGCATTGAAACCACTTGTAGAGATTGCTTTCGATGCTTTAAATACTGAAGTGTAAGAATGTTCGAGTTGAAGAAGATAAAGAATTCAACAATCATAAGAATGTCTTGCAGCATCAGATGTAACAACCGCATATTTTCTTTTATTTTTTAACATTGGGAGTGATTTAAAAGCTACCGTTTAGTACAGTTATGGCGAAAAACGCCTTATTTCGATCGCAGGTATTGAAAATTGGAGCTTAAGCAATTTATTAGAGCTGAACTTATGAGTTTCTATCATACCTATCGATAGCCAGAACTTAAAATAATTTTTGATTAGGAATTAAACAATTTCATGTTTAGAACATGAAACTTGACAGACGGTTTAAACGGGCCTTAAAGATCCAAAATTTTTTTACTTTCCGTTAAAAATCTTTCAACAATAGTTCAAATCGCTGATACCAGTACTCCAAATTGGTCTTTTTATATCAGACATTCCACTGAAATAAACTGTGTAATGTATAAGCATCTTGAAATTTTTTGAGAAAGTCATTGTAGCTTTGATCATTCATGTCTTCCCAATTTAATTACATTCTTAAAATGAGAATTTTCACGATATAAAGTTTTCGGTGTTGTTATCAAAGTAATTTTTGGGAATACAAAATTTAATTTAAATGATTTTGTTATTCGTGCTTAATTCCCAATTTTTATTCTTGATAAAAACACTGAAATTTATTGTTGATGGGATAATCTATTCCTATGCGCATTTCACTGGCTGCTTTGGCCAGATCGTCAGGAAACTTCATCCAAAAAGATTTTAGAAAAACTAAAGTTATTAAACCAAATAAAACTGTAAAGCGTATAAGAATTGTAAGCAACAGTTCTACTTGTAACAATATCAAAGTTTTAACAAAAACATCAACAATAAACAGTGAGTTTATATTTTCTTACATCCCCTTATGCAATTGGAAATGTATCCTAAACATTTCGAATTGCAGACTATATGTAGTCTTCCAGTCGATGGTATTTTTGCTTTGATTTTTAACACATGGTGCCACAGTGCATGCATTTGTTGTTGTAGTAAGTCTGTGGTGGTAAACACCTCGTCTAACTTTACTTGGCTTAGACAACGACACAGCTAAAATACAATAAGAAAAATGAAAAAAAAAACACAAATGAATGCAACTTCACTGCTTTAGAAATTGCATGTTTGTATGTTGACCCTGTACACACATCACTTGTTATTGTGTATGTGTTGTTGTTTTCTTTTGTTTTTCTTCTTTTTCTTTTTTGTTCTTTTTTTTTGTTTTTTGTAGTTGGTGTTGTTTGATTTTCTATACAATGTTTTCTGGTTTTTCTTCTTTAACATGTTTGGTGTGTTGTTTCATGCATGCATCCATACATGAATCCATCCAAACATGGATTTATGCACTTTTCATCAGTCGAACAACCAACCAAACAACAAACCAACAAACGAAATAGCGAGCCACCATTAGAAAAGAAGTTTATTTTTTTTTGCCACTTTGCACTTTGTTGCTTTATTGTCTATATCGTATATGTATGTATATGTGTAAAACGGGCGAATGTGTTGCTGCTGATGTTGTTGTTTTGGTTGCATTAACAGTGTTGCAAGCAGCGTGTTTTTGTTGCTGCGGCCAATACTCTATACCACTTGAAAGAATTCATTCACATTTGCAATATGTTGTGTTTGTATGCATGTGTTGTGCTTTTGAGGGTACATATGTATTTATTTCTATAGAATGTTCAGAATTTTATTTTCAAGCTGCACAAAAGGTCTGCATTAAAAGTTGTTCGTTCCATGCATTTAAAAACTGAAGCCCCAGCAATTCTCTGAACACATTTTTTTCTACATACATATACACAAGCACTTTTTCTTTATTTTCTACGTTTAGCTGTTGTTTAGTGAAATTTAGCTCCTCTTTAGAGAGTTGAAAATAATTTATATGTGCACGAGAGCTTGTGTTTTTTTTTTAACTTTACAGTGCTCTGGTACTTAACCGCCTTCCGCTTTTTGTTTAACAAATGTCTGAGTGGTGGAGTTAGTATGTGCGTTTTTTATTATTATTTGTTCACTGTTTAAATCATGATTCCCTCTTAGCTCAGATTTAAAGTAAAGTAAACCGGCGTTGCCAGAAAAATAAATTAAAGATTTTTGTAAAGAAGATAATATCACTTGCTAAATATTAAATAATAAATTTTTGTTCCTAAAATATATTAATTGTTGATACTTTGTATTGAAGAATTCCGCAAAAGACTGAAAAAGTCCCAAAATTTAAATTAAATTTTTGGGTGCCCCGATAGCCGGGATTGTTGAGGCGAATTTATTTACACGGTGGCAACAATACAGAAACAATAGAATTAACATGGGTTTTTGCTTTGCATTGTTAGTGTTTACGACCAGCGTTGCCGTATTACTTACTTTTAACAAAAATTATTTCCTTTTTTTCCAATGTGTACTTGTGTCCTTTTTTCCATTTTGGTTACTTTGTTCAACACAAAAATAACCAATTTTTTTACCCTAAAAATTGTGTGTGTTATTTGTGTATCTTAAGCCAATACTTTTTTCATCTGAAGTGTCTGCTACTCTTAATGCTACATATCGTTACTTTAATATAGAAAAGCCCTAACTAACGTTTTGCTTACTTTACTTACTTGTAGTCGCGATTTGTTTTAAATGTATTTTTTTTTATTAAATTCTCTAAGCAATTTAATACAAAACTGCCTCTAAAAAAATCAGAACTTCAAGACTATAATTATTATTCAGTTTTTTTCCTTCTCCTGCAAATTAAAAACAACGTTAGTTGGGGCTTTTCTATATAAAAGTAACGATATGTAGGTCTAACTCAAAACACTTTTCTAGATAAACAATAAGGTCAAATGCCTTTGCGATCCCATCCCATTTAATATGATTATATGTGTGTCCACCGGGCATATTTTATATATAAAAAAAATCTACCGCATAATTTAGCTCAATTTTGCACTTTGATACCATAACGCACAGCAAGACTTTAAAAGTTTTACTTGTAAAAGCTCTTATTTGCTTAAAAAGTATTTAAAAATTTACGAAAATACGTGTTAACTTTGCATAGGAGGTGTCACTTCCGCTAAAAATTTCGAAAAATTTACTGTAAAAACTTAAAAGAAAAAAAATCGGTCCAGCGGCTTATGAGCCTACAAGATACAAACAAAACTAATTCCTCTTTAGGCGAAGTGCGAATTAAATAGGACTTTTGATACAAAATAATTTTGGTTACTTTTTTTCGCATTTGGTTACATTATTTTTTCATTTTGATTACTTACTTATATTTTTTAGTCGTGGCAACGCTGTTTACGACTCGAAAAGTCAACCATTTATAAACAAAACATTGTAAAATCAAAACAAATCGGTTTGAATTGTCAAATTCATTCAGCAGGCTTTTCGCTGCCAACTGTCGTGAATTCCCCTTTGTTTAGATTAAGTTTAATGTGCGGGTTTCGGGTTGGCCTCCCGCCAGAGACTGTAGTATGTTTAACTACGTTACTATTACTCTGTAAATTGCGGAAGAATATAAATATTTTTTAATTATTTGTATTGTAAAAAACAAAATGCCATATCCTTACTACTCATACTGTAAGCTTGTCTAACAATGTTATATTCTCTCCTACTGCATATAAATACTAAAATCGTATAAATGTCTTAATTTAAAATAAATGCAATCTACAATTTACAGCCATTTAAAAAAAAATTGTTTAAAACTAATAATAAGCCCGTAATATTTAATTATTTTGTAATATTAACAATAAAATTAATAAACAAAAAGTAAACTTATTCGTAGTTTATTAAGCAAATATTATCTGGATCATAATGATGAAAGTTAAAATTTATTATATTTTTGGGTCTCAATTAACATTAAAATTACTTTTAATCTGCAGACATTAATTTATTTTAAGTCATGCTATAAAAATCAATGATTAAACTGCAATCACTTGCAAGGGCATTTAAAATTTTCTTGTAATGCTTAATTATTAATTTATTTATGCAACAATAATCCTAAAGCCTTCGTAGGCTAAAGACAATTACTCCAATTCACCAACGAAATGGTAAATTACACATTAAAATACGAATTACATGTGCATGTGACGATATGTAGTCCAGCGATATGGGCGGAGAGCAATCAGTAGGCCCCTATAGCGGTTTACAACTCAACTCGGTTCAGTTGTAATTAACACAACTAGTTGTGATCAGTTGTAATTGTTGTTATGTTTTTGTTCACCGCAATATAGCAAAGTTGTAAACCATAATACAAAAATCAATTAATTTCAACTCAACTGAGTTGAGTTGTAAACCGTAATAGGGGCCGTAATCTGGGAAACGACAACAGTGCGTTGTCAATATTTACGACAACATCCACTGTCACACATTAAAAAAAAAGAAAAAATATCAATAAGCTGCTTTATAAAAAATGCAACTCTGATATAAGGCGAATTCATAACATATGATCTTTAAAGCCCTGCTGATAACTTTTTTGTTTAGCATTATAATTGTTGGATGTCAACATTTTGGTTTTTATCTTTGTTTCTGTGTTATTTTGTTTCGGTTTATGACATTGTGCAATGATTTTTTTGTACAAGTTGTACTGCTTGTAGTACCAAGATATTACCTGTAATGAATTCGCCTTGCTCTGATCGCATAGAACTCGGAGACTTGTAACAAAAATATTTCACTTAATCATATTTTTAGGTCACTATCATACTGTATGAATACTCAGGATTTTGGTTTTGACACATCGTAGACTAAATAGAATAGAGAATGCAGGCCTTTAGTCGAAAAAGTGATTTCGAAATAAGCCACAAATCAATGTAACAACTTAACAAACAAGTTTCGGTTATCGAACTACAAAATTGACAAGATTCTATCATAGTTAAAAAAATGAATAACTTTAAATATGTTACAGGTGGTTTTTATTGGATGAGTTTGCAATGAATTAATTTTTTTAAACTGTTAACAATATGTTGTTGAAATAGAAATAACATGGCATTAATATTACAATGGTCTGTTGTTAATTTGAAAACAGCATGTTTTCGATATCAAAGCAATATCTTGCCAACGATATGTTGTTAAAATGATAATAGATATAAATAAAACGACATCGATATGTTATTGAAATTTTGATATTTTTTGTCGAATTAAGAACAAACGTATTTAGTAGGGAGATCGATCGAATAGTATTCGACCGGTTTTAACCGGTTATTTTAGTTTTGCCCAAGTCGAATATTTTAAAATGTCCATTTTTCGAATATCGAATTAACCTTTTATTTTGGTAAAATAAACCGGTTATTTTTGTAATGTGTAATTATTATACGTTTTCCTTACTTTTGTTTTAAATGTACCCGTAATTGAAGTATTTTTCTAATTGAATATTTGGCAAACTTGAACTTTTTATAAAAAATGTCAAAACAAAACGTTACAAAAGTCAAAAAAAAAACATTACATTAAACACGTGTGTTCATGTAACAAAAACCAAAAACAATTCAAAATACTCCAAAAAAAAAGTTCAGCTTAAAAATTAATTAACAATTTGACAGTATTCTAAGTACTTTATATATATTTATAAAGATGTCATATCTGGTGATAATTTCGAACTGACTTAAGACAATGATGCTTAAACGGCCCTAAAATGATAAGTTGCAAAGGTTCTTCAACGTCACGACTTATTAATCATTTTTAATTAGTCTAAAATTTGAACATAAATATACGTCAAGTAAAGCTTGACCATGTTTCAAGTAGTTTTTAAGAGACTGCAAATAATACTTTACTAAAATATGCTGCCAATAATGAATGAAAAACTTTTAAGTAGTTCTGGCATATCTTCATGCTTAAAACTACACCATACCGGCGAAATCAACGATATGGAGAAATTCTTCAGTTTTATTTATTAAATTACCAAGAACTTAAAACAAAAATGAAGGAATCAAACAATCTCATGGAAGGTTTTAAATTGTGATCGACGAATTGACAGATATTTCATACAAAAATCATGTATATATTACTATTCGTTTCTATAATGCTGAAACAAAAAAAAAAATTGAAATATATAATCCTGGATAAGAGGTTTTGTTTGCAACTTAAAGCTTAATTTTAATCAATTTACTGGTAACGCTTTTTTTGATATTATCGTCAAATATTTGTTAGGTCTGAACATACCATAAGTCATATCTATGTATTTTGTTGGTTCCTTACCTTCGTGGATTGTTTTGTTTTTATTCTAATTAACTTTTTATTACAAAAACTAATTTAATTTTTTGTATTTTTATTTATCCAAATTATAACCGGTTATTTTTAAAATGCTTAACCAAAAACCGGGTTTTTTTTAAATATCAACTATTCGGAATATTCGAAAACCGGCTATTGAAAAACGTAGAATAATCGATCTCCCTGGTATTTAGATGACATTTAACAACGGATGGTGTAATTTTTGGTATTTTGCTATAGGATTTTTTTTTTCATTTTAAACAAAGTTAGTGTAACACTGGCAGTGCAGATTAACAAAATCGGTCCATAAACGACCTAGTTACGAATGATTTACTACCTTTTTTCCGAAGTAATGGAAACAATATTTTGTCGTCATCCCTAGAAATTTCTGTACACTGGAGCTAAAAATCTGGTTTACTGAATTAATTATGAAAGTCAAATTTAAAACTTTGATTCCCAATTCTTTTTATTTTGGCTCATTATTCACTAAAAGAAAATTAAAAAAAAAGTTTTAAATGCAGCTGACATTTCAATTCGTTCTAATAGATGTAGAATAAAATACAACTTCAAAACCTGGCCCAGTCTCAGATTCACTGCTATATTTAAGGTGTAAACATAATGGAAAATGCATTGATAAATATTTCTAGTGCAGGTGTCATTTAGCAAGTAATAAAAGCATAATAAAAACTTTACTTCAAATGCTTAATACTTTTTGTTTGAAATAAAAATGATCAAATTTAAGTGCGTATAGTTTTTCAACAAACTTTAAAAACAACTTTCTGAAGTGATTTATCCAGTCTTCTAAATTAACAAATCACAATCTGCAGCTGTACTTCGGCAACATTCCTAAAACATCAAGCTTCCTTATAAGGCACATTCGAATTGATTAACAAGATACAAGAAGCTAAAATTTAACATTTAAATTTCATCTCGAAACAGGTTCAAAAGTTTATTTCCGTTTGCAATTTTATAATTAACTTAAAAATGCCTACAATTTTTTAAATCTTTCAAAATAAACAAATTTAATTGCCTTTTTTAACTTGTGTTTTTTTATACTGAACTTAAGGGTCACTTTTCGAAGTCACTGTTTAGCTGTTCAAATATCAAATGAACTCAAAAAAAAAAATTTAAGAATATTTAACAGCTGTTAACAAAATGTTTTCTAAACAAATAAAAAAGAGCTAAAACAAAACGGTTAATATTCATAATGCATAAACCCCGATGAGGTAATTTGGTTTTTTATGCGTTTAAACTAATTTGTTTATAGTTGATTGTCTTTTTTGGTTTTTTGTTTTTATCACTCTAAATATAATCGTGATCGCGATTATCGCAGCACTCAATTGTTTTCCCCCCTAAAATTGCAGCGATTACAATTTAAGGTCCAAATAATTTTAACATGTTCTTTCAGGGAAAAGAAAACTATTAAAGGCCTTATGACACTACATTTTTAATGCATTGTTCAAGTTTTGATGAACAGTGCAAATATGTAAAGGGTCCGCCAAATAACTTTTTTTTTTTTGAAAATGCTATAAAAAAACTGCTGAATATTTTCTCAAATTTCTTTTTTTATTTGAAAGCACAATCCTTCCGGTTAATAATGGAAAATAATTTCATTCAAATGGCTGCCACGGATGGCCATGCAATAGCCTACACCATCGGTCCAATTTTTAAGCACATTATCGATTGCGTGCCTGTATTTCACCAATAATAATGTAATAGAAAAAAATAGCAAGTGAGATAAATAGCAAACTGTGTAAATAGTTATCGATAAAAAATGAAGTTATGTCAAAAAATATGATAAATTGTTCAACTTAAAATTGACATTTCAAGCTAGAAATATTAAAAGTGCTGCTAAATAAGCGGTTTAGGGGCAAATTAAGCGATCTACTGCTTTTTGTTGTTCTGTTTTTATGTTTCTCATAAACAAAAAGTTGCCAACATTTAATAAAATAAACAGAATCATAACAAAAGAAAATCTGAAAAAAGTTTTGGTTTTCATTTTTTATAGTTTGCTCTTTCCAACATTTAGGGCCGTTTTCACACTAGAAAATCCTGCAAAGCGTAAAATATGCAATATGCCGTTGTATTCTTTATAAGAAGTTATTGTCACTTCAACAACGTATTGAAGGTATCTTTTTGTTTGTATTTTATACAGTAAGCAAGGGCTGTATTTTGTAAATACTTTCCATTTTGTTCCATGCCAAAAAAAGAATTGGGAAGGGGAATAGCAAACATGTTATTTGCGAAAAATTCTAAAAAGGTGTTTCGAAGAAATTATTGTTCTTAAATCAGAATGGAGCCTTCGATTTTTTAAGAAAAAGTTAGTGAAATTGTTTGATTTAAAAAAAATATTTTACAAACTACATATTTTAATTTTTCGAACGTGTTCAATGAATCAAATATAAATTTATAAAGCTTTCTTCCTATTGTCCTATTCCACCAATATTTCGCACATATTTTTGCTTAAGCCAAACTTTAGTTAACATCAGGGTTGGCTGCCCACTGGGTAACCCAGAAAAACCCACCGGGTTTTAACGGGTATTTTGTTTAAAAAAACCCAAGTGGGTATTTTTCTTTATATTCATTTAAACAAAGATGGTATAATTTTTACATTTTGTTTGCAGAAACATAAAAGAAAATAATTATAAAATGCATAAAATGTGTTTATGTGCCCATTTGTCCGTATGTAGATTTAACTTTAGAGGGCTTTTCTCTATTTTTTAATTGAAACATGGATAGTATACCACTTTAAGGTATTTAACTTCAAATTCGGCCTTTTCTAAATCTAATTCATTTTAAAAATCAAAATCAGTTTTTTTAAAATGAATTTGATTAAAATTTATTTTAATATTTAAAGTGCCGAATTTGATTTGAAAAATGCGGAATATGATTTGTAAAATACTCAATTTGATTTCGAAAATTTCGGAATTTGTTTTTTTAATCCCGGAATTTGATTTTGAAAAGGCCACAACTGAAGTTAAAATCATCTGCATAACAAATTACATGAAAATAATTAAAAAATTCATAAAAATAGCAGCGCAAACACGTACATAAGGCTCAGATTTTAAATGTTGATACATTTTTACAAGAGCTAGTGCTTTTTCCAATCCAAGACGATTTCTGTGGTTATTCTATATTACACAATAAGGTGAATTTTTTTCTATTGATGCTGAGCAAGCAGGGCAATTTATTACTGAAGTGAAAAAGTCGTAAAAGTTTGCTGGTAAATATTTAAAATTTTTGACATTCAGATTTTTTTGATTGCAAAAATGCATTTTTTCATTTAATCAATCAAATAAAATCTTAACTAAATAACGTTATTGTGAAAAATATTCTGCAGGTTAAATTTTAAATGACAAATACAAGAAATGTGAGGTGGTTTTGAGATATCCATTGTTCTGCTTTCTTTAAGGGATGCTTCATATTCGCTAAATAATGAGTTGGAGTAAGAACGCTTATCAACAAAATCCCGTTTGGAAAGTAGTATATCATGTTCAACAAATTACATCAATAGCAGTTGTATTTGTAGCGGAGTCACTTTGTAAAGCATTTATAGGTTTTTGAACTTTGATAAACATTTGTTGGATATTCAAAGCTTCTTTATACAACTAAACGTTATTTAAAATTTTATGGATGTCATAGTCAAGGTTCAAAAAAGTTCCACTGTACATCACTTGGCAGTTAAGCATTAGATTAGGGAATTAAAAACAAAAGCTCGATTTAAAATCCACTTGATTTCGAATTGCAGAACATACCCGGATATCATAAAAATCTTGAAGATTTTCTTGCTAAATCTATACCGAAAAGGGCTGAATGGACAACATTGCTTAGACCAATTATTATATCATTACATGAAAAACAACAAAACCCAATAAAACCCAAAAAAACCCATGAAAAAACCCGCTGGGTTTTTAAAAAAAACCCGGCCAGCCCTGGTTAACATTGAAGCTAAAGATATGTTCATATACTTAGGAATGATTCTATACACTAAAGTGTATAGTGTCTGGTATACCAGACTGTCTTGTATCTTCATGTTATATGTTTTACTTTAGCTTTCCTTTGGTTAGCAATGCAGTAAATTTCAAATGTACAGCAAATTTTACAATTATCAGACACCAGCAGAATGTAATTCATGTTCTGGCCCGCTACGGTCTTTGTCAGCATTATTTGTGTTACACTAGCTAGTGATACTTTATAAATTGTATGTATTTTACTCAACAATTTTAACAAATAGAATGTTAGAATTATTTCATTGTAAAATCTCGTATCAATTTTAATTTCACGTGGTTTCGATTTCCAGAACATGGCTCATTCTGAATACGAACCATTCAAAGTATGATTAATCGATAATCGCGAACAACGGAATAGTTTTAAATCATAATTGCGATTATGAAAATTAATGAATGAATGCACAATTTTTTTTGTTGGCACAAATTTAAGAGACTTTCTTAGTTAACATGATTAAGAGCAAGGCGATTCATTAGATTCATTTTGAACGAATGAATGCAAACTCAACATTAAAAACATTATTTAATCGGTTTTAAACAATTAAACATTCTCACTTAACACACTCAACCCACAATCATGTCAAAGTACACACATAATTTGATTGATTTTCAAGATATTTTTGTTAAAATAATTATTTTATTTTTAAAATTAAGGAAGTAATTTTATGTTGTAACAAATTTTATTGTTTTATTTTGTTAGATATTGTTTTTTAATTACATTTAAATATACAATGTGCTAAATACATTTGTATTTAACAAGATAACAAATGCAACCAAATCATATAAAATGCCACGAACTGGTTTTAGCTTAATTGTTTAATAATAATTATTTAAATATTAAATGGATATCTTGTTTTATTTACTATATTTAGAATTTTTTTTTTTAAATTCTCATTTTGCAATATTTGTCATAACTTTTTTTGTTTATCAATTAATTTCCTTAACGTGACAACAGTTAATATTTCTCAATCTAAAGGGTGTGTTTTTGAATCCCGATAAAACTTATGGGTTACCTGTCAAACGAATTGTCAAACTGCGTTCGCTTTTGACATTTAAAATCAGTATATTCTGGCAAATCATTTGGGCAACTTATAAACAAAAAAATGTGTTCAGCAATGAGGCTAATTTTTGGCTTAAAGGGTTTGTTAATAAACAAAATTGCCGCATAGGGGTTGAGGCCATACCATAACAGACCCCAAATGCTACATTAAATCCAGAAAAATCTACTAGTGTAGCTTTACATGTAAGTGATATCATCGGGCGTTGCGGTCAATTGGCTTCCAAGGTCTCACTTTTTATGCTGACAAACCAGCAACAATTGTTGCCTTGAAGGCTTGCCCGAACTCTTTTGAAATTTCAATGCCCATGAATTGATCTTTCGAATAGCAAAATTTTTTTTAAAAAAATTTGAATTAAAAGAATTCTGATGATGAGAATGTGGTTATTCTCGAAACGTTAATCCAACCCGAGTTCGAGCCTCAGCTCAGCCAAGAATAAAAATTATCAATAAATTTTAATTAATTTCATGTTTTAAAATTCCTTTCTTCAACAAAAAAAATAATTTAATTTAATAAATATCAAAATTTCAAAATAAAAATCGGCAGTTCAACTAACCCTGCCTTTACACATGCAAGTAATTACTTGCAAGTAGTGCATACGTATTATCAACGAAAATGTCGAAGAAAAAGCCGAAAGTCTTGCAAGTAGCTTGAGTGTTTACACAGTCAGTTGTAAGTTCATTCTTCAAATGTTCTCGAAGCGAAAACATCTTATTAAAATGGTTTGTTTTTCGGTTTAAAAACATTACCATGTTAAAAACATTACCATGCTATAGCAAAATATATTTAATAATTTCTTTTTTATTTAATTTTCGGTCCATCTTGATGTAACAATTATGTTTATTTTATAAAATATGTGACTTCAGTGTTGCCGTAGTGGCGATGTCATAATATTACTGAGAAAATATTTTGATTAGCAATTTTTTTTTCAAAATGCTTAAAATTTATGATTAATATTGCCATCAAGATGCGTTGTTGTATAGTTGTGCTTTTTTTATTTGTTATTTTTTATAAATACACATGAAATCCGCTATAAACATTACTTTTATATTACTAAGTACTAGAAAATTGATACAAAATTCATCCACGGTAACACTGTTTCTTCATTTTTCATTTTTCTTGCTGCAAGTGTCAAATATTTACCGCCAAGCAAATTCTCTTGCAAGTTGGGCTGCAAGTACGAAAAATGTGATGGTGTTAGTGAAAAAGTGTGAGTGTATTGAGTTTTTCGAACTTGCACTTGCAAGTGTAAACCCTAGGCAAACAAAAAATCACAAAAAGTTAAATTTTTTTCTTTTTTTTAATTTCTTTCCGGCTTAAAAAAGCACCCTTTACTACCATGATAAAATTCATGATAACAAATTATGTTATAAAACAGCTTTAATGACAGATTGCTTAATAAAACTCTTAAAACACCAAACGTACTTTTGGACGATATACATTTTGCTGTTGCTTTGTCTGATGTAAAATCTATATTTAATTGCACATGTCTGTCAAAATTTGACAAAAATATATCGTGTAAAACCACCTTAACAAAACACAAACATCAGCAGTCCACACCTAACACTAACGATATTAGTCTTAGCTATAGTAAGTTAGTCATGGGTCGTGAAGACAGGTTGTCACCATAACCAAAAACGTTATTTTTCTTATCTAGTTATCTCTGTGGGCAAATAATTTCTAAACTAAATTAATTTGTTTGAAGCAAAGCAAAATGGTAAATTCATCACATCTTATTAGTTAGAGACTGTCTTAAGAGTAAAAATACGACAATTTTATTATACAAATAAGTTGTGTTTACTGGGTTGTTCGCTTACCAACACAACTTCATTTTAGAAAAATTCTTCAAAAATAGGTTAAAAAGAAAATTAAATCGTTTTATTAAAACGGTACCCAAATAGGGGTGAGCGAACCTTTTGGGGTCCGTGGCAGAGTTTGTGAAATGAACAACTAGTAGTGCTGAGAAACTATCGATAGTCCTAAAATATCGAAAAATCGATAGGAAAAATATCGATATCGATATTATAATAGTTTAAAATACACCTATTAAGGCATGTTACAGCAGCTATACACACACAGTTTTTGCTAGCTATTATTAATTTGCGCTGAATTACAGCAATGAACACAGACAACAAGAATGGCACGTGGTATGGATTGCTTAGCTTTGCTTTTTTTTACTAATTAACGGCCTTAATGTCGAAATTTTTATATATTTACATAGGGACTGAAATGTCAAATAGTTTTGCAATATTGTAAAAACAAATGCAATTACAATTGTATTTCGGTTCCATCAAAAAGTTGTGTCATCTTAAATAACGTGCGTATATACATTGGACCGACTCACCTTGTATGGAGCTGAAAAAAGTGTTTTTGTTACCCCTCTGAAAATAAAGCTTGACATGTTTTATGATGGTTCCCAAAATATTTTGGTTCTAGCGTTGTTCATCCGTGAGCTGGAACATTTTTAAAAAAAGGTATTTCTTAAGTTTTGCGATTTTTTTTTGTACTTTGCTCCAAGACGACATAAATAAAATTTGGTATCATCGAAAAGAGTTTTTTGAAGCAGAATCCAATGGTATATAAAACTTGACCACTTGCGACCTACCAATTGAGATATTTAACTTAATACATATTTTCGTTTCGGGATTTCATACAAATTCTACGTATGTTTTAATATAATGTAAATTAATTTTTTTTGTAATTCTTCACATAAAACGCGAAAATCGCGATATATTTTATATTATTTCAAATATAAGCAATATGGGTATCAAATTTTTTCAAAAACTTTTCGATGATACCAAATTTTATTTATGTCTTGGAGCAAAGTACAAAAAAATTCCAAAAACCATAAAAATAACTTTTTTAAAACTGGTCCAGCTCACGGAAATATTTTAGTAATCATCATCAAACATATCAAGCTTTATTTTCAGAGGGGTAACAAAAACACTTTTTTTGGAGTCGCTCTAATAGACATACGTTCAATATTTGCAGAAAAAAAACGACTGTAGCCTGATAAAAAACTAGTTAAAATTTTCTTGCTCAAGTACAAACATTCAGTCGATAGTAATATTGATAGTGAAATCCAAACTATCGATAAATATTGATAGTAGAAAATATCGATAGTATCCCAGCACTTGAGTTGTAAACCGTAATAGGGGCCTAACTTTCCTTTTATTCTGCAAATTATCCCATTAAACAACAAATAAATAAACAAAATAGTATTTGTATGAACAGCGTAATTGGCTTCGTAATTAAAAAAGCGAACAACGTAATTCAAAATGCCATTTGAACATGGCATTAAATCTGTATGTTGTATAAAAATTAGTGATAACGGATATATTCGCTTCAATCCTATTACCCTTTTGAGGCCAAAAAGGTACGTTTTACTTTAGGCCATGTTTCTCCTCCGTAAACGTATACGTTGCGGTTCAGCTGCCTCGTTTTCCTAAGAGGTTTTCCAATAGGTACTTACGTAAACGTGACGTTGCGTTGTTGATGAATCTAATCAATCTGAAATTTTTTTCGTGATTTCGTATCAGCTGTTGATGTTTTATTCAAAACGCACGAGTAACAAAAGCTAAAATTAAAACAAATTTCCAACAATGTCGCGATCAAATGAATCTGACACCTAATCTTTATATAAAATTGTCCGTTGAATCCGAATGTGAAGTCAGAATGGTCAAAAGTAGAACAGTTTTCGAGATATTTCAAAATAACCGTTATTAGAGCTTTTTAAAAAGATGTCTCTTTTTTTTACATAAAGATTAGGTGTCAAATAGATTTGGTCAAAAAAACTGTTCTTTCTTTACACATTTCAACGTAGTTGCGTATTTTTAGTAACTATGTATGTACCAACCATTAGTCGACCGCAACGTTTACGTATCAGCAATATTTACGTATGAGTAACGAGGCCTTTAAATTGTACATAATAACCGGTTTGAAATACCAATTTAGTTTAAGCAAAGAATATTTTTTAAATGAAAATTTACACCAACAACAATAAAATTGAATTATATTGATATTGAATTGACAACAACAGACAACAAAAATACACTTGTTTATTGTATTTTGTAAAGTTTAAATTTTTTTGTTGCTATTTTATTGTTGTTGTCAAATTTTAATTATGTTTGCATTTTATTATTTTTTTTGTGATAATAATATAACAACAACAATTAGCATTGAAGTTCTTTCCATTCAAATCAGCGAAAGAAAAAAAATATATGTATTTTGTTTTGTTATCATTAAATTTGTTGCATTTGTACTTTTTAACAGAATGAGTTAATTTGTATTTGCATTTTTTGTATTCGAAATAATTATTTTTATTAATAAAGTATTGTTTCTTCTTCTTCTGTTTCTGTTTTATACATATCTATATTATTTTTAAAGTTCATTAACATATTTGTGTTATTTGCAAAAGCGAAAAAAATTAAACACAAATGAAGAAATCAAAAAAAGCGCCAAACGCTCTTTTAAACAACAAGACAAAAAAATTAAATCAGCGTTTTGTGGCGCGTTGCGTTGGCGTCTGCTGTTAATTAATCGTAATTTTAATTTAAATAATTGTATGATTTTTTATATTTAAATATAAGAATTTTATAAATACGTTTTGCGGTTCATATTTTGTTTTTTTTTTATTGAATGTTATTAACATTTGAAATGGCACAATTATTTATAAAATTTCGGTTTGGGATGACTTTATCGTAGGACTTATGTTAAAAGGCCCTTTGTTCGCAATTTCGTGTTTTTTAATTGATTCCATCCAATACATTTAACACAAATACCCTCGTCACAAAAATGAAATGCAACAGCATCAAAATAACGGTTTTACAAGTAACTGTACATTTTAATACATACATTAGGGGGGCCGTTAACTGTATGGAGAATATTTGTTTTCTTTTTTCCTTGCTCTCGCCCCCCCCCCCCCCCAATTCGGTGGGTATTAATAAATAAAAACGACGGCTATTTTAGGACTATCGGGGATGGTTAAGCTGTGCCTCACGCCCGCCAAAGTTTAAGAAAAATCGTAAAGTCCGACTTGTATGCTTTCATAACTTGAAAAATATTAATTTTACATAAAAATCGTAGGTATATTAAGAAGTTGTTATCAATGAAGTTGCCAACAACTTTTTTCTGCACAAGCTTTCTCTAAATCTCATATTTAACAAAACCTAACTAAAATAAAAAGCAACCAGCAGCATTGATTCGAATTTTTTCATTAGAACTATTTTTTCTTACACAAAGCAGTTGAATATTTGTGTGCGTTTGCTTACAAAAAAAAAAAAAAAAAAAAAAGAAAAGTCAAACACATATCATTTATTTCGACCATACCTACTTGCTATCTCTGTTCTTAAAGGGGCTAGCATATAAAATTCCCATAACTGCCGAGGAATCGACCCTGGGGGAATAAAATTTACCTTTTGCTAAAAAATTGTTTCCCCTCCCCAAAAAAAAAAAAAATAAATAAAAAAAATATTTTTCTAAAACGCGCATATAAGAAAAACCTTTAACCTATCTTAAAGGTAATTTTATTGTGGAATTTCGTTTTTTAGTTTGTTAATTAAGCCGTTTTTGAGATACGCGAATATATGTTGTGGACCTTCACCATTTTCGAAATAACGCCATGTTTCGCATACAAGAGCTAACAAAAAAAAAAACAGTTAGCACCACTGGATTCTGCGTACCCGAATATGGTTAAAGCACCAAGTAAGCAATAAAATTGGGTTTCAACAAAACTAAAGATACGTGATTCATAGCAAATGCGTTTCTTGAATAAATTTTAATTTTCTTTTGGTGGCTTAAGATATGTTCACACCTATTAAATATATGACGTCCTTCACGTAACCCACTAGTTTAATTAAAAAATATTTGCTTTTGAAAAACGTTGGACCGTTCAAACACCATTTAACGGTTTCTAAATTACATTTTACAATCATCTTCATACAAATAAAGTTTTGTACATCAATAGAAATTGTTAAAAATAAAGCTAAAGTTTTATCAAGTAATGGTTACGCTTTGTTTTGAATTTTTCGTAAAATATTTGTTGTTGTTTAATAAGCGATTAAAGAAAAGCTTGTTAACAACTTTTCTAAAAAATAAATATTTTCAAAGCTATGAAACATAAAAGGCAGATTTCATGTAAAAATATAATTTTTCTCAATCTTTGGTGGGCGTGAGGGACGGCTTAGCCTTCGCCGATCGTCCTAAAATTTTAACGGTCACCCTAACATACCTGTAAAGTTGCAATTATGTGAGTTAGGGCGTTTCTACATGAGACCAACACAGTGTTGCCAATCTGTGAGCAATAACACATGTTGTGAATAATTTTTACTTGCAAGTGTAACCTGTGTGTAATTTTACTTAAACTTTTTTTCCATTAATTTTTGACAGTCAAATTTATGTTTTCGAACATTGATTTTGTGTCATTTTTCAGTCTCCATCACAGTCAAACTTGTTTTAAACACTTTTTTAATTTCCAACACAAAAAAGTATAAAAAAATGTTACATGGGGTCTTTACGAGCAATAAACTTAAAAATATATGTATATGTATGTACTTTACTGTCAAATTTCATTGTCATGTTTAGACCGCAAATACATTTATTGCTCAAAAATTTTTAAGGAAGTAATTTTAAACGTAAACTATAAAATTTGATTGTATCCTTTTTTTTTGCGAAAAATAATGAAAAAAAGTGTGTACATTCTATAGATTTAAAAAAATTTAAGTGGTAAGTTCCTAATCTAAAAAATTCATGTTGCTTTAGCTTGTACTTAAATATTTTTGTACTGTTCTTCTGCCAAAGTTATTTCATATGTTTGAAAATAAATACACTTAAAAGAAAAATCAATCCATCCGTACTCAAATCAATCTGAGGCGATAATAATAGTACGGTGAGTACGGATTATTTTGAATCAAGTACAGAAAGATTGATTCAAGCACGGCAACATTTTTAAACGCTCCCCTAATTTTTAAGAAGTGTTTCATATTTTACGTTTACAAAAGAACACAAATTTCGGCATAAAACAATAAAGAACAATTAGCGCAAGGAAAATTCAATTAGAGGTGGTGACAATATTACAACAATTCAAAGCCAACAGAAGCAACAGATGTTTTTTGTATTGTATTTATTTTGATAATAATACCACATCTTACAAACAACAATTTGTTGCAATGTCTAGTAGTATAATAAGTTTATTTTGTAATATTAAGATCATGCCAAATCTCAATAACTATTAACAAAAGTAAGGGTTACGGTTATTTGATCAAATATTTAATAAGTGTGACCGTAGCTTTACACTTTTAAAATAACACATGTTTTTCAGAAAAAAAATATAAAAAAAAAATGTAAAAGGCAGAATAAATGCAGAATTTTACTCAGAAAAGAAAACGCCAAAAATGCGTTTGATTCAAAAATTATAAAATTGTTATAATCCGAATTCGTTCTCAAAAAAATCCAAAAATTAGATTGATTTAAGTAAAACTAATATTGAATCAATCTCAAAATACGCTTGATTCAAGTATTATAGAGTTGATTTTATCCAGAATTCGTGCTTGAAAAAACCAAAAAAGAAATTAGGAAGAAAAAGTTATTGTGATTTATTTACTTGCCCGTATTACACCTTACATAATGATAAAACACCAACATCATGCCCGATATGGTTTTTACTTCAGAAATCTTATATACATATTTAACAAAAATATAAGCTAGATAAATGAGAAGCAAGACTTCAAATTTACTTTTTAACCCTTCGTGGTACACATGAGTCTGGCCAGACCTTTTTTCAATGTGTATAGAAGATCAAAACATGTATAAGCCTGAGGGTTAAACATATCGGAAAGCTTAATTTTTTTGTACTTGATTTAGGAATTTTATACTTATTTCAAGAAATTCCGGGATTGATTTTTGAAAGTTATCCCATTAAGGCCCGTTTTCACAACTTACCGATAGCTAAAAGTAGACTTTAACCGGCCTTATAAAAAGTTTTTTTATTATTAAAACATTGCTTTAACCTAAAGTGAGCAATAAAGTAAATTAAGGTTCATCCTAAATGATAGGTTAAAATAATACGGCCGATAAAATCCTACCTTTAGTTATTGGTAAGTTGTGAAAACGGGCCTTAGGATTGTTTTAAGTACGTTTTAGTGTTATTCGTATTTGAATCTTAGAGTACGACTCGTACTTAAAGTAATCATAAAAAACTTGATTTACCCGAATGTTTTTCTTTCTGTGTATGTGCAGCCATTTATTTCTTAAGACGGCAACTATTCTTTTGCAAACAAGGAACATCAATACGGTTATGCAAGGCTTGCGAACTCTTGCTATTAAAGCTACTTTTTGGTTTTGTGTATGCAATTTGCTTAAAATGTGTAATTTGGGACACAGCCATGTGTAATTTACGAATTCTTCATTGGCAACACTGGACCAACGATATGTATCTTGGTTTTTTACATTTGAGAGTTTAGACATTTCGTTTCAATTTGCACTTGTTTTCCATCTAATCGTGATTTAATATTTAATTTTATTTATTAGATTTTCTTGAGTTTTTGTTTTGTTGTTGTTGTTGTTGTTGTGAATTAGTGTGAGATTGTTACTAAAAAACAAAACAATACGAAAAGTAAATTAATCACTTTAAAAGTGTTTCTTTGTTTTTTTTTTGCTCATAAGAATGTCATGTACAAATACAATAAAGAAAATATATTGACAATTTACATAATTGAGTAGAATTGTTTTTGTTTTTTCCCGGAGTCAGAACTTGATAAAGTACTCGTTTGTGCATAAATTAACCCATAAAGGGTATTAGATGTTCTCGCTGTTTAACACTTACAGTTTTTTTCATCACAAATTTTATTTATTGTGGTTAGGGTTCGGACTTTTATGCAGTTAAAATCGTGTTATATGCGCTAAAAATCGAAAAATATGCACTAGAATTTTTTTCCACTTTTATTAATGATAAAAAATATACATAAAAATAACAAGAAAATCAAAAATAACATATAAACGTAGTCTCATAAACGTAAGTAAGGCAGAATAACCACAAAAGCATAAGTTAAAATAAAATAAAACACAAAAATATAAAGAAAAGCCAAAAGTCAAATAATCATGTAACTTAAGTCAACTGTTAGAAGGATATTAGATTTTTTTTAAATATTTCCGAAAATAAAGTTTACTGCTTGATTTTCAAGTAAAGTAAAAGTGAAGTGATATTTGCATGCTTAAATACTGATAGTTCCTCTGTGGTGCATAATTCATTTTCACTGTGCTGTTTTCGTAAAAATTAAGATTAAATATGCCAATTGTTTTCAATCCTTAATTTTTATTTAACAAGTTTAAAACGAATATTAATTTGCTTTTTAAAGAATTAGCTTTCTCCAATTTCACAATAAGTAGTACCCATAATTTGAAGACACAAACATTATCTAATTATTTATTTTTGTAAATTTTAAATGTTTTTATTGATACTGCATCACCATTTTTGAATCCTTTTACCACATCTTTGAATTGGTAAACGTTTTAAGCGTAATACATAATTGCTTTGAACCACGTTCCCGCCTGGTTGTTAAAGGCTGCAGAGGAAGACATAAATTCGAATACTTCTTGTTATATGCGGCAAATCGCGAAGGCACTGTAGAAAATATTTTTCCCAAAAGAAATAAGTGAATAAATACAATCGAACTTGCCTCTAATCTCGTTTGCAACATGGTGCATGGCAAAATAAAGCAATTAAAACAAGTTTGTTTTTAAACACATGCAACATAAATATGAGCAAAATATGCATTCAAAGCTAAATATTCAAAAATATTCACTAACCCCAATACAAATTTAAGCTTCAAACGAAGCAGGTTTTGTAAGGGGGAAATGTAAGAGTTTCGCTAACCATCTCGCTTACAGAAGGCATGAATTTTATATGGTGAGTTCCCACTTTGAAGCAATACATTTTTGACACAAAAAGCGCGTTATTCAACGTATATAAAAACTGGTGAACGTAGCTATCAAATTAACACACTGAATGATTTTTTAGTACTTTCCTTACAAACCTGCTTCGTAGTAAGAAGATGCCGAAGCACTTTTTATTTTATTTTTTTTTTTTATAAAAGTTGTTGAGAGTTCATTCACTTACTGTACTGCATCTCTGTATATCTTATTGCGTAGCGCAAAATTGTGCGCTTATATTTATAAATGATCCGCCAAATAATAAAATTTTTAATTAGGACAAATCGATGCCATTTTACTACAAATTTCTTGATTCGCAAAGGTATTTAGTACATGGTAATATCAGACTGAAGACAACAGTCATTGGTTGTTAGTTTGGAATATCATTACTGTACCGAGTTACTACTGGGAATCTTTTGAAGGCCGATTACTCGCTGGAATTGTCGTAAAACATAATTGCGCAATTTAAATAAATGTACTGCCTCTGAAGTAAAAATTTATATTTTTTATCTTTATTATTAAAACTCTTCTTAAATTCTACTACATATATATTGTAGTTGTACATTAAATTTCACATTGGCTATTCATTTAAAATCAGTTGAAATAAAAAACTACAATAAAAAAAAACAATATTTTTATACACATTTTTTGTTGATGTGTGAATGTAAGATTTAAACATCTGGCGCTAGTGTAAACAATCTCAACGAACTGCTGGTGTTTTTTTACACGTTTCTGTATGATTTTTTTTCCGAAATACAAACGCTTCTTTCCAGTGAATAACCGGTGTTTTGTGATTTGTTAACAACAAAAACTTTTATGGATTTAAATTTTTTAATATTTCTCTTCGTTTGCCAAATTTACGTTACATGCAGTCTCACACTTTTTGTTTATTTTATTTGTTTTCA
Source organism: Pollenia labialis (assembly GCA_949318255.1). Taxonomy (NCBI): domain Eukaryota; kingdom Metazoa; phylum Arthropoda; class Insecta; order Diptera; family Polleniidae; genus Pollenia; species Pollenia labialis. The sequence goes on from OX439140.1 coordinate 39,766,001, forward strand.
TTTTGAACACAATTTTGAGTGTAACATGTGCTTAATTTGTAAATAAAAAAAATTTTCAAATAAAAGATTAAAATTGTTGTTAACTTTGCTTATTTAGTTTTATTTGTAATTGTCAATCTGAGAAAAAATATAGATTCGAATTGTTATTTGACATTTAATGGGAAAATTTTCGTTAACAATTTAAATAAATTTACATGATTTTTTAAAGTTGGAAATAAAATTTTGTTACTTGGAATAATTTTATATATAAAAGTATTAAACATGGTTGCCATATTCTACGATTTATATTAATTTTAACGATTTTAAGTTCAAAAAATGGCCTTTGACGTTTTTAATTCAAAATTTTTTTCTTCGTCACGAAAGCTTATAGAATTTTGAATAACTTTAAATAGGTAGGTATATTAAATAAGTTCGTATATTTGGTTGGCAATAATTTTCATGATTAAGCAATTAATAATACATACAAAATACGCTTTATTTTCTTCGGCTTCTTTTTTTTAAATTACGCGTTGACTATTGCCTCAATGCAAAGATCTTACCAATTATTGTCATTTCGGAAGATGTTTTGTACCATTAATTTATATACATATTTTTTTCGCAAAATTTGTCGATTTTCAACACATTTCTCCTTGGCAACTTTGGCATTTTAAGATATGTGCAGTTTCCACAGTCAGGCGATTGGTTGTGTAGTAATATTTATATGAAAAGCATTAACTGAGTGCACATTGATGTTGTCAAAATAGTATGACATTACGGGATTTAAGGCTCTGTAACAGTAACAGTAACCTAACCGTAAAAAAGTAAGACCAATCTATTTCTTAAAGATTGAGACGTAACATCTTACTGCTAACTATAATCGTTCTAATTGTTTCACAAACAACAAAATGAAGCAGCTGATTTGTAACGTTACTGTTACTCCCGGCTAACTGAGCCTTAAATGAGTGTCAACAGGGCTACCAGGTACTTTTTCCCTTGTCCCCAAAGAATAAAAATAAAATCCCCAAAAATCCCTAAATTTAAAAACAAACCAATGAAACCTTAATATTTTTTGTTGTTTTTGTTCCTGACCAAATTTAAAATTTGTTTAAAAAATTATAATAAAGAGCCAACCATTAACTAAGCACGACGTCGCGGTCAAAATTATTAAAAGAAAAAAAAGTAGGTAATTGCTGTTAACTTTAGAATAAATTGTAAGATCCAAAATATGTATAGATTTTAAAACATAAAAAAATTTAATAAAAAAGAGGCAATTACGTTTGTAGCGACTGGTTTCGGCAATGTTTTTTTAAATCATAAAAAGGATTCCAGTGAGGAATTACAAGCAGAAAAATATGCTGTTTTTATAGACGAATGAGCCAATTTTTAAGAATTTGGAGCTTGTTCAACCGGTTTTAGCCATCCTATAAATCAACAATAAAAATACATATATCCGGCATTTATTTAGTACTTCTTTTTCCTTAATTTTATTACATATATTGTCTTTCATATTGACTTATTTTAAGGGAAGTCACTTTTGTTTGAAAATTGTCTTTAAAAAAATCAAAAATTGTACGTGTTGTCAACAGTATAATGTGCTGTTTTTACAACACGAGTGACTGAACGTGTAGTAAAATTTATATGGAAAACACTCAAAAAACTGAATGCTTTTCATATAAATTTTACTACACGTTCAGTCACTTGTGTTGTGAAAACAGCACATTAGATTCTCTTTTTAAACACTCACTCAAGAATAATAACACAAGTTTATTACGTATTTTTACGCACTCATCAAAAAGTTTTTTTTGCTTCTATTTTTTTATTATTTAATATACGAAACAAAGAAAAATAATCGTCAATAATAAAACAAGAAAATATATTTTTTTTTTTTATTTTTTTTTATAACTATATAATAATACAATTATTATACAGTTAAATTGTTAGAGCACTAGCGTCTAAGGCCATCAGCTCATATTTTATGGCTTATTTTTAGAAAATATATTAAAAAATGTGTTAAATTCCCAAAAAATCTCAGAATTTTTTTCTTAAATCCCCAATCCCCAAACTTTCTTTGCATGAAATCCCCAACTTTGGGGATAAATCCCCAAGTCTGGCAGCCCTGAGTGTCAATATTCAAATCAAAATTATTTTAATTGGTTATATACAGTAATCCCCTGCTTCAATGCGTCTGTTAATTGCGGAGTTTTTTACGAGTTTAATTGCAGCTCCGATAATTGCGCCTTTTACGCATTTAAAAATCTCAGTTAAAAGCCCAAATGATTTATTTTGGAAATTACTAAACAAAACATCAATTAAAGAAATTACAGTGAACCGCAAAAGTAAGGATACATCAATAAGTTTTTAAGTTTTTATTAATTTATATTAATATTAACAAAAACTAAAAATAATATTTGAGTTAGCAAAAAACAATTGTAAAAACATTTTTTAATTTAAAAACATGTTTTTCAAAAATGATGACATTTTTGTTTGATGGTAGATGTCAGATGTGAGCAATGTAAACGAAAGTTTCACATTTTCTACATCTTTGATGATAGATGTTAGATGTTGATCAGTGTACAAAGCCTATTGTCTGCAAAAAAAAAAACTGTTTTTGCAAAAAGTGGCTTTTTTAACATTATTCACTGCTGTGCTTCAATTGACTGTTAGTTAGGTCTTTTAGCGTTTATCATATAATCTTTTGTTGATATGACAGTTTGTAAATTTTTAGTTAGTTAGGGCCTATTGCGTTTTAGGTTACGATGTATATTTACAAACAGTCTTTAAATTGTTTAATACGTTTTTACGATTTTTTGTGGCAGGTGTCTATGGAAATATGGAAAATCATTTCACAGTTATTACTCACTTATTTTTGAGGTTAAAAATATTTAAATTCCATGTCTTTAAAACACTATTAGACTAGACGTATGTACCTATCTAAAGATCAAAATAAACGACAATGTAGTCAGTCAGTCATGTTTATCTTAAACGCAATCACATTAAAGTGTTACCATGTTATATATATTTTCTCTTAAAGAAAAATTACAGAATGTTATAAAAAATAATGGCGCATATTCAGAAATCATAACTAAAGTCGCAACTACCAAAATAGAAACTAAAAAATAATTCATAGATAGTTATAGATCTTATTCATAATTCATAACTAGCTTAGCAACTGCTTTCAGCTGATTGAATGTAGAGAAAACAAAATGTCGATAATATTTTGAACGATAAATACTGTAGTTAATTTAAAAGCTTATTAAGCTATTAAAAAACAGTTATTGTTCTTAAAAAAATGCATACGCATTTTAAAAAAGTAATTTTTTGGTCATAGTTTTTACATAAATCAATTAAAATAGGGGCTTGTAAAAACAGAATTGTTCAATAAATTTTGGTGACTAAAAACACATCTCTAGTTTATTTTTTTTTTTTTTTTTATGGATGTTTTTAGACGCAGTATAAATGGATGCAAGTGGCAAATGTAATAAAGCAAGTTTATTATTTACAAAATTGTAAGAGTATTTAGAGTTTTCTGTATTTCAAAGTGACACAAATTTGGTGCAAAAATTGTTTTGTTATTCAAATAAATTATAAGATAATATTTATCAGCTGTTCTTTGTATGTATTAGTTAGTTAACATTTAGTTACAGCTTTACCCATAATTAAGTGTATACTTTTTCTGCTGAAAGTAACCAACTGTGAATAACTTAAATAGGTACTTAAAAAAGTTAACACTTAGTGATAATTTATGAATATGCGCCAATATTATTAAACAAAAATTGAAGAACCATTACATCCTAATAACATTGTTTAACAGTGTAAAGTTCCCTTATCTTAAATCCAAACTATAGCGATGGTAACTCTTTACTTTTGATATAATTTTAAACAAATAAAAAATTAATTGGGCAGTTTTATTTATTTTCTAAACGGTTTGCGTAATTTTATTGCCTGCCTCATTATTTTTATTTCCAAAAAAAATTTGCATGTCAAAAACTGTTTATTTGTTTTGTTTTTCAAATCATTCAAATGCAACAATCATGTCATTGAAATGCAAATCTTACTTACAATTAAATTATTTATTTTAATGATTTCTGAATTTTATTTTTATTCTTTTCAGGTATTTATCAATTGTTTATCTACTTGCTACCTGTAGTTGCATATAACCACAAAATATTATATCAAAAGGGTAAGAAAGAAAATTTTGAATAATTAAAATTTGTTTTAAAAAAATGTTTTTAGGTGAAAGGAAAACGAATTTTATTATATGAAACTAAATGTGACTTGGACGAAATGTGATGTTTTTTTAACGTTTGAATTTTAAATCGTAGTTTATGCTTTTAAATGTGTCCGCACAACGAGCATGTCCTCTCAGTAGAACTTAATGTTTTTTTTTATGGAACGCTGGCCGATAGGTCCGTCTAAAGGCGGCGTCTGTTAAGGGATATTATACTGTCCCTTCTAGTAGTGCATGGTAGACTGCAGTTTCTTAGTATTTTTTATAAACATTTATATTGCATTAAAAAACGATTTGATAAACTGTACCTACGTATCGATATTTTTACCTAATGTGACCCATTTTTGTAACCAGATATACAATTAAATGAACTATAAAAATATTAAATATTTGAAATTCCATTTTTATATATTAAATTAACTTAGGCCTCTATTACGGTTCTCAACTCAACTCAGTTGAATTGTAATTAATACCATGTTCGCACGACAGCGTTTTTTTCGTAATTTACTCTCTCATTCGTAATCCACAGCCGAATTATGATCCAAATTACATAATTCGTCATACAAAATATTGAGAGCAGATTATCTCATTTGCACGTATTTCAATTTTTTTTTATTTTATTACTTTAAAATCAATGTGATCCCTAATTTTTATCGGTTTTTTCCATCATCAGCTGTCAAAGCACTAAAAAAACAAACAAAATATAACATAAACAAAAGTAAAGGAATTTATTTTATATTATAAATTTTAGTGGAATCCAAAAAAGAAAATAAATATTTTATATGTATGCATTTCTTTTTAATAATATTTTTTACTTACTTTTTCTTTCCATCCTTAATACAAGTAACCGCAAACAAACAATTAAATTTAGCCATAAACAAATTATGTATTAAAAAAAATTAAGAAGAAGAACTGTCAAAAACGATTAGAAAAGTGCCGTGCGAACATGGTAATTCAATTAAGTAATAAAAACAGCGACCGAAGTAATCCAAAGCACCGTGCGAACATGGCATAAGACAACTGGTTGTGATCAGTTGTAATTTTTGTAATGGTTTTGTTCAACGCAATATAGAAAAGTTGTAAAGTATAATATAAAAAATAAGAAACTCAACTGAGTTGAGTTGTGAACCGTAATAGCGGCTTTAAAATCAGAAATGTTGTATGAAAAGATTTTTTTAAATTATTTTATCAAGTACAGCTGTGAAAAAGATTAATATGGTTAGCTTTCCTTGGGCCTAATTCATGGTGTATCATTAACACTGGGTGACGAACAATGCATTTACCAACCGCTCCCGACCGCGAGCGCAACTACCACACCCAAGTTACAATTTGAGTGCATAATCCGGCGATATTATACACTCGCCAATTGTTAAGGAGCTGGAACTATCTAACGGCAGCATTAAATAACCCCCCAAAGTGTGGGGCCTTATTTCATATGCATTTAAACATCAATTTTGAAAATGAAATAAGCCCCCAATGAAACAACTAACGCCCCAAATCTAATAATACCCTAATTTTTCGGGGCTTATTTCATATAAAATTATATAGTCCGCCCTCAGACCGCTCACACGAGTGGTCAAAAATTAGCCCTTTTGTGCTTTTTTCAGGATGCCCCTTCCGTCGACTTTGGGTTAAAACCACAACCAAGACACGATCTCCGAAAGTATCCCGTCGTCCAAAAAGCATCTATCCAGAGCACCCCATCTGTCAAGCCGGATGGAAGTTTAACCTTGGAACATTGTTGCCAGAAGATTTTTTTTTAGAAAAATACCTATGCGTAGGATAAAAAACTAATTTTATTCTCATATGTATAGTAAAACTTTAAAAACAAAAATAAGTATTAATTCAAAGGAAAAAACGAGGTTTCTTAAAAATAAATATGTATAGTTCTTTTGAACTAAGTCTTAAAATGATAATTTTAATTTAATTCAGTTACAAAAATTTATTTCGAATTTTTTGCGAATATAAAAAATCAGTTCGATTTTCCCTACGCTGCTATTTTAGCATCAAAAAACCCTACATGTAGGGATTTTTCCCTACTTTTGGCAATACTGCCTTGGAAGTAATTATTAATAGCAAAATACCGAAATCTTTTCCCGCAGCAAGTTGAAACTTTCTTAATATGGTCCCTACACCCCCGTGGAATATCAACTACAAAACAAGCAAATTAAATAACGAAATAAGGGTTTTGCTAAAAAAAACGAATTCCCAAAAACAGGTTAGGTTGGTGGACCTTTTAAAAACAAATATTTTTTTCGCGGTTTATTTTGTTGTCAAAATAAACGGAATTTATACTTTTCTTGTTTTTATATGACTTGAAAGATTCACAATAAGAAAATGTACATGTCTGCATTTTTAATTTTTAAAGAAATGATTGATTGATTTAATACGAATAATAAAATAGTAGCAGTGACAGATGATGAAAAATATTGAAAAATATTATATATGTATATTTTACATACTTCCATATACATACAAATAAACGCATTCGCATTTTAATGCGAAATTTTTTCTCTAGCTTCTCCTTTTTCGATATTATTTTTTGTATTTTAACGAAAACTTTTGTAATTTGCACAACAATTTTAAGGTGTTTGTGAATTTTGTTGTAAATTGGATATGTGTGACTGATGGGTGGTAATTTTTGGTTTTAAAGTTGACTTAAAAAAGAAAGAAAAAATAACAAAACGTTTTCAGGTTATTTCATTCATTCATAGCATAATTCATCTATCAATGCTATTTCTCAACTTACCACGCTCTTTAAAAACTATCTGTCCATTAGTATATCCTAAGAGTCATGTTGTAGTAAAAGTAGATGTATGTATGTAAACATATAGATGATGTTGATGTTGTGAATGATGATCATATTTACGAATATGTTTTTATGATGTTTAATGTCTGTCTCTACTTGGTAACTAAAATATTTTGCTTCTGGCATTATTATTAACTCATTTACAGTGTTGGTTGGTTGCTGATATTTTCACTTGACTTCTACCTGTCAATATTTTGAGGGCAAAATGTTAAACGAATTATGTAATTTTTGCTTTTTATTTTAAATTGCAGACAAACTGATTTGTTTGTTTAAATTTTAAGGTATTAAATTTAATGAAACTAAGACTTAAGAAAAAAAAAATTGAAAACATCAAAGATTTCCAAGGTTTCGTTTAAATGTGCTAAATTCCCATTCCATACTATTGATAAACTGAAATTTATTGTTGATGGGATAAGCTATTCCTATTAGGAATAGGAAACTAAATCCAAAGATTTTAGAAAAACTAAAGATATTCACCCTTATCGTGTTTGGCGTATTTAAAATACGCCTACGACTGTTTAGTAATAGATTAAAGGAAATAAGTTCACGTTCTCTTTAATCTATTACCAAACAGTCGTAGGCGTATTTTAAATACGCCAAGCACGATAAGGGTGATTATACAAATAAAACTGTTTAGCGAATAAGAATTATAAACCCCATTTTTACTTGTAAAATATCAAAGCTTAAACAAAAACAACAACAATAAACAGTGAGTTTATCTTTTCTTACAGTCCCGACTACAATTGGTTGATTTTTTGTCAACTCTAAATGTCTGGCTTACCATGTAAAGCCTCTAAGTCCACTTTTTTAAGAAATTGAGATTTTAATGCAGTAATGTGCAATAAGTAAAAATACATTGTTTACAAAGAAAAATTACAGTTATCTCATTTTTTGTTGTTGTTTTGTAGTGATGAGCAAAAGCGCTAAGTCAAATTTATCACAAGAAAAAGCTCTAAGTCCCAATTAAAAGTACATTTTAAACATTTCTCTCAAATTGTTCTATCACATGTATTTTGATTGTTTTTTGTCTCTTCTGTAAAATTTTCAAATATGGACTTAGAGCCTTTACATGTTAAGCCAGCGAAATGTAGTTGTAAGTGGTGAAAGAAATTTCCGTCTACAAAATATTATTTGAATTAAATAAAAAAATTTGTGTTTATTATAAGCAATTGTATTTAAATTTTGAAAAAAACTTTGGCAGAATTCGATTGATATTAGGTCTGTTCAATGACAGAAAAATTATTGCGTATTTTTTATAATTGTTGTAAGTGTTCACATTTTGAAAAACTTGCAACGAAAGCGCAAACAAAAAGCATACAAATTTTAGAGACAAAAAATGTGTTGAAAATTTGATTATAAAATGTTTACTAGCAAGAATTATTCAACCACCTGTTACAAAAATAACATTAAATATTTATTTTTCTAAAATTTAAGAACATTGGCGCATATTCAGAAATCATAACTTAAGTTGTAACTAACAAAACAGAAACTAAAAAATAGTTCATAGATAGTTATTTTTGCTCTTTAAAAAATTAACACAAATTCTAAAAAAGTTATTTTTTTGGTTATAATTGTATATAAATCCATTAAATTAAGGACTTGTAAAAATAAAAATATTCAAGTTTCTAGATTATTTTTATTTTTTGTATGGATGTTTTTAGATGCAGTAGAAATTAATTTCAAATGGATTGCAGCGTGTTTTATACGTCTTAACTGTTTTTTGCCATGTTTTTATCTGATTACTTGAATATCTCTTTTAATTTGTTCCATTCATTTTTTTATAATCACTTCAAAAATGTTGTACTTTTGAAATAAATTATAAAATGATATCAATCAGCTGTTCTTTGAATGTATTAGTTAGTTGACATTTAGTTACAGGTTTACCCATAATAAAGTGTAAACTTTTTATGCTGAAAGTAATTATCTGTGAATAACTTAAACAAGTACCTAATAATTTATGAATATGGTAATAACTAATGAATGTGCGCCATTCAATTCAGGAAGAAATAAATAATCTAGTATCTTACAGCTGAAACGGTCGATATGTCCAACCTGCTAGTTTTTGGTGTTTAAGCGCTTATTACCTTTTTTATTTTTTTAAGTACCTAATTGGGAGACAAATTTTGGAAATGTCACATTTACTCTCTCGCTACAAGTTTCTGCTAGTATAGTAAATGAACACAGCTAGTAATATTTTAATTTATTAAGAATCTCTTTAAAAATGTAAGAAGTTAAAAATCTTTCATATAAAAATATATTTTTTAATTTAAAAATTTTTCCTGATTTTATTTTTAATCATAAGTTAAGTCCGAATTAAAAATATTTAGATACAGTTTGTCCAATAAGTCTTTCAATGCAAAAAAATTTCAGTTCGAAATACGATTGCTAATTTATTTTATTTTTTTGGACATTCTGATATCTTGGTTATGTGGGATGTAATCATGCCAAAATATAAAATAATACATCGAATAGTACAAAAAAAAGGAAAAATTTAAGAGAACATTTCATGTATGGTGTCAACTAAATGTTTTTAAAAATTACAAAAGAAGAGATTAAATGTTATTTTTTATGTAATGAATAAACATGAGTGAAATTAATGCATGTTACTATGTTATCAAATTAGTGGACTTTATTCTATTCTTCACATAATGGTCGTTGCTCTAAAAAGAGACTATAAAATAAAGTTTTTAAAATGGCAGGAAAACGATTTAGCAAAGATATTGTTCAGTTAGTGTATTTTAAACATAATACATAAAGGCAAATCGCGGAAATGTGTTCCCTCAATCTTAGGACAGTCTACAACATTATTAACCGCGCCAAAAAAGAAGAAAGGCTTTAAGCAAAACATTGCCCAGGCAGACCAAAAAAGGTTACCAAGAGCATTGAAAGAAAAAATAATAAAAATGGTTGCGGAAAATCCACATGTCAGCACCAGAGGAATACCATACGAAATATACATATAATAATTACATGAGACAGTTCGTTAAGTGCTTCAAAAAGCAATACTTCTCTAAAACAGCCGGAATAACCGTTACATTTGGCGAATAACATAGAGAAACGTTACACATTTGCTATTGTATTAAGTAATATTATTATTATTAATATTAATTTTTTCTAAAACAACATAAAATATTTGTTTTCAATATTTTAATGCAGTTTTTTGATTGGACTTTTTGCCGATGAAGTTAATTCAGACACAGTGTGGCGTTTGCAGTCAGTAATTGATTCTCAATGGGGGACAAACAAAATACAAAGAAAAACATATTTATTATAATATTTTTTAAAAATTCATTGATTTTTTTTTTAATTTTGAAAACATTTTCTTAACACTTTGAAATCTGAATAATTTTTTCTATATCTCGATTATGAATTTCTTATGAAGATTTATAATTTTTAACAATATTTACAAACATATTCAAAAAAATTAATTTGCAAAAAAAACAAATTTTGCAAAAATTAAAAAAAAAATTATTTGACAAACTGTATTTAATAATTCAAATTTTTAAAATGATGCAATATTCAGAAAGACAAGTAGAAATGCTAGTTTGGAACAACTTTCGTTGTGAGATTCTTTATAAGGTTGCCATGCCAGTGTATGTCTTCATAAATAAAAAAAAAACATTCTTTAACTTATAGTTTAAGGTGACACATAAATTGACTATTTAATTATTTAGTATCCATAAAACAAATAACATTTGAATTAAAAGGTATGTTTGAGATAGATAAAACATTGTAAATATTATTACGATAAAGCAAAAATGTATTTTATGCATCCAAGAACTTCAATAAAATTAAGGTGTTAGAGTGCCCGGGGGTTTTATGGTTAAAAAAACTTATAGAATTATAAATGTGTTAAAAAATCGTTAAGTGGCGAAAAGAAAAGTGTTTTTGTTGATTTCTCTTCCCAAATTAATAAATTAAGTTCTCATGCCAAAATCATAATTCAAACCAGCTATTTTGTTTTTGTGGTGTAAATTGATCGCAGCAAATTGTCAGGCTTTAATTGATGAGCCTTATTCACAAAGTTTTGAACAACCTACACTCTTACGTAGGAAGTCAAAACTTGCAAATTTAGCTCCAGATGTAGGGATAATCTTAAGGATATTTTTCCTTTTGGTGTAACATCCTCTGGGGCGTAATCGGGTGCAGCTTATACCTGGTATTCGCAAAAATCCCAAGTTGACAGATCACAGGAGATCTTTACGATCTCTTGTGTCTGCGGCTAACCAGATATCCTATCTGGTACCACGGGAATCAGTAACCTTCGTTGAGCAGGTACCGGACCGACTTGCGAGAAATGCTTTCTGCTTTTTGGTATGATTGTCTTTTCGGAAGTTTTCCTTTTCTGATAAAAAGTATTTCCAATGTTTTGCAACGGTTAGATGATTTTTTGGCGAAGGGATACTTTGGGAGATTATGTGGTGGTTGTTATTTAAACCCAAAGTTGCGGGAAGGGATATCCTGGTATCCCACAAAAGGGCGAATTTTTTCAATACTTGTGGGATAGTTCCACCTGAGGGAGGACTATCGCTTGGCGCTGTTGCTACTCAATAGCTGCTGCTAGCATATTTCCAAAAGCAGTGGTGGTTAGTGGCAGGCCTACCCGGCAGATATCCTTGTAAATATTTGGCACATCTATTAGCCCCTTATAAATATAAAAATTAGTTTTTGTTGGTACTTCACCAACACCACGATGCAATAGTTTACTTAAAACGAAAGGAAAATGTCGAACACCGAAATACTGTAACGGAGTACAGTTATGCGACACAAACCCATTGACCACCGCGGCCGAAAAGTAAAACACGCTAAGGCGGACAAACAAGGACGGCCCGATTGCTCTTAAACAAATAATGACACTCCACCCCCAAAACTGTTTAACGAATTGCTTGTTGTGTTTTAAAATGTAGCATTCTCGCTAAGTATTTACCATAAACATTCACAAGATTATGGTGATATTTTGCGGCACTCATGTTTTAAACGGCATGATTTTGGATGAACTATATTAATGTTAAAAAGACAATTTGCAACTTGTGAAGAATTTATGTCTTTTAATACCATACATTTTATCAAGTTCCTATTCAGTTATTTTAGAGTGTATTGTACCGTTTATTTTACAACAACTTCTTTATTAGAATTTTGTTATCTGAGAAATGGGCCAAAAACTGAACTTGTTATAAAAAAATATACTTATTATTCTTATGAAATATTTTTTTCGTATGTAATTTTATAAATATTCATATTAAAAATAAACATACATATTTAAAAAAATTTAATTTTATTAAACAAAAAAAAACAAAAAACAGATTATTTCATTAGTAATAATTCGTTACTGACATTTAAATCTATGACGTATGTGCTGCTACAGCTCTTTTTACGGCCAATAATTGAAAATGTCTATAAATATACATTTTCACGTTAATCAAGTATAGGCATAAAATTTGGCTTTGGACTTCTATTACTCTGGCAAAATATAAACTCTATTTGAGATAAAACTTTCCTTCACCTGTTTTTGTTTAGCTGGTACAATAATTTAAAATTTAAAACCAAAACGCACTATGATGTTGCGAATTATCTTAACATTTTTTGTTATTATAGAATGATCTATGACAATTATGTGTAAAAAATATCGGACAAATGCTCGCCACGACTTAGGTGGCATACCTCTATCCGGTGGTCCGTATTTGCAATGACTGCGACATATGTGTTTTTTGAGTGTTTTCCATATACATTTGAGTAGACGTTCAATCACTTGTGCTGTGAAAATAGCGCAATAATTGAGGTTCAATGTCGTAAATGATAACGTTAAAGATAACGCCGCTAGCACACAAACCGCACCAAACAGTCACTCTATGTGAATGATTCGGCTTTTGAATAATTGGATTCTTATTTTCTCAAATGCGGCAATTCTGCTCGTTAACGAATCTACGACAAACACAGAATATTTCGATATCTGTAGTGCGTTTCACTATGCTTTGCAACCACAAAATTAGCCATTTCGATATTCACAAACACGATATCTGCTGACTTTTAAAGCCAACTGTTTCAGTCAGTTATTTAGCCTACAAAGTTTTCCACATCTTGTCACACACACAAATTTTTCGTGGAGCTTCTTATTTATTTATTTAAAAAAATTAATTTAACTAAAATAAAATAAATAGAATAATAAAAATTAGTAATGTTTTACGCACTTTGCACAATATTATTTAAAATCTATAAATTAAAAGTTTTTTGTTTTATTCTTTGTTATTTTATCATATTTTGATGTTTCTCATCAATTGCCAATTGCCACGGTATATCAATTTGAATAGAGAGAAATATAAAACTGTTTACCATGGTTTTAAATAAGTTAGTGAATCACATAGACGTTAGTGCAAACATCAAAATGTGTAGTTAAAGTTAACACTGTTTTAATAAAAGTTAGTGAATCACACTACTACTGGGGCCACATTACGGCCTTGGATATCGAACGAATTTATAATACAAACAACTTAAATACGAAGTTCGATCGATATCGAATGCCGTAATTTGACCCCTGATTGATATAATTTTGCGTTAGAACGCGTCTATAATATTCCGATTGCACTATTATTGCTGTGGAAGGTCCCTTCTTCTTATCAATAAACAATCCTAGACAAAAAAACGGGTTTGCCCAAATTTCCAATATCCAAAATTCGCGTTAAACGTTACACGACTTTCGTTTATCTGGCATATAATTTTTTTGATTAACGACGATAAAAATAAAATTTATAATTTCAATACAAATAACAATCTGCGGGTTACCAAAAATAAAAGTAGATGTCTTATCAATTGTTTTAATAAACTTACTGCCGTCAAAATAGACTTATGTGTATTTATGTTTAAAATCGTGTCTATCTTTTTTTATTTATTTTTTAATTTACTTTTTCTAAACGTTCATTGACCGATCATTGTTCCCTGTATCTTATTAATGAGGGAACGAGTGAAACGCTTGTCATTCATTTGGCCAAGTGTATTACTTTTCACTCTTACACACACACTTTACTTATAAATATTAATAGAATTTTTTTAGTCGTCATTTGTTTATTTTTTTTTTCGCTTTAAGTGAATGATATATTTGCTATTTCTTGTTATTTTTTCATTCGTTCGAAAGCTAAAAATGCATAAAACAGAATTTTTTAGAAACACTTTTGCACATACATACACACACACATTAATCTTTCCCAGATGTGTGCGTTAATTAATTTTTTCCGTCCGTCAATAATTTTTCCATCTTCTCTTCTCCCTTTTAATCCAGCAAATTTTGATGCAAACAAGCTGTTTGTTAACTTTGTTTCAGTTCATACACATTTTTTTAAAACTCTTTCCTTAAATTCTGTTATCAGTCGGTCAGTTAGTCATTGAATTGCAGTCACTTATAAATAAATAATTATTTACTAAAATATTGAAAAAGTGTGTTATCAGTTGGAGGAGCAATACCAACAAAATTATCAACTCTTAATAAAAATGTTCAATTTGAGTTTTTTTTAATTATGTTTACAGAGTAACAGGTTTATAAAGAAACAAACAGTAAAGGTTTAAGTTTTAAAGATTTTAGAAATTATTCTGCTCATAAAAGTTATTAACAAAAACAGATTAATGAAATTAACGATTAATAACACTGTGCTAGAATGTTACATTTTTTTTGAGACTTCAGCACAACTTGCAAGGTCATTTTCTTGCAAGTAAATCTTTGACACTTGTCGCAAGTAAAATGGCATATTTAAAAACAGTGTGACCGTGGATGAGTTCTGTTTCAATTATCTCTAGAACTTAGTACAATAAAAGCTATGTTTATAGCTGATTTATTTGTACTTATAAAAAATTAAAACATCTGCTATCAATAAAAAATGTTACCATTTTTGAAAAAAATCTCATTTTTTTAATACTTTTTTTCTACAAAAAAGCCAAAAAGAAAACAACAAAATGTATGTATTTGGAATTAATTTTGTTTAATTGTAAAAAAAAATTAAACAAAGTGCTGCCACAGTAATAATAGAATTTTGATTTTTAGCTATATGTACCTATTTCTTATGGGAAATTTCAACATCTTCGCAAATTAATGATGTTCCATGTTGCCAAGTGTGTAAAGGCTTTTAGCAAAGCAAGGTCTTTAAAATTAACCAATTTAACAGACTATTTCCAGTGCTTATTGTAGTAAGTGTTCGAAGATAACAAATAGAGAAATGCAATTTTTTCCATTTTCCCCAAATATGTCTGTTTAGCTGCTTAATATTTAAATCAACTTAAGATCAAATATTTAAGTCGTATAACGATTAACAAATATTGAGGTCTAAGTTATCTATCTAATTTATTTTTATAGTATTCATCTTTCGGCCATTTTCACCAAGTTCAGTTATAATTAACTATCGGTTATAGCTATCAAAACATATTGGTAACCGGAACTTTAATTGAAAGTTAGTTTTAACCGAACTTGGTGAAAATGGCCGTTAATAAGATTAAAAAATAATAAAATGAAAAGAAAATAAGAGTGTAATATTCAGCTATGCCGAATCTTATATACCATTTACCATGGTGCGATAAAAACAAAATAATAGCACCAATTGCAAAATTTTAGTAAGTTCAGTTACATCTTCCAAGGGGGTTTGTGTGATTATATTCAAATCAGAAATAAAAACTTATCAGTCAACAAATAGCACTTCTTTTCATTCTTCTCATATACAAAAAAAAAAATCCAGCCGCAAAACTCGTTTCCATCGTAATAACGAGGTTCTGACATCTTTTTTTTGATTTTAATGGAATATTTCGGTTACAGCATTCCAAGGCCCATTATTTGCCCATAGATTGTCGATGGGGCTTAAATCTGGCGACGATTCTGGTGCACCATCACATTAATTAAATTATCAACGGACCACTTGCTTCCCATTTTGCTGATATGTTTGCGCTCATTGTCCTGTTGGAAGTCCTACACCAGCGGTGATATGTAAATCAAGCCCATATCATGATACTGGTTTAATTTCAACCATACAAATATGTTTCTAGTTTTACGCTCTAATGTTCAGTAGTACCTCTTTTATCCGGACAAATATAGTTTAAGCCTCTGTCCGGATTACTGAATCGTCCTGACTACAGTTACTTTGTGAACTGATTAAACAACCATATGCAAATTTTTAAGGGAATTAAATATTGTGTGGTTAAATTTACGGCCATATTCTGAAATTTTATATCGATTGAAACTGAAGTCTATCCCGTTTATGATTTTTTTAAAAATGACTTGTTTTCTGATTCGAAAAGTTCTGATTTAGATAAGTGGTACTCAAAGTACTAAGTATATATCTGTGGCATTTTAACAAAATATTTTAAGTCGAGATAAGATAGCAAAAAAAGTTTAAAAAACAACTCGGTGAAAAATTCATTTTTATCAAAAAATAAAATAATCCGAAATTAAAGAAAAATTTCGTTTATAACACAATCGTACCAAAATCGTTAACAAAAATGTTTTTTGAAGGAAAATTCGAATACTTCACAGCATTTCTTTCAACTTTTCAAATTTGACTTAAGATGTTTTGTCAAAAGGAATAATTTTATGAACTCTGAAAAGAGGATAGTTGTCAAAGTTTGTTTGATTTAAATTTTATGCGAATTTGATTTTCAAAGTATGGCTAATGTTTAAGACAACAATAGTGAATTTGTGGCCATGGCGAAGAACAGAATATAATTTTATTTTGTAAATTTAATCTGCTAATAAAACTTTAAAGTTCAAATAGCTACGCGGCTCTGGTTTAGCTCTATGCATTATTTCAATATGTACTTAAAATACATAGTTGGTGAACGATACTTAATTGAATTTCGTGTGGTCGATTTTTAAATAAACCCAAGTTTTAAGTTAATATTATATAAATAAAAAAAAAGAAAAAAAAACAAATTCTTATTTTTTAGCTTTAAATTTGAAATAATGTATCGTTCATACTGTAAGTATTCGTATAACATACACATTATGACCCACTGTTTGTGCTCTGTAGACAAACGCCCTTTTTGTCGCACTTTATTTTTCTACAAGTACTTTTGTGCTTTCGTTTTCATAAGGCGCGCGCATTTTTGCATTCTCATTATCAAACAACACAATACACAACTGAACCGAAGCGCAAAAACCAGCCAGATGTTTTTAAAATTGTATTCCCAAATTAAAATTTTTCCACAAAAATATCCCCACTAAATATTCTTAAATTGTCTCACAAAATATTTTATTTGTATTCCATTTCATTTGTACATTATGTTTTATTTTTGGCATTAAAATTTGACATCAACTCAATAAATTTCAATGTCATTAAAAAAATCAAAACTTTCACAGTCAAATTTATTATCCTGCTCAACTTTTTTAAATCATATTTCTCAAATTAAACGGCTTTATCATTACTGGGGATGGTTCTAACGTGTCGAAACAAGTTGAATTACTTTTAAAATTAGTATTTATTCGTAATAAAGATTCTAGAAGAAGATTTTTTACTCGATTTCTTTATAAATGAACGTAGCTTTTCCTGGTTTCAAAAGTAGTACTGGTAAAGAGAATTGGCTTAGGTAAAAAAGGAAATATTTTTATGAATTTTAAACACAGAATAGTTTTCAAAATTTGTGCGATTTAAATTTATTCGAATTCGATTTCCAGAAAATGGCTGTATTTCTTATTTTAAGTTTAATTAGGTTCACTGCCAAAATAAACCGGTCAACACAAGCATTTCTTCTTGTTGCACAAAGCAGTGTTAATTTTCATAATTTCAATAAATTTTCAAATGACCGTGCTCCAGTTAGATATTGATATTAATAAACTTTTGTCAAAAATGATCATTTAACAAATGGCAGTTTTCTCCATACCTTCTTAACTTTTAATGACTAAACTGAATCTATAGATTTTATTTCTTCTTTAAAATCGTAGACCAAATCCATTGAATCTAATGCTAGTAGGTATGATGAATCAATTTCTATCGCCTTGATAATGTTTGGTACCGGTTTACTCAACTAAGTGAACGACTTGCCAGTCAAAAATTTTTATTTCAAAGATTATTTTTGTTGCTTTGGGCGTGTGTGAAACGGTATCAAAGTACTATTGAAAGTTAAATTTTGACACTTCTGAGGTGAATAAAATTTCACTAGCCCTGGGGGCTAGTAGAATTTTTGACACAAGCAATAAAATTTCTGACAAGCAGCAAATTAGAAGTTTAAATTGAAAAAGTAAAATAAAAACGTTTACAAAATTGTATGAACTCAAAATAAACAATAAATAAAATGCAAATAGAGACATCTACAAAAAAATGATGTCTTGGTATTTATTTTCCTGAATTGTTCATTCATTTATAAATATTTTTTAATTATTTTTTACAAAAGTCAAAATTTTATATCGTCAAAAAAGATATTACATATTTCACACAGCACAAACATAAAATTTTTTCCCCACATCAAAATATTTTTTTACCATAGTACTTTGCTACGGTTTCACACACGCCCTTTATAAAAAATAAAAAATAGTAAGTTCCCAAAATTAAAAAAAAAATCTCCAAAAAATCCCCAAATCGAATTTGCTATCCCCGTTTGGCAAACAAAATCGCCCATTTAGGGATAAAACCACTAATCTGACATCCCTGCAGCCAACGTAGGGACCCCGATGAATGTTGGTTGTTATAAAAAGTTTTACGTTCGTTCAAACAAATGCTTCAGCGTCTTGTGTGTAAACTCAAAAAACAAATTGATTCTTTTACATCTCTTTTTTGTGTTTTTGTTTTTAGTTCTTTATTTGCTGCGTTCATGTTATGCCCGAGTCCGTCCGTGTGTTTGTTTGCGTTCGTTGGCTTTTCGTCGTATGCTTTTTAATGTTGATTTTTGTTTTGCTTTTTTTATTTTCAGTTTTTTTCACCTCTTGTTGTTTAAACGTTCTCACATTATTTTCATGTTTGTGTTTTGCTTGTGTGGTTTATTTTATTACATTTTGTGCTGGAGCTTGCTGTTATTTTTTCTTTTTGTTGTTGTAGTTTGTTGGACGTTTTCTAACGTTGTTGCTGTTGTTGTGCATTTTTCTTCTATACTTTTGTTGGGTTTCTTCTAAATGTAGACTTGAACGTGTATTAACCCCAACTGGAAATATTGCAACCTATTAAAATGTGCAACAAAAACAACATGGGTATAATAACAACAACAACAACCACAACATCAACTAGCACGACGAACAACGGCAACAACAGAAGCATACAACTATTGGGGCTATTCCCGACCTAGTCAGTGACAATATTTGTTGAACACCGCATAAAATCTTTCTTCGAACAACACATTGGAAGTTGTTGTTATTGGTTTTATGTATACGAAATTTTTCGGAATGTTGTTGTTGTTTTTCTGGTCTACTAAATTAAACACGTAGTGATGAAATGTACAAATCGCTGGTTTTAGTTATCAGTGATTTTGTTTAAAAAGAAAATTTTCTATTTGAGTGCTGAATGAGAGAGAGAGTCTTGTGCTCCGTCTGGGTTTAAAAAACCAATAAAAAAAATGTAGATTTTATTGAAGTTGTTACAAAGTGATTTTGTTAATAAGTTAAATCGAAAAAGATACATTTTATTTTAACGCGGGATTTTTTTCTGTTCAAACATTTTGGAAAAACAAACAACGGTTAATAGTTTTTCTTAGCTAGAATTGTCATCTACCGACATAATTATGTAGGTGCATATACATATAGTATGTATGTAGGTATGTACTTACTTTACGTTAGAAGACCTAATAGATAAATTTAATCGAATGAACTACATATGTATAGTACTCGGTGTCCAATGGTGGTTCAAATTCTGCGGATATACATATGTATGTTATAGCAATCTTCTTATGACATCTGCAATGAAGTTAAGAATAAGTTCCAACGTAGAAATGTTCTGGCTTTCTTGCTCACTTTATTTATACATAGGTATTGATAGGTTAGGTTAATACATTTCGAATATTTTATGCTTACAGTATTTCAAAATTTAATTTTGAATTCATCATATGTAGAGCTCCCTTAAGCTGGACAGAAAAATTTCTGTTTCTAAAGCTAAAATACTGAAATTTCAAAGCTTGAATGGGATTCCTTTAAATAACATTGAAATTATTGTATAGAAATTTTGTATTAGAACTTTTTGTACTACCAAGAAAAGAAGTACCTACCAGGAGAAATTTTAGAAGCAATTTTTATTTAAAACTTGGATTTTTCTGTTAGATTAATACACAAAGTTCGGAATATCAGTACCTATATTATTTTGAACATGGTTTTCAGAATTTAATAGTTCTTAAAAACTTAAAAAGTTTATTTTCCAAATTTGGCAACTTTGTTAGTAACATTGCAACAACTTTAACAAGTTTAGGCTTCTAATTTTCGTATTTTTTATTTTATATCCATTTGTGGTATTTTTCTAATATCTAGTACAATAACCAGTCTGTCACTGCACACTTTATAATTCGAAAAATACCTTCACATGCAGACAAATGCCAATACTTTAACAAATACTGAAATTCTATTTTTTTTATTAAAGATTTGACTGGCAAGCTGGCTGACTGACTAGTTTTGTAATTAGTGGTTTGTTGTTAAACTGACTGTGTGTGATTTAGTTGGAAGCATTTCTAGTGGCAACTTCCCCCCAAAGGCAATTTTAGAAAATTTGTTTGTGGTGATAATCTTCTGTGCTGTTCTGATGTGTGCTGTTCGCTTCCACCATATTTACACTTAACAAATTTTTAATTAAGTTTTGTTTGTGACTGTAGTATTAATATCTTTTTCTTTAATGTTTTTCTTTTCAGGTAAATATTGAGAAAATGTTTTAGAACATTACATTTGTTTGGTATGTATGCAGTCTATTTTTAAGATTTTTTTTTTTAGAATTAAAAACAAAACAATTCATTTTTGCCGTGTAATAACTTTATATTGCGTGACAATTAATTTTCTGGAAAAGTAAATGTTGGCAATATTTTATCATTCATATAAAAACTATATGACTGAAATAATAGATACATAAAAAATTTGCCAGTTTCAATGTAGCATCCACAACATTGTTTCCATTAATGGCGTGTTATGATTTTTTAACATCTTTGGCGCAAAAACGTACAAATATTCGTCTATAAAATTTATTCTCTTCTTCCATTTACTTACGTTTTTGTCGTATTTTCTATCCAGCAAACATTTTCATGCGAAACTTATGAGCAAATACATCAGGCACCTTAGAGGAAGAGTCTGAAGTAGCCCCCGGTGAGCAAGCACCGGACTGACTATTTACTGAGGCCTTCGTTAGTATGCATTTGGAGAGATGCTTTTCCACGAACCGTTCACGATGTGTTTGTTATTTAAACCTTAATAAGCGAAAAGATATACTAATCCTATAAATCCTTGTAAAGGGATGATTTTTCATCATTTGTGGAAGACTTCGGCTACTATGTCATGACAAAATGTTTTCCTGGTAGGTCCATACTCAACCATGGGTCCCATATACACCCCCTTCCTACAATCACTTAAAGGCAAAAAGTTCCATATAGATGAAAATATCTAAAAAGTATTCGGCACAACGAACTTTCATATGAATCTTAAACTCAATTACATAATTTGGTTCTGGCGGCTCCATGAGTGCCAACATTTTTTTCTTATATGTTGTGGTGTAGCGTATCATATGATCGGACTTGAATGACTATAGTTTCTTACTTGTTTTTCTTTTGTGCTGTTTGTCGAGAAAAGCAATTTAAGATTTTTTTTTTTTTTTATTAATTTTCCTTTGGTAGACAAGTGTTTTTTTTTTTTTTGCTTTGCTGGTGCGTTCATTAAACTTAATAGCTGGAGGCATATTTTAAAATGATAATAGACAGGAGTTGCGGGAACAAACCAACCTCGTTTTTAAAATTTGTTTTTATAAATATATGTATTATTTAAGCACACAGACATTTTTATATACACCATATAAATAAATGAGTAAAATTATTATCATGCAGAGAATAATGTAAATTTTTCCTTTGGAAAAGAAATTTTTAAATAAATGCTTTCAACAAATACTCGCAACTATGTCGTATCTACTTACATACATACATCTACATATATTGTATTTTTCTTCTCCTGCTTCCCAGTTTTAATATTTAATTTGATTTTATTAAAGTTAATCTGAAAATATTCACACGCATACTCTCATATGCCTGCAAACAAGTAGTTGGGAATGAGAACGAGTGAATTACCTATTTTGTTTCCTTGCCATTTCTGTGGTCTTTTAAGATGACATTTATCATTTATGTTTAAAAGTACAGATAAACAAACATATGAACATACTTTATTCCCCCAGAAACTTCTCCGCCTCCACCTTCTACTTGTCTCCCCGCATCATGTTTGACTCAAAGTTTCTCTAAGTTAATTTAAGGAAATTGGAAAAACGAATGAAGGAAGGATGAAAAGTAGACAGAAGTAAAATCAAGTTTATAAATTTATTTGTCTTGTGGCAAGTTGAATTGTTGTTTAGGAATTGGTTATAGAAACAAATAAACCTAATAAATGGAATTTATGTATACTGAAGTACTTATTAAAGTTTTAAAAATTAGAATTCTGAAATGACAGCTTATTATTTGTAATATAATTTTTTCTTATAGTTATAATTTTAATTAGCATTAGAACAGTGGAAAGTACAGTGTTGTTTAAAAATAAATCTCCATTCAGTTACCTATTTGTAAGTTATAGCCAAAAAAAAAAAGCAAAAATCAAAACATATGACAGAAATATTTAGCAGTGTATTAAATATTATTTCTGCTTCTCCAAAATATAAAATTATTTAAAAAATTCTTAAAGGAATTTTTGAGAATTCAAAATTTTTAATTAATAAGATTTTGTTTGTCGTGTCTCTCGTTGCAAATAAAACTTTTTGAGTGTTTGTAATTCTCATTTTTAGCTTTTCTAAAAAAATGTTTGGAAAAATGTTTCCTGATGATCTGTCCTAAAGTTAAGTTTACACTATCTCACACCATCACACAAGGTATAAACACTCACACATGAAATAAAATGCAGTCCTGATCCAATGAAAAGTATTATTGTTTAGACATTTAAAAAAAAAAACGATGAAGTCTAATGGGATGTCAAACTTCTTTTTATAATATGTATTTGTCATTTTCATCACACATGCATTCACACTATCAGACTTTTACATATTACTTGAGTTTTTGACATGTATTAATACAAAGTATAATAGTGTAAACTAGCCTTTAGCAACCAGTGAAATGTGAAACGGCTTACCCCCAAGACGAATTCATATCCCTTTTTTTAAAAAAATGACAATGTATTTCGTTTTTGTAAAAAGTTACAGTGAATGTCAAAATTATTTCTTTATAAAATATACACAATTGTTTTAGAAGGTAAATTTTTTTCCTGTATTGTAAATTTATTGTGGCTCCACTTATTCCTTACGCCTTTTAAAATCCTTGTGCTTAAATTTTTTGTTCACTTTTTTGTTTTATAACATTTAAATAGGGGTTTTTTTTTAAATTTATATTTATATTGAATTTTTAAATTTTTTTCATAAAATGTAAACAACGCTTGACATTCAGTATACACACAGGGAAATAAACATTAAACAGGTGACTCGAAAATAAAAATTGGGAATTTAGCACGACAAACAAAATCTTAATAACTATAAATTATTTAAAAAAGTTAAGTTTATTAGTATTGTGGTTATTTTACCGAACTGTTCTATGGCTTGTAATCCAAATTTTGATATTTTAATTTAATTTTAATCATCAAATTTAATTTTAATTAAATTATTTTTATGAAGAAAGTAATTTTACAACATAAAAATTAATTAAAATTGTTATTGATCATCATTCATTCTTGACTGACCTGAGATTCGAACCCAGGCGGCTGGTTACCCTGACATGTTTCGATCGCTACCACTCGATCTCCTCAGAGGGATTTGTCGTCTTACACTCGCAGCCATCGACGACTGCTGACGTCAATAGTCAAACATCAATCCTTAAACCAAATTGTATATTAACCTTTGGTAGATCGAAATTTGCTTTTTTGAATGATTATCCATTTTAATTGATTTTACATGTTTTTCCTAACTTCTGTTTTTTTCCGTACTTTAAAAATATTGAAAATTTGGAAATAGTTCAACAAAATAACCACAATACTAATTAATTTGTTTAATTATTCTATTTTATTGTCAGAAGATAACTTGTTAAAAATACACAATGCGTTAAAAAGTTGAAAGTTAAACAACTTCCTAGCGCAAACGCGTCAAACAATTTTGCATATAACTTGTTCTAAGAAAAACACTATTTTAACTTTTTTTGACGGAAATCTACAGAACGCGTGCGCACTAACGCGTGTTATGTACTTCTGCCTGTACTTCTTCATGAAAATCAAATTGGATGAACTTTAGCCTAATTTAAATATCAAAAACTTCAGTTATATAACCAAAACAGTTCAATAAAAAAAAAAATAACAATTGCTATTATAAATTTGAATTTTTTAAGTCTTATTTATAAATGTGTATCAGGAAATTTAATTCTTGAATTAAAAAAAAAAATTTTATTAGATATGGCAACCCAAATTTTTGGCTTTATATGCCATTTACATTTGTGCGAAATCTAGAAGATTTGATTTGAAATCTTCCTCAAAATCTAGTGCGATTACATTGTACTTTTTTGAGATTTCGTCAAAATCTAGTACGAAGTAGATTTTCTTTTGTATGATTGGAATTTAAATATTAAAGTACAGGTAAAATTCCCGAACATAATATTTTTAAACCGCAGGGAGAATGGGTATATATCAGTTTATAATTTTTTACTTTATTAATCTAATGCCCAATTTTCAGGATTGTATTTAAATCTATATTAAGTTAATTTTCATAACAAACTTAAATCGTATTTAAAAACAGATTGGTTTTTTGAGTTTTATTTGAAAAGTCTTATTTAATTAAGATAAAAGTATGATAGCACAACTAAATACAAAAAAAAAATATAAAAAAGTGTAATTATTTACAAGGTGGTCTGAAAAAACAGCTGACTGTTAATGCTTTGCCTGTTGTTGTTGCATTGTTGTGATATTGAGGCCACCTTGCTAAAATATTACAATGGAAACTTAGTTGAAATTAAGTGTACAACATCGGTGACTTAAGTTTTTAGTGGAAAAGAGAATTTTGTATTTAAAACGATTTTAAACATAAATGTGTTTTAATATCAATCCTAAAAATTGGGCATAAGACTCCAGAAGTTGATTTAACGATGCCCGTATGTATGTATGTCCGCGTGTACATATGTATATGCATCTTAAAATGGGATTTCCGAAGTCTATAGGTATGATGGGAACCTCAAATATCTGTGGTTTTCAGGACCAACCGCGTATGTCTAAAAAAAATGTTTTTCAAGAGAGCCGAAAAACCATTCTAGATCAACCTGTTGGCTAGATATCGGAATGGGTCCATCTGTTTTCAAAAATTTGTAGAACTCTGTAAAGAGCGTTTTAAATTAAGCAATATGACGTCAACATTTTAAAATATAAATAATGGGCATACGCTGTTGCGCGATTTGTTTAGTTTTAAAAATAAGCTCCCGGAATAAGGTGTTTAACACGATAGCTAGAAAATAGTAAACTTAATATGCTTTTCGGCATATCAGAATTAAGCACTCTTACTTTTTCTATGTGCCATCAGTATGACTTAAAAAAATAGGCAAAATGTCTATTCTCTTTAAATAATTAAATTCCTTTAATAAAGCTTAAGAATTCAATCAGTCATAAATAAAATCTTGTCATGATTTGACAATTTTATTTATAATCTTTTTTAATTATTCCAAAAAAAAAAAAAAAAGAATAAAAAAACTTGTGCTCAATAGAGAAAATGTAATTTTCCTTATAAAATCCTCCATTCAAAGACATCCTCTTAACTACTAGATACTTTAAAAAGCAGATAAATATTAACACACACACTCGCATATTCTCATACAATTTCATGAAAAATTAATAATAAATAAAAAAGAAGAACGAAATGTTGCAACTCGAAAATTTCCTTTTTAAGTAGAAATTCTCCAAGTTACGGGTATCAGTCATCATTATGCTTTTTTTCTTTTTTTCGCCATCATCTTGAGATGATGATGGCGATTATGATGATGATGACAATGACGATGCGATGAGTTACGATGTCTCTTTTAAAGTCTGTGGTTAAATGAAGTTGAACGTTTATTTATTTTTTTAATTTTAAATAATTTG
Source organism: Pollenia labialis (assembly GCA_949318255.1). Taxonomy (NCBI): domain Eukaryota; kingdom Metazoa; phylum Arthropoda; class Insecta; order Diptera; family Polleniidae; genus Pollenia; species Pollenia labialis. The sequence goes on from OX439140.1 coordinate 39,792,227, forward strand.
GAAAATAAAAGAGGATGCTTTTTCTTTTGGTCGGCCTCGACAGTTTTGTCAATTTTATATTTAGGTAGTTTTGTTTTCGGTAAGATTCTATGTGGACTCTGTTCTCGATACCCATTTAACTAGTAAAGAATCTAAGGGCATAACTGGGAATCTAAGCGGAAACCACAAACTTTAAGGAGCTTTACTAAGTTAGATTATTGTTATGTGGTCCAACCAAAACGAACGATGTTAATCTATATATATAAAAATGAAAAATGTTTGTATGTTTGTGTGTTTGTGTGTTTGTTTGTTGGCTTATAGACTCCGAAACTACTGAACCGATTTTCCTGAAATTTTTACAGTAACATCACGTAAGCCCTAAAAATAAAATAGGCTACTTATTTTTTCGATAGGGGCAGGGGAATTGGTACCCCCATAGGATGCCAATATTAATTATCGCATATCTTAAGAGCCGCTGGACGCATTTTGCTGAACTTTTTGCAGTAGGATCTTCTGAGCCCCAAAATTAAAATAAAATTACAGCGGGGGAAGTGGTTCCCCCCATAGGACGCCAATGCTTAATATCGCATATCTTAAGAACTGTTATAGTGGGAATGTTCAAAATTTGCAGAAGTCACTCTTATGGTATACTACACTTTTGAAAATAGAAATAAAGCGGGTAGGCGTAGGAGGGGAAATACCTCCCATAGGATCCATATATTAAATATCGCTCAACTGAAGAACAATTAAAGGGATAGTCTTCAAACGTAGTTAAAGCTTCTATTATGGTAAACTATAAATTTCAATATAGAAATGGGCGGGGTAGCCAGAGGAGGAGCAGTACCCTTCATATATAGAAATATTAATAAGAGCCGCCATTGAATTTCTCACGTAAAAGAGCCATGGTTTCGTTGGCTCTTTCGCAAGTGGCACCATCCTGTTGGAACCACATATCGTCCAGGTCCATATCCTGAAACTCTTGCCACAAGAAGACGGTTATCATCTTGCGATAGCGAATGCCATTCAATGTTACTGCTTGGCTGACCTCATTTCCCATAAACTACAGCCGCCAGCCCATAAACCACACCAAACAGTACTTTGTGGATGCATCGGCTTTTGAACAATCACTCGTGGATTCTCATTTGCCCAAATGTGGCAATTCTGCTTGTTAACGAATCAAATAACGTCGATTTTGTTGACCAAAAAATCGCGAAGTGCACGTAATGCATTTTGATATATCACCCATTTTCGTAAAAGGCTTCCACAATCTTAACACGCTGCTTAACTGTGTACCTCTCCATGGTTAAATTTGTCAAACGCTGAAACAAAGAAATGTGAAATCAAAAATATGGGCACAAAACTTGACATTAAGGTGTAAATCACAATTAACATCGTGCATTATGGTTGGACCACCCTTTAGTTCTAAGTAAAATTAAATTTGATGAACTTTAGTCTTTAAAAGGAACTAAGTCAAAAACCTATTTTATATTTGGAAGAATTTTTTATCTAATACCTCAAAGTGTTCTTTTTTTAAGATATGATTTTTTTTTTGCAACCTTTAAAAAAAATCTTAAAATAGAATTTTAATATTGTAATTTTTAGCAATAAGTGTAAGGTAAATTAAATTACCTTTAAGTAAAATTAAACCTTTAGCTAAAATGCACAGTCATTTTGGAAGCATAATTTTGTTTGGCAAAAAAAAAATTATTTTTTAGCAACATTTCGATATTTTTGTTTGTTAAAAATCCTTAAAAAAAATGGGGAAAAGCAGCTATAGACATATAATAAACGAACTTGGAAACAAAACAAGCCAATCTGTTAACAACTTTTGATTTTTTTACACAAGACGAAAACTTTTAATCAATTTAAGAATTTCATAAAACGCAATATTTGTATTGGGGCCCCCTAAGAAGTGGTGATAAAGGGCAAGTATGTCTAGAGAAAAGGTTAAGGACGAAAAACTAATTGAGGTCGGTCATACATTACACCCCACTAGGGGCAGTTATGGAACATTTAGTATGTAAGATATAAATGATAGAAATAAAAATAAAGCACGGGCCGAACAGCGCGTAGGATGCTCCTAGATGGGTCAAATGTAAAGCCAACTCCAATTTTTTTATTTATTGCAGAATTTCGAAATTTACGGCCTTTAAATAAAAATCCATGAAGTACCTATCATAAAGTTTTTTTACAAAATAAAAAAAGAAACGCATGTATTTAAGGCAAATTGGAAATTATATTTATTTATTACTTCATCTTAAGTCCAGCGCATAGACAGTGTTTTTTTTTTTATTTGGTGTAAAGAGCCGTTTTCTGATTTTAGGTAAATCGAAATAAGCAGGCGGGTCAAAATTTTCTTTCCGTAAAAACCTAAGTTGGACCATGGCGATAATTTTAAAGAAAAAATTGTGGTAATTTTTTCATTCGATGAAAACGTAAAATGGATTAATACTTACTTAAATGGCTATTACAGAACGTTTGTTCCTGTAGCCGAACGAAGAATATTCTTCCATGCGCCTCGATCTTCCGCACTCCTTCTCCAATTTATTACACCAAGCTTTGAAATGTCTTCCTCCACCTGATCTGCGTGAACCATCACCAGGCGCGTATTCGAATGCCTTTTTAGCTGGAGCATTTTCCTCCATTCGCACAACATGACCTAGCCAACGCAATCGGTGTAGCTTTATACGTTTCACAATGTCAATGTCGGCATACAGCTCATGGTTCATACGACACCGATATGCTCCGTCAACGCAGATGGGTCCATAAATTTTACGAAGAATTTTTCTCTCGAATACTCCAAGTACTGCCTCGTCTGCTTTCGCAAGTACCCATGCTTCAGAGCCATACAACAGCACGGGTAGTATCAGTGACTTGTATAATGTGATTTTTGTCTGTCTAGAGATGGCTTTGCTCTTAAACTGCTTACTTAGTCCAAAGTAGCATCTATTAACCGGTATAGTTCTTTTAATTTCAAAACTGATGTTGTTCGTTTTGTTTATGGCGGTGCCGAGGTAGATAAAATCGTTGACTATTTCAAAGTTATAGTTTTCAACTTCCACTGTTGGCCCGAGTCAACTGGACGTCCTGTGCGTTGATACCATCAACTTTGTTTTATCTGCGTTTACAACCAGACCCACTTTAGCAGATTCTTTTTCGACTTTTTCAAAGGTGGCAGTCACTGCTCGCAGTGTTCGACCCATGATGTCAATATCGTCAGCATATGCAAGTAGCATGTGTTGTTTTGTGTATAGTGTGCCAGTTCTATTCACATCTGCGTCTCGTATAACCTTTTCCAGCAGGATACTAAAGAGGTCACACGAGAGACTATCTCCTTGTCTGAAACCTCGCTTGGTACTGAATGACCCGGAGAGGTTTTTTCCTTTTTGACTGAAGATCGCGAATAAGTAAGACTCATTCTGCAAAGTCGTATAAGTTTTGCCGGGATACCAAACTCAGACACGGCCTGAAACACCTTTGATCGTATGGGGCTGTCGAAGGCGGCTTTGTAGTCGACAAAAAGGTGGAAGGTGTCGATTTGTTTCTCTTGGATTAAAACGAACGGTTAAAAGAAAAATTAGTCAAATCGATGGAGCAGTTTTTTGATTTTAGGCAAATCGAAAAAAGTGGGCGTAAAAGTTGGCGGGGCAAAATTTTCTTTCCGCAAATCCTAAGTTAGACCATGGCGATCATTTCAAAGAATAATCGTCCAAATCGGTCAAGCCGTTCTCCAGTTATGCGCTTAATAGAAAAAGTGGGTGTAAAAGTAGGCGTAGTAAATTTTTCTTTCGATGAAAACTTAAAGTTGATTAATACGAACATTTGAAAGAAAAATTAGTCAAATCGATGGAGCCGTTTTCTGATTTTGGGTAATTCGAAAAAAGTGGGCGGGTCAACATTTTCTTTCCGCAAATCCTAAGTTAGACCATGGCGATCATTTTAAAGAAAAAATCGTCCAAATCGGTGAAGCCGTTCTCCAGTTATGCGCTTAATAGAAAAAGTGGGCGTAAAAGTAGACGTGGTAAATTTTTCTTTTGATGAAAACTTAAAGTTGAATCAAACGAACATTTGAAAGAAAAATTAGTCAACTCGATGGAGTCGTTTTCTGATTTTAGGTAAATCGAAAAAAGTGGGCGTAAAAGTGGGCGGGACAAAATTTTCTTTCCGTAAAAACCTAAGAAGCCGTTCTCAAGTTATGGATTTTTCCACGCCCCTCCGCACCCAGACCGAAAATCAAAAATCAGACTTCACAGTGTCACCCGCCTGAATATTCTGAAGATTCCCTGAAAATTTCATCAAAATCGGCCCAGCCGTTTTGGAGTCCATACGTTAATATATGTATATATCGTCACCTAAAAGACGAAATAACCTATCTCCAGTTTTCAAAAGTTTACAGGAGAGGGAAAAAACGTTATGAAATTGGAACTATTAACGATATTTTTTTGTGCGTAACGGTCCTCTAGGTAGAAAAACTTTGTCATTTGTAATATTATACATATGTTCAAAATTTTGCACACATATGCGTTATGATATAAGGAATAAAAATCCATAAAAAAATCAATTTTGAAATTTATGCAGATAGGTTATTAGGTCTTTTAGATGACGATATATATGTAATATAATAAAAATAGATAGATTATTTTTTAAAGGTTGTGAAGGAAAAAAATCCTTTCTTAAAAAGAAAAAAAACACCTGCTTCAAAGTTTCAGAATGTTTAAAGAATAGTTTGAGGTATTTTATAAAAAAAATTACCCAAATAAAAAATAGGTTATTGACTTAGTCAGTCTTTGAAATTTTATATTTAGCAGACATTAAATTAAAAAAAAAAAATGCTTTTTTCAATATATTAATTGTAGCCCCAAGTATTTTCTTTAAAATGACATTGAAATCATCTTCGTATCTAAAGTAGTTTTCGAGTTATTGAAGAAATAAGCTCAACACATTCGACTAATTCGGCGAAATTATGACATTTTAAATATGACGTAAAAAAAAATTTCAAAATTTTTTTTCGTTCACATATGTTCCTTATAGGATAAAAGGATCCATCTCACCAAATTTCATTAATATCGAAAGAGGTTGGTCGATTTGACATGGAATTACCCATATACATATCTTAAAAATAGGAAAAAATTATATTGCAGGTTTCAATTGGAGTTTCGAGGATTATTTAAGGTTCAAAAAAGCATTTTTCGAGGTCCCCAAAATAGAAAAAAAAATATGTTGTGTACGTAATCCTGTCATCTTAAGAGCTGTGTTCTTGATTATAATGATCATCTCCCATGCTGCCCTTTACTCACTAACACCCCGTTTCGAGCGCACCGAGTACACAGGTGTCAATTTATGAGTTTAATGAAGCAGGACAATACTGAGGAGCTTAACCTCCTTAACCTCTTACCTTCACCGTAAACATTAAAGATCTCTCTTCCCGTGATTTTAGATTTAAAGCATAGCCACCACACGGTTTCCGAATAAGCCTCACCAATAACCAGTCCACGACCTCCTATTGATTCCTGTGTTACCAAATAGGATCTCTGGTCAGCTGCGATCTTAGTGAGATCGGCCAATTTTAAACTCGTGTTTAAGGTATGGTTGCACACTCCCCCCCACCCCCCTCCCCCCATTAGTGCTTAACCACGTTGGTGCTTTTTAATGTGCTTAGCACGCCCATGGGGTAGCGGTAATTTAAGTACAGGCGGGATTATCAAACAAAAGAACAATTGTCCTAAGTCGATACTTTTTTATCATCAAAAATTTGAGGTTATTTTTAAAAAAAATTTTTTAAAATGGAATTTTCACTAATATCAGCTATCGACTCTATTGCTTTTAAGTGGAGATGTAAAGATCAAGTTTTTCTGTTAATTTTTCTATAATTTTTTTTTTGACCTCGGGCTTTTTATAAAATTCCTGTCTCCGCTCTTCTTATGCCATGCTCTGTAAGTAATTTTTTTAATAACATCAATTGCTGATTTCCTTCTACTATCATTTCTGCTGTGATTAGTCGAGCTTAATTTTCTTTTAGGGCAGACATAAAAAAAAACTAGAAAGAAAATTTCTTTTTTACAATTGTGTGGTTGCATTTGTAGTTTTTCATTTATACATTTTTTTTATTTCTTTTTTTATTTTTTCTTTTACATTTTTTTTTTATTTTTAATAACGGTCTGGACTGGCTGGTCTTCTTCTATGGCTGTCAGTATTTACGCTTGAAGTTAGAATTCTAAAATAAAGACGTAAAAAAAGTAAGAGAAATGAGATAAACTAATAGGAAAGTAACAAACAACAAGAACAGGTTTGAGTTGTACTGCTTAGTATTTATGGCGGGCACTGTACAATGTGAACCTTGTGGCCAAAGTTAAGATAGAATAAGAGAGGGTTGGTTAAACATTTTTTGTGAAAGGTTTCTATGGCGCTTGTTGACCAACAATCTTCTTATTCTAAAAAAATAATGATCTAACATCCTAAAATCACATTCGATTCATGCCTTTAGTGTAGATCGCAATATTTCAGATTTAAAATCGGAAAATTGGCCTATTTGATTAGGAAATGGCTTTATTGCTACGATGTAAATATGAAGATAATCACAGTTAATTGGTCTCACATTCTTCAAACTAAAATACAAGTAAGAAAGTATAGCCCGAACATATGATACCATACACTACATTATTTAAAAACAAAAACGGGAGTGCTGCCTATTTGGACCCATGGGCAATCATGAACCCGCCGGAACAAAATTATGTTATGAGGTTAAGTAAAAGTTCTTTGTGCCGAATATTATTTAGGTATCCTCATCTACATGAGATTTTTTTGCCTTTAAGCGCTTTAAGGCGACCGTACACGATATGTTTTTGTCGTCTGACATGTCCAATTTCCCACTGCAAAATACATACATGTCGTGTGTTTTAATTTTTTTAACTTTGCTTCTGGAAAAGTCAGACGCAAAGTCATCTGACAAAATTTCAATTAGAGCGTGCTCTATTTTTTTCTGACATCGCAAATCTATGCCGGGAAGAAACCGGCAGCGGCGTCCACTATTGACGGAATTATTAGCCGGCTGAAGTCAATATTTTACAATACCGGAATATGTATGATAATTTTACCATTGAATAGAAATTATGTACATATATTAAGAAAAAACGTTTTATTATAATATCCTAAATTGGTATCTTCCAATTTAAAGACAAAAATATTTAGATGGCTGAACTTTTTTGGCGCAAACAAAAATGTGTGTGCCGGCCGCACGCTATTTTGAAACCGAGAACTACTTTGGTTTCTGCAATAACTACGCGAAAAAAACAGACAATGTCAGAAGCAAATTACATGTACGTTTGTGATCGAATATTATAAAGCCTATGTAAAACAGAAATTTTGACAGACATGCACAATTACATGTGACTTGAAAAGTTGATAAGTCAGATGTAAAAAACATGACGTCTACATGCAGCTTTAGGGATTAGGGGTTTAATGGGACTTTTGGGTATTATTAGAACTACCAGCACGGCATATTGTCATGACTTAGATAATTAAGATTGCAATAAAAATAGTTTGGACCAAATTTTATCTAAATACAAACATAATACGATAGTTTATGGGCACAAAGACCCTATATCGGAAAGAAGCTTATATGGGGGCTGTGTGGAATTATGGACCGATTCTCCCCATTTGCAATAGGCTTAGTCCTTGTGCCAATTATAACCTATGTACCAAAATTGCGACCTGTACTTTGAGCACAATATTTACATGGACAGCCTGCCAGCCGGACGAACATCGTTAGATCAACTCTGAAAGTGATTCTAAGCCTATCGGTATACTTAACTTAACTTATCGATTTAAACCTTCGCCTTTCCACTACCCACTAGGGTGAGCATTTCGGTTATATTTCTTCCGTGACAACAAAAAAGTAAATACATGTCCTACTACCTCAACTAAAAAATTGGGTGTTTTGGCTGCTGAGTCTTTCTGGATATTGTAGTCATTTCAGTGTTCAAAGCCATATTATACATATTCAGGTCTAATATGGACGTACCTACTTTTTTAACTCTCATATACGGACATGTTCTAGAAATCGAAATGAAGTGAAATTGAAATCGAAGAAGATTTGCAGTTAAACTTTTTAGAAAATGGGCGCAGTTTTTCCTGGTTTTAAGAGTTGTTCTCAAGAATAAAGAATATAAAAAGGAATGTTTTTATGAACTTTTATTACAAGGTCGTTTTTAAAATTTCTTCGATTTAAAATCCATTTCATTTCGATTTCTGGAACATTCCCGATAGACTATTAATTGGGTTTTAGAAAGTAATCGTTATTGCAATATAAAATTTGCGGGCTTCATCGAGAATTATTTAAATGTTAAAATAACGCACGACTTCTAAAGCCGGCGATACACTATCCTATTCAGACGTACGATTTGTCAAAAAAAAAATCGTGTGTGCTCATAAAGTGGGATAGTGTGGCTTAAAAATGAATTAAGTGACAGATTTTTTTGACAAGTCTGTCCGACTTTTTTTTTTTTTTTTTAATTTTTTTTTTTATAATTTCCTAAGCTTATCCCGCGAAGCTTTATGCTTGTCTGCAGGAAAGAAACCAGAGTCTCAGGCGGGAATCGAACCCGCAACCCAGGCGCTGATAGACTAGCTCGCTACCAGCTAGTCTACCGGGGCACTCAAATGCAAATGTTTATGAAAATTTTCATAAAGTGATAGTTTCTATGAGATCAGAGTTGAATTTCCTTGTAAAGTAGCTGAGTAATTTAAGTTGGCATCATTTTTGTGGGATAGTGTATCATTGACAGCAGATTTCCAAGACATTTTTTTATTTCGAATAGAACTTAATCAGATTTTCCTGTGAATGAATCGTACGATTGTGTAGGATGGTGAATCCCGGCCTTTACAAGCACTTTTACAGACTTTCCTATACAACTATTTACTCGACTTTGCGTGTAATTGTTAGTAAAGAGTAGAGAGATTTTTCAAACACCGGCTTTCGAATATTCCGAATAGTTGATGTTGTAAAAAACCCGGTTTTCGGTTAAGCATTTAAAAAATAGTCGGTTAACCGGCTTAAATTCGAATAAATAAAAACACAAAAATATATTTGTTTTTGAAATGCAAAAGTTAATGAAGAAAATAATCTTCAGTACGAACGTGGGTAAAACAGGACGGTGCCATCTAACAAAACAATGGCTCTTTTGCGCGACCAATTCAGTATCCGTGCTATCTCACGTGGAGGCGATGCCAACTGGCCGCCAAGATCAAGGGCTTTGACACCGTTGGACTTCTTTCTTTGTGGTTATTTGAAAGAAAAGGTGTACGTCGATAAGCCAGCAACAATTCAAGAGCTAAACGATGCGATAATTCGGCACATTAACGGCATAGAACTTCAATAATGCCTCAGCGTCATCGAAAATTTGGACCATCGGATGGAGGTGTGCCGACGAGGTCGCGGCGGCCATTTGGTCGATATTTTTTTCCATACATAATTGAACCATATCAAAAGTATCATAATAAAAAGAAATTACAATAATTTACTAACTAATTTGTGTTTTATTGTGCTAGTTCGTAATATTGATGTAGGGATTTCAATCAAAAACTAAAAAAAAGAATGTGAGAATTTTAAGCAAACCAAGCAAGGGATTGAAAAGCATTCAACTACGGCAGAAGAAAACTTTGTCATCAATAGCTTTAATACAAGACAACTTATAAGCCAAAGTCGCTCATACTGCCCCACATTAAGTTTAATGGACGACGAGTTATAAGACAATGTCGCTCATACTGTCGCACACGACGTTTTCCTCTTAATTGTCTTCTAAAAAACCTAGATGATAGGAGACAAGTCGTGCATACATCATTGAAGACAACATCGTCAACGACAATCTGACCAACAAAAAATTAGTTTATAAGCTTTTTAACTGATTACCGTTAAAATGTTATCCGCATTGTATTTTCTCTAAATATTTTCTCTACAACCAATATTAAGGTTTGTATAGCTTCTATCAGCTAAGAGCAGTTTCTGCGCTGAATTGTGTGTGAATGCGATCTATAGCTATCTGTGAAAAATGTTTTAGTTTCTGTTTTATTAATTCCGACTTTGGCTATGATTTCTAAATATGCGCCAATATTTTCTTTTCCTACTGTCAAATACTATTTGACTTAGCTAAATTTAGCATGTGTGACCATAAAATTTAATTGCTCAATTAAAAATGACTGTCTCAACAAAGTATAACTCTCTAAATAAGCTCCAGGACTATATAAATAAATAGCTTCCAAACAACTTTAAAATCGCTCCTCGTAACTTTTTATTTAGTGTGTATTTACACAATTTCCTTTTTGGTAAAAAGTTTTTTTCTTCTTCTATTCAATTTAATTTTCCTCGCCGAGAAAACTAAGGAAAAATGTTTGCTTTTTCATCTATAATGTGTTTTTTGTTGTTGTTTTTATTGTGAGTTTTTACATTTCTCAATTCTTTAAAATGTATGGAAGTTTTTTCAACTTTGTTTGTGTGAGTGAGAGAGACATGGTTGTTTGTGTGTGCATGTTCACAACTCAACATGAGGATGACTGACTGACGGACGGACGGACGGTCGGGCGGATTGAATTGAATGGCTAGAATTTTCAAGTTTTTTCTTCTATTTGTAATACACAAAACGACAACAACAAATGGAAACAAGAAAACGTTATAAAGTTTTTCTTTTGCTTGAAGATTTTTTTTTTCTTTTTTGCACTTTTTCCATTTGCAATTTTTCCATCATGGTTGATGTATTTTCTGTACCATTTTCATACTAAATATTTACTTAATGGGATTTTTCGTGTTTTTTTCCTTGAAATCTATAGTTTTTCACTGAGTTTCTCTTTGGATTTGAATGTTGGTTGGTAGTCGACCGACTTGCAAATGTGTGAATGGACTGTGTATGTGTGTTTGCATGTGATTGGTATTTTTGTATGAGTTTGTGTGGTTTGTCTGATGCTGAAGTTTTTTTTATTCTTCATTATTTTCATTTTATTTAATTTGTAGTATTTTTACTTTTTCATAGAATTGCTTGCTTGCATTGATGATGGTTTAATTATTTGTATAAATAATGTTTAAAAAAGTATCCCCTTGAAAAATTGCCTAAAATAGGCAAAACTTTTTCTTAATTTGAATTTTTTTTTGCTCTGCAAACTCAAGAACCTTTACATTTTGTTAAATTTTTTATTTTTTTATAAAATGTACTTATTTAAAATTAAAGTGTTTTAGGGAGTTTAAAGTTTATTTTAGTAATTCAGATTAAATACGCTTGTTGGAAAAATCAGCATGAAGTTTAATAGAACAGAAAATTAACGTTGTGAAAAAAGTTTTTTTTAATGGAAAATTCTATTATTGTTATTATTTCAATATGTACCTATAATGAACACAGAAATTAAAAAATAATTGAAAAAACGTTTTGCTAGGAAATTTCTAAAGATTGGACAAAATTATTTTAGGTTTAAAATGTTTTTAATATTAATCTAAACTTTATACGAATACATTCATGTAAAAATTTTACATTTCAAAAGATTTACTTACACAAATATTGAAAATGTATTCCATTATTATAAATGGTCAGTCATATCTGCATAATCACAAATTCTTAGTTTTTCGATTATTTTCCTAAAAAAATGTATAAATACTGAAAAAGGTCTGCATAAGTAAATGCATTTGTAATCAATTGTGTGTACAACCACAATTACCATGCTATGCGTTACTGTTCTGTTCGTCTCATAATTTAAATAGTGTTGTGAGGGTACAAGAATTCAAAGAAATACAATCCAGACAGAAATTGTTTCTTTTTAAACCCTTAAAAACAGTAAAAAATGTTTGCTGTACTCCTAGTATTTGAAAACTACCTGGTTTTTTCTGCTTGAATTTGTGATGTATACTTGTCTGCCGTATGAAGCGGACGCATACAAAGATTAAGGGCTGCCAGACTTGGGGATTAATCCCCAAAGTTGGGGATTTCATGCGAGCAAAAAGGACAAAGAAATCGTTATTTGAAACGCAAAATTTAAAATCAACGTTTTCATTGATTCTAATGTATGGCATCAACATAAATGTCCACAAAAAAATTTTGGAATCTTTTGACTAAAATTTGCGATTTTGTTATCAAAAAACAAAAGGCCCTATCTAAAAAAGATACTATGGTAAACGCTTAAAGGCCTAACTGAAAGTTTGCATAATATGCAACATTGTCAATTGTCAAAACAACTGGAAGGTTTAACAAGAAAAATAGAAGAAAATTTAATTATAAACAGTTTAAGGCGATTTATTAATTTATCATTTTGAATTGTTTTTGCTTCTGCTGTGAAATTTTCAAAATGTTAGAAAGGGCCTTTTGCGTTTTAAGTGACCAAATATGAAAGATAATATAATAAAGTTTGGGAAAAATAATGCTGGGCTATTGGTAAGTGCTTTGAAGTATTAAATAAATGACGGACATAGGTTTTTTATTGTTGATTTTAAGAATGGCTAACATCGACTGAACAAGCTCCAAATTCTAATAAATTGGCTCATTTGTCTTCAAAACAGCATATTGTTCTGCTTGTAATTCCTCACTGGAATCGCATTTAAAACATTTAAAAAACCAGTCGCTACAAACAAAATAAAACAATCTTTTTACTAAAACTTTTTATTTGGGATTTCTTATTAAAATTTTTCTTACTATTTTTAAAAAAAAAATTAAATTTTTAATTTACAAGATTTAATATTTGGGCAGAAAAGCAACAACAACAAAAATATTAACTTTTTAAGGTTTTGTTTTTTAGTTTGGGGATTTTTGGGGATTTTCTTTTAATTTTTTGGGGACAAGGAAAAAAGTACCTGGCAGCCCTGCAAATATTGTATGATGTGTGTAGTATGTGATATACGCTTACAAAGAAATGTTGTTGTGCAATATTATCACTGAAAATAACATACAAAATATTTAGCACACATACGTACATATCCCAAAATCACGTTAAAATAAAGGCTAAATTTCATCAAATTTAATTTTCATTAAATTATTTTTATGAAGAAAGAATTTTCACAACATGAAATCAGTTGCAATTTTTTTGATAATTTTTCATTCTTGACTGCCCTGGGAATCGAACCCGGGTTTCAAGAACAGGTTGCTCTAACATGTTTCGATAGTATACACACTTTCTCTTCAGAGGGATTTGCCGTTTAACACTCACCGCCATTGACGACGGCTGGCAGTCAATAGTCAAACATCAATCTTCAAATCAAGTCGAAGCGGTGACATACGGATTTTGTTTAATCATGTTCAAGTGCGAAATACTTAACTTATCCATATTAAATCCTGAATTCGTACTTAAAATAATTCGAAAACAGGATTGACTTAAATAAAAGTGAGAAAAAATGTATCTCAAACTGTGCTTGATTCCAGAATTTCTAAGACGGTTTCATTTCGATTTTAATCTCGTACTAACGTTCTAACCTTAACACTTACCCCACAGAACCAGAGAGAATATTATTATTTTACTTACCCGTTACACATGTTTATATTTCACTTTTGTTGCATTCCGTCTCTTGTTTACAAAAGTACTCTCAATTATAAGATACCAACAGGATGCCCAATATGGTTTAAATAATTTAAAAAAATAGCATATGGGAATTATTATGTCTTATTTTACTTTTTGAACATGAAAATAATCTATATTTTTCTTCTTGTATCGTTGTTGTTGTGTCAATAACAAACTTTTATAAAAACACTCGTATGCACGATTATTGGTTTTCGAAAGTTATCCCATTTTGTATTGTTTTAAGAACCTTTAAGTTTTATCCGTGCTTAAATGTTTGAGTTCGACTCGTACTAAAGTAAGAAGAAAAAACTTAAATTAAATACGAGTTTTCTCTTTCTGTGTACTTGGTGGATCGAAATTTGTTGTAAATGATTATCTATCTTAATTGATTTACATGTTCCTCCTTACCTAGGGTTTACACTTGCAAGTGCAAGTTCGAAAAACTCAATACACTCACACTTTTTCACTAACACCATCACATTTTTCGTACTTGCAGCCAGGGCTGCCAGAAATTTTCAGCAAAAAATCTTAATTTCACTAAAATAAAATCTTATTTTGAAAAAAAAATTATTATTTTTGGAAAAAATAAGTTTTTTTATTATAAATAATAAAAACAATTCATATTTTATTTAATACATAAAATAATCAAAAAAAAAAACAACAAAAAATATAACTTCTTATACTAAATTGTATTATTTAGTTTAAAAATTTTTAAATGGGAACAAATAAGGTTTTTTTAATTGAACAAGACAAAACAAAAAATCTTGTTTTTGGGGAAAAAATCTTAAAATCTTTTTTCGGTTAAAAAATCTTAAAAAATAAGGTAAAATCTTACTTCTGGCAGCACTGCTTGTAGCACAACTTGCAAGAGAATTTGCTTGCAAGTAAATATTTGACACTTGCAGCAAGTAAAATGACAAATGAAAAAACAGTGTTACCGTGGATGAATTTTGTATCAATTTACTAGTACTTAGTAATATAAAGGTAATGTTTATAGCGGATTTCAAGTGTATTTATAAAAAATAACAAATAAAAAAAGCACAACTATACAACATCGCATTTTAATGTCAATATTAATCATAAATTTTAGGCATTTTGAAAAAAAAAATTGCTAATCAAAATATTTTCTCAGTAATATTATGACATCGCCACTACGGCAATACTGGAGTCACATATTTAATAAAATAAACATAATTGTTTCATCAAGATGGACCGAAAATTAAATAAAGAAGAAATTATTAAATATATTTTGCTATAGCATGGTAATGTTTTTAACATGGTAATGTTTTTAAACCGAAAAACAAACCATTTTAATAAGATGTTTTCGCTTCGAAAACATTTGAAAAATGAACTTACAACTGACTGTGTAAACACTCAAGCTACTTGCAAGACTTTCGGCTTTATCTTCGACATTTTCGTTGATAATACGTATGCACTACTTGCAAGTACTTACTTGCATGTGTAAAAGCAGGGTTAACTAAATAATTTTAACAAAAAGAATTTACAAATTTTTGTGTTGTGTCTAAACAGAACTAAATTTTTTAAATTGTAAAAAATTTTTTAAATTATAAAATTTTTTTTTTTTTTGAAAAAGTTAAATTATCTTGTGTACAATTTACATTTTTAATAAAACTTTTTGTACAAAAATTGTAAGGAAATTTTTTTTTGAGTGATGAGAAAAAATTTAAATTTTCTGTTGACTGCGTATGTTTCATATTTAATTTTTTCCTGGAGAATTTTTCAATATTCTCTTTATTAATTTTTATTTTTTATTAAGTTATTCGTTAAAAAAATAATATAGGTTGGTGTCACACGCACATCAAAGAGTCATTTACAAATTAATAGACATACAGTCGAAAATAGCTGGGGAGGGTAGAATTTCAAATTTCTTAAAAAAAGTTATTATTAACAAAAAAAAAAATACGTCCGTAAAGATTAAAATCTCAACATTTAAAAAAAGTTGTTTTAATTTTCAACCCCCCTTAAAACAGAGCATTTACCCGTGTCTGAGCATACGATTGTATAAGGAGGAAGGATGTCTATGTGTACATCAACAACAAAGTATCGATAATTGATTTTGAATTTTCAATTACTCTTAAACAGTTTTGACTGCAATCTCGTCATTAAGTAAAAAGCTTTTAATTTATAATGTTATTAAATAAAACTTTAAATGAACAACAACAAAAAGAATCATAGAACCAAATTAAAAAAATACAGATATTTATTTAGAAAAGCAAATCAGAAGCAAGCAAACAGCTTTGTACAAGTGCACTCGTAATAACGTTTGTTTTACAAACATTTTATTTTTCTTAAATACAAGTAAAAAATTTATTAACTTGATTATTTTACGTTTTTGCTTGATATTTGTGTATTTCAAAACTTTTCAGAATATCTTTGTGAATGAGTGTGTCAGGAGAAGTTTAACTTAGGCACAGGCCCACGATGTCGACAAGAACATATCTTTTGTATATTTGTATTGAAAACTAAAACAAATTTAAGTTTTTTATTATGGTTTTCAATATAAATATGCGAAAGAAATGTTCTTATCGACATCGTGGGTGCAATAATAATCCCTATTTTGGAAGTCGACGGCAACTGAACAGTCATTGTATTTTCTGATCGTTATTGACTCGATTACTATTGACAATCAATTGATATTTTTTTAAGGCGCTTGTAAGTCGACGTCGAGTAGAATTGTGCCTGTTTTAGTCGACAGGAAATTTTTCGACGAATCAAATGAAAGTTAAAGCAATTTTAAATGAAATGTAAACATGTTTACTGAATACGTTTTAAATAAAAAAATACAAATTTAAAAGAAGTTATGCGCTCTTAATTTATAAGTAAATTTAACGCGAAAATTCGGGAAAGTTTGCTAAAATAGCGAAAATCCGCGAACATTTTTAATATATCAAATAAGCCATAAAATTCACTAAAAGCCCCTAAAACTATAAGGAATGGCAAAACTTTGGAAAAATTGCAAAAATTCCTAACAGCGACATGATAGCAAAGTCTAATATTTATTAAAAATCTTTAAAGAATCAGAAAACTTATAGGAAAAAATCGCTTCTATCGCAAAAATTGCAAACTTGGAGACAAAGTGATTTTAAAATTCTAAATCGGCTTAAAAAAACAAAATGTCGCGAAAAAAAAAATTATTTATAGCAAAAATAGCGAAAATTCGCGAAAATTGTTAATATTTCAAACAAGCCATAAAATTGACTTAAAGTCCCTTAAACTATAAGGAATAGCAAAAACTCGGTGAAAATTGCTCAATTGACGGAAATTTGCTAACTGCGTTAAACGTAAAAGCTATTAAAAATCAGAAAACTTGCAGTAAAAATATCTCTTATCGAAACAAACTCTAAACTGTATTTTAAAAAGCTAAATCGGTTAAAAAATATGTCGGAAAATAGCATAAATAACGTTAAAAATTTATTTTTGTAAAATTTTCGATAACTAGTCTACGTCGACACATCATTCTTATAAAATACCAAATTAACGTCGAAGTGATGTAGTCAGTCGTCGACTTGATGCGACAACAAATTAAAATTAAAGTCGACGTCGACAACGTCTTACATAATAGGGGTAAATGTTTAAAAAATATTTAAGATTTAAAGATTGATTGGCTTTAATTAAAATGGGTTTTCCAAAATGAATGCAATTTTAATATTGTCCCTTATTTGTGCGGTAATGTCTTGGCAACAAAAAAAGTCAGTTTGACAGCTGGTAGCATTTGAAAATTAAACCACTCATTAACGAAATTAAGCCATATTTGTGCAAAATGTTCAATAAGTGAGAAAACTCAAATCACACTTGCTTTTTTAAATGGTTGCTCACAACTTACGTACACAAAAAGACTAATGCCCAATTTTTAGGATATTTTTGTTAATTTTCATAAAAACTTGAATTGTATTTAAATGCAGTTTCATTTTTTCAGTGGCTTTTGAAAAGTCTAAGTTGATTAAGATAGAAGTATGGCAGCACTACTCAATACTAAAAAAAAACATTATAACAAATGTAGCACATTTTAAAAAAATAAAAAATCAAACTTGGCAAAATGCGATAAAAGTTTTCAAAATGAAGAAAATAATTGGTCTCAAAAATTTCAAAGTTTTTTGGTTTGCGAATTTCGATAAGTAAAGTAATAGAATTTAGCCAACACTTTCGTTTAAAAAGCGCACAGCAGTGAATGATTTGATAAAAATTCAATGAATGTAAGTGGTCGTGTTGCAGGCTTCTAGTACGTACGTGTGTGGCAGCAAAACCGTGATCCTTTTCCCTTTATTACGAGTTTCTTCAAATGTGTAACTTAAAACAAAGTGTACGCTTGCGCTATTTTAGCATCGTGCATGTATGTTTATTTGTATTTGTCATTAAAGACTCATACACATTTATACTACACACATTTCTTTGTTATTGTTTCTGCTGCTGCTGCTGCATTATGAAACCAACATTTTACTTAACCAGACCAGACATTTAGGCGACCTGCCAAAAGTATCGCTGTTATAATTCCACACATCACCAACAAAAACAATGACAAAATTTAAACAAACATAAACACCGAAAACGTTAATCTTAAACTTCACTGGATATGAAAGAATAATTTCAATTATTAAACCTGATATTTTTGTTTTTGAGAAATGCTGATTTAGCCAGCACCTTAACACGAAACCGTTTCAGTTGCTAACAGTTACTGCGATGACAAGTGAATCTTATATTACCGAAAAGCCTGGACACTTAAGCCAAATATTCATATCTCTGCATTAGAACTGTTATAGTAGGCTTAAACAATCTCAAGTGGCCACAATTTATAAAAAAATAATAAGGAAAAACGTGGATCCAGTAATAAGTTCTCTTTGTGTTGCACCGTCTTCCAATGGTCCTATTTTACCTGGCTGTTGACATTCTCACCTAGCCAATGGAGGAATGGATTATATTCAAATGAATGTCACAGAGACAGATTTTACCCTTAAAGGTACTTCGACCAAACAGTCTGACTCTAAAGTTTCCGAAAGCTGGGCAATGGAAGGCCTATCCTTTGGGAAACAATGGACCAGGGGCCAGTTATTATCGAAATCAGGTTCCTGAGGTGAAGTCTAGACATCCTTAATGCTCGCCGTGTCCTGTTTTCATCTACGAGGGGCCAGATTTTTCTTTCCGCCCCACATTTAGTTTCTTCGAGCCACCTCTGACTGGCAATGCTATGCAATTTATATGCAATATATATCATATCGAGCCCATACCAAAATAGCTTAAGCGACATCATTTTAAATTTTCGTGTTTTTAATAAATGAATTTAGTAACAACACTTGCACATTATTCTTAAATGTCATGGTCATATAATGAACCATTAGGAATTTATAGCAAAAACAATTTTAGCTTAAGCGCCAACCTTCATACATAAAGTGTGTTTTGTCGCTTAAGTTGTTTTGTTGTTGTAAGCGCTCGATATGTCGAACCACTACGATTCAAGGTGGTTCCTGCATACACCAGCGAGTCAGCCATACAGTTTTCATGTTTGCCCCTGTGTCGAATTAAGGGTAACCACTGAATGTCTCGCTATCTTCGCCAGAGACAATTTTAGCTGTGATTAACATACTTGCCAGGGTTCTTATGGCAGCTTTGCTATCGGTGATAATATGAATATCACCACCAGTTATCTCACCAGACCCGTCGGTAAATATTCGTATCGCATCCGCGGGAATTTGAGATTGGCTCTGGTGTGACATAATCAACCTACGTTTGGCAATTTATACCGTACAGGATTCTTGTATGTCCGATGTGGTAATCCTTCCATGCTATAGTGACCCTTACTCTTTAAGCTGCGTTCGCAGTCAACTTTTTCTCCAAACTGACTGGGGTAATCAATTTAAGATCGTAAACAGTGCCTTAGAAGAAGTGGTTTAAATGGCACTGTATACCGTTACTGCCACCATTCTCTTTATACGCTCAACCCGATTTGGTAGTGTTATACTTTTAGCGCCGACTACCAAAAAGTTACGCCATAGAATAGAATGAGTTTGATGACACATTCGTATAACCAGCAGTATTCATTTCTTGCTTTTGAAATTGAAACCGCAAACTGTCTCAAAGCTGATGCAACTAGACAGACAATACAACAACCTTGCTTAAAATTTAGAATTCAGAGCAATTGAACTATTTATTCGAATTCAATCTCGTTAACCTTTGAGTTAATTTAAGTAAAAAGCACTGCTAAATCATTCTGCATGATTGGCTTCTTTTTTTGTCCTAAGAACATCAGTATTAACAAGTATTAAATCTATAATGAAGAACTCAAAGACATTTTATCAAAATCAGATTCACTGATACAAAAATAATAAATTAGAATATGGGAATTTTTTTTTCAAATATATTAAAGCTACGGTCTACTACTAGCGTAACCCTTTCTTTTGTTAATAGTTGGTGAAATTTAGCATCGTCTTAAAATCACAAAATAAAATAATTATACTACCAGAAAAAGCGAAAAACTGATTTTTTTTTTGTAAAATGTGGTATTATAATCAAAATAAATATTGGAATTAAAGGAAAAGATTATTTAGTTTGCTTGTTGTTAACAATTTTTTTAAATGTGCTTTTATGAGTCAAGACTATTGTGTAAAGCTTTATAAATTGAAATTTGGCTCATAGAAGAACATTCGTAAAAATGGGTTATATAATAAAAAATTAGTTTATTCTCTAAACACCAACCCGTTTATTAATTTTTTTTCATAAATAACTAATACTTTTAAGCATCTGATTTTTTCGATTTGTTATTCTTTAGGTTTTCATTAACGAAATAAGCTGTTGGGTTTATTTCTTTTCTGTTTCTGGTTTTCATGCAACTTTGTTTGGTCTGTTTACAATACTAAAACTCTGTGAGTCGGTCTAACTGTTTGGCTGTTGTTTACTGAAATGGGTCGCGGGGGTGAGTTTCCATATTTAATATAATATGCCTCACTTCCTGTCTTCTTTGGAGATAACTTTAACAGTTTTCGTTTAAGAGAAAACTTTATCTTAGGGTCTTGTTGGCTAAGAGGGAGCAACGATAAAGGGTGGTTGAATGGATGAATTTACATGATTTACGTACATATTTTTCTTGCAGTCTCTACAACATCTTTTTACATTAATTCACTTATTCACTAACTCATTTATTTATTCATTTAATTCACTGACTTTATCTTCTTTGGGTGCTCGTTACCAAAGACTATACCAGCCAGGCTGTGTAATGCAGAGGCGGCAGGCAGACAGGCTGTATGGCTGAATGAATAGATTAAATATTTATCGTTAAAAGCTTAAAGTATTTATTTTCGATTATTTTACTACATACTCTTACAAGTTTAAAACACAAATTCTTATGATGTTTACTAACATTTAAATTGATTGATAGATTTATATCTAAATATCTTTTATAAATAATTATACCTAAAATATTATTATGATTATTCATAATATAAAACAATATAAAATATATATTTATATACAGATAAAAGTCACACCTGGTCTTAATCGCAAGTGGAGTACTTCGTTTAAAAAGTAACGCAATTTTATACCACGGGAGGCAAATCCACCCAACTGTCCAGAACTTTGACCTGTGAAAAGTTATTGGGCTTTTGTAAAAAAAAGAAATAAAGAACACAGGAAAGGTATCCCAGTACATGTCCAAAAATCAAATCTTTAAAGGAAGGATTTCCGGAAACTAATATTTTTATGTTTAATGAATTTGTACTATATCCAAACATAAATCGACAAAGGCAAAACAGCTAAGAACACTTTCCTTCTTGGTTTGCCCATTTTAAATATATTACAGAAGTGCACAATCAGTGATGGAAATTTTAAAAATTTAATTGTTCTGACCAACAAGCAAAAGAGTACTTTTTTCAAACATATTTTTTTTTTGTTGGAAAATAAACATAAAAATAAAAAACTTAAACACATAATTTTTTGTGCTCATATCTTATCAATATCTGACATTTTAATATACCAACAGGCAGTGGTGCCATAACCTTTTTATGAGAATAAATTTGTAAACAGGGCTGTGGAGTTAGTGTTGAGGTTTTTGTACCGGAGTCGAAGTACCCACAAAAAATTCGCGACTCCGAATCCAAAATTTTTCGGCATAAAAAATAATAATTTCCAAAATAAAAATACATATGTACTTCGAAATTTGCGATGCTAAATCTTACTAAATCATTTTCTTGCTATATTTAACCATTTAAAAGGTACTGCATAAAAAAAGACTTTTAAAGTCAAACAAGGACTAGTCTGATATACATTTAGCGTTTAGGTTAGATTAGGAGTCGGAGTTGGAATTTCAGCGGTTGTCAATGTCAAAAAAAATATCAACGCTAAATTTCTAAAAAAAGAAGCATAACAAGAAAACAGTACTAAAACGGACGTGGGTACCGTGGTATTTTTGAAGGTAAAAGTATAGAAAATAGTACCATAGTACTGAATTTTCCATCACTGTGCACAATAAAAATTTTATTAAAATCAGAGTTAAGTGCTACTAACACATGCAAAACACATAAATAAATAATTTTAACAAATTTTCCAATTACACGAAGTTTTTTCTATCAAATAATAAAAAAAGAAATAGGGTGGTCGACTATTCGACATTTTTCAGAAACGCGGTTTTCCAATATTTCGACTATATAAATCTTTCATATTAATCGGCACAGTCAAACCAGTTCAGAACGCTTTCTTCCTATGTTTGTCAACCGAACCTCAGTGTGGTGGGGGGGGGAAGAAGTATGAAAAGGGGAAATACGGGAAATTAAATTTCTTTCTTTTGCTTTGCCTGTAATAATTGTTGAAAAAGGGTTCTGAGTGAATGAGAACCTATAAGATGAAAAATGTTGGTTCTTTTATGGTTTTCATCTGGTATTTTTTAAATGTTTGGTTATATTCGACGTATAATATACAATTTAACATGCATTGTCCTGGGTGAATGCGAATATTAAGGGGAATATTTTTTGTACTTTTTCGTTTTAAATCTGATACTTTGATTAATTTTCTTTAATATTAGACATAGAAACATACAATTAAAATTGCATTTTTCTGAGTGGATGAGTATCTATAAAAGGAGACTTTTGGATGCTTTTTGTTGTTTTTTAATAGATATTTTTTATAATCAACTTACAAAATGAAATTAACTGACGTGGAAGGTAACATATGGTCCCTCGCCAATTAGATCCACTTAGAAGGAAAAAATAAATGCTCTAAATATTTAAATTCTTATATAAGAGATGCACTATGTTTTCTTCATATTTACATAAAAATTGTTTATATTAAACGGCTTAAGTGTTATTTAACTTAATAAAGGTGCCTATCACAACAAAATTCGATTTTCGACAAGTCGAATTAGCTGATCGAACGAGTTTTCATTTCGAATTATGGAGCACATTCGATAAAAAATGTACTATTGTGATTTAGTTTATTCACAGTAGTACGTTTTCTATCAGGTGTCACCTAAAATAAAAAAATGTTGTTTACAAATTTTAAAAATAAAATTAAATATAAACATGACCACGACGGACATATGGTTGGTTCCAGACAATTTAATTTCTGTTGGGGTATAATCTCACGTTTTTTACATGCTGATATTTTATGCAAATCCGTATTGCAAAAAAAAAGAATTTGTTTCCATAAGCAAATCGGGCCTTTCCAAAAGCTGTTTAAGACGTTAGACTTGCATAAAATGAACAAACCTAATAAAGAATGCGTGGTATTTGGTATACGACCACAAACAAATTTACAAATATTTACACTTTCAACAAGTTTTTTTAATTTATTTGCACCGTCGCAAGCAATTTTTTTTTTGTTATAAAATTCGATGCATAACGAAATTTTCGACAGTGCTACCAACTCATAATACAAAATGTACATTCGATAGTAAATGTTCGATAGCCAGCGAAATCGTTTGTCGAATGTAACTAATAATAGTGTATAAGTTTTCTGGCCGACTCTTAAGTACATAATTTCTAACGGATACAAATAATACCTAAATCTTATTGTGTGTTATACAATAAGATTTTGGAGAGTAATGACACAATCAGCCCAATTATGAATACAAATTCCCCGGGAGTTTTTTCCATTTTCCCATTTTTACAATTAAATTCACATAGGAAAAATGGGAGAAAACTCTCGGTTAATTTTTATTTATAATTGGGCTGCATGTGAAATGAAATTTTAAATTTTGTCTGAAATTTTATAATTCACACTGTTAATACGAATAGCCATTGTTGTGTATTAAAGAAAAAATTAAAATAAATGTTTATCGTTTAGTATTTGTGTAAAATGTTTAAGAACATGTTACTGACAATGTCAACGTTTACACTTGCTTAATTAAATTCCTTGTCATAATTGAAGCATGATTTTTTTATATCTATTTTACCAATCCACCTTGGGATACTGTGGGATCTAAATATTAACTTAACCATAACAAGTATAAGCTTAAACAAGTAGAATTGAGACATGATTATTTTGAATATAGTGGAAAACAATACTTTGAATTAAATCTTTGTAAGAGTACATACATATATTTAATGAATACTGATCTTAATGTGTTCTTCATTTTCCTTTCAGACAAAACTAAACGGCATAAGGTAAGTTGAGCAAGCGATATTTAACAACGCCAAATTCAAATTGACTTTAAGCAATTTCCTTGAAGATTTAAACAACAAATCCATATTCGAAAAACTTATTGGATTTTAATATATTATTTTTCTTAAATATCGTTTACAATATTTACTTTCCAGTTGTACTCGTAGAATATAAATAAACTTCGTAAAACTACATACTTAAAATATTGATTTATAATTAACATTAAATTAACACTAAATAAACTTGATATTTATAAGATCTTTAGAAAAAGTGATAAATATTTTACGATTGTGTTTAAAATTTGTGGTATACAATAATTAGTATTGTGGTTATTTGATTGAACTGTTTATGGCTTTTAATCAAAATTTTTAATTTTTTAATCAGGCTTGAGTTTATTAGATTTAATTTTTATTAAATTATTTAATGAAAAAAGGAATTTTCACAACATGAAATTAATGAAAATTTATTGATAATTTTTCTTTCTTGACTGACGCTGGGAATGAATCCACGTTCACAGACAGGTTGGTCTGACATGTTTCGATAGTAACCAGCGAAAACAGAAAAATTGTAGTGATACTGTAGACAAACATTATATTTTAATGTTCAATAAGGTTTATTTTTACATTGATTAAGAAATGAACAAATAAAAAATTTTAGCAACGACCGCACCACGAACAGCTTGTGTGTGTATTGTGTAAAATTATTTTGCCAAGGCGAATTTATTACAGGTGGTCTTAAAAACCCTGCTGATATTAGCTAAAATCACTGTTGGATGTCAAAATTTTGTTTATTCTCTTTTATTATCTTTGTTTCTGTTTTGTTTTTGACATTGTACAATGATTTTACAAAAACAAATTGCTTGTGGTGTTTGTACGAGTTGTACTTGTTGTAGTACCGAGATTACCTGGGATGAATTCGCCTTGTATTTTGCTGGCTATTTGTTTTTTTTTCGTGTGTTTTTAAAATAATGTTTGTTTTTTTTTTATTTACCAGCCAAAGCGACGAACATTAATGAACGTAACCGAACACAATTAAGTTTGTGGTTTTTTAAAAAAACCGAACGGAATTAAATGTTCTCAACTTCTGTTGAGTTTGATAAAAAACAGTATTATTGTTGTGTTCGAAAGATGACTTACAGGGAAACGTTATTTTTTTTAATGATTTTCTACACAAACACTTTTAGCGTTTGTGTTTTCCACAAATCTACTGAACCGAACACTATGGAATGATATTAAGTGTTAATTTTCGAACACTGCTTTAAACCAAATGGTGTTTTTTGACTTGGAAGATCGAAATTCGTTGTGAATGATTATCTATTCTTTTTTAATTGATTTACATGTTCTTCCTTACTTCTGTTTTCATACATTTTGTCAAAAATTCTTCTTTAAGTCCAAAGTACATTTTTGTGTTTTTTAATGTTATTTACTTTCTTTTTCGCGTTGACCTTTTATCAGCACAACTTGAAGGACAATTGTAAACATAGAACTTGTGCTTTAGCTGTTTAACAAAAATTAATATTGTGGTTATTTTATTGAACTGTTTATGGCTTTTAATCCAAAGTTTTAATATTTTTATTCGGCAAACGTTCATTATAGTATGCTTTTAAAATAAAATCTGGAGGCAACTTACGGCAGTCGATAATGATCTAAATAACAATTCGAATGAAATAGAAATTTCGATCGAAATCGAATATTTGCCTCTTGATATTATACCAACAGCTTATTAATTGCATACATACTTGAAAATATTTTTAATTTGCAGCTTTCCAATTTTTGTATATTTTTAAATTATTTATATTGCCTTTTGAATCTAGATTATCTAAGATTATCGTAATTAAAATATGAAAACCCAAGAAAATCGTTTTTATATAAAACCAGAGTGAATTTGTGATTAACTATAAAAGTAAAATTTATAATCAGTACACATATTTTCTTGAAGGATCATGCCCATCTTAGCTTTGAAGAAAAAGCAATATAAACCCTGTGTGTTTTATTTACGCTGATCTGTCTATGATTAAAATTCCATCAAAATTGGTTAGATATTTCCGGAGAGCCAGTAATTCTTCCTACGTCCCCCTCTTGTTCCTTAATTTAAAAAATTAAAAAGCCTATGTATCCAATTTCATCAAAATTGGTTCAGTTTTTTCGCCGGTAAGGCGTAGAAAACGCATAAGTCACTTTCGCCTTTGGTCAAAAGGTGTCAGAGCGGACAGATGTACTGAAGGCGGAATGGAGGGAAAACAGCTTACTCATAGCTTAACCAAAAACAACAACAACAACAGTTAGTTTATCTTTTCCCGACTACAATTGAAAGATTTTTTGTCCACTCTTAATGTAGTTGTTAGTGGACCCAGAGAAAAAACATGTGGTCACCTCCAACAAAACTATTTTTAAAGAAAATTTTAAACATATTTGGTTTCATTTAACCATATAATTATCACCGGCAACCATATTATGGTTGAATTTAGAAGCCACAACTATATTATGGTTGCCTTTTGGGAGTTAAAAAACTAATTAACAAGGTTTTGTTTAAATGTGCTAAACTCCCAATTCATACCATTGATAAACTGAAATTTATTGTGGATAAGTTAAGCTGTTGGTAGCTTAAAACCTCAATTTTATGTGTTTAGAGATGGTGTGTATTTGTTTACTGATTTATAGATTTGCCGGCTTAAACACATTTAAACCAAAAAAAGAGAACCTTGCACCGATTTATTATTAGCCTTTAAAAATCTGTTAATGCCCTGTTCTAAGGGAGGGATATTAGGATAAGACATTTTGGAAGATCAGAATTTCGATCTTTCAATCTTTCTTTTTAGCAAGAAAACGTAATGGTTGGCGGCTGCTTATATGCCGATAGCTTCATCCAGCTCCGACACTCGTGTCAGTTGCCCAGGGTATTACAAAGAAACCGCTTTGTGAGTTGTCCTCGTGCCCATTGAACCCAACATAACAATAATCCCAAAAGCATTTAAACAAAATAAAATAATGTTGCGTTGTTACTAATGATTCTGAAAGATCTTATTATTTTTGGCTCATTTCTTTAGCAAAATTTTTTTTGAATATTTTAAACGAAAAATGTATAAAAAGATGTTAAGCTAAATAAATGTAATGGAAATTTTGTTTTCCTATTCTAAGACTAAAACAAAGCTAACTGGTATATGTATGTAAGTGATTTAAATACTACAAAAATTTTTGTGGGTAGAAGATAAAAGCCTGTCAAAGTCTTATGTACTCTTACACTACACTATAGAAATATTTTTCTTTTTTGTAAAAAATATATTTCAATTAACAAAATGTCCCCCTTAATTGTTAGCTTTACTTTTAGTTTGTCTATATTAATGTTTTTTTTTCACAATTTCATATCGTAATAAGATTACAATAAAAAGCTTTTAAAAACAGGTGAAATCATATCGATGCTTCAGTGTCGCTTAAAAAAAGGTACATACTAAAAATAACTGAGACGGACGAACGGACAGACCGTAATACCCATCTACGACCCACTTTCTGCCGACAGACAAAGAGGATTAAATGCTAAAAAAAAAGACAGAAAAATATTTGTAATTCGAACAAAAATTACATTCAACCAGAAAACAAAGAAGAGAAATTAATATTTTAAGTAGACCTAAATGCAATTTGTAGAAAATGTTGCTGCTGCTGTTGCTTGTTGTTACAAAATTGAATCAAACAAAGAAAACAATAAAAACATTAACTGATTGACTGACTGTTTGACATATTTGTCTAGTAACTTCTACTCGTTTTTCTTCTATCTCTTCTCTACCCCTAACGAAAGTTGCAAGAAATGAAAACGTACAAAAAGTTTAATACGTGTTGCAGCTAAATTGAACGAGTTAAGAATTGCTTTGCAAAGAAAAAGTGAAAGAGAAGATGAGTAAAATATTATCCCACTTTAGTTTGAACAACGACGCATCTGTTGTGAACTCAAGCATGTGTGAAAAGAGTAATCTGGAAATGCATTAGAAGAAATCGGATAGAATTAGATGTCATACTTTCAAGTCAATGATAAAGAATATAGTATATTATATTGCATGTGTATGTTTTCTACTAGTTACAAGTAACAGTATTAGTTAGTTCATGCAACAATGACAACAACATGAACAAGAACAACATATGTATGAATTGGGTAAATGTATGTAGTTTCTTAGGCGTTGAAGAAACGAGAAACATAATACAGTGAACTCGCGAAAACGTGAACTAATTTTTACCAAGGGTGTTCACGTTTTCAAATTTGTTCACGTTTTCGATTGTGAAAATTTTAGAAAAAGTTGAGCTCGAAATAACTTCAAACAAACAATTAAATATCAGATATTAAACATTTAAATTTTTCATTTATTTACTTTAAAAAAATACAATAAAATAAAATGTTTATATGTATGCACTAACAAATGTTATTAAAAATTGAATAAAATAAATAAAAAAAAAACAACTAATATTAGTTTTTACACAAAGAAATCGCTTATTTTCTTTTGGTATGTGTTTTGTTTTACCATTTTAAGAACAGCCTTTTCTTTGAGATCATTCAAAACCCTTATTTCAATTTGGTCAACCTTTTCATTTTCAGCCCATTTTAAGACTTTATTTGATGCTTCCACTGCTTCCTTGTGTTTTATGATTTCTGGCTGTTCTACAATAGAATCACTCTCTTCCTCACCTTCAGATTCATTATCAATTTGAAAAATTTCACATTCTGTCTGGTTCTCGTCGAAATTATTGTTCCATTCTTTCACTAGAGAAATGGTAACGTCTGCCTGTAAAAATTGTATTAAATTTTTAAAGAAAAGTTAAAAATTTTCTATAAAACAAACCTGAGGACTTAAAGTCTGCAGAAGACCAACCGCTATTTCTTCCAACTGTCTTATTTCTGCTTGCCAGGTTTCTCTTAATTCACCTAAGGGTACGTTATCATCAGGGTCCTCCTGATCCGAAACTAAATCTAAAATATTTTTCCAACATTTGAACAATACTTCTTGTGTGATTCGACTCCATGCAGAGTCTAAGAGAGTTATTGCTTCTCTTAATGAAATCATTTTGATTGACTCCAACAAATTTAATTCATTTTCTGCAATTAAAGCCAAAAGGCTGTTTCTATAATGCAGTTTTGTAATTTTAAAAACATTTTGATCCATTGGCTGGATTAACGAGGTTACATTTGGAGGCAAAAACATTGTAGAAATGAAACCATCCTGAGATATCAACTCTCTTTCAGGAGGATGCGACGGGGCATTGTCTAATAATAAAAGAGCCTTTACTGGCAGACCCTTTTTTTCTAGAAAAGCCGTAACCTAAATAATCTATTGCAAATTTAAAAATTTTCAACCATGTATAATTAACTTACCTCAGGTTCGAATGAATGGTGAAACCAATCCTTAAATAATGAAGACGTCATCCAAGCAGACTTAGAGCTTTTATAGTTAACAGGGCATACATAATTTTTGAAGCATCGGGGCCTTTTTGCCTTTCCAATAACAAAGAGCTTAAGCTTATGTGATCCTGACGCATTTGAACAACACATAAAAGTAAGTCGCTGTTTCTCCATTTTAGCGCCGGGAGCAGCTTTTTCCAAGGATGAAACAAACGTTTTTTCCGGCAACTGTTTCCAATATAGACCGGATTCGTCAGCGTTATACAACTGATCTTCACATAACCCGAGCTCATTCATTTTTGGTCTTAACTTTATTTTAAACGGATCTACCAGATGTGGTTGAGCAGAAAGTTTTTCTCCGCTAATTTTAAGCAGTCGGACACCATACCTCTTTTTAAAATTTTGTAGCCATCCGTCGCTTGCATTAAATCCGCGATTATTTTCACTAATTTCCTCATGAAGTTGTTTTGCTTTCGCTTTAAGCATTAGTCCACTCACTGGCATTTTCTTATTTCTCATGTTTACAAACCATTTATAAAGATTTTTCTCCATTTTCGGAAGCTCTGATGCCCGTAATGTTTTGCGAACTCCTGGCCCACAAATTGTGTTGTTAACACATGCTTTTATTGCTTTGTCCTTATTTTTTATCGAACAAATCGTTGATTTTGCCACTTGATATTTTTTAGCTAAGCCAGTTACACTACCACCTTTTTGTAATAGGTCAACAATATCTGCCTTGTCTTTCAGACTTAAAACTTTTGCCTTTTTAGATGACATTTTTATTAAATATTAGCACTCAGAATTCAAATTTGGACTTTAGCAAAATAATAATATTTTGTATTTAATTCTTAACTGACAGGTTGTGTGGTTATAGATCAAATATCATGGCGCAACTAAATCAGTAAAGGTTCATACTTACATAAACAATGTGCATACATATTCATTTGCATGTATTGATGAAAACAATCAACGTAAACATACAAATTAGTTCTGGGATTCCCAAAATTAAAAGTAAATTCAAGAAATAAAACGAAAACAACTCAGAAAACTTTGTTCACGTTTTAGAGCTTTCAGACTTTGTTCACGTTTTAGAGTAGTCAATGTAAAAATGAAAGTGTTCACGTTTTCGAGTCGTTCATGTGTTCGAGTGTTCACGTTTTCGCGAGTTCACTGTAACACTAACTAATATTTGCTTACAAGCACTCAAACATGCTACAAAAACATGCTAATGCGACAAGAAACGGACGATTATGTGCAATTTAATTCCAACAACGACAAGAACGTCATCTTAAAAAGTAGCAGAGAATAACAAATAAAACATGAAATATAACTGACCGACCGTTACAGTCTAATTCAAGTAGACACTAAAACAAACTATACTTACAATTCCATACAGAAATGAATACTAAAAATGCATTTATACAGATACATTTCTGATTTGAAAATATACATTCTTCAAATACATTTTATAAAAGATGTATTAGAACTTTGATTAGGGATATTTGAAAAATAAGTAATGAAAGCTTTAACATAATAATGCCAATTAAAATATGCTTATTTGGACAAGATGACATGCATTAGACACGAACAATTACTGTAACATAGGATTTTTTCACTTAAAGTTCTTCAGATATACAGAATTCTACATTGTGGCACGCCCACCTCTTTAGTCCTGCCCATCTCTCAGCCATGTTTTTCCAAGGACATGCATTGATACAATCACTATATTTCTTCTCATAAAGAGCCAAAAGAACTGTGGGAATCAATTGTTACCTCGTATTTTTAATTTTGTTACGAATGAGTTTTGCAACACCTTCTCATTTTTTTTTGTGAAATTTTTTTTAATAATTAGTATTGTGGTTATTTTTATTGAACTGTTTATGGTTTTTAATCCAAATTTTGATGTTCTGATTAGGAAAGGTTGCAATTGAAACATGTAAGGGTAACCGCCCGTAAAAGCCTGGGTTCGATTCCCGCGGGTGTCAAGAATGAAAAATTATGTTTGCATTTGTCCTTCAAGTTGTGCTGAAAAAGCTCGTGGCGTATTTGGTTTTATTAAACGATGATCAAAGCAATTCTCGGAGTCATCTATAACAAAACAGTAATACATAGATAGCACTTGTCAGTACCTCAATTCTGTAACTTTTTTATTTTAACTACCGATATCGTTAAGTAACGAGAAATCTCGGTTAGTTTAACGAATTTGTCATTCTCTATCTATATATATAAAACAGGATGAGTGTATGTATGTTTGTAATGTATGGACTCCAAAACGACTGGGCCGATTTTGATGAAATTTTCAGGGAATCTTCAGAATATTCAGGCGCGTGACACTGTGGAGTCTGATTTTCGGCCTGCGGTTGGAGGGGCGTGGCAAAATCCAATATGTATATAAAAATGGTGTAAAAAATGTAAAGTAATTCATAAAATGAGAAAGGCTGGACCGATTTCTGTAAAAATTTTTGTCAGTTGTTCTTTTTTTCGAGGAGAAGGTTTTCACGGGAGAATTTTGGAAAATCCCTTCGGAAAAGTCGGAAAATTGGAAAAAAGCGAAAATTGATTTTTTTGTACGAAATTTTGAGTGAAATTATTCCTTAATGGCTTTCCAAATGAAAAAATAGAAAGTTCTCAGCCAAAATCCGATAGATGGCGATATACGTTGACTTAGACTTTGCGCAATCTGACAGGTGTCATATTGGCATTTAAAATTGGGGCGAGGCGAAGTTAGCCGGGACCGCTAGTTTTAAATAAACAAAAATTTAGAAATATTAACGTCAAATATCAATTAAAATATAAGACCGTCAAAGTTAAAACTTTTTAAAATTAATAAAAAAATATAATTCAAATTTGCTTGTAAAAAAATGTATTTTAACAAAACATGAATAAAAACGTGTAAATATTGATTATATTTCTAAACAAATATTTTGTTTTAAATCTTTTTATACATAGGGAAAAAGTTAGAGGTTCGTGTGCCAATCTGGCACAACATTCTGCTCTTAATTTTTATACCCACACTACTGTATGTGAAGAGGGTATTATGTGTTTGTGCAAATGTGTTTATCACATTTAAATATAGGTTCTCGAACCATTTTGTTTTATAGACATTTAGGTTTAATTAACTAGGTCGAAAAATAATTTGGCGCAACCGACATAATTCAGCAGAACAAATTTTAGTAGAATCGGTCCATATTTGACCACTGATCCCATACGGATATACTTTAACAATAGCTTCTATGTTATCTCAAAGTTGTAATCAGTTCATTTATTGTCGTTATTATTTAAATTGCCGATAAAATTTTTTAAAATTTCATTACAGTATAACTCTTAACGACAATTATCGTTAGCTAACTAATTTTGTCTACTTAACGACAAATTTTTTTCGTTAAAAATTTATAGAATTTCAGTACAGATCTACAATCGAATATGGCTTAATGACTTGCGACCCATATTACAACGTTCATAATGATCGTATTGAGTCTGTCCAAAACCCAATTTGTGCTATTCATATTACGAAGCACTTGCCCAAATCCATCTATATATCTTCCTTCATATAGGACCAGATTAATTTTCCAATTTTAAAAAGCCGCCGAACAATGCATAATGTGATATTTGTTATCAACACCCTGCACGTTATTACCAGTCGTTTTCAATTGAATACTTTCAACAAAATTATGCAAATGCCAACCCATTTCGTCGAAATTTCAATGATCTGTACAGTATTTTTTAAATAACTTTGGATATTAATACTATCAAACAGAATTTAATTTTATATTTAAATAGATGATGTAAAATTTTGTAATATTTTGTTATGTTTGTCTGAAAGGAGTTAATCCATAGACTAAATAAATAAATGGCCCAATTCATTGCCAACCAAGATCATGTGATTTAACCCCTTTGGATTATTTTCTTTTGGGTTGTGTTAAGTAACTTGTCTACGTCGAAAAACCACAAACAATTGAAGACCTTGAAATCAACATTCGAAGAGTTGTCGGCGATATACGACCGCAAATGCTGCGAAAAGTTATTGAAAATTTAAACATTAATTTTATAAAATCTTCTTTCCAGTAAAGCCCGTTTCATTGATATTAAAAATATATTTGCTTGTTTTGTTATGATTAAAACTAGTGTCACCTTATAAAAAAACACACTTTATAAGGGACACCAACCTTGCATCTCCTACATCATACTTCGATTTGGAGACAACTCCACTCCACTCCTAAATCGAAAGTTTGAGAGTTGCTGCATTGAATGATCCTTAAGATCATTGGTTCCGAAAGTTTAAAAGGAATAGCAATACAATAAGCCTAGTGCCTTTCCATACCTCTTAGAGACTGAATGGCAAGCTGTAGTAGCAATGATAAGCGTTCATCTACACAAATCATCAACTTAACTAAATCCTGACGCCCGCCAGCGTCATTGCATTGTAAAAGTGGTCCTATAGGATCATTTAGAACATAACAATAGGTTTCTGTTGCATCATGTTGCTCTTTGTAAGGGGAATATATCCATTGACAGACTTCTATCACCCAAAGCAGCTCCAGATTACTTTTCGCCACTGTTCATATCCCAGTAAAAACTTCGCCTACTTTTTTAAAATGAATAGCTTCTTTCACTCATTATTAAGTAGCTTTCTTCTATATAACTACTATAAAAACTTCTATAACTACATATTTTTCAGTTGTATGTAGGTCAAAAGTAATGACTTCCATTAAAATGCGTTCATTATGGGACATCCCTTGTAAAATTCATTGGTTCTTTCAGTAGAATTGGAAGTAGTATTTTTACTTTTTCCTGATTACTTAACAAATTATTCTGTAGGCGAAGTTTTTACTGGGATACAACGAACCCTTCTACATCAATAAACTAAAAGTTGGTTAATTTGACGTAACAAAATCTTAAATTAAAAAAAACTTTCCAAATATTTTTTCAGGTAAATTTTTAACAAAAAAAAAAAAAAAAAAAAAAAAAAAAAAAAAAAAAAAAAACAATTTTTTTTTCTACTAACTTTGCCCAAATCGTTAACAGCTTTTCAAAAAGTCTTAGTCAGACAGTCAGTCCATCAAGTCTCATCCATCTCGCCGATGGAAAAAATGCTTCTTGCTTTGTTTTTTTTTCATTTTAACTTAACGTAAAATATCTACATGGTATTTTTTGTATAAGAAACTCAATATGCATAGATGCTTATAATGCAAATAAGTATAGTTTTATATAAGGGGGATTTCATGTCAAGTGAAGCTACGTGGGACAAATTTTGCTAACACCAATAGGTAATAAGTCTATATCAGAAAAATTTGTGTCTAAAATACTATCCAATAGGACTAACCTTGGTGTAAATTTCATTAAAATCGGAACACATCGATTTAAAAACTGGGTTACTTGACATGAAATCCCCCATATATATGTATATCTATCTCAGTATTAGGGTGGTATTAAATGCAAAACTTGCATATGCTTACACTTATATGCAAGCATATTAAAATAAATTGTTCTTAAATTATTTAAATTAAATTCTCTTTCTTATATTAAAATCCACGAAAATGTTCAATTTATTAGTTTCCTTAAAAAACAATATGGCACTTAATACATGTCAAATGTCATTGGTTACATTTGTTTGCAACTGATTTTGCTAATGATTTTTTAGTGCAAACGAAGTGAAATGAGGCAAATTGCAAATACAGTGGGGAGTATTAATGAGAACATAGAAGTAATTCTGGTACTTGGGAACGCATAAAAAGTGTAATAATAAAGATAACAACCATTTTTTTTCTGCTTATATGTTGTTAAATCGACTTCAATTCATTTAAAATACAACAAAAACAGTTTTTTGTTCTAATAACAAACTGACAAAAACCAAAACAACCTGCATGTTCTCAATTATTCACCATTTTCAATACTTCATTTTGAGCGACAATAATCAGTATTTGGTCCATAGACCTTTTTATAACATTTTTCATGCGCTTTTGTATGCCAAATTCTGCAAACTTCTAGAGGAATATTTTGCCATTTCCTGGCAACACGCTCCCAAAGCTCGCCCAGACTTGTTGGTGCTCTTTCGTAAGTGCCTAATCGTTGTTTCACAATTGACCACAAATTTTTAATTGGATTGCGATCAGGGCTTTGTGCCAGCTACTGCATCAACAGAACTTTTTGTTCAGTAAGCCATTTCTTCTCGATTTTAGACGTATGTTTAGGGTCACCATCTTGCTGAAATATAACCTCTTTCTTTAGTGTTTATTTTTGTGTGTATTTTTGCCCACATTTGCATCGTTTGCACTGGCCATCGTGAAACCCCCTATCAATTCAAAACATATATTTTTTAATTATATTGTAATAACTCTAAGCAGGCGCCTTCCTTAACCGGACAACCCCTTTAGACGGCCACCGTTGTCTGGACCCGACAGCGTTCAATTTGTGTGGTCCCTTCAGTATCCGTACCACCGTATTTGTACATTTTGAATATTTTATAATACCCTTAGAGGGAAGCGAGCTGACACCAAAGTAGTCCCGTGATATGTCTTTGGTGGTAGAGACAGGTTCTAGTTCTAACACTTTACATGAATAAGACCTATCACTTTTACATGGGGTTGTCATTGGAGGGGGCCAATTGACACCATTTGCCCAGTGACAGATCTATTCTTAATGAACGTGGTTAGTGTCAGTTAATAAAATGTGGTATTATTTAAATAAAACAAGTCCAACAATTAAATTCAATAACCAAATTTTAGAAAGTACCAAAAAATGTGTCACAGCACCGGTGAAGACTGTACTGTAATTCATTATTTTTTCTACC
Source organism: Pollenia labialis (assembly GCA_949318255.1). Taxonomy (NCBI): domain Eukaryota; kingdom Metazoa; phylum Arthropoda; class Insecta; order Diptera; family Polleniidae; genus Pollenia; species Pollenia labialis. Next base: position 39,828,504 of record OX439140.1, read on the forward strand.
TTTCTGTTCTTCATAAACCAGTTAAGGAATTTGTTCTTCTTTCACTGGTAAGAGTCCTTTCTTTTTGTACCTGTTCTATTTTCACAAATCCCTGGACCAGTCACAAATTTCCCGCAGAGACGTTCGAGCATTTCATACACGCATCTATTCAAACGACATCTAGTGATGATACTTTATACCGGCGATAGGCAACCTATACTATAACATATTGCGATTGTATGAATTCTACAAATGTTGTTGTTAATGTTTTTAAATTATTTTGAATGTGTGTGCACACGTACGTAATAACGGAGAAAATAACAGGCATAAGATAATAAAAAAGCGCCTATGGGCGATATTTTGCCTATCTCTGCCTTAAACCCATAATACCAGTTCAATTTAAAATGTAAATGATTTGAAGTCAAACGTTTTCTCAAATGACAAACGTTGATAATGATTTGAAAATCATAACATTCTCAACAAAAAGGGGCAACTATTTCAAATTGAAAAATGCTTTTATTTTCAACTTTCTTTCAAACGTAATTCTCAAACGTTTTTTAAATGTGAATTTTAATACGATGTGGAACATAAATCAAAATATTTTATTTTTTACTCTCAATTCATTATTTATTTTAATAAACTGTGAGATAAACATTCGGCAAAATAGCTAAAAGATGAACTAATGTTCTTTCCGTCCTCTAATTCTTGCAAAGACGAAATAATTGACTCCCTTTTATTTTGAGGATTGTAGCACCGCGATCATAGAACAAACTTATAAATTCTGTTTTTTTTCACATTCTTAATCATTGCAAATACTCACAAATAATTTTCATTTTTCACAAGAAATAAATCGTTCACTTGTTAAACACATTTAACCACGAAGTAAAAATCCAACTTTAATCGCCATTTTTAATGCTTACATTTATTTTTCGCTTTAGAATTGCCAAGTTTAGTTTTGATTTGAATTAAACATTTGATACCAATTTGACATCAAATTGGTAAAACATTTGATGTCACATGTTTATTTTTAAATCATTATTAATTTGAATTTAAATGTTAAAAGCAAACATTTGAAAAACGTTTGAGAATTGTGTTTGATGTCAGATGATAAATTCATTTCATATCAAAGGTTTGACTTCGTGTTTGTTGGATAGAACTAGGTAACGGGTCCGCCATCTAACGTTTTTTTCAACTTGTGCTTATTTCGTGAATGGTAACACTTAGCTCATGTCTGATTCGAAAGATAATTAGTTTAATCCTTCCGCTGAACGAATATGGTTGTGTATACGCTTGAACAACGTTGGGAAATATGCGTTTTCCCTTCGCTAAGTGGGTCTGCGATCGACTTGCAGAAGATGCCGATTTTGAGCTTTTCAGATGAAGCTCATTTTGATCTTGGCGGATATGTAAACAAGCAAAATTGTCGCATTTGGGGCACAGAAAACCCGCACGCATACATTGAAAAGCCGTTGCACCCAAAACAAGTCACTGTTTGGTGCGGATTTTGGTCCAGAGGCATAATTGGGCCATTTTTCTTCGAAAATGAGCAAGGAGTGGCCGTTAAAGTCAATGGCGATCGTTATTGGGCCATGTTGAACAAATTTTTGTTCACAAAAATTGAAGAGGAGGATATTGGCAACATTTGGTTTCAACAGGACGGCGCTACGTTTTTTGAAGATCGCATTATCAAAGATAAGTGTTACGCCGACAAGCCAGAGACAATTGACGCTTTAAAGGACAATATTTGTGAAGCCATTGCTGAAATACAGCTGCACACAATCGATAATGTGCTTAAAATTGGACCGATCGTGTAGGCTACTGCATGGCCAGCCGAGGCAGCCATTTGAATGAAATTATTTTCCATTATTAACCGGAAGGTTAATTAATATTCAGTTATTCGGCGGACCCTGTAGAACTATCAATTATTCGGCATTAATATTTAAAAAACCGATTTCAGAATTGTTTCAAAAGTGGAAACAGAATTGAGAATTCGTAAAAGTTCAATGATTTTTCTTTTTGCTTTACCAGTCTTAAATGTTTTACAATTTCAGTCAGACTCGTGAAATTTTGTAATGATATTAGGAACGGAAAATCTGAAATCAAAGCTGTGGTTAATTTTGGGACGATTCAAAAACTTTTTGGTATTTGATGTTTATGTTTGCCTTATTTGAACCAACTTTTTCTAAATAAAGACATATTAAGAAAATGTATTTAGTTAATGATTTTTTTTTTTAAGAGACACATTGGAGAAATAATGGATCTTTTTGAATAGGGGTCACTATTGTGCCAAAAAGCTTATGTATCAAATAAATTAAATTAAGAATTAATTAAAATTTACAATGTAATGCAAGCAGTAAGCCAAGGACCTAAAAATTAGGACTAAGTGCTTTTGGAAACTTCTTAGAATCGGGCACCACCCTAGTCTTTTGCATACCTACATTTACCCACACAAACATATATTTTCCATTATTGTTTTATGTTGATACGTTCTTAGGTTTTGTTTTAAGTTTCTGTTGCCACTTTTTTTCTTTCAAGTTTTTCTTTCAATTCATCTCAAAAGTTCAAAGTCTTGTAAAATGTTTTTTTGGAACATTTTACAAGTTTTTCTTTATTATTGATTTTTCTATAGTATTTCGAACAAGATTGTTGTAGATACGTTTGAAAATTGTGTGCGTTTTTTTTTTTTTTTTGTTAAGAATAAATTAAATTTATTTTTGTTGCATTGGAATTACTGGCAAAATATTTGCGAATGAGAAAAAATCTGCAATTTTTGCACAATTTTATTGCTTATTGCAACTTTGTTTGTTACATTTTTCTGCCATCTCTTTGCAAAATTGTGCTGTATTTGGAGTTAAGCTTGTTCAAATATTGCAGAAACAATAGTATTTTATTTTATGATTTTCAGAATGAGGTATTGTAGTTTTTTTCTTTAGATAAAAAAAACATCAACATTTTTTATGACTATAAAAATACGCTGCAAAATAAATCTAAAATATGTTCGTTTATAAAATCAAGTTGGTACATTGTTTGAAATTAAAAAATACAACTTTAAAATAGTGATGGATATTGTGTTTGTTATTTTCAATCACTTTATTTAAAATATTTACAACCTCTCGGTTTGTTATATGTAACAAAAACAAAACAAAAAATAATTAAATTAACGAGCATAAGTGGCATATACCTTCATATCATTCACTTCGTTGTAGTGAAACCGACTAAAGTCCATAGCGGAAATCGAACCCGCAACCCTCACACTTATAGACAGGTTTGGTACCAATGAAATAATTATGATTATAGTAAATAACACATATTTTAGCAAATGGAATTGAGGCAGAGTATCGTATCGTCTGGACAATAAAGCAATGGAGCTAAAATCTATAAAGCTCAAATATGATAGTCTAGATTTTAGGAGCTCGTGTAAATTCCCTTCTTATTCCACTAAATGCAGACAATTTTTTCAACGCAACGGATTTTTTTGTATTGGGGTCGATTCTGCTTGTTGGAAACGTTTTAAATATTGCGATTTTCAGATCGATTGTTAAAATAGAACCTTCGGTGACACTCCGTTTTATAAAGCCGAAGCTCTTAATACAGTTTGACAGTTAAAATAACTTGTAACTTGTCCAAATAACACATCATCAAAAATGACACAACAAAAAATGGTTCATAATCTGTTTGGATTTTCTTACTACTAAGTGGTCCAAAGATTTGTTTTTATCTATTTTTTTTCAGGTCAAAAAGAGTTTTTTTTTCAATTTCTGAAAAATATTGTTTTTTGAGTTGTCACTTTTGATCTAGGTGTGCAATAGAGTGGTTCGGTCCCCATATAAAAAAAAGTTGAGTCAGTCACCCCCTGGGATTTAAGATAAGTTGAAAAGAATTCCAGAAAATTCTTTGCCACGCCCGAGATACCGCTCTTTTAGTTTTTTTTAGTATACTGCGTCGTCATTTAAAGTCCGATCATAACATATTGCATATCATAAAAAAAATAACACTTGATTTGAATAAGGCAATGGTTGCGTTCGCCGTATGGCACATACCACCAATCGGTTGAAAACACATCGCGCCCGGATCAGTTTACAAACAACAAATCATTAATCTGGGTAAAGTAACGATCTTCATTGATCATAAAGCGAGCATCGCCTTAAATTTTGAAGAAATAAAGTCCGATGATACCACCATCGTGTAAACCGTAACAAACGGTTTATTTTCTGGGTATCATGGATTCTAAAGGGTCCGTTGTAGGGATGTCAATCCCGATCCCGATAAATCCCGGGATTTGCGGGATTTAGTCAATCCTTTTTTTGTAAAAAGAAATTCATCAAGACATTCACGCTTGAGAGAATAGTGAACACTATATTGATCTTTAATATTTATTTGATTAACTCTGTTAATACTGTCATTAAAAACGAAATAAAAAAATTAAACTTTCTTTTTAAGTGTGTCCAAATATTATTGAAGAAATTTTAACGTGAGAAGTGCTGAAAATAATTTAAGAAAAATGTGTTTTGAAATGCACAAAATATTCCAATAGTGCACCAATTTCAAAATTTTAAATTTACTCTTTACAGGGTTAGAATAATTTAAGTGCGCATGAAGCGATTTCATTAAATTTAGAAGTATACACTACATAATCAGCGATGCCAGAAGTGCAGATTTATCTGCATTTTGAAGATTTTATCCCCAAAATTGTCAAAATGCAGATTTGCAGATTTTTGTTTTAACACTGCAGATTTTTTAGCTCGGTGGAAACTTCTTTACATTGTCATGATTATACTATTTCCACTTGTTGCATTGATAAATAAATATTTATAGTATATCAACCATTCATGGAAGAACCGTGTGGAAATACATTCATAAGTAGACATTTTATCCACAAAAGATTACTTAAAAATTAAAATTCGCATTGTCTTGACACATTAATATCGCCGGACATATGTCATCTGATTTTACCCAAAATATTATGCATACATATGTACGTATATATTTATATGCACTTATGTAGAAATATCTTTAAAAGTTTCAATATTTGATCTCTTCTAAATTTTCAATAAGACCCTTGATAATTTAAATAACATGTCAAACAATTAACGTTTTATTTGTTTTTTAAAATAACAAAGATTAATCCTTACTCAGCCTGAGTAATTAAATAGATAGATATTTTTAATGTAAAAATATCCAAAAGTTATTAGTCATGTTCTTAAAATCGGACAAATTTTTAAAACTTTTCTGTGTTGAAAGTTCAAAAAAATATTACCTTTTTATACCTCATACTTCGAGGACCACTCATATTGACCAGAACGATTTTTAAATCTACCATCGATTTTAACTTCGGGAACATATTTTGAAATTAATTGTAATATCTTTTTCTAAACAAACTACATAAAATATGTAATAAATTTGTTTTGAAGGTTTATTGAAGATTTTGGCGCAGATTTTGCAGATTTTTTGACGAAAAATTATGGGTTTTTGCTGATTTTTCCTCTAAAAGCTCTGGCAACACTGTACATAATTCCTACAACTAGTGGTGGTGGCTATAAAAATGTGTTTTTGTAAAAACAAGATTTTTATGATAAACTAAATAAATTGATTTTGTTAATAATTTTAATTATTCATTTTATAAAAATTTCATTAGAATTCTCCAAATAATTAAATTACTTTCTATGTAGTTTGCTCTAATCAATTACAATACATATGGATTATTTTTTTCATCTAGTTTGAATGAACTGAGGTAATTGAATAAAATATATTGTGTTCTGAAAGTCATACCGTTTTTGTGTTTCTCGGTGTGCTTTCGAAAATTGAAAATTACACCTAAATTCATAAAAACGGAACACTTAAATATCACACGTATGATTTAAAAAGGCTCACGTGATTTGAGTTTAAGTGATTTTTAGAACAGAATTTTGCTTGCTAACCTCTTTAAAATAAATATCTTTAAAAAGCTTTTATATTTTAATTTACAAAACCCCCGAATACCGAAAAATACCGATAACCCAAAAAATCCCGGGATTTGATTTTTTGAAATCCCGAATTCCGGGATTTGCGAAAATCAGTCCCTACTGGAATTCCTAATCCATTGTGGATTAGTCTCACTCTATATTCGGCAATTTTCATTATTAACAAACCCGTCGATCCAAAAAGTAAGTCTCATTGTTGAACTCAGTAAATTTGGATATTTTGGTAGCGTTGCTCAATCGTGAAACTATTCTGGCATCATAATGACTTGCCAGAGTATATTGATCATAAATTAATCGTATTATGGCAGTTAGTTTGACATAAAATATGTTATATCGGGCTTAATAACAGCATTTAGTAACATTTCCATCCAAGTTTGCTCAGCACCTAAACATTTATATATCTGTTGAAATCCTTAATGTTCGTCTTACCAAATCCATAAACAATTAGAAATACGCAAAGTTATAAAAAGTTGTTTATTTTATCAGATAAATTCGGATTTTGTGTACAAATGTATTTAAAAATCGCAAAACTACAAAATGTTGTATTCAACCAACACGTCTTTATCACTAGAAATTTATAAAAATAAATTTCTAACTTGCTACATGTGTAATTGGTGTTTGATTAGAATGTATCATATATTACAGTATTACCTACTTAGTGCATCTCGTGTGTTTATGTGTAAATATTAAAGTACATTTATTGATTCTGGGCCAAAATAAATATGTAGTAGACACATTCTCATAGAATAGGAGATGTATGAATTGTTTGCATTTTTGTTGGTGTGTGTCATTAGGAACAATAGACATAAAACTAATATGAGTGCATTTTTGTATTAGCATATTTATATTTGAAATAGGACATACAAACACAGACACTTTAATTATTATAATTTGACTTGGTACTCGGAAAAAAAATTTAAAACTATTTTATAAATTGTTTATTTTGTGTATTACGAGTATCATATTTTTTCATGCCATTCCTGCAACCCATTTGAGCATATTTTGTTTTCAATTTAGAGGCAACCTTTTTATTTACATATTGTTTAATAAATGTTTTAATTATAAAATTGTAGCAATAATACATAATCACCCCTATCGTGAATATAATTTCCCTCGTTCCTTTTTCCCAAAAAAATTTATGGGGAAAAACAAAATGAGGAGGGGAAAAATGTTCTCTTATTATTTACACAAGGCGTGAATAATTAATAAAAAGAATCAATAATTGTATTGTATACTTAAATAATAATTTGGACTAGTTTGTTCAATGTCTTATATTTTTAAATTGCTCGCAGTTGTAATTATTTCTAAAGGTTAGTTGAGGTCTCGGGCTGCATACAGATTGACTTATTTTTATTCGCCTTGACGATGTCCTGTGAACTTAAGACTTTAAATATAACGCTAGAATTGCTCCATTATTTTCAGAGCTCTAGTTGTTCTGGATTTTTAGACAAATTATATAAAATTTAATTTTTTTTATAAAACCCAACTTGATTGGAACGCGCAATTATGTTCACAAAATAGTCCCTTTTTAATTTAATGATTTCATTTGCAAACTGTACAAAATAAATATTTTTTAATCTCTTTAATCCTTTTTTAAGACGGATTAAGCAAGTAAAAAGAAAAAGTTTCTGTTCAACGAAACAGAAAAGAAATAAAGACAAAACAAATTTAATATGGAGAAAATGTCCAAATTTAGAGTTTAGAGTGTAAACCTGCTAAATCTATTTTTTACATTTTATGCAGCGTGGCCATTTTGGCATGTTTGTCTCGAAATTTAGCATTTTTTTTGTCTGATTTAGCTGAAAATTTTCCATTTAGCAGTAAGAAATGTTTATCTACATATTTACCATTTTTTTAATTTTAGAATATTCAAGTAATCTTTTTTTGAAAATCGATCACACTTTTTTGTTGAATGCACATACAAATTCCCACTCATTTCGTATCGAATTGGTTTTAAATTTTATCAGTTTGAAACATTTAATTCATGTTAAGCTGATTTTTCCCATCAATTACGATTTGAAAAATTTTTGGAACCGAAAAGAGATGCCATAACTTTTCAAATAGAAAAACAAATACGAATTACATGCCGAGATTTTACAGCTCAATTAATACGTCAACTTAAGCTAAGCTCCCACTATAGGCGCAATGCACTATGGGGTCAATGACAGGTTTTTGAGGCAATACATCACAGAAAACATCCAGACCTTTCAAATTTCGTACATACAATAATAATGAGTTTCTAAGTCTTAAGTAAAAAATTCAAGTCAATTGAGCAGTGCCACGCCCATTTGCGGTAGATAGACTAAAGTGCTACTGCGGCTAAAGATCATTGGAAAATAATAAGTTCTTGACTTTCAATTGGATCACTAAAAATGCTCACCAAAGACGTTAGTAAATTTTTGAAGTCAATCCGACTACTGCCACACCCATCTCGTGTGACAGGAAATGTATGCGCGGTAATAACTGGCTCTTGTTACATCATTCTGTTAGAGATAACAGTTATTTAACAACTAACTTTAAATCACAAATAATTAAAATTCATAATTTCTGAAAATTAATTAAAAAAACTAATAAATTTTTTTCCGGTAAACAGCTGTTTGATTATACACAACATACTGGGTGTTTGGATTGTATCATCAACATTTAATCAGTCTAAAAAGAGAAAATTTTTTTATTGTAATAATTACAAAATATTGTTGTTGTTATTAATTCTTACATGAACATTAGGGGTATAACTTTTGAACAATTTTTTAAATTATCAAAAAATACCTATCCATGCCATATAGACCATGAAAATCTATGATAAAAATTGGGGTCACTTTTTCGCGGGCGTTTAAAATGTTCCCCCCCAAATCACTTTGAAGTTTAGTATTTGTATTTTTTTTTGTTAATTACAATATCTCTATTGTAAAAACAAAAAACATTCAGTTCTATTTTACTATTTCACAAATAAGCCTTATACCACCAATTATACTACATCCAAACAGTTAAAATTATGTTAAAATAACACGGAAACTCTTTCTTTGAACAAAATGGAAAAAACGGTTTGGGGGGGAGGTTTTTTATCCAAATTGATCTCAAAAAACTGTTTTCTTGATATATACATCAGTGGCCACCCCGTCGTGATAGGTATTTTTTTTTGGTTATACCCCTAATGAACATATTCTATTTCATCAACTTCTAATTCAAAATTAAAATAAAATGAATATTCTGCGTCCTTTTCAGAATCTGAAATATATTTGTTTATAGCTGCACTCGACGTACTTGGCAGTTGATCCTCGGGGATTTCAGGAATCTTTAAAAGAGAAATAACTTCTCTTGGAAGCTGCAAACTTCTCTTTTTAAAAGACGTTTTTTCAGATATGGGCATTTCCATTTTGACGTGTCGTGATATTTGTACCACAAAATTTAAAAAAATTTAATGAAGAAAATAAAATTTGTAAAAAGGGGTTGTTATACATACAAAGTAATAAAGGAGCACTATATTCAGAAAAAAAATTACAGCAATCGACGCTAAGGATTTGCAGATATAAACAAAAAGTAGACTTTTTGCTGCAACTGCCCATATATACTTGATAATAATGGGTCGGTCGAATCGATGGCCCTATTAAAAACATCCATTATATTATGCTTCCTAGAATCCTTTCGAGCCTCAGATGCATTTTCACCAGCACCAGTGCAATACATCAATTTTTGTCGAATTTCATGTGCCGATAGTGTGAACGCTCAAAATTTTTTAAAATGCGACAATCTGTTCCGAAATTGTACCACAAAAGTTAAAAAATTTTGAGGCTTTATGATTTTAACTTTTGTGAGGTGATTTTCAATTCAAAAAAAATTAACAACGTGCTACGGCGGCGTAAATGGTATTGTGGAAGAAGCTCTTGTGTCAATTGAATCTTTAATGGAAACAAACGCAAATCCTTGTGCAAAATCGTGGCCAAAGTGATTCGTTGAAGATCATGCTCCTGAGCACGACGTCGATTTGAGGCTGATGGATTGTTTTGAACACTTTTTTGAGCAGCAGTAATGTTTTCAGTCGATCTTGCAGTACAGTGTGGTCCATGCTTGGGCCTTTCACATAGACTACACGATATATATTCAGGGGTGTGCTATAATAATTTGAATGTCGTTTTTTAATAAAATTTTTGTAGTAAAAGATTTTTGTGACAAATTTGTATAATAAATATGTCTCCATTAAACAGAATTTTATAACAAAAATTAGATAAAAGTGTATTAAATACAATTTCCAAATTCTAGTGTTTTACGTTTACGTTTTCCAGCACACCCCTGATTGCGTTTTGTTGGCACGTTGTTTATCCCAAAAATTTCACGCAACTTTCTCATCGTCACAGTAATCGATGATTGATTTTAATAAAATGTTTTAACGATTAAAACACATTGGTTTATCCAATATTTTTCCATAATAAATTTGCCACGTGTCTAATTCACGACTGCCAATTATGAACCGTCAAGACTAATGTTTTATGTAAAAGCGGTAATTTTTAGTGGACCGTACGGTAATGAAAAAAATAAAAGTAAACATCACTGCTGTGGACAATCAAAATTAGCCATGTTGCGCCGCTAATGTGTTTGCCCAATGCTGAGCTCGAAAATTGTTAAATCTGTACCGATTTTTATCGCCCACTTGTGCGCCAATCATAGTCGACAATCAGCACCGATACAAGGGATGGAAAAGTGAAACTGCCCTGTAAACAATTTCCATCGCCGAATCATCGCCCGCGAATCGCCGGCAAGTTTTCTAACATCGCTGCGATGCATCGCGTGGAAGCTAAATGCGATCCTCTGGCGAATCGCGAAAACGTTCGCATGTGTCAACCACGCGATTCGCGTGAACATCGTATAGCGCGATTCCCTCGAAACCAAATATTTATTTTCCCGTTACCTTAACAAAACAACAAGACAAAAAAAATTCAATCGAAAGTTATAAAAAAAACACTGATGGTTGCTGCTACTTGTGTGCGCTCGCATATTCATCGCCTTGTTGTAAGGCGTAGGCGATGGTTTGCGATTCGTATTCCCTGAGAAGGATCGCGTGATCATCGCCAAACAAGAAATCGCCAAAAATTTTCAAAAATTTTTGTAGGGTGGCTACTAAAATTTTACTTTTTTGAGCTTAAGTGCAGCAAAAATACATTTGTTTTATTTATTATTCATTTTTAGGCCCCTATTACGGTTTACACCTCAACTCAGTTGAGTTGTAATTAAGGCAACTGGTTGTGATCAGTTGTAATTTTTGTTATGTTTTTGTACACCGCCAAAGTTGTAAACCATAATACAAAAATTAAGAAATTACAACACAACTCAGTTGTCATACTTTAGGTTAAAGTAAAGTTTTCATAATGAAACACTTTTTATAAGGCTGGTTAAAGTCTACTTTTAGCTATCGGTAAGTTGTGAAAACGGGTCTAAATACAACATTTGTACTTTGAGCAAAAGAAAACAAGCCGCTTTTACCAAAACATTGCAGTTGTACCGATATTGCCATCCCTGGCTTATAAATCGTCTGTTTATAAAACAAAACTTATAAAAAAGAACACGCTGTACAGTGCTATGTCCCTTAAGCTATGTTCCCACCTATTAAATATTTGACGTCCTACACGTAGCCTCCAGTTTTGTAAAAAAATATTTGCTTTGGAAAACGATTCCATAAATCCAACATCATTTCACAGTTTCTAACTTACATTATACAATTAGTATCTAACAAATTAAGTAAATCAATAGCAATTGCTGAAAAGAAAGATTACATTTAATCAATTTACTGGTCACGCTTTTTTTTAAATTTTTCTTATTTGTTAGTTCTAAACATACCTTTTTAACTTCCTCTGATCTTTCTTGTAGTTTGAATTAAGATTCTTCCATAAAATCCGTGTGGTAGTTAGGAAATCCGTTATAGTTTTTTTATCACTAGTCCGAAAGCCATCATCAGAACGGAGTGTTAATTAACGACATGTTAAAATGTGGCAATTCATGTAAATTTTCTATAGCAAACACTCATGAACGCCCAATATTTGCATTACATGTATGTAATTTTCATACGTATTTATTCTTATTTAATTAATTCTTTGTATTCTTATAAGTGTATGCATGTGTGTGTAAAGGTTTGTAAACATAATTTTAATGAATACATACATTGTACTTTTTTAATTATATTTTTCTTTTCATTTAATTATTTCGGTATAAGTTGTTTTAATGCTGATGAGGTTGTTTGTGGTTTGATTCCTGCTTTAAGGAATCCCAGGAATAATAAAAACTAATTGAACTTTTCATTAACAATATTGGTTATTCGAATAGAGGTTATTTAAAAAAAAATTTCTGAATTATCTTCTTTAGTATTTTGATATTTTTAATATTATTAAAATTTAATTTTCAACATGAAATTAATTAAAATTTATTGATAATTTTTCATTCTTGACTGTCGTTGGGCTCGAACCCAGGCTTTCACGGACAGGTTACCCATACATGTTTCAATTGTAACCACTCAATCTCTTCAGTGTTTTTTTTTTGCCGCTAACCACTCACAGCCATTAGGTGCGTTTGATTACTTTTCCAGTAAAATCCAGCAGGCGATTACATTTTGGGCAAAATGAAAATTTTACTCTCAAAACTAGCTCTTGAACAAAAAAGTCTAATTCAAACATATGACCGCTAAAAAGTTTAGTGTTGTAAAATATGTATTATTTAGACTCCCCATTACACACGGAAAAAAATATCAAGTTAAAAACGTCGAAAACAAGGTTGATTTAAAATTTTTCGGTGGTGATTTTGCTTCATACGTTTTTCATGTTAATTCAACCTGATTTTATAATTACTTGAGAACAACATTTGTTTCTTTTAAAATAACTATAATTCATGTTAATTTAACATTGCAGTAAAGTTAAAGCAAAATGTCATATATATTGAAATAACAATCCGAATCACGTTGAATGAAAGTTATTTCAAGTTGAAACAACGTGAATTTCATGTAGAAACTAATTGGTTAGTGTTATATAACAGTGTGAAGAAGCTTCAGAGAATTTAAGAATAATTCAAAACACTTACCACTGTAACACATGTTTCACTTATTTTGTAAGCTCCTTTTTTAACAGATCAAACAGCAGAATGGCCCGATATTGTTTTCGTCATCATTCTACTTTGAAAACTTGATGTACTATTTAACTTAATAATTATTTAAAAGAATATGGGAATTGTCTTCTTTTTATAACATATTTTAAGAACGAAAATAAAAAAATTAACATACTTTACTATGTATGCATGTTAATTTAACAAGATAAACTTTTGATTTTAATATAAAACAGGTTTTTATGGATTCAATATTGAATCCATATTTATTTATATTTTAATATTTTTTTTTTATTTTTTTTAACAGTGAATAATATTTTATAAACGTGATTAAAGATTATTTCAATATTTTTCATTTAAAATTAATATGAAATAATGATAAATTTAAATAATGGGCTTACTTTTGCAGAAATTTACTATGATTCTCAATCAACATTTTTCCATGTTAATTTTACATTGGTATTTTATCTGTGTGCAATACTAATTATACTTTAGTATTGTTATTTCGCTAACTTCTTTGGCTAATTCATATTAAGCTGTTAATTTGTTTCAGTGTATTATAGCTAAAATTCGAATATCTTAATATAAATAAACAAATTTTTGTTACCGGCAGCGTACCTCAAACAAGGATTCTTTTAATCTGCGCAGTCGTATTAGAAATACATTTTTTTTATAACAGGTTTTTTTAAACGACATAAAAAACGGCAAAATGCTGCTAATTTTATTCTAAATTTTTGAAATAACGGCAAATCTCTAAAACAAAACAAAAATTTTTTGGAAAGCATCATTGGATTCAGCATACTCGAATAAGGTTTGCCCGCAGGTTGCCCCGCTTTTCGGGATTTTCAACTAGCACAGTGTTGTAATTGCTTATTTCAATATTCAGATTCGGTCAGATACGATGACGGGAATATGGCAGATAAATAAAAAATATATATTCGATTGAAAGTATATTTTCACTCATCCGTTCCGGATCAATGCCGTGTCGCTTTAGTATCAGTAAAAAGATGATGCTTATTTTACACTCATATGTTTTAGGTCCGGTATTTTTAAGTGAATTTAGATGACTTAACTTACGGATGATCAATTGGAAATTATTACAAAAAATCAATTAAATAAAAGAAAAAATCATTTAAAAAACTGAAAATAGGTTAACAAAGCTTGGAGGTTAGTGGAATTTTACTTTTGTAGTATTTAATGTACAAAAGTACCTCCGCAGTGCTAGTAAATAAAAAGAATAGTTAAAAACCTACAATAAAAAAAACAAAAATCCAAATAACTTTAATTAGTATTGTGGTAATTTTGTTGAACTCTTTATGGGTTTTAATCCAAATTTTCAATATTTTGAATCAGGCTTAAGTTCATGAAATTAAATTTTCATTAAATTATTTTTATAAAGAAAGGCATTTTACAACATGAAAATTAATTAAAATTGTTATTGATAATCATTCATTCTTGACTGACCTGAGATTCGAACCCAGGCGGCTGGTTACCCTGACATGTTTCGATCGCTACCACCCAAACTCATCAGAGGGATTTTCCGTCTTACACACACAGCCATCGACGACTGCTGACGTCAATAGTCAAACATCAATCCTTAAACCAAATTGTATTTTAACCCTTTGGTAGATCGAAATTTGCTTTTTGAATGATTATCCATTTTTAATTGATTTTACATGTTTTTGCTTTACCTCTGTTTTTTTCGTACTTTTTGTCAATAAATCTTATTGAAGTCCAAAGTACAAAGAATGAAAATTGGGAATTTAGCGCAACAAACAAAATCTTATTAAAGCCCTTATGACACTACATTTTTAATGCATTGTTCAAGTTTTGGTAAACAAATTGTGTATTCATAAAAATAACTATTAGTATACATCTTTTTGAACATGCAAAAAAATACCATCAGTGCATCAGTTAAAAAAAAAAAAAATATCGTTGCCGACTTTTTTAACCCTTATCCTACATTCATGGATCACAGTTGACCAAACAGGGGTCGACGAATTTTTTTGCATACGATAGACACTGGCGTATCGAATGAAAACTAGATAAATGTAGTGTCGAGTTACTCGATGTCGAATGCTATTATTTCAAATTCAATACATTTCATTCGATATCGAGTGTCAAGATACCAAAATAAATAATTTCGATGAATTTTGCTCGATATCGTATGCGGTGATTAGACCCCAGGTTTTATGACTTATTTGATTTGTTTTAAAATTTATGTACAATTATGTTTTTCTATTGAAAAGCTTATATTAATAAAATATTAACTTATAAGGCTTTTTCGTAATGCTGTTAGCGGAACGGTAAGTCCAAAAAAAACCTATATCCGCCATCAGCGAAAATCTTTTAAATTACTTGTTGTTTTAATTATGCCATCATATTTAAAGTGAGTTCTGCCGAGCAACACTTATAAGAAAACAAAAGTTATAAAATGTATCTAATATTTTTTTTTGATCCTTGCCCACATTCTGATTGCAGTTAATGTTTAATTTATTTATAAAAATATTACATGATAAACAAATAGCAAATTTACATCTCTTTAAAAGGCTCAGTCACTTGCTCTCAATTCAGATAGACGACTACATTTCATTGCACATCCATATTTAACCATTTACACACACACAAACAAAGATAAACAATAAGAAAATAAATTTAAAAAAAAATTCAATTATAAATATTATATGTAATCTGTTTTATTATTACATACTACCATACTTAAATTCACAGACATTAACCAGTCATTTGAAAATGTAAAGGACTTGACTTTAATGGCCCTCGCTTATTTTCCTTAAGATATTTTTCCTCTGTATTTTGGAAAAGAGGTTTGTTTCATGGTTGAAAGTTTTTTTTTGCTGTGTCTTCAGTGAAATACACTTTAAATTTTAAATAACGATATTCAAGAAACGCTGTTGAGTCAAGAATATTTTAAATGGTTTCTGGTCTCAAATAATGAGAAATTCGTTTGTGGTATAATAAAAAAAAAAACTTATTGGAATAAGTCCAATAAGGCCTTTCAATGTAAGGCCTTTTAAATATGTAAATATTTCTCATTCAGTAATCCTTGTCTCTCATTTACGCATACATACTTTTACATATTTGATAACGCCAGTATATTCTTCAATTAAATAAATTTATAAATTATACACTTGAGGCGCTACTTACACACGTACAAGTACATATGTACATATACATATTAATAAGTGCTCTTTATATGATAAATCCATGTGCATATTTAAAATGTTTTGAGCATATACATATGCTTAAATATGCTTACACATATAGGTGTGTTTATTTGTGCTTGTGTGTGTTAAGACCATAAAAATAAACATTGAAAAAGTTTACAATAACTTTAATAATATTGTGTAATAATTTTTGTTATTGTTACTGTTTTCTGTCATTGTTAATTTTTTAGTACTTTTGACAACAAATAAACAGTAAAATAAAAGACTTTTTGCATTATTAATAAACTTGGCTAACAAATACTATAGAATTACACCAATTCTCATGTAAAATGTATAGATTTATGTAGCACATCTTTGATACACTCCCAATATTATTACAGTAACGGGCTGTAGTTTATTTAAGAAGTATGTATTCCGTTCAGTAATTTTTAAATAAATAAACATTTACAATTCTAAGAAAATTTATTTTTGACTGATTCTAACAGTTATTCAAAAAACTAAGTGCATACGGATTTTCAGTTGCAGTTAATATTGCCCGTTGATTAAGTTAATTCCTTCTTTATGTAAAATTAAATGAAAATGTAATTTAAAAAAAAAAAAAAAAAAAGTTCATTTAATTTTTACTTTCAAAATATTCAAGCGCGAATTCCGTAAAAACAAATAAATATGCAGTTATTTTTAATAAATTAACTGTCAAAAATTCAACCCCATGTTCCTTAAAAATAAATGAACACTCAGTTATTTTATATAATTTAACTACCAAATATAAATTTTTACTTATCTATAAAAACGATTTGCTTGTTTTGTGTTTCAAATTCCCATTTTATATTTGTTAAAATAATTTAGTTAAGTACATCAAATTTTTAAAGTAAAATAATTGCGAAGCCATATCGGTCGTGCTGCTGGTGTCTTATAATTGGGAGTTCTTCTGTAAACAACGTGGTCAGTACCAGGGTTGCCAGACTTCGTCGGCTATTTTTGGTTTTGTCGGGTGGTAGGCCAAGCTTAATTTTGGTAGGTTTCATAAAATTTACAACAATAATTTATTTTAAAAATTTAGAACACTGGTCGCAAATCTATAAGCTTTTTTACCAAAAAAATTTATTATTTTGTTGATGTAGCTATAGATGTGGCAAGTTACTTTAACGGTATTAGTTTTATAAAGAATAGTTTTGTCACCCTTTTCGAAGTTACCAAATCAGATACAGTTTCAATTTTTCTTTCTAAACGCTTTTTACAAACAAACAATATTCCTTTAAAAAATTTTATCGGATTGGCAACAAACAGCGCTAACGCCATGACTGGTAATGTTGGTAATCTTAATTTTACTTATGCCCGTAATTTCTACAAAAAGTTATCTAGCTGTGTATAGATATCTATGGTTTTCATAATTTTAAAACTTATTTCTTTCCTGCGGGTTAAAGTTTAGTGTATTTTACACTATCGATTTTCGATAGTTAATTCATGTAGGCAAACTAAACGTAAAAATTACCACAATAGTGTTGTCGAATAGGAAAAGATAACTGCTAGGTACGAACACACCCAGATATCTATTTGTAGAAATTACAGGCATTAGCAATGCAAAAAGTATTAAGCTTCGTTCACAATAGGCAGCACCAATTTCACTGGTGTTCAAAATACAGCAACAATTTTTCAACATCAATATTATGCATTTATTATTATTTTTTACAACATTTTGATAAAGTTTTCATTTAAAACTATGAATATAAAATTATTATAAACGTCATTATTTTCAATTTCATACAAATTGTTGCTGAAGTAGAAGTTTTTTTAAAAAGTTGAGTCTACTTCAGCAAAAATTTGAATGAAATTGTATTTTTTTTGGTCGGTTTCAAAGGATTTTGGCAGGTTTTGCAGACAATTTTGGTCGGAAAATAATTTTCAAACCTGGCAACCCTGGTCAGTATAACAAAAGTAAAACAAACGTGTGTAACGGGGAAAGTAAATAGTAATATTCTCTCTCTCTCATTAGAAAAACAAGCGGACAAGTGCAGGCGTGCCAGTTTAGCACTTTTAGTGCTAGATTTAGTACATTTTTTTCTGAATTAGTACTAAGAATTTCGAAAAAAGCCCTAAGTGCTAGTTTAGCACATTTTTATAATTATTTAGCATTTCTATCACTTTAGTTTAGATCCCAAAACCACCTAAAAACTCACATAATCAATTCAAGTAAAATATCAATTCTTAGAGCGTATCAAGAAAAATACATACATATTAGGCATATAACTTTTTACAATTTTTGCAAATAGGAAAAATGGCATGGCATTGTCGAATAGGGTATATTTTTTTTAAATCGCATAAAAGTTTTCGCATCAAACGCAATTACCAATTAGCAATGCCAGCACTCAGTAATGCTCGTTGGAATTTTGGCACTTATTCCGAAAAATCAATTTTATTTGTAAATTTTGTATGTAATGCTTAAAGCGAAGTTTGGTTTTCTGATCATACAATCAACAAAAATAATTTCGCCACACTACAAAAATCATTGTCGGGCTTAAGAGAAGCATATAAATGTTTTCTCAGCCATTGGGACAAAAACCCATCAGCTATTCAGAAAGTTCAGCGAGGCAACCTCCTATTAGATGGACCATGCTAAGAACTAGAGTGATGAAAACAGAACTGATATGTTCATTTATACGTATAAGAGAAGGTGCAAAATTAGACAACGTTTGTTGTCACACTTTAAACATATCGGACGATATTGTAAAAAATCGGTTCATCTGAAAAGTATCAAAATGAGTTGGTATATGAGGAAGATGAAAATGACATGATTGAAATTTTAAACAGTTGTAACAACTTCATTTAATGGCGATTTATATAGTTTAGTGGTTTTGGTGTAACACTTTCTAATGTTGCCTATAATCACTCGAAGTGTTACATTTTGTGCAACTTCAATAGAAAAAAAAATTAGCTGATTTTATTTACAACTATTAAACTTTTATCATTAATGTACTTCATGAACGATTTTTAAGGCTATTTGAGCGGTTTCTGCACGCTTTTACGGTTTGGCAGCAAAAATTGACATCACTAATGGCTTAGAATAATTAAAACGGGCATAATATACATAGACTTTTTTCATTTTAATATGTAAATATTTTTATATTTTGTTTCAAAACAATTTTTTCCCAAAATTATGAGCGGTATTAATTATGACTAAGAAAATAAAACATTGGTTCTACAAAGAAAGTAAGTAGCAAAGTTGTATAACAGGGCAGTAGAACAGGGCAGTAGAAAACCTTAAATAAAAGTAAGGGTAAAATATGCAACATGTTTTGCATGTTTTTAATCAGCATATTCACATAAGAACTTGAAAATTTTTCCCACAGTAGTATTTTTTGTACATACGAACACAAAAAAAAAACACAAAAATTAATGCAACATATTTCGCAGAAAAGAAATCGTAATAAAATATTTTATAAGGTAACATTATAATAAATGCTTATATTTAACAAAATGAATATGAAAAAAAAAATCAAATGAAAATTTTTTATTATATTCATAAAAATCAATGTTAGAACACTAGCACTTTTGTGGTTCATTGTAGAACAATTTAGCACTTTTATTTTGTCGATTTAGCACTTTTAATTTGAATTCTTCGGGCTAGCATGGACATTGTCTGTCTGGTATTTTTTAGAAATTCGGCTCTTTTGTGAAGCAAACGAAAATTACTGAATTTAATAAAATAACTGAATATTCCTTTGTTTTTACGGAATATTCAGTTAATTTTTTGATAATTATTTGTTTTTACGGAACATGGAGTTGAAAATTAAATGAACTTTTCGTTAAAAATAAATGAAAAATAAGTAGAACGGGTTTTAACTGAATTTTCATTTATTTTATATTACAATTTCAGTTAATTTTACGTGCAGAATAGTGTGGGTGTATATATGTACATATGCCCTGCAAATATTATTGGACCACCTGATCCAATTTCATGAACTGGACTACTCCATGGACTGGTCCGATGTAATGCAAGCATGGACCATGTCGACATGTCTTCGTTTTTTAACGATATGTTTTTCGTTTTTAAACGAAGTTAAAACTAATCCTCTTGTTTACACAATGGAGTAGTTTTAAAACTACTGCTTTGTAGTCCAAAGATGGTTTATATGGTCCTGCTCTAGGACATCGTAATGTTAAATAAATAGACCATGTTTTTCCATACGTTTGGGTTACTTTTGGACTAGTCCTAGTCCCTTGTGGGCTACTCTTTACACGCGTGTTTGGACTGGTCCTATTATTTGCAGGGTGTATGCACGTATACATGTGTGTGAGTGAGTAAATAAGTTACCACAATGAACAATAAAAAATATATTGACTCTCTACAACAAACCACTCATAAAATATTTGCAACACATACTGCGGTCATATAAAAGAGTAGCTTAAGTCGACATAAGACAAAATTGAGTTGTACAAATTTGATAAGTGTAAAATCTTTAACAGCGTTATGTATAATGAAAAATTGGCAAGAAGTTAGCACAGAGTTGAATTATAATACACTTACAGACTGTGGATAGCAAACTGCTAAACTCTGACTAGTGAGTTGCCAAATATCTGCTAATTTGGAAAAAACAGCTGTATGAAAACAGTATGAAATGTCAAAATCAGGGATGATTTCAGCAAAAATAATGTTTTTTTTTTTAATACAGTATGGCATCGTTATATATCAGAGTTGATTTATTAAAAATTTGCACCAGTGAAAAAGTATATTATACATGAACATTTTGCTAACAAGCTGCTAAGCTTAATCGGTATTCTAGTTGGCAGCTCGTTGTACGTAGTGTATAAACTGTGGCTAACTTTTCATTATACATACCGCTGTTAATATTTACTAAAAATTTTTGTTAAACAAATTTGCTTTTAGCCTCTATTATTTAAGTTGTTTCTAATACAGACGTAAAGCAAATAATTTCTCGAATCAAACATTAACAAAACTGAGGAGCTCTGCAAACTACAATATTTGACATAAGCTATTTTTCCATATCGGCACAAATAAATTCACTTACACATACATATGGCCAGTACATTAATTTTTAATTACATATTATTAAATTAACTACTGAACCATATTTTTTCAACAACAGCATTATTAATAGGAGTCCTTTTCCTTTTTAATTTAATCCTTTCTACAGAATTACGAACATGTTTAATGTGTTGCAATAAAACAGTGTAACAGCCCAATTTCCATTGCATCATCAAAATCTGATGTTCTTGAGAAAGAAGTAAGAATCTTTGATACCCTCAACCGAGATTTAAAAAGTTTTTGGGAGTGGAATTTATAGGAGGTCATCAATTTTGCCATAAGGTGTAAAATTTAGTTGTTAATTGTTTACGTGTTATGTTGGTGCTGCTGAGCTGACAATGATTGGTCGTTGATCGTTGAACTCCGAGCCGTTCCGCTGGATAGAACTGACTCTCAGGAGAACGTAGTGGGATTTAGTAGAGTTAATAAAAATTCAAATTATTTAAGGAGCGAGATCGAAAAAATCTGAACATACATAAATGTAAATAAAAAACAAACAAATAAACTTACAATTTTTATTTTTTTATTGCTAAAAATTATTATTAGGCCCGTTTTCACAACTTAGCGGTAGCTTAAAGTATTCTTTAATCGGCCTTATAAAAAGTGTTCCATTAATAAAACTTTGCTTTAATCTAAAGTGAGCGATAAAGTAAATTAAAGTCTATCCTACCTGTTAAAGTTGTAATAATGGAACACTTTTTATACGTCCGATAAAATCCTACCTTTAGCTATCAGTAAGTTGTGAAAACGGCCTTTAACTTACATAAACATTTTATTTTTATAGTTTTGATCACAAGTGATGAACTGTTAATCTTTTCCGGACACCTTCCATTAACACATAAACAGGTAGTCCACCTTCGTTTAAAATCCACACTTTTGGATTCCGTTTTTAAGCTCTTTAATTCCAATATTTCTTTATTGGCCTCTGTTGGTACAAGTAACAAATTATTGTTCTTGTACTACTTAAGAACTTTCTTACCATAGTGACAAGATTCCAAATCAGGCCAAAAATAAGTGGACACGTTATGAATGGGAGAAGCCTTTTTTGTAAACATTCTTGGTGTAAATTTCGGTATTTATAGAGCCCGTTGTAACAAATGTTTAGCTTCTTTTGCCGCAGCTGCATATTGCTTGCCAGACGAAGAACTTTTTAGCAAATTTTGTCTGCTTTTGCGTCCTAAACTTTTCTACAATATTTCCTGGATCATCAGCAACATATAAATTTTGACGTTTCGTTGTTCATTATGCAGCAGGAATATTTTTTTGTTAAAACTTGGCCATTCTTTTTTTGGCCTTAGAAACATCATGTGGACCTTTCTTTCTACCCGAACTAGGTTTTCTATCAACGGACAAGTTCTCCTGATACTTTCTAATAACATTGGAAACGGTTTTACGGCAGACTTTTGATTGTTTGGCCAACTATTTGTAGTACCAAGTTGGTTTTTTTTTGAAAATATTTAATTATTTTTAAGTACGCACTTCTTTATCGTCACTCAATTCAACAACAAATGAAGATAATTTCAATTTAAACATAATAACTGACATACTTTTCAAAGTTAACTTACGGGCTTGTTCTGAAAATATAGTGGATGCGAGAATCAGCGCTGATATTTCATCTCTTATTTGTGTTTTATGTATGTTTGTATGCATTTGGGTTTTTATAATTGGCGCTGAACTGTTTGGAACTGTTTTCTCGCATTTAATCAGCTTTGCGCTCTGACCATCTCGGCGGCCACTATGACCTTAGTTCGCTTATTTGTACTTATTTGTATAGTACCAGTTCTCTCGCATTGGTTCTCGCTAATACAAGGGTCTTTCAGGAAAAGAGTGTTTGTGCCCATAAACCATCTTTTTATGTTAATATTTCACAAAATGTTGTGCTGGTAGTTCTAAAATGAACTAAAGGTCCCATATAAATTCCCATGCTAAAATCGTTTAAAGGCAAACAAATTTCATATAGATGATGTCATCTAAATAATAATCGGCACAAAGAACTCTAAGATAAATCTTAACCTTATTATATAATTTTGGGGTCCCAAATAGGGTACCCACTCGGTGTTTTGTTTTATTTTTGAAACTCCGAATATTGAATCCATTATTTTACAAATTGGACACTTTAAATTTGTTTTCTCCATCTTATTTTTCAAATGTCAAAAAACCATCTTGAATACAGTACGCCAAGTGCTGTTGCAATATTTAAATAAAAATTGCAAGGATTAAAGCAGCGAATTTAATGCTTTAATTCATCAAAAATATTTTTTCCTATTAAAAAATTTATGTTTAAGAAAAAAAATTATATGTTTTTACACTAGTTTTTCTTTTTGTTTAGAAATTATTTTGTTCTGTGTATGTCAAATATCAGATGATTGCTGTTGCCATTCTAAGTACATTCTTTAGATGTCTAACGTTATTTAGAAGGCATAAGCACAAAAAAAAATGTCCTTGCAGAATATAAATGGCACACTACATTTTTTTACTATTTAGTTGTTTGTATTTGTGAACAATATGCATTTGTATTTCTATTTACTTAAGTGTGTCATATGTAGAAAGTTAAGACAAAACAAAAAATATTTTTTCTGTTTGGCATCAAAAATTGCCTACCAATACCACAACTTTTGTAATTTTTTATGAAATCCTTTTTAAGCAGCATGTAACATGTCTAGTTAAATTAGTTTTTCGTTGAGGCTAAGTGGCGTGTATGATTTCCAAATAAAATTACACATTTGTTATAAAGTGTCTTCTAATAGGGACTTTCTAACTTTGGCAGTTGATGTCAGCCATATTGTTGAAGTCACATCTTTTGGATTGGCTGTCATATTTTCAGTCTGTTTTGTCAAAGCACCATGAGCGGATATAGCGTTCAACATCACGTGCAAATAATAAAATTGTTATATCAAAATGGGGTCTATTCAGTTAAATTTGAGGTTGATCAATCAATAAACGTACGTAAACGAAACGCACGTATTCCCAAACGCAGTCGTTAAACTTTGAAAAAGTATGGCATTTCTAAAGTCATCTGTTCTGCATCTGATAAGCAAAAAAAAACACAACTGGCGCATTCTTTAAATTGGCGATGCTTTTGCAAAGTTCAAAATTATAATGCATTTAATTTAAAGACGATTTTGCGTCACTTACAAGAAGTTTTCCTTCGGCAGACCAAAACTTGACGACTTTAGCTGCGCTATAGATTGCGTGATTACACCAATCTTTTTGATGCTTTGGCCACTAAACACATTTGGTTTCAACAGAACGGCGCTACGTGCCACACAGCTCTCCCTGGTAAGCTTTTTCTTGATGGGTTTTCTTAAGGTTTAGGCAAATAAGACACAAACCTCAAAGCCAACATAACCAATGCCATCGGTCAGATTTAGTCTGATTTATAAGACAGAGTCATGGAAAATTAAACATTTCGGATGCGCATCACCCAGCGAAGCCACAATGGACAACGGCACGATGTTATATTCCATACGTAATGGGACCGATAAGTCTTTTAATCAAATAAAAAACTTCGATAATATTTTACACATACTTTTTATTCATTTGAGAAGATAGAAAGTGCTTAATGAAATACCCAATTGTTCATTGTTAAAAAAACATTGTATGTCTGTCATGTAGGGTGTTCAGTCGATTAATTCTTGTTCGATTAGTCGAACAATTTAAGACGAATAATTATTCGAATAATTTTAAATTACTAATTTCGTATTAACGATTAACCGAAGTATTAATACCGATTAATCGAATGATAATAATATATAGTATTTTTGATTTTGAACCAACCAAATGTATGTGTCCGAAATATAACGAAATATAACCAAAAATTACAATTTAGTTCATTTTCCTTTAATATGGGTAATTCCAAAGTGTTGAACGTGACAGTCGTACGAATTGAAAATGCAATAACATTTTAACCAACAAATTTTTTTCCGTTCTTTTAACCCTTAAATTATAGCAATAAGACGGCATTGATATCTATGCTAAAGTTTATGGAAGGCGCGATTCTAGGTCAAAGATAATGGCAAAAGAAGTAGCGGTTCGAACGTGAAAAAAATAGAAGTAGTTTTTGTGGCCATGTATAAATAGGCGTAATTCAGCGAAACCTGGAACAATTTTTTAATCAAACTACTTTCAGAATTTTACGTACCAATGTAACATTAAAATGCCTTTGGTTTGATTTAAAAATCTTCTGTATTTTTTTTTTTTTATGAAAAAATCTGTGTCGATACGTGACATTTCGAACGTGAAATTTTTTCCATAATAATTTAACTGAATAATGATTAACACAAAATAAAAATTTACCGTTAATCCGAATAACATATTTCTCTTCGAACTCTTCCTTAGACTACAGACCATGTAAGAAATTTTTTTTGGAATAATTTTTATCAAATATCACCTCTTTTAAGGAAGATAATATTAAAGAAAACATACAATAAAACATTCTCACAAATAAGAAATTACGTTTGCACAACTTTGCAGTCTGATTGTTCATCTAAGCACTGTTGCCAATTTGACGGGTTTACCGCGATTCTAGCGGTTTTTACGTGTCCACCGGGGTAAAATTTCCGATTTGGCGGTTAACGGGATATCTAGCGGTATTTTAATATCATTAGAAAATACAATTTTTGTTCTAGGCATTTGAAAACTACAATTTTTATCTCAAAATAAGAGATTTGTTTTAAATGAAAGTAATTAAGTGATAAGAAAAAATTGTTTTTTTGTGGAAATTTAATTTGTTTCCGCAATAATAAATATTTCAACGTTTTAAGCAGATTTTATAAATTTTCTTATTAGGAAGTTAAATTGAAATAGATTAATTGAAATAGATTCCAGCGAAATATTTGTACTGCCAAAAAAAAAAAATAGACGTAATAGAAAAAAACTGAGAACGGACTTGAATTTATTTAAAACACTTTTTACGGCAGACCAGTGTTATCAACTTTAATCGATCAAAATATAATCTTGTCAAAGCTAAAGTTAAAAAGGTGTGTGGTCTACAGCAAATCAATGCTTATATTAAAGCACTTAAGCAATCAAAAATTAAAAGTATTTTTTATTATCCCTCGGATAAAACTTCCACACGGTTGTCTAACCTAATGCCAAACAACGTACTGTAATTCGAGAATGCAAGAAATACTGTTTGTGATACTTTACAAAAAAAACAAGAAGCGCCATTTTACGCCTTTTATATGCATAAGTATGTTGTTAAGCATAAGCAAGCTTGTATCTAGATATGCAAAAATTCTTCTATATTTTTATTTAAGTTAACGGATACAAACTTTATTTCTAGTTTTCCTAAAAAAGTGAAAAATAATTTATATTAATCTAAGCAAAGTCTTCGGAGCGAAACAAAAATTATCTATTCGGTTGTTAGGATTGTAAACAGTTTTCAAGCATGAATGTTGGAAAAATGGGCAGCAAAAACTTTTAAAAATTATAAACGTTATAAAGCAGTAATGGACATGTCATCCATATATACATATGTTTATTCAACCTTTTTGAATAAATGTCTCTCAGAAAGTAAATGTAAGTATTTATCAAATATAAAATAGTGTAAAATTCTAAATCTTTTACGATTTTTTTTAAATCCTGGTCTACGGTCTAACATTTTTAGCATAATTACCAAAACTAGATTAAGTGCACTTAACTCAAATGTCTGGATAGATTTCAAGCAATACAAATCCATGAATTTTATATGAATATCCACATTTTGTACGTTCCTGGGACTAAAAGAGTCAGTGAAATTAAAAACCTTACAATATAATTTTAATTGAAAGACATACACCTTTAAAAAGCACCCTATTTTCGTTCATATCGGCCCATATGTATAATACAAACACCAAAAAACTGACTTTTAAACTCTAACAACATCAAAAATATCTGTAAATCATCTATTAAAATGGGATTCCCATTTTAACTTTGTATTTGGTTAAACTAAATTGTCAAAATTTTTGTGTTTACAATAAAAAAGAAAAAAACCGCTCGGAAATTCGAATTTTGAATTCTAATTATAGAGCGCCAAACGTAATGAAATTACTGATTCGAATTTCTGAGCGTCTACTGTATTAACAAAATCAGAGTAGTTTTTCTTGCTTTTAAGTGTTGTTTTTGCAAAAATATTAGATACTTAAAGAAATGAAGTAGATAAAATTATATAGTTTTATGAACTTTCATTGCAGGGCGGTTTTTCAAATTTGCTCGATTTAAAATTTACTTCATTTCGAAAGCGAAGCAACAATTTGGAGTAAAATATACAAGTTTTATTGTAAAAAAAGTTTATTTACTCAAGTACTAATTTTAAATTTTATTCGTTTAATCGTATAAGTTAAAAAGCCAAATATCGATTAATTGTTTTATCGAACAAAAATAAAGCCCGATTAATTAATTGAACACCCTCGTGTCATGTCATTATATTTTTGTTATTTGATTAAAATTTAAGGTTATTTTAAATTTCTTAGGACTATAGAATATAAAATTTACACTTTGAATTAAGTATATTAAAATATTTTCAAATTTTAGAAATATATTTTAACAAAAATAAAAAAGTTTTGTCTACTTACTCAACAGTCTGCATTAAAAATATATCCAAAGGATAAAACAAAAATTTTCAAATTCCAAAAACGTTACAGATTTAAAAAAAAGCAACTTAAGTCCAGAATACACAAAAAAACATTAAATAAGGTTTAATTAAAAAAGTTTAATCAATTGAATTAAAAGTTAAATTGATACTATTAATTTGCACCAGTAAACAAATTCACAAAATTACTTGCCTAAACGTTTAATTCACTTGATTAAACGTTTAATTAAAACTCATTTTATTTTTGATTAATGCTTTAATTGGTGAAAAAAATTTTTTGTATTCCCACGAAAATTATTTTGATAAAAATTTGTTCCTTCAAATATTTATTAAGGCTATTGTATATTTAATATTTATACATACATATGTATGTATATTGCTTCTTCTGAATATTATCAGAGCTATATAAATTGTACTGTTATGACTTCATCTACAATTCTAACCAAAAATAGCGTACTAATAAAAATTTTGCTCCCGAAAAGCATGAGTTTTTTAGAATAAAACAAGCCACCCTTTTCGGGAGCAAAATTTTTAAGAAAAATACACCAAATTGAAATTTTTTTTAAAAAAAAAAGTAACATTTTTTTTGTAGAAAAGAAAACATCATTAGTCTTAATTGTTTTCAAGCATTCTATTTTTCCTTTAAAATATCGCAAATATTCGGATTTTACTATGTATAACCAATAGTTCTTGTATTTTTGGGAAAGATAAACGTTAGTTGGCCTAAGTAGAAATCCTTTTTAAAATCATGTACTTTACCAGGACATCAAATAAAAACGAGGATACTTAAGTGATCTTAGTTGCATCTTCCGCAAGTGATGTATCACCGTAACACCTCTTTGGAACTCCCTTTCCTACTTGTACGTAGAGAGTAGATCTAGAACTGGATGTTACATTCTATGATGACCAAAATTCGACAGCTTGAAAGTATTGCGTGCCCAAATGATATTGATTGCTTATTATTAAATACCAAAAAGTAGTATAATTTATCATCACTTTTTTCAAGCCCATAAACTCTCCATTTTTTGTACCCTCCACCACCACTATTGGTGAATGAGGCTATAATAAGTTTGTCATTCTGTGCAAAACTTTATTATAATTCATCTCAGACCCCATCAAGTATATATATTCTAGCTCCTTGAGTAATTCTAAGCAGCGCTTAAAAAACTGCAGTCAAAGTAGAAAAACTGCCAACTCTTCAATTTCTTCATTTGTCATTGGGCAAAAAAACTGTTGCTTTTACTTCTGATTCATTAAATGTAAACAGTCGTTGTCAAACCAACTCAAAAAGCGATAAGTTGAACAAAAATTTTAGTTTTTATTCGACAGTTTTTGGTTTCGACTGCAGTTTTTTAAACCCTGATTCTCGATTTAGCCATGTCTATCCGTCCGGATGTTGAAAACACGCTTAATTTCAAAAAGACCAATGTTGGTGTCAAATTACTTCTTGTTATCCTTAGAAGTTTGGGATTGAAACCCAGCAAAATCGGTTCAGTAGGAAGGGAGATATGAGTCCAAACGTGGAAACACCACCATACAAATTGATAATTTGGTTACAAAAACTTACATAAATAATGGTGGAATGCTCGGATTGATATAAGATTTGGCACAAATTCGTTTTGTATGACTAGAAATATTATTCTTAAATTTCATAATGATCGGTCCTTAATTTACCATAGGCCCCTATAAAGTCTACTCTCCGACCAGAACGCAGTCTAGTACGCCTAAAACCGTAACAAATTATGCTGTTGTAATAAAAAAATGTATGTCACAGTTAAATTTCGTGTAAATCGGCCCATAATTAACCATAACCCACCATAACGCGGAAAAGAGTCTAGAAAGCCTAAAACCGTAAATAATAACACTACTGCAAAAAAAATTTGGCACGATACAGTTTTATAGGACTAGAAATCGCAATCTTAAATTTCGCGAAGATCTGTCCTTAATTAATCATAGGCCACATATAAAGTCTACTCTCGGAAAACAGTTTAGTACAAATTCCTCTCTCGAAAATATTTATCCCATAAAGGGCCCATGCTTGTCGGATGGTAACAAACCCAATAAAAAATGGAGCTTCCAACGAAGCAGGTTTGTAAGGGAGAAACATAAACGTTTTGCTTACCATTGCGCGGACGGAAGACATGAATTTTATATGGCGAGTTCCCACTTTGAAGCAATACATTTTTGATACACAAAACGCATTATTCAGCGCATATAAAAATTGTTGTATGTAACGATCGGCCCTACACACTGAATGTATTTTTGGATACAGTTATTTTTTAGTATTCTTCCTTACAAACCTGCTTCGTAGTAAGGGAATGCCGTATCACTTTCTTTTCTTTTTTTATATAAAAGTTGTTCAGAGTTCTTTCACTTACTTAACTGCATTTCTGTATGTCTTATTGCGTAGCGCATAATTGTGCGCTTATTTTTTTAAATGTACCATTAGTGCTTCGCAAAATGATAAAAATTTTTATTGGGAAAGATAAATAGCACTCACTTGTTTTTTTTTTATCAAATTGATTTGAAACATATAATGGAATTGGGTACCCCAGTAGTCTTGTTGGTACCCCGTTAGCATAGGCTGTTTGTTTGGCAATAAAACAAACCGGCCTAAGGATCTGTAAAAAAGGATTTTTCTAACTGGATAGTGCTGATTTCGCAGCCTTAAGGTTTGTTTTATATAAATTGTATGAAAGCTAGAAGTTTTGACATGAAAAATACGCTTGGTGCCCTTTTTTATTTCACGAGTTGTAAAATAATCCCAACATGAGTATCATACGACTCTTGGCGTGCTTTTTGAAAGAATCGTTAGATAATCCCTTTATGATTAATAAAAGCGTCTCGCTGTTTTATGGAAGAATCTCTCATACGAATCAGCACGTGTAACAGTTTCTCCCGTGCGAGGAATCGTCTGCAATTTAAAAAATAGCTCGTCGACGATCAAAAACACTCTTCACGAGATTCCCATTAGACTCCTAGACGATTGAAAATGCTAGCTGGGCTAGACTGGCTCACTGTCTATTAAATTTGTATTAATCTGTATTCAATTTTAAAACTCCTGTATGTTACGTTTATTTCGATCGCATTCCTAATTCGCACAAACAAAATAATAAAACACACTGCTCTGTTTGCATGTAAACCTTTAAAGCAAGTAAAGCTTGTTAGCAAACTGGCATTGTGACATTTCAGTCAGAGTTGTTAAAACTGCATACACTTGGAAAATTAATACAATTAGAATTTACTTAGTAAAAGTCGACTCTGTGATGATCTATTTGTTTGAAAAGTTGCAAAAAAAAAAAATTAGGGGAACACTGTCGCGAAATTGCAATAAAAAATTTCCTTGAGATAGGAAAATACTTGCAACATTATTTATTAAAAATAAAACAGTTTTGTAAATGTTTATTAAGCAAATTTTCATATAAAATTCGTTGTATAAACCTGTATTAATTTTTATAAATAAAGCCTTCAAGCCTAATCTTTATATTAAATAATTTATGTTCGTCCTTGAAAATTCGTGTTTTATGTCATCAAGTGCAACAATGTTTCATGTAGCGTATTTAAAATATCATCATGGCTGTAATACAATAAAATTTCTGTAGTTGTAGGAGTATTGTCTTGTTTTTTGTTGTATTTTCAGTTGTTTTGTATTACTTGGCGTTTTGAGTGTGTTGGCAATAGATATACTACATATCCAATATATCCATGTATGTATGTGTTGTGTGTATGCACTTGTTTGCTGTGTTCGTATGTATATTTAACTGAATCATATCCTTCCGTACCTTTCGTTACTTTACCTAAAGTACATGAATGAATTTCAAAATGAACAATGAAAATGCCTGCAATATTGTTGATAAAAGAGAATTCTTTATATATTCATTTATACACGTGAAGAAATGTTTTTTTTTTTATACAGTAAAATTGGTTACAAGATAAATAAATTTTCAAAACCACAAAAAATAAAAAAGAAATTAGCACAAGTACATGGTAAACAGAAATACAATCAAAACCAAACGTCTAGAATTGTTCTTATTTCTTATCTGTTCAAAACAAGTGTTTCTTTTCTCTCAGTAACTTTTACACTCAGTACCAAATAAAAAAAGCGGCAGAAACAAAAGAATAGTAAACTTAAATTTTGGTTTTTATACCAAATATTTACATTAATACATAAGTATG
The DNA here is from genome assembly GCA_949318255.1 of Pollenia labialis. NCBI lineage: Eukaryota > Metazoa > Arthropoda > Insecta > Diptera > Polleniidae > Pollenia > Pollenia labialis. The sequence continues at coordinate 39,860,502 of OX439140.1, forward strand.
TGCATACATATACATATGTATATACTACCTATGTATGTATATGGATCAGAGGTAAAAATTCCATTCCTTTCCATTTATGTGTAACACACATACATACACAGATATAAACCTACATTCATATAGTTTAATGTCCTTTGGTTGGTTTATTTTCATAACAAACATCATCGTAACATAATGCAAGTTGAAACATTCCAAGAAGAAAGAATAGTATTTATTGTTTAAAAGGAATTTATTTAATTTTTTACATTTCGTTACATAAAAAATGTTTTATATTCGTTGACAATATTAAATGAAGCAACAGCAACATGAAATAATGATTTAAATAACAGAAATATGAAAAAAGGAATTTATAAACTACAGAAAACCCCAAGAATGTTCTGTATAAGAAATGATATGATATCCCTGCAGATAACGAGACTAGTCCATACATGCATATAAACAGTAGTTCATAAAGGAGTAGGAGTACTTCAAAAGTACTCCAAATTTATGGTTAAAAGGTGTCGATTTAACATTACGATGTCCTAGGAGTGGACCAGTTTTGCATTACAACAGAGTAGTCTTTAGTGAACTAGTTTTGAAACTAGTCCATGGTTTATTCCAGACGATTAGTTTTAACAACGAAAACATTTCGTTTCACTACAAACTGTTTTTAACAATAACATGGTCCATGGTTGCATAACATTTGACCAGTTTAGGGAGTGGTCCATTTAAACAAAATGGATCACGTAGTCCAATATTATCTGCAGGGATAATGTCAGGCCCATTGGTTATAATAAAAAATTCTTTGAAAATGTTGTTATTTTACGGTCAAAAGAAAAGAACATAAAATTTAGTTTTAATAAATTTTTTTTTTATTCGAAAATGAAAATGGACGTCCAAATGTTGTCCACTCCTTCGAGTATTGCTGTAATACGTGGCCTCCAAGGTGTCAATTGTTGCTGATTTATCAGCTAAAACCAGCGACTTCACGTAGCCCCACAGGAAGTAATAAAAAGGGGTATAATCGCCGATTCTGAACGCTGATTTCTCGATAGCAATCTACGGCTAAATTTTTGATTTGAATAAGTCGATGTTTGTTGTCGTTGTTTGGCATGTAGCATATTTATGTTTGAACCACATCTCGCCCAGATCATGTCATCCATATATTCGAACAAAGAATCAGTGAACATGGTGCAGAATTAAAGCTCAGTTATCCAAGAGTAACAGCAGCGTTTCAAATCAGCTGCTGCATTTTGTTATATGTAAATCAATTAAAACGATTATAGTGAGCAGTAAGAGGTTGGTCTTACTTGTTTACCGTAAGGTTAAGTTACTGTTACTCCCGGCTAACTGAGCCTTTAGTCTTTGATTGTAACGTTATTGTGAAAATCTGATCATAAGTTACTGTTCGGTTGACAGCTAAAAACTTAACCATAATATGCATAGGCTTGCTTAACCTACTGTCAAAAATTAACAAAAAGTCTCTCAAATGTATTAAAAAAAAAAACAAAATAAAAAAAAACATTTGATTCCGTACAAAATGTGCGATTAGATTCGCACCTTGCTTAAGCAAATGGCAGTTTCATAAAACTTAGCAAAAAGTTTCCTTAAGTTCAATATGGTTTGCCTCATGTAATTAACAAGTATTCGCACATTTGCTTAAGTCTGCTTTCACACGTTTCATCTTTTGATGCTCAACTATTATTTTTTTAGGTGAGTGAAAAAAGACGAAAGGGGGTTTTATACGGAGATGCCTGTACTCGGTCAGTACGTTTTGTGTTTTTATTCGTTGGTATATGCACAACGATGGCTGCATGCAATTTTTTTTCTTTTCTTTTTCTCTTTGATTCGCTGTTAATAAAACTGTTGTTGTTTTGAACCGAAAAATGTTGAAACCGATTGCTGCGTGTGATTATATTGGCATCTTTAAAAGGGAATAAAGAAGAAGTTAAGCATCAAAAGATGAAACGTGTAAATTTAGACTAAGCAAACGTAAGCACATTGTGGTTAGGCCTCTACTCTTTGCTAAGTTCTATTGAGATTAGAAAAAAAACACTTTAAAGCTCCGTTATTTTACAACCACAGTTAAGTTCAGTTTTTTACGTCTTATCCTGAAAACGATCAATTTTTCTATTATGGTTTACAACTCAATTTGGTTGAGTGGAACTTAAAAAACTCAACATTACAACTGCTAGTGATGAGTTGTAAATTTTTGAAGATTTAACGCTTAATTCGGGAACAAACATTCCTGAAAACCATGTGAATGTAAATAGATACCTTGCAGGTGAAATTTCGTTCCGAAATGACCAGGGCGTTTTATATCTTCGCGACTGTGGGTAAAAGGTTTTTCCACTTCGCAATCGGCTTTAAAACGTTATGCCAACTTGCAAAACAATTCGATTGAATCGTTTTTTTTTTTATTGCATTTTGAAGAGGTTAAGGTGCATAATTTTGGATGATATGATGTTTAAACAATATGACACAAATTTTGATTTTGCTTTATTGACGCAAAATAATGAAGTTGCACCAATAAAATATTCGGAAATCACACGATTGCCCTGGTTTACAAATTTAATTGCCGCTAGTTGGCACAAAGTGAAATGTGTACAATAATTGCCGCAACACAGGGTGCGTTCGTAAATGCATCACTGCGCTGCATCAGTGATTTCAAATGGTTATATATGTATCAGTGAAGTAAATTTGGACCAAAAAATTGTGAAATACTCCACAAAAATAATAGTCACACAATAAAAAAAATTATAATTAGTTTTTTATCTGCTTTAAAAAAAGTTTGCTTTTCTGATGCAGGGCAGTGATGCATTTACGAACGCACCCACAGTCACACGTTGTTCTTACATGACAATTGCGAAAACAGCTGTAGTGGTAGCTTTTTACTTGTTTGGAAGCTCAAGTTGGTTTGTTCATTAAAAAAAAAAGAGTTGGCTTAAGCAATTGTGCGAATACTTGTCATTGATCAAGGCGAATTCAAACAGGTAAACTCATCTCGTCAGCCGTTCATCAGCTGTTTCCACTGCGAAATAAAAAATATGGTCAAACGTCAAAATATGATTTTGTTTTGAGAAGAAGTTGAATGAAATGTGTTAAAAATATTATTTTTATAATAAAAAAATTTCAAAACTGCGAATGATTGAAGTGAATTTATTAATTTCTTTCATAAAAAAGTGATAATTTTAATTTGCAATAAAAAAATTTTGACAACCAACCAGAAAATTGTGTAAACAAAATACATGGGGCTTTTTGTAGTTGTAGAGATGAGTTTACCTGTTTGAATTCGCCTTGTCATTGATATGTATGTCTCGAACCATATTGAATTAAAAAAAAAACTTTTTGGTTAATTTTATTGAACTGGCATATGCTTAAGCAAGGTGCGAAACATATCGCACTTTTCGTACGGAATAAAATATTTTGAATGATACAATTTTCTTTATAATATTCATTACATATTAAATCAAAATGTTGTGTTAATAAATGTTAAACGTTAAAAATGGTTTTTTAAATTTTATCAAAATGTATCTTTTGGGGAAAAATTTAATTTTTTGGAAACAAAAATCTATGTTTCATGAATTTTCACTGACAACACTGTTTGGCACCGTTCTACTTCTTTCTTTAAGAATATTTAAAAGAACAAGTGTACGTCAATAAGCCAAGAACAATTCAAGAGCTAAAGTATGAGATAATTCGGCACATTAACGACATTGAACCTCAATTATGTCTCAGAGTCATTGAAAATTGAAATGAAATGAAAATTCTCAATGAAAATATGGACCACCGGATAGAGGCATGCCTCCGAAGCCGTGGCGAGCATTTGGCCGATATTTTGTTTCACCTTTAATTGTTATAGATCCTTCTATCCTAATAAAAAATATATGGATAATTCTCTGAAAAATTTTTTGTTTTATTTACAATTAAAATCGTGCATTTTGGTTGGAGTGGTCCACATAGATCTATTTTTATTTTTAATTGTTACTTAAAAATGTCTAAGTGCAGAAATTATGAAAATTTTCCATAGCAACTATAGGTTTTACTAACCCATACACATGCACACACACAAGTTCATGCAACACAGTCTAATGCAAATGCAAATAATTTGAAATTAAAATAAAAAGAAATTATTGTGCTGCTGAGCTTGTGCTTCCACAACAAAGAACAGTCAAACTGTATAATAATGCAGATGAATATTATTATTATGACGATGATGATGATGACGGCGAGAGTGGAAATAAAAAAAAAATGAAAAATAAAACACAGAGTTCATCATCTTTTGTTTTGAAATCCGTATTTAGCGATTTCACGCGATCTCTTGGCATTAAAACTGAATAAAACGCAATTGAATAAAATGCAACGGATTTTTCTCCATAAAAAGCAAATAAGAAGAAAAATCAACACACAAAACCTCGTACAACATTTAAACAGCCAATAGCAACAAGCAGCATCTCATAATCATGCAACTTATAAAATTCCATTGTATTTATTAACTATGAAGAAGTATCTATGAATGTTTGAAATAGTGTAAGTGTACTTATTTTCTTACTATTGTCTACAATATAAACATGGTAAGCTTTTTTTTTCGTTTAAAGTTGTACATCATCAACTTCTTACAATGATCATTATCTTTCACATTATGAGTAAATTTATAATGAATTAGCACAAAAACTCTCACACACAAACATGCCGCATTATAATGAAGTTTGTAGCAAATTGTAGAAAAAAAAATGCACAAATGCAACTTGAAGTTTGCACTACAGAGAAAATTTAGTTCACAGTAAGAAAACATTTTCTCTTACTTTTTTTGCTATTCATTCTTTCATTTTGATTTTACCAAACATGAACAATGAAATGAAAACTTGTCTCGATGTAATTTCTTGAATCTACTTGCTGCTGCTCTGCTGTTGTTCTTCTGCTTTTTTGTTGCACTCATTCTCATTATTTTAGGTGAAATCTTTTCCCTCTATTTATTTTTATACTTTCATGGAAAGTTTTTTCAACAAAATAGAAAAGAAATTATCTATAAAAAAAAAAGAATTGAAAACATCTTACAACATTGTTAACTTTTGAGAACACAAAATAACGCCATACAAGCTTGAAATAAAAGAAATATATTTAACAATAGTTAGTATTTCTTTTAACGATGTTTCCGTTCATTTTAGGACTTCAGTAAGCTTGAAATCCTTCTAGGAAGGGCTCGTTTAACAATATAATTTTTATATACATATTTATTTTATGAAGAATTTTTGCTTGTGTTATGCAAATTTATAATTTGTTATTATTATTAACTTGGATAAATTTAAAAATTCTGAGAAGTTTCTTGAATTACAAAATAAAAAATTTTAAAAGGAAATATGTATTGATTTTCTCTTTCTTATGGTTAGATTACGGATGGCAACACAACTGAAGTTAAGTTGCCAGCAGCAAAATAAGGCAACGCCGCTGATGTTTAAATATATAAATTTTTTATTTAATTTAATTTTATATATTAACATGAGCGGCGTTACCTGATTTCTCAGCTCATCCGTAATCATCGACCCATTAATAAAATTTTAACCGGTGACCAGAAAAATTCAAACACCCACTTCCTAAAAATAAAAATAAACGACCAGATTTAAAATAAATTAGACCTGATATAAAATTAACGTTTTATTTTATTTAAACGCTACCAAATTATCTAAATTAACTTTGTAAATCAATCATCGATTCGCGCAAACTTATAGGCGACTCCATTTGAAAGGGGCTTGTTAATAACCAAGATTGCCGCATATGGCGTGAGACTAATCCACAACAGACTTTGTGCAGTCTACACGCTGATAGAATCATCGTAACATATTTTTGTGCTGCTAAACCAGCAACAATTGAAGTCCTAGAGCCATACATTTTTCGTTTTATTCGTAACATACACCAATGCTCGAAAAAGTGTCCATCCAAAGTGGCATTCTGTTTCTTAATTCAGTTTAACAACTGTTAAGGACAGGAAATATTCTCCCAACATTAGCATTTGAAAACGGCAAAATAAAACTAAAATTGATTGCTTTTTGGAAAATTAAAAAACCTGTCTTACTTTATATTACTTAAGAGTTGGAATACCCTTTTCCAATAAATTTAGGTTGCTCAAGGGTGATCCAACCAAAACGCACAATTTAAATTGTAAATAAATCAAAAAGTTTTCAGAGAATTGTTTTAATAGACTTTATTATGACAGAAGGATCTATGACAATTATGTATGAAACAAAATATGGGTCAAATGCTCGCCACGGCTTCGGTGGCATACCTCTATCCGATGGTCCATATTTTCCATGACTCTGAGACATAATTAAGGTTCAATGTCCTTAATGTGCCAAATTATCTCAAACTTTAGCTCTTGAATTTTTCTTGGCTTATGGACGTTCACTTTTTCTTTTAAATATCCCCAAAGAAAGAAGTAGAACGGTGTCAAATCACATGATCGTGGCGGGCAGTTAACATCGCAAAGACGTGAGATAACACGCCCATACAATTTCTCTCGCAAAAGAGCCATTGTTTCGTTGTTACCTCTTGGAACCACATACCGTCCAAGTCTGTATCCTCAATTTCTGGCCACAAGAAGTCCATTATCATTCACGGTAACTGCTTGGCTGACCTCATACTTTTTAAAAATAAAGTACGGCCCAATGTCGCCACCAGCCCATAAACCGCGCCAATCAGTCACTCTTTGTGGATAGATCGGCCTTCCAACAATCACTCGTTGGTTCTCATTTGCCAAATGCGGCAATTCTGCTTGTTAACGAATCCACGGAGGTCGATTATGCTGACCAAAAAAATTACGAAGTGCACGAAATGCATTTTGATTTGAAATTTAATTTTCGTAAAAGGCTTCAATTTCAAACACTGAAACAAAGAAATATCAAATTTAGTTGAACAAAAAACGACGTTAAGGTGTGGCTCACAATAAACACCGTGCATTATGGTTGGACCACCCTTTATATCACTATGAAACTCATATTTATTGAAATCTAAACGTCCATCTGGCGTGATTCATTATAAAGATTTTGAAAATCTGTATTAAAAGATGGAAATCTTTACTAAAAACAACATTTTTAATGGCATCATGCATTTTTTCACTGAAATCAAATCTTTATATTAATTGTTTTAAACGAAGGAACTTCAAATTCCCACGATCTTTTTTTTTTTTTTTTTTAAATTCCCTAAGCTAATCCCGCGAAGCTCTACGCTTGTCTGCAGGAAAGAAACCAGAGTCTCCGGCGGGAATCTTTTAAAGTAGGTGCTACAAAACTATTTTTACATTTACATAAACTTCTCTTAAGCATTTTTTCAACTTTTTCAACCCCGTTTTCTTCCCTACACCTCTTGCTAACAAACAAAAAGTTGCATGCGAAAGTTGCGGCGTTAATTGCATAATGTAAATATGGTCTTAGTATGGAATATATCTCACCGATAACGCGTTGGAACTCGGATTTGAGATCAGGAATTGTTTCTGGCTTATTCGCATAAACGCGAGATTTCATAAAAACCCAAAAAAAAAAAAACGCCCGGCGATAAATCGCATGATCTTGGTGGCCAGTTGACATCAGAATTTCTTGAGATAACTTGTTCTAGAAATCGTTGCTGCAAAAAAACGATTGATTGTCTCATGCAGGTGTGGCAGGTGGCGCCGTCTTGCTAAAACCACATGTGGCCCAGGTCCATGTCGTTCAGTTGAAGCCAAAGGAACTCCGTTATCCGGTTCCTTTAACGAATGCAGTTTACAGTATCTGGAATTTTGGACTTATCTAAACAAAATCAGCACCAGGCTGTCGCTCGTTGTGGGTGCATTCTCATGGATAGCATTAGGGGTTTCTGAACCCCAAATTCGACAATTTTGTGTATTCACGAAGCCATTCAAATGAAAATGCGCTTTATCGGAGATGACTTTTTTTTAACGGTTTTTAGCATACAGGGGTGTGCTGGAAATCGCAAACGCAAAACGCAAGAATTTGGAAGTTGTTTTTAATAAACTTTAAACATAATTCTTATAATTTTTGGTTTAAAATCCTGTTTAATAGGGAACTATTTGCCAAAAAAATCGCTTATTACAGAAATCTTATTAAAAAAGACTTTAAAAATTCTTGCGTTTTACGTTTGCGATTTCCAGCACACCCCTGTATAATTTCCAAATTTTTGTAGTTCGTTTTCACAATTATTACGCGTTGTTCTTTCGTAAAGCGCTTTATTTTGAATTATCGAAATTAACAAGTTTGACAGCTGCCAAATTTTCAGCGTTGCCACTTGCACTAAAAAAAATACACAAAAATTAAAAAGTGCACTCTTACTGAGACACTCTTTAAAACACCAAATTATATATTATTTATATTTAAATATGAATGTGTTAAAAATTGATGGATAGCACGAGCACGACCCTTATCAGAGAATTTAGTATTTATTTCAATGGAAAAACATCAAATGAAAAATGTGGTTTAATCAACACAACACATTGATAATTAAGATGAGATATTTCTTAGCTTTTTTTTTTTATTTTTGTTTCCTTGAATTAAAATCCTGAAATACTTCGATAGTAGTTGCAAAAAAAAAAAAAAAACATGGCATGTCGGAATTCCTTTGCAACCAATAGATGAAATGACATTTAAACACAAACATATCAAGCGGCATTATAAATTGTCGTTTGCCTTTTCTTTAATAAGGCATCATTTTCATCCTTCAGCTGAAATGTATGAACTCCTTAAATGTGTGGCTGTATGTATGTGTGTGTGAGCGTGTGTATTTATAAAGAAAGGAAAATAATAATAATGCAAACTTTGATGTGGGATGAAATTGAATTTAGTTGGTAAAAAAGGATAAAAATAGGATTGATAAAATGATACTCTCTCTATGTCGAATCGATGAGAAAGAAACAAAACTTAAGACAGCAAAAATAATGCACTGGCAATAGTACATAAAAGCCGGTAACACATTGAAATACATATTTACAGCTACAAAACTGTAGTTGTATAAATACTTGACAGATATCAAGTAACATTTGGGTGACGTTTATGGCACATGTGTAGGTGATTGTGCGACAAACATCGATAAAAGCACCGACATCATTATCAGATTCATTGTTGTCAAAAGTGATGAATGTAATAAATATGAAAAGATGTCAACTCTTTATGTTCAAAAATAATCACAAAATAATGTACATGTATGTATTTTAAGTAAATAGTTTTGCGTTAATGTATTTGGAAGTTACTAAAGTTAACAGTTCTGTTGTTACGAATATTCGTATTCGTAGTGGCGAGTATTCTCCTATTTCATGACATTTGTATCCGCTAAGTTACGAATATTTTGGAATACATTAAAAAAAATTTATTAAAATGTAAAAAAATGCATTAAATGAGACAAGAAATCTTATCTTTTAATAATTTTATTTAAAAAACGTTTGTCTTTAACGCAAATAATAGTCTTCGTTTAGTAAAGAAACAAACAAAACGAACATTTGAAGAATTGCGCCGCCTTAAAAAAAATCTAAGTTGATGTAAAGCATTTCTAGTTTAACATATTGAAATTTAAAGCAATTGTCCAATTATCGAAGATGCCGATTTTGCCAAAAAAAAACATCTTTCAGAAGCTCATTTTGATCTTGGCGGATATGTAAACAAGCAAAATTGTCGCATTTGGGGCCCAGAAAACCCGCACGCATACATTGAAAAGCCGATGCACCCAAAACAAGTCACTGTTTGGTGCAGATTTTGGTCCAGATGCATAATTGGGCCATTTTTCTTCGAAAATGAGCAAGGAGTGGCCGTTACAGTCAATGGCGATCGTTATCGGGCCATATTGAACGAATTTTTGTTCACAAAAATTGAAGAGGAGTTTAGCAAATCGTTAGCCAGAGTTTGGTTAGTGTATTATGAATTAACTTTTTGCTAACTTCATGCCAAATTTTTATTAAGAATTCGCATGCTAATATTTATGACTTAAGTAAATATAAAAATGAATGTATCAGGCCTGTTCTGAAAATCACATTTTTGAAAGTGATTTAAAATCACAAGAAAGGTGTTCTGGGTATATTATTTTGTGATTTCAAAACGTTCAGCTACGTAAACAACTTTTTGAAATCACTTTGTTATTTTTTCGACTATTGTAAGTTGAGCGTTATAATAAATTTCTTAAATAAAATATTCCATGTGTTGTTTATTAATTTTTTATGCAATAAGCTATTTTATTTACAACAAATCATTTAAAATTAAGAAAATTCGATGATACTACAAAATGATATTTGCTTTTGTGAATTCTGTTGTGATTTCAGGTTTGTTTTTTTAGTTCAATTAAAGTTCGCTTTTTTGCTAACAGTGGCATGAAAGCAAAGTCTTATATTTATTAAAGAATCACAGGAATAAATCGCTACTATCTCTCAAATGGCTAAAATTCGCAAAAAAAACTAACCCTAAAATTTATTTGAAATCGCTAAATGGATTAAAAAAACAAAATGTCGGAAAAAAAGAAACTAAAAATTTGCAAAGTAGCGAAAATTCGCGAAAAATTATTATATTTCAAACAAGCCATAACATTGATTAAAACTCCCTTAAACCATAAGGAATGCCAAAAATTCGGTAAAAATTTCTAAATTAGCGGAAATTCACAAAAATTTTGCTAACAGCGGCATGATAGCAGAGTTCTTTTTTATATATATCGTTAAAGCTGTAAAGAATCAGAAAACTTGCATGAACAAATCGCTTCTATCGCGAACATGGATAAAATTCGCAAAAAAATACAAAATTTTAAACAACCCTAAAACTAATTTGAAATCGCTAAATCGGTAAAAAAAAAACAAATTGTCGGAAACCAACATAAAAATGAGCTATAATTTTTAAAAAAAAAAACCCTTTGTGTGTGCACAAAAACGCTGTGATTTACAGAACACCACAAAATCACACGTGTGATTTTAAAAGCACATGTTATTTGAAATCACGTGATTTTCAGAACAGACCTGTATATGATTAAATTTTCTTTACAAAATTCATTAAATATGAAATAAAAATTTTATGTTAATAAATGTTAAACTTTAAAAATGGATTTTAAAATTTTTTCAAAATTTATCTTTTTGGGAAAAAACGTATAATTTTGGAAACTAAAATGTATGTTTCTCGAAATTTCATTAACAACACTGATACATACACTTACCTTTTAACCATCTGCAGTGTTCCATTTTTTGTATACCCTTCACCGAAGTTAAAAGGTTATATCGTTACCTAAAATGCAAAAGGCCCTAACTAACTAAAAATCTACTTTTTCTTTGATTCTGCTGTATTGCATCAGCACAAATGTCCACAAAAAATTTTTTAAAATTCCGACCGTTTTGCATAAAATGCAACATTTTCTTAATTCTCTAAATTTTTCAAAATGTAAGATATGACCTTTCTGTTTTAGTTGACGATGTAAAGAAGTTTGTCATTCCGTTTCTAATTTCTACAATATTGATCTTAGACCCTATAAAGTGTATTTATTGTTGTTCCTTATGAAGAGCGAAGTTGATTTAACGATGTTCCTTTGTATGGGGTTTCCGAAGACCTCGTATACGATGCGGATAAGATTTAATTAATTATTTTTAGTTCATATTTAATATATGAAGATTCAATAATTAAATAATGAGAAAAAAAAATTATATTTCTCATGCTGTTAAAATGAATTGTCGGAAAGATTTTATATCCTAAAGAAAAGTAGAAGAATGTATAGCAGAAAGATTGTTAGAGTCTTATTTGTTTTTCATTTTTACATAATCAATTAATTGCATGTTTGAATTTTAGCTTTAGATATCAAATTCAGATTTAGATATTTTATACGAAATATCTGAGAAAAATTAAGTTCTTCTATCTCATATGGATTGGGCGTTTCTGTACCACAACCACGCTTTCTGGTAGATTAAGGTAGTTATTTGTCTATAACCAGTTCATTTATAGACCGATTTCTTTATTTTCACTACCAGTTTTCTACCAAGTTTATTTTTTGTGAAAGTTGAAAAATAAAATTCTTAAATTACAACAAGACTTTAAAAAGTAAAGATTTATGTGTAGAAAAAAGAGGCATTCATAATTTATTGCTGATATCTCAGCTATTTCTGTACCGATCTGGCCGAATTTTAATTGCGCACTATGCGCAATATAAATGTCTTCTTTAGAAAACCAATTTCAGCATACACGGACATCTTTAAATCTGCTCCGCTTTGTACAACATCAGCATTGTAAAAATAACAAACTGAACAACAATATAAATTTGTTTGTTCATTTAAGCAAATTTTTAACTGTCATGAAAAATCCAGCTTTTTCTTTTGAATGTCAAGCTTTTTGTCGATTTCGATCTGGCAAGCCTAAGTACAGGAACTCGTTTTTAAAATTTTTTTGGCTTATTCTGCTCAAGGCCTTCTTTATCTGTTTCTCAGTATTTAATTGCGTTCAACCTAACGTCGGTGTTTCGCCAGATCAACATTTTAAATTTTATTTTCTTTTTCATTTTTTATTACTTTTATTGTTTTTTTTTAATTTTAATTTTACGTGAACTTTGAATTTTTTAATGAATTAACTGTTTTAAATAACTGCTAACGTAAAAATCTAAATTGTAACGTCAAACAGCTTGGGAAATTGTTTCCCAACTGTTATACTGTTTTTTAATTGAAGAACCATTTTTTAAATAAAGTTTTTTATTGTAAATTGTAAACGAAAGCAACCGGTCTTGTACTTATTTTCGAGCGTGATTTTTTATAAAAGAAGTTTTAAAACAACCCCAAAAAAAATAATTATTAATTATTATCTAAATTCCTTAAAAAACATTAAGGAAAAACATTTTGGCGCCCGAGCAGGGACTGTTTTAAAAATTAAATAAAATAAAAAAAATCCACGGTTACCATTACCGTACTTTCGGTTTCGTTTTGTGTAAACTAAGTTTTAATTTCGTGCGTCGTTAGTGCAACAACCCGAAAAGACTAATAAAACAAAAATAACCGCAAAACAATCAACAATCCAACAAATTTAAAAACCAACAACCTAACCACAGCAGAAGGAAGTCATCCAGATGCCTAATTGCAACTGCATTTTATGCCAAAAGGAAAGTGCCGAACGTCAACAAATTTCTAACCAGGTATTAAAGAACAAATAATTGTGTGAGACTTTGTAGCAATTCAATTTAAAAAATTAAACTACTAATATTAATTTGCCAAAGTTTATTTTCCACACCAAAATTATTCGTTCTTTTAATGAGATTTGTATTACTAACAATCGCCTAAGTAGTGAAACACACAAACATATACAAATAAAAGTGCTTTTTATTGTTCGCAAGTTAATTATCATTAACAGAAAATTAATAAAACATAATTATCTAGTGCAAGTGTTGAAAAAACCACCACAAACGGGAATAATACGCCTCCTCGCTGCAATTTTGCCATCACTTACCGTTCGTTCTCTTTATTTTCATATTCCGGAGTTTTTCTCTTAATACAAAATCAAAAAATTTATTAAATTGTAACTATTTACATATTTCCAATAAATATTTACCTTTTTTTTTGTTGTTACATATTTTCTTTAATTCGCTTGTTTTATTATTTGACGTTTGCTTTGTTTTATTTTCTTTAAACTCGTTACTAATAAATAGAAAAGTTTACCAACACTGTGTGTATTGATCTGATTGGCAACATCATTGATCAGAAGTAAACAGCGAGTAAAAACAAAAACAAACATAAACAAGAAGAAGAAAATATTTAGTGCACAAAATAAATAAAAACAATTTGAAATTAATAAATACATAAATATAAATTATATTAAATTAAATAAACGGTAAATAGTTGAGAATTTTTAATAGAAAGAAAAACTGTGTATAAAATATAATATACGTTAAATATTGTGAAAATAAATCGAGGAAAAATAATTATTATCGGACGGACATTTATCAAAGTGATCGCGAGTGAATTTAATATTCAAGAGGCTGTGGTAAGCTAGTGAAACATAGAGAGACAAAAACTAATAATTGAAATTATATTTGCTTGTTTATAAACAACAACATACATATATATAAATATTTTTGTCATTTGTTTTCAATTTTTTTCCTTTTGCTTGCGGTGCATCCCAGCAAACATTTTTGCGAAAATTTTAACGCGTCAATAAAATATTTTTATTTTACCGATAATTTTGAAAATCATTGTGAATCGAGAAAAATTATTGAAATTACTCTTCACAACCCAGCGAAAAATTATTTTTTGAAATTAATTAAAAAGTTTCCCTACAATTTTTGCAGTTTAATTGCAAAAAATTAATAAATAAAAAATAGTTGAAACCTAAAAATTTCTTTACAAAATAAAAGGTTGTTTCTGCAATAGCATTGAGACAGTAAGTTGATCTCGGAACGTTTTTATTAATTTTTTCGTGTCAATACGACAACGCTTAAAGTTCCTTGAGATCCTTCCAGAAATTTTAAGATAAAAAGTATTAAAATTAAACTTTGTTTCCTATTTATTCTGTTGTTGATCAAATAATCTCGACTACATTATGGCAGGCGGCAAGAAGCAAAAAGGTTCCGCTCCTAGTCTTGAGAGTTTATACCAACAGAAAAACACAATTTTAGGCAACGTGGCAAGAATACGTCGTTCCATTAAAGAGAAGACAATTTCGTTTAATCAGAATGAGTTGCAGTGTAGGTTGGAAATTTTAAATTCATATATTGAAGACGCAATGGATATTCAGGCAGAGATAGACATTTTAGATCCATCGAATAGTGAAAGGTCTGATTTGGAAAACTTATGCGTTTCCACTAAAAGTATGCTTCTGGGGTATTTAACTCCAAGGCAAAACAGTTTTGCAGAAACCACTTTAGGTTTCCAGCCTCATCATAACCGACTTCCAAATATGAAGTTGCCGAAATTCAGCGGAAAATATTCCGAATATAAAAACTTTATAAGTTTATTCGAGAGCTTGGTTGATAGTGATACAACTCTGACTGAAATTGAAAAATTCAACCATTTGATATCATGCTTGTCAGATGAAGCTCTAGGCACGGTTAAAGCCTATCAAATAAGTGAGCAAAATTATTCCAAGGCTTTGCAAAGTTTAAAAAGAGTTTATGACAATCCCTGTCTGATATTTTTCGAAAATATCACTAAATTATTTGAGTTGCCGGAAATGTCTAAACCATCGGCAACAGCCTTGAGGTGCATGATCGATACGGTTTCGGCCATATATGGGTCACTTTTGTCAATTGGCGACGACAAAGCAATTACTAACGCGATAATAATTCACTTAGTAATGACAAAAGTAGATCCGAGCACTAGATCCAAATGGGAAGAGCAACTTGATTACGAAAAGTTGCCCCTATGGAGTGATTGCGAGGCAGCATTGAACAAAAGGTATCAACACATTTCAGCTGAAGAAGCTTCAAGTTCAAGGCTTAAGCCTACTGCCAATTTTCCAAAGAAAAATGAAACGTTTTCTAAAAAGAAATCAAAGTCTTCATTTGTAAGCCAACCCAATACTCAACAGGAGGCAATTAAATGTTTATTTTGTGCATCGGCTCAACATTATTTATCTAATTGTCCTTCGTTCTCAGCAGTGCCTGTACAACAAAGATTTGACTTTGTTAAGGGCGTTACTGCCTGCATTAATTGTTTAAAGAAAGGTCATTCTGTGACGAAATGTAAATCGTCAAAATGTCGAGTTTGTAGTCGCTCACATCACACTTTACTACACATATATGCTGCAAATAATGCACAACCGGTAAATGAAAGTAGTTCTGATCCTAATAGAGCTTCTACTTCGAGGGCTTCCGTTAATCATTCGTCTTCAAGCCAGGACAATGTTATATTGGCGACCGCATTGGTTAATATAAGAAATAGATCTGGTCAATATGTTTTGGCTAGAGCGTTATTGGACTCCGGTTCACAAATTAACTTTGTAACTGAGGAACTATCTCAGCGACTACAACTCCGAAAAGAAGAAAGAAATCTCAGTTTACTTGGTATAGGTAGAACTAATTCTTCCGCCAAATTTAAGCTACAGGCAACAATAAGATCTCGAATGAATTCACATGAATTTTCTTCAGAATTTTGGATTCTTCGATCGATCTCAAATTATCAACCAGATCATAAAATTTCGACACATGGTTGGAACTTGCCTTCTAATATAGAATTAGCTGATCCATATTTTAATAAACCTCAGAAAATAGATATGTTGATCGGCGCTGAGATCTTCTTTGAATTATTATGCGTTGGTCAAATTAAACAAAATCCTAACAGTCCAACACTCCAGAAAACACTTCTAGGATGGATTGTTTCGGGAAAATATAGGGAGCCAACAATTACTGATAAGAATGTATGCCATTTAAGTACACTGAACGAAAACGAGGAAGATTCACTTGACTTAGTTGTCCGTAGATTCTGGGAGTTAGAAGAAATGCCTAAAGAGGTAAATATTCTTTCGTTAGAGCATCAAAAATGCGAGGAAAGTTTTTTAAATTCTATTCAACGACTACCCTCGGGAAGATTTAAAGTGGCGCTACCTTTCAAAGCGAATCCTAATACTTTGGGTCTTTCATTTGAAACAGCAAAAAGACGATTTCTTTCATTAGAACGTCGACTGTCGAAAGAACCACAAATGAAAGAGATGTATAACTCCTTTATGAAGGAATACATTAACTTGGGGCATATGTCTATTACAGACAACAAAATTCCCAATACACCACATTATTTTATCCCGCATCAATGTGTATTACGTCCCCAGAGTTCTACTACTAAATTAAGGGTAGTTTTTGACGCTTCTTGTAAAACGTCAACACAAATTTCACTTAATGATCTACTAATGATCGGTCCTACAATTCAAGAGGAATTATATTCTACGCTAATTCGTTTTCGAATGCAAAAATACGCCATCACGGCTGACATTGAAAAAATGTACCGTCAAGTAATAATTGATGAGGCCGACAGAAATTTTCAATTAATATTATGGCGGGAAAGTCAAACGGAAAATATTGAAATTTATAAATTAAACACAGTGACTTATGGCACCTCATCTGCTCCGTTTCTGGCAATACGATGCCTTTCTTATTTGAGTGAATTGTTTGAAAAAACTTTACCTATCGGGTCTAAAGTAATAAAAACAGACTTCTACGTCGATGATTTGTTAACTGGCGCCGATTCAGTAGAAGAGCTTGATGTAATTAGATCTCAAGTCACTGAAATTCTACAATCGGCAGGTTTTAATTTAACTAAATGGTTTTCAAATCATTTTGGTCAAACCGATCACACAATGATAGAAAAGTCTGTTCAAATAGATCCGGATCTAACGAAGACATTAGGCACTTATTGGCGTCCGAAGAGTGATGTATTTAAATACCACTTGGATGATTCATTTCTGAATTTAAGGGCAACAAAACGGAATATATTATCTGTTTCGGCAAGGCTATTTGATCCGCTCGGACTTTTGTGCCCATTGGTTATAAAGGCGAAGATTCTTCTGCAAGAACTATGGCTAATAAAGCTAGATTGGGATGAATCAATCCCTACACGTCTTGATACGTCTTGGTTGAATTTCAAGTCCAATTTATTGAAAATTGATACTTTAGAGATCCCGAGATATGTTTTAACCAATACTAGAACTAAATGTCAAATTCATGGGTTTTCTGATGCTTCTATGCGCGCGTATGGCTGTTGCATTTACATCCGGAGTAGAGCTTCTGCTAAAATTTCATGTCGATTGCTAACGGCTAAATCAAAAGTTGCTCCTCTGAAGACAAAGTCACTTCCCCGACTTGAATTATGTGCAGCGCATTTACTGGCCAAGTTATGGTCGAAAATAAAACCTATGATTTCGTTTGAGATAGAAAGCATAACATTTTGGACGGATTCAGAAATAACGTTGCACTGGATTCAAACTCATCCATCGACTCTAGCGACATTTGTGTCAAATCGAGTTTCAGAAATTCAGGATTTATCTACAAATATCACTTGGCGTCATGTTCCAACTAAAGAAAATCCTGCTGATATAGTTTCTAGAGGTTGTAATGTTGATGAGTTAGTTGATTCTATTTGGTTCGACGGCCCAAGATTTTTACTTAATGAAAGTGACAAGTGGCCCGTTAGCAAACATTTTGAATTGTCAATCGAAGAAGAGTCTCTTGAGAAAAGGAAAACTAACGTGTTTTTTGCTGTAGAGGAAAATGAAAACAACTATGTAGTAAAAGTGATTGAGAAATATTCATCATATACTAAAATGATTCGAGTATTCACTTATGTGTTTCGTTTTCTCGATATTGCTCGTGGAGATAAATGCCGCAATTTGGGTATACCTACAGCGAAAGAAATTAATTGGACTTTCCTTCAGCTTATTGAATTTTACCAAAAATTGGACTATACCGAAGAGCTGAGAAAGTTAAGTAAGTCACAAGTTTTGCCTTCTAATTTACAAAAGTTGAATCCATTTGTCCATCAATTTAAAGACGAACATCGTTCATTTTCACTACTTAGGGTCGGCGGGAGATTGCTAAATGCACCAATTGCATATGACGCAAAATTTCCCCTTTTAATGAAAAGGAAATCTCATTTTATGGCACTTTATTTGCGACACTTACATTTAGAGAACTGTCATGCTGGTGCTAAAGCACTAGTAGCCATTTTGCGAGACAGAATTTGGCTAATAAATGCCCGCGAAGAATGTTCAAAAGTAGTCCGCAAGTGCCTTCATTGCTTTTTGTATAAACCAAAGTTAATGAGTCAGATAATGGGAAATTTGCCCGCCGATAGGGTGAGAGCTCTACGTCCATTCAAAGTGTGTGGTGTAGATTTTTGCGGCCCAGTTAATATAACGCTTAAAATTCGTGGCCGTCCACCCGTTAAAATGTATATATCTATATTTGTGTGTTTTACGTCAAAGGCTGTACATATTGAACTGGTTTCTGATCTCTCTTCCAATTCTTTTATTCTCTGTCTTCAAAGGTTCATCGGCAGACGTGGGCTCCCAGAGCGCGTTTATTGCGACAACGCAACCAATTTTGTCGGTGCCAGCAGAGAGCTGCAGCAGCTTCGAGAAGCGATGGTCACCAATGCCGGAGAGCTACAGAAGTATGCTGCCAACAGAGGCGTCAACTTCATATTCATTCCGCCGCGGGCTCCACATTTCGGCGGCCTGTGGGAAGCGGCCGTCAAATCTGCAAAAGGACTGCTCGTCAAAACCGTGGGCACGGTGGTACTGAGCCAAGAAGAGATGCAGACGGTCCTAGTTCAAGTAGAGGCAGTATTGAACTCCAGGCCAATCGCTCCAGTCAGCAACGACCCGAACGACGGCGAAGCGTTAACTCCGGGGCATCTGTTAATCGGCGAGAGCCTACAAGCGCTGCCGCTCGAATTGCCTCGAGAAGAAGTGGACAGGCTGAGGTTCTGCAAGAGATGGCGGCTTACCTGCGCTCTCAAGCAGACGTTTTGGCAGTCTTGGGAGAAAGACTACGTCCGCAGCCTACAAGCCAAAACCAAGTGGGCAGAAGAAGAGCCAGATCTCGCCGTCGGCAAGCTCGTCGTCGTTCACGAGGACAACATGCCACCAATGCAGTGGTTGACCGGCCGAGTTCAGGAGGTAACCCCAGGCGCAGACGGCAGAGTGCGAGTAGCGCTAGTGAGGACTAAGAACGGAGTTCTGAAGAGGGCGATTCATAAATTGGCGATGCTTCCAGTTGATTGAAGACCGCAGGTCCTTCAATGGGGCCGGTGTTTCGCCAGATCAACATTTTAAATTTTATTTTCTTTTTCATTTTTTATTACTTTTATTGTTTTTTTTTAATTTTAATTTTACGTGAACTTTGAATTTTTTAATGAATTAACTGTTTTAAATAACTGCTAACGTAAAAATCTAAATTGTAACGTCAAACAGCTTGGGAAATTGTTTCCCAACTGTTATACTGTTTTTTAATTGAAGAACCATTTTTTAAATAAAGTTTTTTATTGTAAATTGTAAACGAAAGCAACCGGTCTTGTACTTATTTTCGAGCGTGATTTTTTATAAAAGAAGTTTTAAAACAACCCCAAAAAAAATAATTATTAATTATTATCTAAATTCCTTAAAAAACATTAAGGAAAAACAGTCGGAATCTAAAAATACCAGTGGAAAACATCCGTCAATCGTAACCGCAGCATCCGTCAATCGTAACTGAGCCCCAAATTATCCGCTGAATTATCCTTTAACCAAATTTCATAATTTTGTTTATTAACTAACATGCGAGTTCTGCTTTAGCGTTTGATTTTTTCTTTTTCTACTTTTTTGAACGATTGTGCCTTTTTAAAATTGTATAAGGCTTGATGACACCTAGATTATTTTTCAGTATTCTTAAATAAGGATAATAAAGTTTGTGACTACAGCATTTCTCGTTTAGTAACACTTCATTTACCGCCCCCTCTTAAAACTACCAAAAGGTTTATTCCTAAACCACTTTTTTTTTTTTTTGTAAAATTACACCAAACATTTTTAACATTTACTTTCTTACATACTTAAAAAATTCAAATGTTGCGTATAAAACTTTAAAAGGATTTTCTTTTTGTTGCCAAAATAATTTTTTTTCTCGTCTTAGTTATTTCACTCAATTTATTTTAAATACAATTTATTTGCTTTAAAAATAAAACTTGTTACACACAAAAATGAGATTATTCTAAATTTATCCTCATCAATAGCTAACAACCAACAACTACAGAGAAAGTGCACAAATCTGGGCAAATAAAATTAAAGTAAAATAAAGTAGAAAGAAACATAAATAAATACGTTTAAAGTTTTTCTTCTTACTTTTATACAAGATTCCTTACCTTTTCGCATAAATTTTACAGAAGAAGACACAAGACACATTTTATGGTGAATAAATCAGCCACGGATCTTAATGTACATTTTCTATGTATTTTATATTTAAAAAAAAAAGTATCTTCTATGCTTAAAAATAGATAAATATGTACTCTGAGAAATTACAGTTGTTTTACAACAACTACATTTAACTATGGACACATACGCAAATAATAAATCGTATCGGGTGTTTTTTTTTCTCGAGGCGGAAAACTTAAAATTAGCAGCACTGCCTTTTGTGGCAGCTGATTTGACAGTTCTCGGTTGTTTAATTCGAGAAACTATTGATCGTTTTTGCAATACGTTAAGTCGAAAGGATCTTGGCTTGTGTGCTTACATGATTGAATACAAGCATTGATCACTTGGTGAATGGGACAACCAAAACATCGCTATTCTTTCACAATTTCATTTTATTCAGTGATTATGTCCACTTTTGTTTAAACGGCTATGTCGATCAACTGAATTGCCGCATTTAAAGCGAACATAATCGTCAAGCCATTGTGGAAACACCATTAGTAATACTAGAAAAACTCAGTGTTAAGGGGCGCTTTATGAACCGTGTCTTTATAAATAACGATGGTCAGTATGTTACAGCCAACGGTGAGCGGACATGCTTACTTACTTTTTAATGCCTCAATTGTAAGGCATTTGTATTGCACACATGTGCAGGATGATGCCAAATATCACAAAAAGCGTCGCACAATTTATTTACTAAGAAAAATCACTTGGCGAACTGTTAACATACCACCTTGTTTATGTGATTTAATGCCATAAGATTAATTTCTGTTGGGACATCCAAAATCTCAGGACAACGTGAATTACGAGTAATCGACGCTATATTGCCGAAATACAGGCTGGTTTACTGCGAAGGAAGAAATCATATGTAAACTTTAATGCCATAAAATTATCTAATTTAAAAAGACAATTGGATGGATATTAAAAACGTCTGTCTCTTTTATATTTCAATTTAAAATTCTTCGCCTCTAAAAAAACACCCGATATATGTTAGACAAACACTTAAATTCTTCCAATGAATTATTGTAATTTCAATAATTCGTTTGCATACTGCAATGTTTATGAAAAATTTTGTTGAAAAGATTATCAAGTAGAAATATAACCAAAAATTGTTGTACTGAACTGAAAATTTGATTTAAAGATTACGAATTTTAAAAGATTGTAAATGCTACTTGAAGCTTCATTTGTACGAGTACCTTAATTGAATTGAATGTATAATAAACCCATACTCACTCAATAATATTTTGAAAAATATTTTTTGATGCTTTGGGCCAATTTCACCATCTGTATTTAAATATCAATTCATATTTAAATATAGATTTTCAAATAATTTTGTTTTGACATGTAAAACAAAAATTGATATTTAAATATAATTGGAGAAATAGTAGGCACTTAATGTCCGTGTCAAGCATAAGATTATCAAAGCGTGAAATTGTTCGTTCAAAAGAAGAAGATTTGTTGCCACATAAACTAAGCCGAAGAAAACTCGAAGGACGGTTTTGCGTATTGCAATGCTGCCTTTACAATAATTTATTGATAGGTCCTTAGTAAACCATAGGGCCTGAAATCAATTTTACTCATATTCATAAATCATGTTTACAAGAAAATCTCCCCACAAACGAGCCTCTACCGCAAAAAAATCTTAAGCGACAAAAACACAATTTTACTGAGGAGGTTTTTTTTATTCACTCCTATCATGAATAATTTTTCCCTCGTAATTTTTCCCCTTTTCACATATTTGTGATCATGAAAAAGTCCCATGAAAAAAAAGGTTATTCAAAGGAGAATAATAAAGTGACAAAATTCCCCTTAATGCTGGCTCACACTCTTCAAGTTTCAGCCGTCAAGTCTGGAGCTTTTAGGAGAGAAGGGAAAACAGAATGCCTTTTCTTATGCTCTTTCTCCTAAAACTCAAGACTTGATAACTTTAACTTGAAGAGTGTGAACCAGCACTTATCGTGAAAAGTTTTTTCCCTCGTAATTTGTTCACATTTCCCTTAGATTTTCTCACTTTATTTTTGCTAGGGAACAAAACATGTATGTAAGTAGTTCCTCCTATAAATCGAATAATAGGGGCTAGATCCGTTAATGAGGCACGAACCGATATGCTGGTCAACAAAATGCAAAACAACAGGCCAACTGCCGGCGGATTTGTGAAGCTTTCGAAAGATGTGAGGCAGAATTTTGGAGAATATTTTACTACATAAAATTTAAAAAGAGCAAAAACTTACGTTGTAATCAAACTATCCCTCCAATACTAAATATTTTGCTTTATTATTTTAACTTTTCTTTAAAATATATACGTGAATATTTTTGAACAAAAATTTCATTGGCGCATATTCATAAATTATCACTAAGTGTTAACTAAGTACCTATTTAAGTTATTCACAGTTGGTTACTTTCAGCAGAAAAAGTTTTTTTAAATTTACACGTTTCATCTTTTGATGCTTAACTTCTTTTCTATTCCCTTTTAAAGACGCCAATATAATACTTTTACAATTTTGTAAATAATAAACATTTGCCACTTGCATCCATTTATACTGCGTCCAAAAAATCCATAAAAAAATAAACTAAACTAGAGATGTGTTTTTAGTCACCAAATTTTATTGAAATGTTATATTTTTACAGGCACCCATATTAATTGATTTAAATCAAAACTATAACCAAACAATTACTTTTTTAGAATTTTTATGCATGTTTTAAGAACAATAATTGTTTTTTTATTAGCTTAATAAGCTTTTAAATTAACTACAGTATTTATCGTTCAAAATATTATCGACATTTTGTTTTCACTACCTGCCAATATGCATGGTTGCATTTCTTCAATCAGCTGAAAGCTGTTGCCAAGCTAGTTATGAATTTTGAATAAGATCTTTAACTATCTATGAACTATTTTTTAGTTTCTGTTTTATTAGTTTCGACTTTAGTTATGATTTCTGAATATGCGCCATTGGTTTTTAATTTTTTTTAATCTTTCTTCTTTTTTTCATTCACTGGAACTGATAACTTGAAAAATTTTTCACGGGAGATTCACGATTGCTTTTTCCCCCTTCGAGGGAGAACAAAAATTCAACTTGTTATTCACGATTGGGGTGGTTATATTTCATAAAAATTGTGCACAAAGGTTGGCGCTTAAGCTAAAATTGTTTTTGATATAAAAGCCTAACGGCACCTCATGTGTCCATTTTAGGAGATGATGCAAGTGTTGCCAATAAAGTAATTTATAAAAAAAAACGAAAATTGAATTGAAATGTCGCTTAAACTATTTTTGAGGTAAGGGCTCGAAATAATTTAATTAAAAGCAAGTAAGAATGTATAGTCAGTCTAGTCTGACCATTGATATGGGTGCTATGGGAAAATATGGATAGATTTTCCCCATTTTCAATACGCTTCGACCTTATTACAATTTAAACTTATGCACAAAACTTCATTAAATTATCTTCAAAATTGCGACCAGCATTTTACACACAAGGTTACATGGACAGACAACCAGCCAGTCGGACGGACGGAAATCGTTAGATTGAATCAGAAAGTGATTCTCTATACCTTAAGGTGGGTCTAGAGAACCACACCACTATTGTGGTGTGGGTATAAAAATTCTATGAAATAGAAGGCCTCTGTACTGCTTCTTTTGGACTGAGCTGTAAATGAATCATTCTTTTTTGATTTTAATTCGTTACGAATTTGCTAAATTTTGAATTAATTCTTTAAACAGCAAGCAAGAATAGAATGCAATTTGGATAAATTCAAACAAATTCCAATTCAAATGAACTTGTTAAAGTGAATTGCAATTCATTTTACAGGTTCATTTTATTTAAATTTATTTTGAATTCATTCAAATTAATTAGAACAATGAATTGCAATTCAAATGAATGAAATTAAAAATAAGTTGCAATCAATCAATATCAAGAGCAGATCTAGGGGGAATTACTAAAATTTACTTTTTTTTTGGAGTTGCAAGCTTTCAATGCAAAAAGAAAACAAATTTTCCAATTGTAGTAAAAGTAGTTAAAATTTCTAGTAAACGAACACAGCTTTGACAGCAAAAATGTTGTAAAGGTTAAAAGTTGCTAAAATCTATAAAATTTGATTGAAATTTAAAAAAAAATTATTATTAAACACATTTGATAAAAGTACAATTTTATGTTTCTTTTAGCAAGCAAACAAAGGGGGAATGTATGAAAAGATAAACTCACTGTTTATTGTTGGTGTTTTGTAAAGGTTTTGATATTGTTACAAGAAGAATTTTGAGCGTTTATAATTCTTATTCGCCTCACAGTTTTATTTCTATAATATTTTTGGCTTTTCTAAAATCTTAGGAAAAAGGTTTCCTGATGATCTGGCCTACGAAACCAGTGAGTGACATGCGCATAAATTACAGTGTATTTATCGTATATGAAAAATTTGGAATTTAGCACGTCTTACAGAAATTTTATTAATAACAAAATTTTTCCATTTTGATAGGATTTACTGCCGCTGCCTGACAATTCCATTCCAATACAAAATCATTTCAAATATCAATCAATTCAATTCAAATGAGTTGGAAATGAATTGCTAATTCATTTTTACCAAATTCATTTGAATTGACTGAAATTTCATTCAATTATTTTTTTTGTGCGAAAAGAATTAATTCAAAATTTGCTAATTCAGTAAATCTTATTCAATTTAGGCACCACACGCTAGTTTCGGAATGGCAATTTTTTATTACTGCAATACGTCTCTGGAACAATCTTTCCCCAACAATTAAAGAAACCAGCAGCGCCCTGCATTTCAAGCAACAGTTATTTAGATTTTATTCATAAATAGCTAACGTTATTATTATCGCTCTCAATATTGTTTTCGCATATAAGTATGTATTTCACTATTGTTTTAATATTAATTGTTAAAATAATATACCTGTTTTATGTTATTAATTTGTATATTTTTATGTTATTGATAAATACTTTTGATCATAACTTCATTAGATTTCTACTCACTAAAACCAATGTTTTGTTGTAGAAGTTTCAAATAAATGAAATAAATAAATAAATAAAAAAAAAATGATGAAATTAATTTATTCAAAAATTAATGATTCATTTACAGCTCTCCTTTTGGATGTGCAAGGCCTGCTCGCTCCATTCCATACTCATATCTATTTTACACACGTTGTCATTGCGCAGTAGGCCTTCCGCTCTCGCTAATTTGACAGATACATAAGAAGGTAACTGGATCACAAAATGTTACTCCTTCTCTACTCCCTTCTTATAGAAGCGAATGTGGAATATGTATCTTATCGTTTATACGAAAGAGCCGAGGCTTTCTATAAGGCATTCTTTGACAGTTAGATAAGAATAGTAGGTTAGGTAAGGTACTATTGACAGCCGTGATCAAGCACAGCTCACGAGCTCCATTAATTAGTTCCCGTTGTGTTACCATGTAACACCGTCTCCCAAGGGTCCTATGTTACCTGGCTTCTAGAATTCTCACGCAGCCACTCGGTCGATTCATGAAGGAGTGGATCCTGTTTTAATAAATATCAGAATAAGTATAATATAGGAATTGTAATTAAATCCAAAAAATTTTCAAGCAAACCTTTAAAAAGTCCTGAAGTAAGAAGGTCTTCGGAGTTTTCCTGCTGGGATTTTATAAAATCAAATCTTTTATAAAAAACTTTTTAAAATACCAGAGAATTGTGCATTTGTTTGCACACCGAAAAGTTTATAAAATATTCATAAATATTACAAATTTATTCGAAATACTTTCATTACGCATTTTGTGAGACAATTAGGAAAATATGTGTGTAACTACAGAATAAATGTATTCATTATGTATTTAATTCCCCCCAAAAAAAAAAAAAAAAAAAACTTGGCGCACATTCAAAGTTTTGTAAATTTTACATAAACAACTTTTTGCTAAATTAAAAAAAGATAAATTTGAAACATATTTAAATGAGACAAAATATAAAAAATAATTAAATAAGGAAAATTTACGAAAAAGAAAAAGTCACAAGGGAGGGAAAAAAAAGTACACCGAACAAATGTTGACTGCCGGAAGCTTTGTTCTGTTTCGTCTCTTACATGCCGCTATTAATATTGCACTTCGACTTTAATCGATTGACAAAAATAAATCTTTACGAAGAACACAATTCACTAGTCCCATTAGAATTCAGGCAAAAAATTGTTTGTATAAATTCTTCAAAAAGGAAAATACAAACCAGCAACTCAAAAAAATTTTAATAATTAATCAAATCTGATATTTTTAATTACACGACTTTTTAACAAATGAGTATGTAGAATTATGCATTATTATTATTAGTATTTTTTTATTTTTTGTCCTCTAATGACAAAGACCTGTACATATTAAGTCTACGACGCCAAAATTAATTGTAATTAATTATAATATTTTTATTTGCATTTTCATCTCTTTGCAGCAATTAATGTCTACATAATTTGTACCCCGTTCATAAGGAAAGATAGACACCGCCAAGGCTGCTGCCACTACAGCTACTAATTGTTGTTGTACAACGCCAAAAAGAAAGAAAGAAAAGCGAGGAAAAACACAAAAGAATTTTCTTATCTTAAACATAAAATAATAAACATTTTTATTGTTTGCCCAAAAATTGCCAGTCTCAAGAACATCCAATTGTATCAAAGACAATTGAACAAAAAAAAAGAGAAAACTATTGTTAAACGGCTTAAGAATTTATTTACCAAGGAATCACAAAACTCTGAACTCCCAGACAGCAGAACCAAAATCATTTAATATATAGAAAACTGTTATCCATCTATAAATTTTTCCATTATCTCACAGGCAGACAGATCAGACATATTGTTTTAGATCTAAATATATTTTTAATCAAATATCGACAAAAAGGAAACAAAGAAAATCTTACATTTCAATAAATTTTCACTAAAGAATACAAAAACAAAAAAACCAAGAGGAGCTTAAATGAAACGATAAAAGACACCACCAATTAATTTATACATAATTGTTATAAAATTTATTTGTTTCTTATTAGACACAAAATATTAAAAGTAAACAAATCCAAAGGAGTAAAAACCAGGAGCATAAAATAGCAGCAACAAAAGTATATTTGTTAAAAGAATCTACATACATTAACATAACCTAAAACATAATTATATAGTTTATATACATATATAAAAAAAAAACAAGAAAAATCTTACCTTTTTAAATAACAAAGTTATTTATTAATAAATTTGAATTCTCAACAACAACCCCCACATCCCCCTTCACACACACACACACAGTTAAAATGGAGGACAATAACACAAGTACGCAAATTAAACATGATGATCCATCTGTTACATTAACAATAAGGCTGATTATGCAAGGAAAGGTAAGTGCAATTCTAATACAACTACTCCCTTTTTAAACACGTATTTATGTAAATTATCATTTGGATTTGAAAATATTAATCATTGATTGTTGTATTTAATGGGCATTTCCATGCAAAGTGATTATGAAGCTTGAAAACAATATTTATTGATGAGATGTTTTAATATTTAATTTTTAAGTATATTTTTCTAAGGCCCAAATTAACAGTCATTAGTTAACTATAATAACAATAGTTAAACCAATAAAATAATATTTCCAGCTTTTTGTTAACCATTAGTGAAAACATCAAATGTTATTGGTTAACAACACGTTAGACATCTTGATCAGTTGAAAATTAAACTGTGCTAGAATTCAACACCTGTTTCTTGTGCCAAGCGTGGTTCCTGGCGTGTTAATCTAATTCGGGTACGCTGAATCCAGTGGTGCTAACCGTTTTTAGATTAAATGTAGTTTTCGAGATGTACCGTTATTTTGAAAACGTAGGAGGTTGCACAACATATATTCGCGTAACTCAAAATGGTTTATTTTATTGAATAACCTAAAAAAAAAACTAAATTCCGCAATAAAATAACCTTTAAGAAAGCCTACTCTTTTTTCTAATATGTGTCGTTTTAGAAACAATTTCCTTTTTTGGCAAAAAAAAAAAATATTTTTTTTTGCAAAATTTCGAAATTTTTGTTTCTTAAAAGTGCATACAAAATTGGAAACTGGCAGCTATGATTATAAATGATTTAAATCTGTTTACAAATTTTGATTTTATACACAAAAGATGAACAATTTAATTAATCTTAAGAATTTCATAAAATGACATATTTGTATGTAAGCCCGCCCTCAGGGGAGGTGATAAAAAGCGGCAGGTATGTTTTGAGAAAACGTTTTAAAAGAAAAACTAATATATTGCGGAATTTCGGTGTTTTTTAGTTTTTTCATACGTATTCCGAAGAGTCCTGCGGTATCTCTTCTTCTTAGGCGTGTGTGGCCAACAACCTCACTAAAAAAATAATTCAAACTAGGAGATCCTTGTGAATATTCGAGTTTTTAACATACTAGAGGCCGGCTGTTTATTATTTGGAGCAGTTTATTTTGGCGCCTTTGGATATTATTGGCAGTGTCCTTAACGGTTCAATTTGGGCAACTTTTTCGGGCATTTCTGGCTGTATGTCGCGAATAGCACGAATAATGTTGGCCTCCAAGGCGTCAGTTGCTCCTGGAAAATATTCAGCATAAACAACTGTATTCACGTTATCCCACAGGAAATTATCGAGATGTGTCAAATCGTACGAAGTTGGAGGGCAATTGACTGGTCTATTTCTTGCCAAATTTTTATTTCAATAAGTCGTTGGCTGCGCCATCCTGTTAAAACCACATCTCGCCCGTATGACTGTCATCCATATTTGCCAACAAAAATCATTCATTATGGTGCGGTAACGATCTCTCTCCATTTACCGTAACGCGAGTTCCAGCTTGATTTTTTAATGAAATAAGGTGCGATGCGTAAACCACCCCAAACGGTGCATTTTTCAGATGTCATTTAATCTGTAGGATTTGCTGTGGATTTGTCTCACTCCATAACGGCAATTGTGTGTATTAATATACCTTAAGCGAAACATTAGCCTAATCGTTGAACATAATTTTGGAGGAAAATCTATATTTCCGCAAAACTTTCCAAGTAGGAGACGAATAGAGCCCTAATTCCTGCCATCGACAACAAATCATTAAATTTGGATCTTCTTTCACTTTCGTTTACAGCTCTTCAGTACGCATAAGCGTTCAACGTGTTGGTGTTTTGATGTATATCTTAGAGAGTTTGAGATGTATCCACAGCGCCTTAAAACTACCAAAACGATAGGTATAGCTACAACTGCAACTCTTCAGATAAACAAGTATTATTTAAAATTGAAGGTGCTTTCGTTTCCGATCTTATGCCGCTCAATTTGTATCTTATTATTAAAAACAAAACTATTTTCACTGAGTTTAAAGATTCTACCTTTGACAACACCTCTCGATAAATGTCTTTTCGACGTACTTCTGTTTTTTTTTCCTAATCGTATCTCTCTAAATTAGATGCTTTAAAATTTTAGACTATCTGAAAATCCCTTTTACTCAAATCACGTGATTTCAAATCACATGTGCCTACTAAAATCACACGTGATATTTTAGTGTCCCGTTTTTGTGTGTTTTGGTGTGATCTTCAATTGCCACACGTGTGGTTTCAAAAGCACGTGATTTGAAATCACGTAATTTTCAGAACAGGCCCGTATGAATTAATATAGTATGTACCTACGGATTTTTAATTGTGAATATAGCAGATGCAAACGAAATTTAAAAACTCTGCTACTCGTAAAATTCTAATGTTTTTCTACGATTGCAACTATTGCTAAGCAAATGTTAAAGCAACAGTAGTAGTGAAAATATGGCAACAAGTTCTTTACACTTTTTAGATAGACTATTAAGTAAAATTTGGTTGCTATTGTTGCTTTTGACCTATTTTCACTACTTACCGCTAGCTTAAGGTAGGATTTTATCGGTCGTTTAATAAGTGCTTAATTATTACAACTTTACTTTTAGCTATCGGTAAGTTTGGAAAACGGAGTCTGGCTTTTTTTACAACGTTGGTTTAACTAACGCAAAAAAAATTAAGAAACAATTGAGTATGTGAGCTGCAAAACTCGTTCGTTTTAAAAACTAAGATAACAATTGATTTTGACAGATCTCTTTATGAAAATATATAGATTGTATCGCAGCATGTCACGAAACGTGTCACTTTTTGCTCTCGCGTTCTAAAAACAGGCAGTAAGAGAAAATACGAATACAAAATTTGACAAGATCTTCATAAAAAATTTTTTTTGTGCGGTTTTCACAACAATAGTGATTGACCGTCCAGTAAAATTTTAATGAAAAACACTCAAAAAGCTGTGCGACTTTTCAAAAATTCCTAGCGGTAGCCCTGCTTTTGTTGTGAAAACAGCGCATAAACTTTAACAGACTATCTATCAAGTTAATATATTAAAGTGCACATCCGAAAAAAAAATTCAATCCATCCGTTTTCAAATCAATCCGAAGCGGTATTAAAAGTACGATGAGTACATATTTTCTTGAATCAAGTACATAAAGATTGATTCAATATTCAATCCCGATTTCGTACTTGAAATAATCCGAAAATGAGATTGAGTCAAGTAAAACTAAGATTGAATCAATTTAAAAATAAAATTGATTCAAGTATTATAAAGTTGATTTTATCTTGAATTCGTGCTTGAAAAGAAAAATGTATCATGATTTATTTACTTACCCGTATTGCACATCACAGAATGATAAAACAAAAACATCATGCCCGATTTGGTTGTTACTTTAAAAATCTTACGTAAATATTTAAATAAAAATTTTAACTAAATGAGAAGCAAGAGTTCAATTTTGCTTTTTAACCCTTCGTGGTGCACTTGAGTCGGGCGAGACCTTTTTTCACTGTGTACAGAAAATCAAAACATCCGTAAGCCGCATGTCTTTTTTTTACTTGATTAAGAATTTTATACTTATTTCAAAAAAATTCCGGGATTGATTTACAAAAGTTGTCCCATTTAGGATTGATTTGAGTACGTTTTGGTATTATTCTTACATGAATTTTTGAGTAGGACTCGTACTTAAATTAATCATAAAAATCCATTACCTGCTACTCTGAATGTTTCATAGGTCTAACTGAAACAGTTTTCTAGATAAACGATAAGGTCAAAGGCCCTTCCGATCCCATCCCGTTTAATATTGCCATTTATATAAAAAAGATCTACCTCATAATTAAGCTCAGTTTTGCACTTGGATAATATAACGCACAGCAAGACTTACAGCCGTACCTAAACAAGAGCGGAAGGCGGAACGTTTTCTTCCGCTTAGGTTTAACGCTGATATGCATGCCATACCAAAACAAGAGCGTAAACGCTGTGTCACAAACAGTAGTGTTAACTTTATAAGCTTCCAAGTTCTCGGGACTATTGGTTTAAAAAAAATCATAAAAAGACAAATTAGCGGAGGACGTTTTAAAAAAATTCCTGCAATGATTAATTTCATTGATACAACTGAAATCCTGTTCAAGATGATCCTAATACTGACCGGCTTTATGTAGCGCGTGCTCTTATTGAAACTCTCAATAAAACTTTTGCCTCCGTTCCAAAGTTGAACAGGGTATGTGTAGACGAACAAATGTACTCCACTAAAGTTGGAAGCTATATGAAGCAGTACTTGCCGAATAAGTCAACAAAATGGGACCTTAAACATTTTGTACTTAGCGATACAATTGGATATGGTTACAAGTTTGAAGTATCTAGTGGCTCAGCTGAAACTTGTGTCATCTGCAAATATAGTTGTTATATTGTTCACAAAGTTCCTATATTCAAAAACTATATTGTGCACTTTGACAATTTTATACAACAATACTCTTGTTAGTATATTTGCGCCAATAATCAACCAGCGCCGCCGAAGAATATTAGATTAGATATGATGGACCTTTGGACTGTGATGCATAAAAAGGGAAGTTGTAAGCTCCCAATTTGCTCTGAACAAACAAGAATGTTCTGCACAGAATGAAAGGGTTCCACCGCGGAAATAAATGATTTTATAATTATCATCACAATTGATTATTTTCATTATCCTTTTTGCTTTTAAAAACTTTATGTACTTGTATAATTATACCCACACCACAAAAGTGGAGAGGGTATTATGT
This sequence comes from Pollenia labialis, assembly GCA_949318255.1. NCBI lineage: Eukaryota > Metazoa > Arthropoda > Insecta > Diptera > Polleniidae > Pollenia > Pollenia labialis. The sequence continues at coordinate 39,893,376 of OX439140.1, forward strand.
ATTATCCATAGGTTCAGAATCGCTTTCTGAGTCGATCTGATGACGTCCGTCCGGCTGGCAGGCTGGCTGTCCATGTAACCTTGTGCGCAAAGTACGGGTAGCAATTTTGGAGATAATTTAATCAAATGTGGCGCATAAGTTCTTATTGACACAAGGACCAAGTATACTGAATGTGCCAAATCGTATGACCACGAGACAAGATAGGAGCGATTTCTGCCTCCTAGAAACTTTTAAACCGAATTTAAAGGTATTTAAAACATAAATAGAAATTTATATATTTATATGGACACATAAATTATGCAGTTTTTTTTTAAAATAGGACCACACCGGGAGGCAGGGGGCAATTTCTGCCTCTCACAAAGTTTCAAGCCGTTATTAATGAAACTTAAAACATAGATGGATTTATAATTATATGGACACACAAGCATGATTCTCCGTGGGTCCCGAATAGGGTGAACTCTCGAAAATGTGTATTTAAATACTGTGGTGTAGGGTTTCATATGGTCGGGCTTGACCGACTATACTTTCTTACATGTTTTTTAATTTAAATTAAAATATTTCAAAAATGCTAGTTTATGTTTTCTATGTATGTAGGCAGGATGGCGGTGAGGATGGGGTCCGACTTGTCGGATATGTGCAGGTTGTATGAGGACCCGGAGGAGTTGAAGACAGTTGAGCACATTATGTGGTAGCAGGCTGAAGAGGCTGGGCAGTAGATTCCTGGGAATTAGGTGATGTCTCGGGTTGTGGTCTCGGTTATCTGATAGGATTCGTAATGGGGATGGCCTGGCTGCGCGAGAGGAGACTGGGTGCTGGCCGCAAGTAGGGCGAAATTGGTGGAGTATGATTTCTCTCGGGTTTGTTCCGAAACTTTCCTTCCTATCTATCTTTTAAATCTGTCTTATGTTTTCGCTGTTTCTTTTCACCTACTTTCTATCACTATATACTATATTGGTCTCTGGATGAAGGTGTGAAGCATGAATCAAAGAAACAAGATTGCGCAGGTCCGTTATTTTTGTGTGTGACGAAACAATAGACTTTGTGTATGTGCATTTGCGTGTGTCCTACATTTTTTACAACAAACACTCATATTTAGTCTATGATGACTTAGATGCGCAGTAGATATTCTTTTTTGTACGGCTGAGTGCGCAATCTTATTTTTTTTTTATTCATGGGTGAGAAGGAGACTTGACACCAGCTTTTCTACCTACCTACCTACACAGAAAAAATTATTTTTTGAATTCAAACAAAAAATTTGTAGAATCAAAACATTTTTTGTCTGAAATCGGTCCAACAAACAAATTCGCAAATTCAAACAATTTATTTGCATTTTGTTTACTGAAAAAAAACACTGATTTTTTCAAACAAATAATTTACAGAATCAAGCAAAAAGTTTACTGAAATTCATATAAATTTCAAACAAATAATTTTGCTGAATCAAACAAAAATTTTTGCACAAGCAATGACACGCACACAAGCTATCACTGAAGATGAAGGCAGAAGTAGAGCGGCGGCTGGCTTTGAGACACATTTTTTGTTGGAATAATTTTTAAACGAAGTCTTGTTTATACACACAATGTTTTTCTTCATCACTCACTGCTGTATCCTTTCCTTGGCTAAAGAAGTACAAATGTTACCAAAACCGGCAGCAGACCGACTCGATATGTTTTTTGTCATCATTTAATTTTTATATTTGATGTATTTAACTAAACAGTTTTCAAAAATTGAATACGGGATTTTGTTTTTCATTCTTTTTTACCAACTTTGAAACCAACCAAAAATGTATTTTGTTTCTTATAATGTTGTTGTTGTTTCTGTTGTTTAAAAATAATGAAACCTTTTTTTACCTGCTATTGCTTTCGTTTTTTTTTCTAGTAACCTCGTCGCGCTATTTTATCCTCTTTCTTCTTGTTGTACTTTTTTAAAGCGTCCAAAAATAGACTGTATGTGTTTTGTGTTGTTGTTCTTATATTTCACATAAAGAAGTGTTGCTTACGATCAAATAAAATAAAAATGCAAAAAACGACAACATTAAAGAGCGTTAAATATTTCATACAAAATTATGAAAACTTGAAACCAATAGCGCGTATAAAATATAGTTTTGAATAGTTGTCAACATTTTTGTTGGTTAAATAAAAATCAAACAAAAATATTTATTGAATCAGTAAAAAAATTTGTTAAAATTAAAAAAAAAAAGCGTTTGTTTGAAAATAATTTGGCAATAATTTTTTCTGTGTATGTATGTGCTCAGTGTATCTTCTAAGATACAACTATTTTCTAAATAACTTTAAAAAAAATTTCGACAAAATTGGGGTACGCAGTTGATTTCTGTCGACCATTTTACACATATATTTTTATATCACAATCGGTGTCCTTGGGCATTTAAGGGTTAACTTAGCGGTGTTTGCAAGTGGACTGACTACTCATCTATCAGGTGACTTTAATTTTTCAACTGTTGAGTTATTAATCAAGAATGTCATAACACTTTAGAATCAAAAAGTTCAACTTATTGGGTCCATTTAATCGGGCGCTATATGTTTTTTACATTTTCCCAAAATTCGAATAAAGTGTTCAAAACTAGTTTTGTAAGAAAATTACCACTGCCTCATTAAATAATTGTGACATTAAAAGTTCATAAACGATTATGAAACTTAACAACGTTATTAAGTAAAATTTTCATAGAAAATTTGATTTGAAACATTTACTAAATTTTAAATATTTTTATGAAGAGCAGCCGTTTAGAAATGACAGATTTCTTCTTTAAAGATTTTAAAAATTTCTTAACACGAAATTATTTCGGTAATAAATTTTTTTTTAAACCCATTCCGAAATAATTTTTTTTATTATTTAAACATCGTTAAAAAGCTTCCAATTTGATGATATTCTCAATGTTCCTACGAGACACTCCAACGTACTTACCTAAAAGCCTTAATAATCTAATTAATTTTTAATTAAAATTGAGAACACCGAAAGTCAAGTTAACTTGGACAACATTATAATTTGCTTAACATTTTTCCCAATAGTTTTATAATAGAATTTGAATTTTTAAAACTGTAAATGTATTAAGAACGTTACTTTGCTAATGGCTTGCAAATTGGACTGGTAAGAATATTTTAAGTTTTATTTGTGCATTTATACCAGAAATATGCCAGTTTACTCGTATTACAAACATTTTCTCTGTTTAATTAACCATTAAAGTACTTTTATATTTTTTTCATTTTAAGGGAGAATATTTTCTTAACCAAGAAAATGGAAAACTACATTTAATACAGAGTTGCCAGAAATTTTTTTAAATGTTTACGCAATCTAATTTGTTATCTACATTGATTCTTATAATTTAAGATAAAATTATAAATTAAATTTTAATTAACCTCAATCAAATTTATTATTTTCCAAAGATTCAAAGTATTTATTATTGAACGACGAATATTCGTCGCGTTAAATATGCATTAAATTGTTAATTTTTATTTTGTATTATTTTTTTTAATATGGTCGCACTTTTTGCCCTTTTTGCACAAATAGTACACAACTTTCTCAATTAAATCAGCTGTTATTTTTTGTCGTTGTCGGTATCGTATCGGCAATCAGGCATATCATTACGTCCCTAGTTTGTACACGTTTTAGGCTTTACCGCAAAATTATGAGTTTTAATGCCAGAATAGGTCTTATTACCAGATGTACTTTAATAAATTCTCTGGTATAAAAATGATATTTGAAAATGGTACCTAAAATTTCAAGAATAATAAAAAAAAATTGTACATGTTCGGAGTTATTCCCCAGTGTTGGCAACACTGATTTAATATTAAATATTCTGCTTGTGAAGGATTTATTTACCTTGAAAAAGGTTATTACTTAAAGTACCATGATTCCGTGCAATTTACATCAATTTGCATTTTTCTTGCTGAGTAAAATAAAAATAATTTAGGAAAACCATTTATTTAAAGTTCAAAGAAAACATTTGCATTGGAGAAAAATACAAGTATGAAACTTTTTTGGTAAAATTTTAATACTTTAAATAAATTTCACGTTTGTTGTACTTCTAATGCAAAATGAAGAGAAGAGAAAAATGTGACTGACCGATTGCATTAGTCACACTAATCAAACTAAACAAATTTAAATAAATAGTTTGAAATGAAAATAAAAATATCTATGTACATACAGAAAATTACGTTAATATGTACGATAAAAGTAGTTAGTACATTTACATATTTAGTGTACACATCTTACATACAGATAACACATTATTATTTCGAAAAAGTGGGTACTCTTTTGATGAGGTTGAACTTACCCCACCTTCCTATGTTTTACCTACCTACGTCTATTTGCCTCTTCGTCAATTTGTATATTATTCTTTCTTTTTTTTTTTATTTATGTTTTAACGATATTTTTACCCTAAGTTTTTTTTTTGAATTAATGCCAAAAAGTACACAATTTCTATTCAATTTCTAATCAAGAATTTCGTCAACATTTAAAACTTACGACGAGGTTTCTTTGATAAATTTAAGACCAATTTGGATTGTAGCTTCTGTACAATATTTTGACAGTTCTTCCATTCTGTTGGAAAATTACCCAGCAAAATGAAGCATTTTAAAATTTTCTGAAATAAAAATAGCTGATCCTTTTGTATTTTCATCTGCTGATGACGGTGGCGTCGGTCTCACTGTGGACCATATTTTGAGAAGGCAGCCAAAAATAATTTTATATTATGGAAACCGATTTTGCTAAAATTAAGAATTTCTTTTTTTGCTTAAATAAAGAATTTCAAATATTTAAATGTCTATAACTTCTTTGGTTTAAGAGATATTAAAGCAAAATAAATTTGGTATAGTTATGTAACTTATAAACAGGGGACACCATAAATATGCAATTGCATGGTTTTCCTTGTGCGACCAATGAAGGCAGAAACAATATATTTATCCGTTTTAAAGCTTTTTATGAATTTTGGCATCGATTTGTAAGTGCATATTTTAGTATATTTAACCGTTTGCAGCATTTTTTTAAGTATATAGCGCAAATTTTGCCTTTTTGAGGCATATTTTGATACATGTCCGTCCTTGTTTAAGATGCCTACAAGAGCCTTCGCAGCAAATAAAAACAAACATTATGTATTGTAAAATTTTTCCCAGGATATGTCAAGTGAAATATCTGATTAAATTCTTTGAAATGTTTTGTTTAAGGAATGGATTTATTTTCAAACCGAAGAAATTAGTTACCAAAAAAAGTAACGGTCGTTACATTTTAAAAAGTTAACAGTTTTTTGTGTTTGAATTCATTTATTACGGGTAACTCAAAGTAGCATATTTTTGTTAGTATAAAGAAAATTAAAGTTAAACTTTCGGAAAATGACAGATACATTTATTTTGTATAATATTAGCGGAAAAAAAATCCAAACAATAATTTTATTTTTGAGCTATAAGGGGTCATTTTCTGTGGAAACACCCATACATGCATAGGTTTGTGGAGATGTGTAAAATACATAGAAATCTGGACCAATCCGATTTTTTTAACGCAAAGTACAAATTGCAATCTTGTAGAAATTTTGTTAATATTTATTTTTATTTATTTATTTATTTTATCTAATAGTAAGTTACATAATTTCTTACATTCTAAGGAAACAAATGTTGCACAGAAATGGCTTTGCCTTATATCTTAAATATTAACAGGGTAATAACAAGAATTCAAATATATTTATAAATAATTTATAATTTTGAAGGAAAACTGTTAGCAAAAACCTTCAATATGAAGAAAACAAAGTTATATAAATAACAAAGAATATCAAAGACATTACATTATAACAATTATAACGCTAATTGCAACAAATAATAAACTTTAGTAAAGTGCACAAAAAAGTGGATTTTCGGAAAATCCACATTTTGTTTCAAAACGAGACTTAAAGTTCTCAATACCTTCTGAAACGGTGTTGGTTTTACTGATCATATGTAATCTTATGTTAGAGAAATGCCATGGTGTTAGGAATGTATTGCTAGAAGAAAATATATTGTATAAAAAAATATTTCCAAACACAACTTGTTTGGCGTACTTTGGTAACTTTTTTGGTGAACTTTGGTACAGATAACGTTGTCAATTCTTCATGGTTGTATTGTAGAATGCATTCAAAAAAGGGAGTTGCTTTGCAACTGACTCATCCAAAATTAAAAACACAAACAAATATGATTTAATACTACAAAGTTTGTTACATAGGTTAATCGACTAAAATTAACCGGTTTAATTGTTAATCGAAAAAAGCCAATTTTCAATTAACCGATCAGTTATTCGGGTAGTAATTAATCGGTTAACCGATTAACCCTAATACTTAAATAAGCCGAATTGTCGCATTTGGTGTGAGGAAAATCCACAAGCTTTTGTCGAAACACCATTACATCCACAAAAAATTACTGTTTGGTGCGCCTTTTGGCCTGGCGGAGTCATTGTCCCATATGTCTTTAAAAACAATGATGGTCAGAATGCGAACAGTTGTTGAAAATTGGTGTTCCAGATTGCCCCTTCTACGCGTCAGCCGTGGCGGCCACATGGCAGAAATCATATTTAAACATTTATTTTAAAAATATATTTCCTTGTTTTATTATGATCTAAACTTGTGTCACTCTATAAAAAGACATCTATGGTCGAATGTGGACCGCTTCCAGTACAATTTTGTTAGATGATTAAGACCGCAATAAAAGTAGTTTGGACCAAATTTTATCTAAATACAAACATTATAAGATGCTTGTATGGGGGCTTTGTGAAATGATGGACCGATTCGCCCCATTTTCAATAGGCTTGGTCCTTGTGCCAATAAGATGTGTACCAAACTTCATGAAATTAACTCCAAAATTGCGACCTGTACTCTACGCACAAAGTTTACTAGACAGCAAGCCAGCCGGACGGACATCGCTAGATCATTATAAGTCGATAGGTATACTAAAAGGTGGGCCTAGGACTAATATTTTAAGGTGTTATAAACTGGCAAGTTCACGGCTTAAAAAACTAAACTGGCAACATGCTTTATTTTTTGCAAAAACAATAAAGCAAGTGGTTTTTGTTTTTATATTGTTTTTTCCTAACCTACTTCCAACTACAATTAATGTTGAAGGAATTCCTAGCAATTGTAGTGGCGAATGTAACAGGAGATAAACACGCTGTTTTCTGTTTTTGTTTAAACTTTGATATTGTTACAAGTAAAACTGTTGCTTATAACTCTTATTCGCTTAAAAGTTTTATTTGTTTAACATCTCTTATAAGCAGGGATAACAAATAACTCTTATATGAAGTTTAATTCCTTAAAATAACTTTGTTTTTGAAGGCCATGACTGCACATCGTTCCCAAAAGGGTAAAATCTCTAAATGTTCGCTAATTATAATTTTAGCGTTGCTTTTATTAAATGGATAGCAGTTTTTGAATTTTTTGGAGCATATTTTTAACAATTTACAGGGCATATTTTCAAGTTTTTACTGCATATTAAATGCGAATAAAACGCGTTTTTGAGCATATTTCTGGTTTCTCTGCTTTTCAGCTATTAGCTAGAAAAAAAGGTTTTGTGGCTACAAGAAATTTTAAAATTTTTTTTTAAAAAGGTCCAAATTGCAAATAGAGCATTAAGGCCGAATCTCCTTTCTACCTTGGCATTTTCTGATAAGATTTTAGTTTAAAAGTTTTTAATAAGTATTATGTACTTGTAAAAGAAATTTATAAAATAAGATACTTCGTAAAACTAAAATTTATTCAGCATGTTTTAACACGTCACTGTAATACATAAATTCAACTAAAACGAAAATTTATTAAAAACCCACTATAACTTTTGTTCTTATCAGTCGATTTAAAAGCAAAAATTAAAGACCAAAGAACCACATACAAAACAAACCGCGCATCAAAAGTAATGCATTTTTAACCGCCTTCTCGTGAAATAGTCCACTGTGCGTCGATATATTCGATATATTATTTGCATAATTTAATCAATTTTTGGTTTTTTTCGGTCAGCATTTTGCTAACGGTTCTCCAAAACTAAAAATACTTTCTGAGTTATTTATCTACTCAAAAATCTCTTTTATTTTAGTTGAGTTAGATTAGATCGGTATATCTAACTTATATTGCGTAATCAGCATTCTCAATTAAACTAAAAACAACGGACAGAATTCTGAAAAATTATGCAAAATTCTTATTTGAATTAATATCAGAAGGTCTAAAAACTTTATAAAATGGGTAGTGGGGATCGTCTGTATGTCTGTTTAAAAATAATTACACTAGAACAAGTGCTAGACGATTGGAGTAGTTCCAAAATCTGTTCCGATATAAAAAAAACTTATGATTTTGTATAACTATTCGAACTTTAGCATTAGCGTTACTTCACAAATAAAAATAACTAAGCGATGTAATCAAGAACATTGTTAAGTATCTTCGTAATGAATAGACTACAACAGGCTCTAATTGCGAAATTAGATTTTTTAGATCACTTCATTGGCTTGCAACTGGCTCACTGTAAGTAATTTATTTAGCGCGTGTCTTACAGGTTTTAATGGAGAACATACTCTTTATAGGGATTCAAGTGGAAACTGTGCTACATGTTTGGAAATGCAGGATATAAGAGAGAGAGGGAGATACCTAGGAAACCAGCGCGCATCTGTTTGGATGATCTATCTAATGTAGAATTAAGGCTGCTTCTTCGTTTCTTTAGGGAAACGTATTAATTAAGATTGGTGGAGTGACACCTACGGTGTAGCTGCTCTTCAGGAGAGGTATTGGCGCCTGGGCATCACTAAAGCTCGATTCACCTATGCGTTCCGAACTATTTTTGTCCGGACAAAATTTTTTTTTGTATTGAGTTTGACGTCTTACTTTTAAGAGAAGAAGAGCAATGAGTTTGTTCAGCATGTTTTTTTTTTTTGAATTGGTTTAATTTTAATTCTTGTTCCTAACAAAATGAACAGAGATGCCACGTTTTTTTTTTTAATTTGTACATAAAAGTTGAATTGAGCTGCCATTTTGTTGTGTTATTAATTTTTCGTTTTGTGCTGAATAAAAATGCTTAGAATCTGTTATTTCTTATTATAAGTTACTATTTTTGTTATAATCGACATTTTTATGTTTCGAATTACAAAAAAAGCTTTATTAAAATAATTGTAATTTACCTTAGGGCCATTATTACAACTTGCCAATAGTTAAAAGTCGGATTTTGTCGGACTGATAAATAGCTTTGCATTATAAAACCTTCATTTATTATGTTTTCATCTATTAAATATTATTATTATGGAAAATAACAGCAATAAAAAATGGAAGTTGTAAAAATGCAAAGCTATTTATCGGTCCAACAAAACCCAACTTTTGACTATTGCCAAGTTGTAATAATGGCCCTTAGAGAATAAAATTTGAAAAATAAAAATGTTGAATATAATAAAAATGTTTTTTATGTGATAATATTGTTCCGATAGCACTTTTTTGTCACTCTATCTATCTTTTAAACCAATTATTATATAAATAAAGGGAATATCACATTCGAAACTTATCTAAAAAATACAAATAATAGTTTGGTATTTTTTCGAAATTCGAACGTTTAAGGGGTAAAAATCGTAACTATTTTTGGTACTTTTTTTTAAAAACATTTTTCTTCATTAACTCATTATGCGAATTAAATAATGGACTTCCACTACAATATTAAAATTGTTGATACTTCAGTGGGGAAATTGAAACCCCAACTCGAAAAATAGCAGGCAATGTTTTCCCACATATTTCTTGATGGCTTCTGAAAATAATTGCATTTTTTGCCATATTTTTCTGTCGTTTCTTTTATTATTTGTGATCCTATGGACTTCATTGAATCTACGAATATTAAGTTTTGTTCTTTATTTAAATGTCATTTATGTATATGTATATGAACATACATACCTTAATGTTAAGGACAACCTTTCTGCCGGCGTAATATGCTCGTGTTTATGAATAGGTATACCACGCAAATCAGGCCCTAAAATTGCAAGGATTTCATTTAACGTATTGGGGCCCATACGGTGAAAATTTATAAACGATTCCACGTCATGTAGGCGCGTCTCAGGAACAAGTGTGTGGAAATCGCCATTTGTTCTTCTTGCTGCAATATTTTTCTAACTGCTATTCTTTTTACTTTTATCCTTTTTTGATAAATTTGTTTTGCTAATAAATAGGTTTTATGCAATGCTGCCACTTTGTATAATCGTTTACATCTGTTAACCATATGGTAGCTTTGTTTGTCCGGACAAATTTTCCGAAATGGGTGAATCGTTCTGCAGAACACTCTGTAAAAAAATTATTCTCCGGACAAAAATATTGTTCGGAAGGCATGGGTGAATAGTTTGCTAAAACATTCAAAACTTTTATTCTTTTTTAAATATTGTTCAATGATGGACGAAAATCCTTAAATGCACCTAACAAGCAAAATTTTAAAAATTTAAAAAAAATATGTTAGGGATAGAAGATTTATTGGTGAGAACGACCTACGTAAGTGTCATCTATTCAGTTCAGACTGTTTGTGTGTCCGTGTTGCTTGTTGCTTAGAATACAAAAAATCTAGTATGAAGTGGCATAATTATTTTGTACTTTGTTGGTAAAAGTATTTTACGTTATTTTGCCAATTTTTACGCTTCATGTAATAATATGGTTGCTTTTTTTTTGTCGTCGAATTGCAATTGGTAGTGCGCTTCGTGTGCAGATAATGATGCACTGTAGCGTAGTGCAGGGCAACGGCATTATCTCACCTCGCGACAACATTGCTTTGCAACAGAAAAACAAAAATACAATTGCAAAAACAAAATCTTTTAACAACATACCAATATTGCCGTTCGTCATAACTTGCCGCCACGTTCTCCCTTTTCCCACTGAATCAGTATCCTTTTTGTTTTTTTTTTTTTTTTTTTTTTTGCTGACAATCACAGTTTTACTTTAGCGCTCTTTCTTTCTCTCCATCTTTCTCACCTTTAAAAATTCAGGGCGGATTTGTTATTTTTGAAAAACATTTGTTGTTGCAGCAAATCCACCTGTCGATGTACATTAAGATAAATATTGCAACAAAAAAACACAAATAAAAATAAAAATACCATCTCATCTACATTTCGACTTGCGTATGTACATACAAACATACGTACATACATACATGAATGCCTTGTACTACAAGAAACACAACATTATTTTAACAAACAATTTTTGACTTTAATTAAATTTTGATGAGGAGTCTAATAAATTTTAACACACATTGCATACCACCAGATCAACATCTACACAACCGATACTAACACATACAGATACAAACAATGTGATAATGTCTTTGTTTGTAACTAAAAAAAAATATCGGTTGTCATTTTGTTATTATAAATTACTGCAAATATTTAAATTTAATTAATATTTGGACTTAATCATTTACAACATGTTTTTTTTAAGGCAAAAAAAATTTTTTTGTTTTATATTTTAAAAATATTTCGTTATTTATGGCGATATTTTGTTTTCGTTTTTAGGTTTTTTTTTTAATTTTTGGTGCGCATAAATACGTTAATGAATGAGAAGCAATAAGTGATTTTTGTTTATAACTAATAGGCAACTTTATGTGTTTATGTCAACGCAAAACATAATTCTAAAGTAGTGAACAAAGTTTAAGATGTCAGCTTTTATAAAAAAAACCCCTTTGTGGCAAATTAAGGTTTATCGTTAGCTGTTCTAAATCTGTTGAACTCTCAATAAAAAAAATAACGTTTGGACAATCAAAACCCCCGAAAAGTTAGTTTTATTGTCTGTTTTTAGATGACGAGCAAAAAAATAATTTTGTTAACCCTTCATTTAAAACAATAACAAATATTAAAATTTGCAGTTTATTTAACTTCTTTGCCATATAAAATAACGTTGTAAAATTATTTGTTTTTATACCCTTCACCACAGCCTGTGTAAGCACAGGCGCATATTCAGAAAACATAACTAAAGTCGGAACTAATGCACTAAATAACAGTTCATAGATAGTTATAGATAGATGGGGCTGAGATTTTCATGCACTAAAAAAATCGATATTATGCACTAAAAGTCCAGAATATGCACTAAAAAAATACAAAATGTGCACTAAAAAATTGAAAAATTTCCATTAAAAATCGTTTTTTAATTTTGCTAACAACAAAAATATAAAAAATGCACTCTATTGTTATTCAAATATCTTTAGAAAACTTAAATAACTAATTTAAATTAATATTTCTTTAAATAAACAAATACTGTTTTATCATCAAAAGTAAAGCTTTGTCTTGTACACGCAGAGAAAAAACATGTTTAAATATGGGCACCTCCAACAAAACCATTTTTAAACAAAATTTTAAACAAATTATGTTTAATTTAACCAAATTGTTGTTATCGACAACCATATTATGTTAAAGCAGTTCTCCATCAGGATCTCACAACCATATAATGGTTGCCTCAGAACATGTATTGGTTATTAATAACTAAAATATGTTTAAAACTTATAAAAGCATGGTTGGAAAAGAGCAAAATACTATTGTAAATTTAAAAACAAATTGTTGAGATATTTAACCATAACATGTTTAGAGGCAACCATAATATGGGTATGGCTTCTGTATGGAGGACTACTTTAACCATAATATGGTTAGATTAAACAAAATATGTTAAAAATTTTCTTTAAAAATAGTTTTGTTGGAGGTGACCATATTTAAACATGTTTTTTCTTTGGGTGTACTTGAAGAATGCCAATGAATTTGGAATTTGGATTCCACTTTGATTCCAGATCAGATCAAAAATATTTAAAATTTATTTTATTTTTTTGAAATTCTTAATTTTTTTTTTTTTTTTTTTTCAAAACTATTTGTATTTTTTTTTTAATTTGTCGGGCTATTCTTTATCCCACATTGTTAATTTTACTTTCCACAATATCAATTGATTGGACTTGAGTATTAAGTGAACCAAATCGCTCTCAATTACTTAGTTATTGTTTCACCAATATATCCGTAATTGGTTAACACAAATGCTAATTGACTTCTGATGTTATTTAAATTTATGATTTCTTTTACTTTTTAATTGCATATTCATCGGTATCAAGAAGCTTGTCTAACATTCTTTAATTACTCAAAGTTTTTTAAATAGAATACTGAAGCATCTAGCCAGGCCACCATCTTGTTACTACTGGCTCTGGGAAATCAAGGGATACATTTCATTAAAAATTGCAATATTATCGAATTGGCTTCTAATTTCCTGTGGAAGGCGATATAACCCATGTGACAAGCAAGTAACTTGTAACAGTTTTGTGTAAAATATGTTAAACCCTTTGGAAGCCTTAACTCTGTACAGTGCTGCATCGGTTTAAAAAAGAAGGATCTTTTGTCTTGTATTTAAAGCAAAGCTCTAGAAGAATTTATTTATTGATCTTAGAATTTTTTTGGAATGTTTTTTTGGTGTATTTAAAAATTCTTTTAAGGACTTTTTTATAATATGGAAATTAAAAAAGAAAATCACTCAAAATATGCAAAAATATGCATTTTCACCAAAATATGCAACAACAAATCGATGCCATTTTTACGGAAATTTAATGATTTGGAAAGATAATTGGTCGACATCGTTCTTAGACTATCACAAAAAACATGCATTTGCTTAGAAATCGCATCCCTAGTTTAGATCTTATTAACAATTCATAACTATCGTAACAACTGTTTTTAGCTGATAGAAGAAATACAGCCATGTATGTATGTATTTATATTGGCTGTCGAAAAAAAAATTCTATAATAATTAATTAAAAAGCCACCGAAAGTATTTAAAAAAAATTATTGTTTTTTAAAAAATTCATACAAATTCTAAAAAAGTAATTTTTTTATTATACAGGGTGGCTCAGAATGAGTTATATGTACCTCAATTCTGTAACTTTTTGAATTTAACTACCGATATCGTTAAGTAACGAGAAATCTAGGTTACTTTAACGAATTTGTTATTCTCTATTTTAAATAAACAAATATTTTTGTTTAGAAATGTTAACGACAAATATCGGTAATAATATAAGAACCTCAAAGTTAAAATTTTTTGAAATTAATAAGAAATTTAAAATAAATTTGCTTGTAAAAAATTTATTTTACCAAAACATGAATGAAAACGTGTAAATATTGATTATATTTCTAAACAAATATGTTGGTTTCAAATCTTTTCATACATAGGGAAAAAGTTCGAGGTGCCTGAGCCACTCTAGCACAACATTTTGCTCCTTTTTTTTATACCCGCAATACTGTATGTGAAGAGGATATTGTGTATGTGTTTACGCAACTGTGTGTAACACATTTAAATATAGGATCTGGGCCCACCTTTTAGTATACTGATTGATACAGAATCAATTTCAGAATCCATCTAATAAGGCCCGTCCTTCTAATAGGCTGGCTGGTTGTCTGATAACCTTATGCGCAAATTACAGGTCGCAATTTTGGAAATAATTTGATCAAATTTGGCAGATATGCATTTTTTGTCGCAAGGTCAAAACCTTTTTAAAAGCGGAGAAACGGTTATTTATTTTTCATAGCCCACGTGCAAACTTCTTTCCGTAATAGGGGTGTGTGCCCATTAGACATTTGGGTTTAATTAGGTCCAAAAATTTTATTAGAATCAGTCCATATTTGACCACAGCTCCCATACGAATACACTTGTAATAAGTAACCTTAATAATAGCTTCCCAGTAAAAAATGGATCTTACTGGTAAGTAGCTTTGTAAGGGAGAGAAGCACAAAACCCCCTTACAAGAGGCATGATTTTTATATGGCGAGTTCCCACTTGGAAGCACTACTTTTTCCTCTCTGCTGTTATAAAAAAATGTAATTTCTATGTTCGGTATTATTTCGGGAATGATCGTAAACACATTTTAAAATCATTGCAATACAACCTGCTTCCATGTAAGGGAATAACAGAAGCACTTACAATATTGTTTGTGATTTTTTTCTTAAAAATAATGGTTTTAATTATTCACTTACAACCTGCTTACTTTAAAGGTAAAATGCGAAGTTATTCAATCATTTTTATTAACTAAAATTAAAAATTCACTTAAATGGGTATTCGCTTCTTCGGCGCTTCTTTGTAGTGTGTAATAGTCAGCGCATATATTAACGCTCATGTAGCTTTCGTGCTTCCAGAAAGCTAAAATTTTTTTAAATGGGTTCTTTGTTATCTCATAGTAGTATTCATAGTTATAGTAAGATAATATTTGGCACACAAATCTCTTATGTGAATCTTAACCTCGCAACATTCTCTTTTTGGCGGACACATGATTATTCTACATTTTTAATCTGTTAACAGTTCATTTATTGTCGTTATTTTTGAACAAGAACTTTTTTTGTGTAGTTAGCTAACGACATTGTTTGCCGATAAAATATGTTGAAATTTCATTACAGAATAGGTCTTAACGACAATTTTCGTTAGCTAACGAATTTTGACTACTTAACGATAATTTTTTGTCGTTAAAAAGTTACAGAATTTCAGTAATGGTTTAAATGGCTTATGACTTTTTTATTTATGCGATTATTATATTTTTTTTTAATTAGCTTTGAAAAATGTTATCCTGTAAGTGATGTCCATTTTCTGCTTTGCACATACGCGCTCTTTTTATCATATTTTCCATAATTTTTCGCAATATTCCGGGGGTAATGACCATGATTTAATTTCGAATGTTGGTTTAAGTTGGAGTAGGGTTCTTGGTTTGTTAACGTACACTCTTTCTTTGTTGACGAAAATTTGCAATCAAATGGTTTATTGCTGACGCTGTGGGAGCAATGCGCACATTAAAATGACGACGATATGCACGCTGTGTGAACACAATAGACTGTTGGTTTGAAAAATAAAATTGTATTTATAATTCATAATTAATTAATAATTATATAATAATGGCCGAATGCACAGATTATTATGAAATTTCAACAAATTCGTTTTAAATGTCATCAAATTTTGTGACGGTCGGTCCATAATTTACCTACGACCCCATATTAAGACCATTCTCTTCTTACGCATGTTTTGATTTTCTGTACACATTGAAAAAAGGTCTCGCCCAACTCATGTGTACCACGAAGGGTTAAAAAGTAAATTTAAACTCTTGCTTCTCATTTAGTTTAAATTTTTATTTAAATATGTACATAAGATTTCTAAAGTGAAAACCATATCGGGCATTATGTTGGTGTTTTATCATTCTGTAATGTGCAATACGGGTAAGTGAATAATTCATAATAAATTTTTCTTTTCAAGCACGAATTCAAGATATAATCAACTTTATAATACTTGAATCAATCGCACTTTGAGATTGATTCAATCTTAGTTTTACTAAAATCAATCGGGATTGAATATGGATAATTTAAGTATTTTGCGATTGAAAATCCGTACTTGAATCAATCTATCTGTACTTGATTAAAGAAAATCCGTACCCTCCGTACTATTAATACCGCTTCGGATTGATTTGAGTACGGATGGATTGGTTTTTCTTTAGAGTGTATTTTTGTCATTATTTAAGTATTTTTTGTAGAGATTTTGCTATTGGATTCACAACGTATGCTATCAAGTCATATTATCATAATATCCTAATATTTTTCAATAATTTGAAATTTTTTTTTGTTGTATTACAAACAAAAAAGGTCCTAAAATAACAATTCTTTTTATGCTGTGTTTATTGTTTTGTCATAGTTGCAAAGTATAATTATGAGTGGTTGTTCACAGCAGTCATATTTTTTCGTGTTATTGTTTTAATGTGATACACACTTAAGAAAAGTTACATATTACCAGAAGTAAATGCGCCTTTTTAAAAACCTTGATTTCTTTTTTAAAAATATAAATTATTTATGAGTAAAAATTAAATACAAAGTGAAAGAATGTGAATGAAAATAAAACTGGAAAGTAAAGAAAATGTAAGTTTGTTGTAACTATGATCGCGGTTTTACGTCATAGCAATCCTCAAAACAAAAAGGAGCCAAGTATTTTGTCTTTAGAAGAAAACGAGGACACAAAGAACAGTATTTCATATTTTTATTTAAGTTTATTTATTGATATTTGAATTTAAATTAAAAAATATATGTATATATTTATTTATGTTCCACATTGTATTTAAAATCCACTTTTTAAAAACATTTGAAAAAACCGTTTAAAAGCAATTTGAAAATAAATGCATTTCTCAATTGGAAAGTAATTTCCATTTTTTGTTGAGAATGATATAATTTTCAAATCAAACCCTTGTGTTTGTTGGGTATAACCTAAAGTATTGAGTGTATCCATATTTCTACAATTGTATTTACTCATAGTCCACAATAACTAAACAAATGAGTTTGTGTTTTATGTTTCGTTTCGTAATATTCCTGAATCAATAATTCGAAATGATCATGGGCAAAAAAAAGTACTCTAAAACAGAAACTCAAATAAAATCTTGAAAACAAGAATATTCTATGTATGTAAATAATATCATGTAAATTAAATTAAACTAATGTCGACAATACCAACACCTTGGTGTGAACGGTACAGAGAAAACAAGAAAACATTGTAATGAAATCCAAACTACTGAAGAAGAGTCAAAAGTTAAACGAAAAGGAAAACAACTACATCTTTAATTTTAAAGTGCAATTTTCATTTCGTGTTTCTTATTTTTGTTATTAAAAATAACAAAATTTTCATTCGACAGAAACTAATTAACAAAACTATACGAATAATTCTATTTTCATATGATTAACAAGAGTGTGAAGATAAAAAAAAATGCTAAGAAAACTGGAACGTTGCACCACTTAAAGGAAATATTAAGAATGATGATGATGGCGACGCAAAAGAGCAGAAAGAAATTGTATCTGATTGTTATACTAATTGTACTCGTCTCGTAATTCTAATTGTTATATGTTTAAAGTTAAAAGTAACATTTATATAATTTGCCAGTTAGCAGGAAAATTAATTTAATTTCAAATTAAAATTGAGTTGCGTAAAAAAATGATTTCATCTTGTAAACTTGAGAATTGCTTTTAAATCTATTTCATGTAGAATTCCTGTATCGTAGATACGAACTGAAGATGTGGTTTTAGCGTGACTTAGAATGTACTTCTAAAGATTGTCAATGCTGCATTGCTATTTTTGCAACTACATATTGAAATACACAGCAACTGTTTTCTCTAACAACCTCTTCGGTTCCCTTATTAACCCCCAATTAAACTACTTACATTTCAAAACGATGTCAATGAAAATGGAATTTAATTTATGTCTTTACTTCGGACGAATACTTTTGAGGATGTCTAATTAAAGTAATCGGCCCCCGGCTACGTCTTCATAAAATATGTGTTCTAAATGCTAAGCGACTGATCCTATTTGCGTTATTGATGGAAATTATTAACCGTTTCTGACCATTTTATATTCCACTTTATGACATATTCGGGCCATATTTTATGCACTTGGCTAACTACATGTTAAACCTTTTCTTTTAAAACACCTTTCCGAAAAGGCGTTAGTAATCAATGGGATGACACATCGGCATCACAGAAACGACGAATCGGAGTCAGTTTAATAAAACATTTCTTTAGTGCGATAACAAAGTAACATCGGAGAAAGGCAGTGTTGCCAATCCATGTGTAATAACACATATTGTGTGTATACTTAAAAAAAAAACTTCGTGTAAATGTTGGAAAGTGGTCTGTAATTTCACAAACAAACTTCTTTCCGAAATGTTTTTTTGCGCTTATTAACCACCTACTTACGTAGATATGCTCGTATTTAGATTAAATTCGGCCTAAAAATATTTAAATGCAAATTAAATTTAAATTGAATCGCCAGGACGCTGTGCCGACGTTGCAGGGGTACTATCATCTTCAATACAACGTACTGTTTACCAAATTTACAATGTTGTCACAATATGATAACGCCAAATGTGCGTCTTCCGACTCTTCTTTTTAGTGTTGTCACAGTACTGTAAATTTAAATTTGCAATGTTGGATTCACGAATTTACAACGTAGTCACAACCGTCATCCGACTCTTATTTTCAATATTGTTACAAAGCCGTAAATTTAAATTTACAACATTGAAGCAATAAACACAAACCTTTTATATTAATCTTAATCTGATGTTGATAAACTGAAAACAACGTCCCCATACAATGTTGCAAATTTGCAATTTTTGTACCCATGTACCCAATACCTCTTAAATAAGAAAACGTTTTAAAAATTAAGTTTGATTTATATATTGAAAATTTTATTATAAAAATTCATTGTTCTATTTAAAAAAAAAGCATTTATAAAAGAAAACCAAAAGAAGGAAATGGAATTCAGGTTAATATAATATGCATATATTTAGCAAACTAATTCCTAATTTTTCTTCCAAAATTCCGGAATCAAGAGCTTGTTTTTCTTTTGTAAATATTTGTGGGTTTAAAATTACAACAACCCATCCTGATAATATATGTTTACTACAAAATCGGCATATACTTATAGTCACAGAAATTGTGGGTACACAATTTTCCCAAAACAAACTAAATGACATTTTTTTAAAAGTTAACATTTTTCTTGAAATCAATGAATTTTTCAAATATCCGCTTTCATCATCAAAAGAAATTGGATTGTTTAACAACACTATTAAATTAAGACTGAAATTTTGTATATACAGTGTTGTAGCGCCATAGTTTTATGGTAAATACGACTTTAAAAAACTAAAGTCGTATATTTGTACCCATTTATTCCCAGTTTTTATTCTTGATAAAAACACTAAATGAATATTTATTATTAAATTGTAAAATGTTTTATTTTCAAATAAGCCATTTTTGTTGTTATACCCTTCACCACAGCTGGTGAATAGGGTATATATAAGTTTGTCATTCCGTTTGTAATTTCTATAATATCGATGTTAGACCCTATAAAGTATATATATTCTGTGTCGTTATGAAAAGCGAAGTTGATTTAACGATGTCCGTCTGTCCGTCTGTCTGATGAAATGGGTTTTCCGAAGGCCAGGTTATTGTACATTTATGTCACATATGGTCCGGAATTGTTTGCTATTGAAATTCAAAAAGATCGGTCCTTAAATGGCTGAGATATGAGTAAAAAACCACGACTGCCTCAATTTTTTCCCTTTAAAGATCCAATTAGAAGCGACATAACCTTACCAACACTGCATTACCATAACCACTGTAATACCAAAATGACATAAACATACCATACAATTTGGTTTCTACGGCCATCGTTACGATTGTGGCATTATGTTTTTGTCACGTCTAATTGGACCTTATGTCACCTCTAATTGCACCTAATTGAACATAATGCCACAGCCGTAACAATGACCGTAGAAACCAAAATGGAATTAATATGTTAGTGTATGTTTTTTTTTTTGTCGTTTTGGTAGTACAGTGACTATGATAATGCAGTGTTGGTAATGTGGTTTTTTGTTGTTTTTTATACCCTTTATATGAGTGGTGGAGTCAGGGATGATAAATGACATTTTCTAAATTGTACTTAATGAAGTAAAAAATTGTACTTTTTTGACCCTAATTGTACTAAAAATATTTTTTACTAGTTTTATTATTAAAATAACAGAAAATGTACGAACATATGTACATTAAAACTCACTTGTACTATACTTTTATACATACGTATTTGAAATACATCTTTGGAAATTAACAAAAAACATTAAGTTAATATGTAATAAGGAATTAAGACGATGCTTTTTTATCTGGCTTCTTTAAAGTTGATAGTGGAACAGGGTATTTTTTTTTAAACTCCTCTAACTCCCACTGGAGTATAGGGCGCCAAAGTGGAATAGGGTATAAATACGTTGCACGAATTAATAACCCCAAAAGATACAATTGAGTACAATTGAGTTGAAAAGTCCAGTTGATCGTTCGCAGTATATGTAAAATTTTTTAACCAACTTTTCATTAAGCTTTATTAAGAAATTATTTTTATAAAGTCAACATGAGTACCGAATTTTTTAGCACTAGTGGCGATAAATGAATTGGAGTTAGAAAAGAAGCAAGAAAAGAAATTAAATAATAGTTCCGGTAGTTTTTGTATTCTTTACTAAATTGTGCATTGGAATTTCGTATTAGTTTTTTAAAATATTGTTTGCTTTGCACGCTGCTACTTTCAAAACGTTAGAATGGAAATTAAAAACGAAGGAAAAATCGCCAGCAAACGTACCAATTTGAAAGCTCAAATCAAACTGATTTATTATTCGACCGATGACCAACCGCACCTCTAACGTAACAAATGCTTGTAAAACTTGATCGAATTGTACAACAAGTCGCAACATGTAGCGCCGCAATACTTTAAGAAATCAAGCTTAAAAGTTTTCGTTTATTTATAGCAACAAGATTGATCAGACTGTAGTATATATTTTGTCTGAATTAAATTTGATGCAATATTCACGAAAAGACGGTCTCTTTGTTTTTATCATATTTTGCTACGAAAAATTCCATTCCATATTCGCTGACGAATGTTGTGTAGACAATATGTCTTTGGCAATTCATCTGATATTTGGAAATTTTTAAATTGTACTAAATATGTCATTGGAGTACTTCAGTACTTTTGCAAAGCAAATTGTACTGAAAAAAGTACAATTGTACTGACTTTATCATCCCTGGGTGGAGTTTATTTTAGAGTCTGAACACAATGTAACGATAATTTATTGCAGTGCGGTTTTTCATACGATTTTGAAGTAAAAAACCGCAGTGCGGAACGAAATAAAATTAAAATCTATTTTATTTTCATTGCGGACTTTTTTTCTATCCCAACAAAGCGAATTAAATTCGCCTTGTCTCTCAATTTTTGATACTCGTTCTCTTTCTGATGTTGCCATAGTTTTTGAATAATTGGCTATGTTCACAACATTATTGAAAACAAACAACATGATAAAAATGTATGCACAAATAAATGAATAAAAATTTAAACAAAAAATGACAACTATTTCCGTCGCCGTCTTCCGTTGTATTGTGTTTATTTTTCTTTCCCGCAACGAGAAATCGCACCGCACCGCAAACATTGTGTTTAAACTCTTAATGTGTTTAATCAAGGCGAATTCAAATGGTTCAAATCTTGGTTTTTCAAAGGAATTTTTTTTTTAATTTTTATGTTCTAAAACGATTGTAAAAAATATTTACCAGTTTTAGATTTTTAAATTTAAATTATAAAGAAGTTTTTAGAATTGTGAATATGTATGTATATACATATATGTAAAAATTATTTAGTTTTTGTCGAGTTGCTCTGTATTCTGCTCGCACAATGGTGATATAAGATTCGGCACAACCGAATAAAGCACTCTTGTTTTTTTTTTTGCATAGTTTTAACAAATTATGGGTCATATTTTCAGGTTTTTATTGGATATTTAATTCGCATAAAACGCTTTATTTAAAGCATATTTTCGGTTTCCCTAGTTTAATGAAGTGTATTTTGTTTAAATTTAGCATGTCAATATTTTGAAACATTTTTACAATATTAAAAGCCTTGAATAAGTTTAAGATTTTTTCATAAAGAAAAACTTAAAGAAACAAAAAGAAACTTGTAATTGTATTAGGGCAGATAAAACTATATTTTTGGTGCCGAAGGGCATTTTAAACTTATGACTTTTTGCTTGACAAAAAATAAAAGCCACCACTTTTACACCCTTCATTGCTTGCCAACATTCATTAAGCATCTGTACCCCTCCGCTTAGGGCAAATACTTTCTCTTTGTGTGTGTAACTATATGCATATTGTATGCACACGGATCTGTGAATTTAAATGTGTATTTGGCCATAGTCTGCATTTGAGATGCACTTGTTTGTTGTTAATCAGTTTAAATTCAATTTACATTGTCGTAAAATATTTTTTTTTCGTGTTATTTTGTGCTCGCCCATGATATATTTTCTGTTAAATTACATTAATTCTTTTTGTCGCTTCTTCATCTTATTATTTTTTTATGCCCACACCACAATGGTGGAGAGGGTATTATGCGTTTGTTATGATATATGTAATCCTAAGAAATATTGGTGCTAGACCCACCTCTAAGCATACCTATCGACTCCGGATCAATTTTTATGTCGATCTAACAAAGGATGAAGGCAATTGAAAGTGGAGAGAATCTGTCCATAATTTCATAAAGCCCTCATTTAAACTTGTTTCCGGAAATGTTTACATATCTCGTTTTACAAAACTTTCTTAAAATCGGTGCATATTTGACCATAGCTGCCTTACAAATACCACTTTTGAAAATAGCTTGAACCCAACAAACTCGGAGGTTTGATTTCAAATTAAAAATGATTTGAAATCAAACGACAAACGTTTGATAATGATTTGCAAATCATTTAAAATCATAGCATTCTCAACAAAAAGGGAAATTATTTTCAAATAGAAAAATGTCTTTATTTTCAACTTGCTCTCAAACGTAATTCTCTAATGTTTTTCAAATGTGGATTTTAATACCATGTGGGACATGAATAAAAATATTTTATTTTTTAATCCCAATTCGTTATTTATTTAAATAAACATTCGGCAAAATAGCTTAAAGATGAAAATATGTTCTTTTCGTCTTCTAATTCTTGCAAAGACGAAATAATTAACTCTTTATTTTGAGGATTGTAGCACCGCGATCATACAACAAATTTTTAATTTCTTCACTATCCCGTTTAATTTTTTTTTTAAATTCGTATTCCTGATCATTGCAAATTATTATTATTATTTGTTGCTTTTCCGCCAAATCGTGGACGCATAGTGCCAAATCATTGCAAATACTCACAAATAATTTTTATTTTTCACAAGAAATAAATCGTTCACTTGTAAAACACATTTAACCACGAAGTAAAAATTCGACTTTAATCGCCATTTTAATGTTTACATTTATTTTTCGCTTTAGTATTGTTTTGTTTAGTTTTGATTTGAATTTAACATTTGATACCAATTTGACATCAGATTGATAAAACATTTGATGTCAAATGTTTTTTTCAAATCATTATCAATTTGAATTTAAATGTTTAAATCAAACATTTGAAAAACGTTTGAGATTTGTAATTATTGTCATTGTTGTTTGACTTCGTATTTGTTGGGAAATGCCATAACTTCTTTATAAATGATGGTTCGTTAATTTGTACTGGTAGGTGCAGAATTGACCATATACCACATATAAATTCCACTCCAAAATAGCTTTAAGACCAACAAAACCCATAAAAGATGTTGATATTTAGATAATATTCGCCCCAAATAAATCTTATATGAATCTTAACATTAAATCCTTATATTATTTTGCCGGTCCATGATTGGCCATGATATACATATATTTATATACACTCTCGAAATTGGTTTTTTATACTGTGGAGCTAAGTGTCGATTAGTCGGGCTTAACCCACTGTACTTTCTTACTTATTTTTTTTTCACTTTTACAACAACAGCACAAATAAAATGCACTTAGACAGACAGATACAGATACGACTGAAACAAACAAATGCATCATGACATGCAATTCGTACTAGAGAAAGAAATATTAAATGATTTATTTGCAATGCAATTGTCCCAACAGCAGATTAACAACACATGTGTCGTCGTTGTCTCCTCAAACACAAAAACAAATGGCAGAAAAAAAATGGTGAAAATTAAATGAAGGAAAAAAATTAATAAATACTGTAATACAGTTTTAAAAAAATTCATTTTACCATGTGTCATTGTCAGATACAAGCGAAAATTCTCTTTCTTTATCAGAAAACTTATTAAAAGGTTACATTTTCATAACACTCGAACTGTGATTATAGTTCCCACGGAGTTTAAAAAAAGAAGAAGCTAGAGTCGAATTCTGCAAATGATTGCTGGTAAAGGAGGATAAATCCTGGGAATTACTATTTTAATTAATTATGCACACAAAAAATCAATTGTCAGGTTGCAAATTTACCAAAGTTTTTGTCGTTTTTCATTATTTTTATTTGCCACATTTAAGTTATTGTACATAGCCTTGACTTTTAATGCTACCCAATGTAACCCAATATACCATAGAACGATATGATAATGAAAACGATATTATTTTTTACGGCGCACACAGGACAAATTGGAAATTTAGTGCGACAAAATTATTTACTTCATATGGATTCAATAAATTTTAACAAAACTAGCTCAAGGATTTTAATGTCGCTGATTTCGAATCTGATGTTAGTTTTTAAAAATTCAAAATTGCGGATAATTTTTTAAAAAATTGATCAAATTCGCTTAAAACTTATTACACGAAATTTTAGGGGTCGCTGATTACGAATCTGATGTAAGTTTTTAAAAAATCAAAATGGCGGGTCCATATATTATATGTTATATTAATTTAAACGGTAATTTTTTGACATCCCTTTTTTCAAATATTTTCTTTCTTATTAAAACATAAACATTTGAAAAGAACATCAAAAATTATTTATGTATTTATTCGTGCATAAAAAATTATTTTAACAACCCTGCAAGGAATGTGACTAGTGAATCTGTACTGATCTACTATTCATAGAGTCACCAGTACTGTTGACTTATTATACTCCAGACAATGAATGCATTTAACATGTGCGTGTCATTGGAAATCTACTACTGTTGTCGTTTGTACTTTTGACATATGTAGACATTGTAACCAGAAAACCACTAGTACCTTCTTTGTAAATCTAGTCTACACATTTGGTACGAATAAGACTTATAACAATCTTTATTTTTTATTATTGCTTTAATTTTTATAGGAATTATACTTCTCAGTTGTTATTAATAAAAATTTTCGTATTTAAGGCAAATATATGGCAAACGTAATGTAGTGTAGACATTTCGTTGAGGATATCACTAAAATAGTCGTCGAAACTGGTGACTTGGAGACACTTGCACCCAGTACCCATGTTCTGTAACTTCGAAACAAACACGAATTCAAACCTTTGATATGAAATGTTTGATTTAATCAAATATTTTATCAATTTGATATCAAATTGGTATCAAATGTTAAATTCAAATCAAAACTAAACTTGGCAATACTAAAGCGAAAAATAAATGTAAACATTAAAAATGGCAATTAAAGTTGAATTTTTACTTCGTAGTTAAATGTTTTACAAGTGAACGATTTATTTCTTGTGAAAAATAAAAATTATTTGTGAGTAATTACAATGATTAAGAATACAAATTTAAAAAAAATTAAACGGGATAGTGAAGAAATTAGAAGTTTTTTGTATGATCCTTAAAATAAAAGGGAGCCAAATATTTCGTCTTTGCAAGAATTAGAAGATGGAAAGAACATTATTTCATCTTTTAGCAATTTTGGCGAATGTTTATCTAACAGTTGTTTATTTAAATAAATAATGAAATGAGATTAAAAAAATAAAATGTTGTTATTTATGTTACACATGGTTACGGTGACCATATTTTACAAACGAAAAAATCAATAAAACATGCCTAGAAATCCAAAGATTTAAAATCAAAATATTTTATAATTTTTGCAATATCATCGGGCTCCATTGTTAAGAGAGAAAATATTCTTTTAATAGAACGCCCAATTTTTTAATGTATTAATGGTGAAGTTTTCGGGTTTTGGGAAAATAAAACTAATTGTTATTGAGTTTAAAGAAGAAGCCATTGTCTTACAAATAGGAAATTCTAAAACAAGGACAATACTGTCCTTTTTTTTAAAAATCTTAAAGGACCTCGTATCAAAAAACACAAGTGCCCTTTTAAAAAAGGACGAATGGTCACCGTACAAATGGTATTAAAATCCACATTTGAAAAACATTTGAGAATTACGTTTGAAATCTCCGTGTTAAGCAAAATATTCCATAGATTCTTGAAAAGTGAGAAAAAGTGTGCATGTAACTCATGTCGAAAACTATCAAAAGGGATTACGTCGTTACGTTATAAATCAGCCACCGAAAATGACAATTATTTTAAAATTATAAAACAAAAAAAGCGATCAGAAGTAAATGTCGGAAACTGATTTAAGTAAACCATATTGATCCCTATAAACTTTTCTATGATAAAATATAGCATTAAAATATAACATTGTAGGAATTCCTGTTTTAATATGTTAAATATTTTATTGAGATTATGTAGGACAATACATTTTATAAGTATGTCCTCGTCATAAAGTCATTAAAATGATTTTCAGTGTTTACCCAAAATTAACGCTTTCCCTTTTTCACCCACCCATATATTCCTGAAAAATTGCTTAAATGTATAAGGCTTATTTAACAAAAATAATTTAGGTGTCTAACAGGTTTGCAAAACGAATTTTCTGGGAACATTTTTATGAATGCAGGGGTAAGAATTTTTCAAATCATTTTAAAAACTAGATCCTGTCTTGACAAATGAGAACAAAGTTTAGCTTCTAAATTTGCTGTAAGATGCGTTATCATTAGCTTTAATATGTTCGTATTTTTATTGGCATTTTATGTAGCAGAAACTAAAACTAAGATTGTCAACTTTGGAATAAAATTTCCCCGGATTTTTTCCCTATTTTATTTTAATAAATAAAACTTTTATTTAGCTTAAAAAAAATTTTAAAATTTTAAAAACATCTGCTACGGAAATCAAATTGCATGATAGTTGCTTGTATGTATTGTAGAAGCCTTGCTTTTTGGTTTAAGGTACCCAGCGGTAAAAAGAATGAGTAAATAGGCCTAATAGAAGGCCTTATTTAGCAGACACAAGCTCTCCACTTCGCATTCCATACTCATTTTTTATACAGGTTGTCATTGGGAGCAAGGCCTTCCACACTCCCTTCTTCTTACAGTAATTATAAAAGGCTTTCAAAATAAGCTCTTTTGTTAGCCCTTCTGATGCATGTCTTTAAGAACGCCTGTTAATAAAAGACTGTTAAAAGGCATTACAAAGGTGCACTGAAAAAATGGCTTCTATTAAAGTACTCTATGAATACATACAAAAGAAGTACATATCGAATACCTATAAAAAAAGGTTTTTTAAAAGGACTTCTGAAAATTTTAGTTTTACATTCATAGACATTTAGTATGCATACAATTTCAATGGTAAAAAATGCAAAATAGGAATTAAAAGGAAAGAGCTACCGATTGGAAAAGCTACCACATCTTTTAATTCATATTTTTCTTCTCCATTTTCCATTGAAAATGTCCTAGTTGGATTAAATTTATGTATGTTTTAAATGTTTTTTAAAAGTTCACAGAAAAATTATTTTCAAAATTATAATAAAAAATTCCAAGATTCCTTTATATAAAACATTTATAATTTGTCAAGTAATTTTTAAACTGTTCTCCAACATTTTTACAAAAAGATTTTACATTTATTTTAATGCGTGATCTTATTCTAAAAAATAAGCTCTACATAGGGAAAATAAATGCAAACGTTTAACATTTCAAAAACAATTGATTTAAAAAAAAAAATACTATTGATCACAAAATGAGCGAATTTTTTAATTTAAAAACTTATTAAAGGAATAACCAGCGTTTTAAAGGTTTCTATTAAAAATTGATTGTTGATTAAAAATATGAGTGGTGAAAAAAACTAATTGTTCCGTTTGGAAGTTACAAGCAAATGTTTTTTTTTATCTTTACCCAAAAAATATGTTTGATTACAAGACAAGCTTTTATTTTCGATCAAACTCTTTTTTAAGGAGTTATAAGCCATTTTAATTATTTTTGTATTTTCAATATAAAAATACGATTTTTGGTGATTATTCTATTATACGCTTATTTTGTGTGATCACAAAATAAACTTTTGCTTTCGATCAAACGATTTTCTTAACGAAAAACGATTTTTGCTAAAAAATATGAGTAATCACAATCTTCATATATAAAGTATATGAAATAAAAAAAATTAATCAAATCTTAAGTTTACGACCTGCCAATGGCGGATAAAAATTCTCTTAATCAAGAGTCTTTTCCATAAAGGCGTTTAAAAACTTTAGTACATGAAAAATAGCAATATACACAACGCGCGTTATAAAAGCCTTTTTTCAGCAGTTTTTTATTTGCTTAAAACTTTTTTAAAGAATTCCAAGCTTCAGCTCTTTATTTCATATAATACTGTATGTTTTATAAACTTTTCAATTTTTTATTGTCAGATAAAATTCTTTTCTTCCGCAATGCAACGTCATGTTAACATAGGAGTTATTATTACTTATTATACTAAAACTTAGTAGGAAAAACGAAACAGCTGATCTGCAACGTATACGTTTACATAAGACAAACGACGAGTTTAGGGACGACGAAAAAAAAATAAAAAACCGTTATAAGAACAAGATCACGTGCAAAAAGAAATGTATAAAATTGTTCTTAAAATGTTATTGACCAAAAAATAAAAAAGATAAAAACTGAACAACTTCTTTCCCTTCCCTAAGGGAGTACAGAATGTCACTAAAAACAAAAAAAAATAAAATTGAACAACTTCCTTTCTCCCTTCTTAAAGAAGGGAGTAGCGAATGTGTAATGAATATTTTGGAAGGTCTTTCTAAAAGCAATTTATACCTTCTAGAAGGCATATTTCTGAAGGCAGGATATCATACGATGCGAATCTTTTAGAAAGGAGTGCAGAGGCATTCAAACAGGCCTTCCACTTTCAGTCCTTTTAAAATTAACCGCTGGGTACTTATATTGAAACGATTTTTAATTAAAAATTTTTAGGTTCAATTTATAAGACTTCACTCTTCGAGGTTTTTCTCTATATTCAATTTTATAAGATCACGTTATGAGTTCAATGACAAATGAAAGTTAGTGTTTATCAAAAATATATAAAGTAACCATTGTGTGGGAATGTTTAAATAGTAATACATATATGACAATGTTTACAGTATGTCATTTTCTTTGCTCCAAATTCGAAAATAACTGCTATTTTCAGTTGCGGAATAAACAAATTCCGAAGGCACTAAAACGTATATGTATGTATTGGATTTTTTTTTTTGGCTTCATGAGAACTTTCGATATCGATATCTATAGTTTAAAAGCTGGGAATTTTAAACTGTGTACATTTCTGTTCGGAAAGATTTGGTAAGTCATCACGAATCATTTAACAAAATAAAAAAAAATAAATCTGTTCGCGAAGTTCATAAAAATAAAAATTTCCGTATTTGGAATGAAGACAATCCTCAAGCCGTTAACGAATCAGTATCGCATCCATTGAAATTGACTGTTTAGTGCAGTTTACTCGCTCTTTTAAAATGGGCAAGGTGCCGGCGTTACGGTGAATGGAGAGTGCTATCGAGCCTCGCTGACTAATTTTTATTTTTAAAAATTATTTATTTAAACATCAACGACATTTGGTTCCCACACAATCGATTTATTGCAAAATCAATTTGGTAACAACTTTATTTCACTGGCTCGTTCGTTCGAGCGATTTAACGCCACTGCTTT
Source organism: Pollenia labialis (assembly GCA_949318255.1). Lineage (NCBI taxonomy): Eukaryota > Metazoa > Arthropoda > Insecta > Diptera > Polleniidae > Pollenia > Pollenia labialis. The sequence goes on from OX439140.1 coordinate 39,923,627, forward strand.
ACTTTTTATGGGGCTGTGTTTAGTCATAGGCTTATGACGACAAGTCAGCTACTCTAAATGCACTAGAAGCCAAAATGCAAGCCACCATAGACGCCATAAGACCAGACTTATTGGAAAAAGTAATCAAAAATTTAACTGGTCAGTTGGACCATGTAACTCTTAGCGGCGGCGATCATGTGCCGGAAATAATATTTTAAAAATAAACGGAATAAAATTATCTACCAGATTATAATAAAACAAAATCGTTTCAAAAATATTTCTGTCTTGTATTATAATTTTATGTTCTTATTCAGCTAAAAAACATATTTTGAGTTTTAATCTCTAAATAATCATATTTGGTACAAATATTTCAGTTATTTACTTCATTGCGCAACTAATATAGTCCCAAAATCAAGGATTGGCCTTGATAGCAGCAGCCACATATAAATAAAAGGATTATTGTGCGTGAAATTTATTACTTTAGCACACGACTTCACCCTGCCCCTATTTGCAAATCTTTGTAACCCAACTAGAACACACAAAATATTAAACTTATAATCTAGCATTTAACATAATTTTAAGTCTGATCGTTCATTTTAATGTTAAATTTAAAATTGTATTCTTTTGCATTTCAGGAAGTTGGAAGTATTATCGGCAAAAAAGGAGAAATTGTTAATAGGTTTCGTGAAGAGGTATGTGTATTTTGAATTCTTTTTAAATATTTATTTTTGTGTACGGACTAAACTTTTTTGTACCTTTTGTCTTTTTAGTCGGGGGCAAAAATCAATATATCTGATGGTTCTTGTCCGGAGCGTATTGTAACGGTGTCTGGTACAACCAGTGCAATCTTTTCGGCATTTACCCTAATCACCAAGAAATTTGAAGAGGTATGTTTTAATATGTATTTTTCAATTGCTTGAAAAAATAATTTCTTTAATTTTTTCTCTTTCAGTGGTGCTCTCAATTTAATAATGATGTTGGAAAAGGTGGTAAAACACAAATTCCCATACGCTTGATTGTGCCTGCCAGTCAATGTGGATCGTTAATTGGTAAGTTGGCCAGTAAAGCATTTTTTTAATTGTCTTCATGGGTAGACGGATATTAAAAACATAAACAAAAATGTTGTTTTTTTTTTATTAAAATTTTTCTTAACTCAAGGCAAAAGTGGTTCGAAAATTAAGGAAATACGTCAGACAACAGGCTGCTCTATTCAGGTGGCTAGTGAAATGTTACCAAATTCAACTGAACGTGCCGTTACCTTAAGTGGTACTGCTGAACAAATAACTCAATGTATCTATCAAATTTGTCTTGTTATGTTGGAGGTATGTGTCTCTGACATTTTGTTAAAATTAAAAATTTGTTGTTTTATTTTTAATTATTGTTTATTTTAATTTTATTCGCCTTTTTTAACAAAATGAAAATGCCAATAACAATTTATTTTTTTCACTTTATTACAGTCACCTCCTAGGGGTGCTACCATCCCTTATCGGCCAAAACCACAAGTGTCAGGACCAGTCATCTTGGCTAATGGACAAGCATTTACCATACAGGGCAATTATGCTGTACCCGCACAAGAGGTAATTTACCATAAACGATTCTCCTTTTTTAATAACCTCTTTTCCAGTCAGTCAGTAAAGTAAATTTTTTAAAACTTAGTACTACTTTATACTACTACTACTACTCTACTACTTTGGCTTATTTTTTGTATAAGACGCAGTATACATTTATTCTACTTCTACATACATTTCTCGATTAATGTTTGTGTTGCGTATATAAACCACAATTTATTTTTTATTCTAATTCCTCTTTATTATTTATGAATGCTTTTTCATATCACTTTATACATATATGTATTAAAAACACCGCCTACACCTACGCCCATCCAACAACATTATCCTTTTCGTATTATACATGCATATGTATGTATACAACTTTAGCCTATTTAACTTTTAACCTAAAAAATGTTGTACTACACACTGATTTCCCAACAATCACAAAGTTTTTGAGCGTGAAAACAAATCGATGCAATAACTTAATATTTTATTAGTATTATTAATTTAAACTAAAAAGTACGGAAGCTTTGTGAGATTTGGTTAATTTGCGATAGTGTATGTACGTATATAATTTCCAAATGTAGGGAAACATAGCGAGGACCCAACCTCTACCGTCTACCAATCAATCTCCTCCTCTGATATCCACAAAGAAAAGCATTCACTTAAAACTTCTAGTTTGGTTGTAGTTAAAAATACTTCAGTATAGTTTTTACCTCCTAAACCAACCGTTATCTTCCTCAACATAACAGTTTTGTTGTTTTTGTTATTGTTGATGTACTTATTTGTTTTTAGTTAAATTCTTTAATTTTTTTTTTAATATTTTGCACTTTTTCTCATAGGTTAAGTTTTGATAAAAATTTAATGAATGACATTTTAAATAAAATGAACTTGATCGCTTTTGATATTACGGGTAACTAAATATTTGAAGTGCTCCTAAGCGGTTCTACTGTACTCAAAATCTTGTAAACTCTACCCCGTAATGAGTTCCTCCTCTTGATCGGCTGAGAGCGTAAAAGGCTTGATTGGTTAAATGAAAATATGAAAAAAAAACAAAAAATAAACACACAATCTTAAGGCTTTAACTACTCTACTACTACTACCACTCAACTACTACTCTACTACTACAGCTACTTCCACAGACAACTTCATTATCTGTGAGCTTAAATAGGAAATGTGTAAAAAAACGGGCAACATTTGTTCACTAGGATGCGAGGGCTCGTGCGCAGTTGATAAATGTAGGTCTATTATTATTTTACACTTGCAATTATTTTGTAATTAAAAACAAAGTTTAAATTACTTAGATTACATTTAAAAAAAAAATCAAACAAAATAATCTCTATTCACAACCACAAAAAGCCACTACCAAAACAAACAACCAACCAATCAATCAACCATTCAGTATTGTTGTTCAAAATCACAATTTGATGGAAACACAAATCAAAATACTTATATATATATGTATTCCTATCTTTATCTTTCTCTCAATAATTAAGTCCTTTAAAAATAAAAAATAAAATTCCTCGAAGTTCCTATTTTAACAATTCTTAGAGAATATGGTATTAAAAAATTTTCTGTTAATCCGTCATAATAAATCAATCAAAGTTTATAAGTTAAAATATGAAAATAACACACACACACACTCAGTTTAATGTCCCCCAATCAAATTAATGGTCACTTTTGTGTAACAGCCTAAAACCTAATACTTCTGTACTGTATTTATTACAAGAATAATTCTAGTTTATATATTGTTTTAATTTACTTTGTGGTTTCGAATTAGATCGTTTTCGTAGCATTAAAATCAATACCAACCAGACCACACACCATATACATACCACCATCCAATAAGGAATACAACTTAATTATTAAATTTAATGTGAATTTTACAATAATAAATTTAAATCAACTCAATTCAAATTTCCCTGCCCGAGCCCTCACATATCTCTTGCTCTCTCTATTTCTCTATACTTTCTAGTTTGTTTCTTTTGTACCCTTAAAAGCAAATTAAGTTAAAAAATGTAATTAATACTTACTTAACTCCAAAACTCATATCGTTTTATCATCTCGCAAAATAAGAACCGAATCTTAACGAACTATGTATTCTACTCTACTCAACAAACCATCATTGATAACAAATTTTCATCTGTAGGAAAAGTGTTATGTAGTATGTATGTATGTATTTTAGTATATCCTCCATCCTTTTTATCAGAAAGAAACCACTAGTGTCTATTGAACCAATAGAGGTATTCACGTTAAAAGTTGCACTCTTACGAAAAAGCAAAATTGTTAAAACCTAACAACAACCCCATAGAAAATTATTTCGCATAAACAATTGTCTATGTGGTTGTGGTTATGTTTTTGCAACATAACAAAATTATAAATACCTAACAACAACCCCATAACAACTTTTTTATGCTGTTATGTTTTTGCAATTTTGTGCAACTTTTGGCGTAAAAACGTTTATTAACTCCCAAAATAAGCAAACTATGAAATATTCAAACTATAACAATTATTGAATTATATAAATCAATAGTACTCCAATGAATAATTAGGGTATGGAAATTAAGTTCTTTTTCCAAAATTCGTTTTTTTTTTGCAAATTTTCGTTAACATTACTCTCTTACATTGTTTAAACATGATATCATCCTAAATCCTCGTTTCCAAATGCAAGTAGTGTATACGTTTTATCAACGAAAAATCGAGCAAACAGCTGATTGACTGAATGTACAAAAATTTGTGAATGTTGGTGAAAAAGTGTCAGTGTATTGAGTTTTTCGAACTTGCACACGCATGTCGAAACGGGGGGGGGAAATTATGCACCTTAGTCTATTTAAAATGCAACACTAATGGTGTTTTCTTTTCTACAAAAAATGTGCCTTTTAAAAAAAAAAATGCAATTTGGTGTCTGTTTCTTAAAAATTTTGCTCCCGAAAAGCATGAGTTTTTTAGAATAAAACAAGCCACCCTTTTCGGGAGCAAAATTTTTAAGAAAAAGACACCAAATTGAATTTTTTTTTAGAAAAGAAAACACCATAAGAATCAGCCAGTGAATGAACGTTGTAAGTTACTAATGATACAATTTAATGGTTTTGCAAATTGGAATAAATAAAGGCCGCTTGCGTAGTGGAAAAACGTTTTAAATGACATCGCGATTGTGGATATGAAACGTTTTTTCACAAAAAAAAGTTACAAACTGTTAATTTGCATGTTAGTTTAAATACAAATTTCTTGATATTTTGCATACAAGTTTTTATTATAATTAATTTTGATAATCTAAAAATTTAAAACTAAGTAGTCCGGCCTTTTAAAAACGTTTTTTTTTTGCTCTCCTAAAAATTAATTATTTCGTCACTTACAACGTTATTCGCAGCTGTGTGTGCACCAATTGTTATATCTTAAATAGTATTCTTTTTAGGTTATTTATTCAAAATGTTTTGGAATTGACTTTTTTTGAATTTAAGTTGAGAAAATAATAATTTTACTTTATTGCATTTTTAATTGATAAGGTCCTTTTTGGCTCTAATTACACTGTGCGACAAATGGTAGGGGTCAGTGATCGGGAAGGGTTTAAACTACCGGGGAAAGTTATATCGGTAAAAAAAAAGTTATACGTGTCCCGGCGTTTCGCTGGGTCACGTCTAAGAATCGAGATATATCGATTTGAAAAATGGGCTAAAAAAACATCAAAATGTTTATAAAAACCTAACTTTTAGGGCTGCCATACGTCCTATGGATATGACTTATATACCAAAATATTTTTAGTAGAACATATTTTATAAAAAAACTCGGAAAAATGTCACTAGTAAATCAGTACTGATTCACTACTGACACAGTCACCAGCACTAGTGATTTAGTATACCCCAGACAATGTTACTTACTATAGACATTTAACATGTGCGTTTCACTGAAAATGTACTACTGGCATTGGTACTATTGAATAGGTAGTTCTTTTGGGGCCATATGTAGACATTGCAACCAGAGAATCAATAGTACGTTTTAAAAAATCTAGTCTACACTTTTGATACTTTTTTAAAGTAGATGTCGAAATGAAAATTTTTTTTTTAACATTTAATTGTATTAATGTAAAATCTTGTAAATTTTAATTATATGTATTATTAAAAAAAGTTAAAATTCGAATTCATAACACTTCGTTGACAATGTCGCCAAAAAGTCACCAGAAAAGTTGACAAAACTGGTGACTTGGAGACACTTGCACCCAGGTTTCACATAATTGCAACAATACAGTAGAAGGTAAAAACATAATAGATAGTGCATTAAATTTTTGTGACGAGGTGTATTTGTGTGAAATATATTGGAATCACAAAAAAAAAACTCAATTTCAAAACAAATCGAGTTAGGGCCTATTCTACATGAGACCAACGATATGTCATTTACAATATTAGTTAAAATCCCATTTTTGATATTAAAAACAATTTTAGTTTTCATACAAATGCTATTGTGTTAAAGTCATCTTATGTAAAAAAACTGGAGGATATACCAAATATACATAATTTTAAAACGCAGAAATATAAATACATACATATCGTCATCTAAAAGACCTAATAACCTATCTGCAAAAATTTCAAAATTGATTTGTTTATGGATTTTTATTCCTTATATCATAACGCATATGTGTGCAAAATTTTGAACATATAATATTGCAAATGACAAAGTTTTTCTACCTAACGGTCCTCACGCGCAAAAAAATATCGTTAATAGTTCCAATTTTATAACGTTTTTCCCTCTCCTGTAAACTTTTGAAAACTGCAGATAGGTTATTTCGTCTTTTAGGTGACGATATGTATTTTAAAGAATATTTAATAGAGTTACTTTCATGCTATTGTTTATGTTCTTAGCCCATCCCGTCCTATCACTGCCAATCTTTCTGTTTAATTGTTTTTGCATATACTTTTATTTTATGAATTTAAAAACACATATGTAAATTGGTATTGAAATCCAATTACAATTGTCGTTGTCGTAAACGAACGTGTCGTTTTTTGTAGAAGATTAAAGAACACAGGTTGTGCGTTACTTTTATCTACTACGTCAGCCACATTAAGACTGATTATTGTTTTAGTGTTTGTATAAGTTAGACCGCTTTCATATACAGCCCATTTAACCAGCTATGTAAATCATTATGGGACCAATGAACATTGGTCAAGAACTCATTTTATCTTGCCAAAATTATTAATACTAGTGTTCGCCTTATGGTCAAAATTCGACCATAATTTTTTTTTGTAAATATGAAGAAAACATAATTCATCTTAGTATATATGAATTTATTTGTTTCGATTTGGCGAGGGTCAAACCTCCGGTTCATATTTTATCTTCTACGTGAGTTGATTTAATTTTGTAAGTTCAGTATAAAAAATACCAATTGAAAAACAAAAAAGTATCAAAAAGTCTCCTTTATAGATTGTCATCCACTCAGGACGTTGTACGTTTAATTTTATGTTTATATGTCTAATATTAACGAAAATTAATCAAAGTATCAGATGTAGAACGAAAAAGTACGAAAAAACTACCCTTACATGTTCTTATTCGCCCAGTTTAATGTATAATTGTATCTTCATAGGTCGAATATTAACGAAAATTCAAAAAGTTCCAGATGAAAAACAAAAAATACCAGCATTTTTTATCTTATAGGTTGTCACTCACTCAGGATCCTACACCTATAATATTATGTTTCAAAGTTCTATATTATAGAAAATTTAAAAATTATCACATGAAGCACAGAAAAGTAAAAAAAAAAGAAATTTAGTTTCCCATATTTCACCTTTTTTCTCCCCAACGGAACCTGGTTGACAAACAAAGGAAGAAAGCGTTCTTAACTGTTTTGCCTGGTCTGATTTATATAGTCGAAATATACGAAAACCGGTTTCTGAAAAATGTCGAATAATCGATTACCCTAATTTTTTATTATTTGATAATTGAAAATAAATTTTTATTTATTTATTTTGCATTTGTGTTAGTAACAATTTTGAACGCTTATAACTCTGAAATTATTGGACAGATTTTAATAAAATATACATTGTGCACTTCTTTGAGTAAATACCTCTTAAATGATGTATATTTTGTTCAAATCGGTTGACATACAGAGGAGGAAAGTGTTCTTAACTGTTTTGCCTTAGCCGATTTATATATAGATTTATATTAATATTTAAGTGATAATATTTTGTTTATAAATTAATAAGTGTATTCACGTCACAAGTTGCTCCCTTGCGAAAAAGCAAAAGTGCAAAAATATAACAACAATCACACAGACACTAAGTTGTGCGTTAATAATTTTCTTTGTGGTTGTTGTTATGTGTTTGCACTTATGCTTTTTTGCAAGGGCGCAACTTGTGACGTGAATACCCTTTATTATTGATACTATATATTTCGAGACCTAACGAAATTTTTACGTCTGGAGCTTTCCTGCTACTTTTTTCCAACTTCATGCAAAACATGGTCATTTTTTTCTGCAAAAATTCAAATAATTCTCCGAAGGGCTTGATTCTTTATTTTTTTTTTTTAAGTTTAAAAGGTCTTTCTTTTCTTGAGAGTCAGTTTGCATCACTATTTGCAAAAGGTCATCGTTTTTGAAGCGAAGGTTATCTGACACAAATTTATTTAATTTCATTAGAAATCGCAAGTAATTGCAGCAAATAATTAAACAATAGATATGATTCAACAAACTAGGTATTTTTTTAGATTTTAGTTAATAGTTGGACATGTTTGGACATTTTTTTTAAGTCTAAAGCCTATAGTACACTGAATGTAAAAAGCTACATGCGCATGAGGTTCTGACGTAATTTTGACGTCATCACACAATACAAACTTGCTATTGTCGCTTTGTAGTGTCGTCAAAATTACGTCAGAACCACATGCGCATGTAGCTTTTTACCATCCGTGTACTATAGGCCTAAGTTCTTTTTAACAAAACGAAAAGGTATACATTCTCAAATTGGCATGCAAAACATGCATATTTTTCTATATCTAATAATTATTTTGAACCTGGTTTATTACAATTTAGAAACATCTACTTTCAGCTTGAATATCCATTAAAAAAATTCTGTTACTTCGCATAGAAATTTGAAGGAAAAACACTCAGTTTTAAAAATATTTTCCATATAAAATTCTATGCGAACATTTACGTTCGAAATTATTGAATTTTTTAGAAGCGAAAAAACTATTCGACCAAACAGATAAAATGCACTACTTGCATTTGATTCTTGATCAATACTAAGGTAATTCAGGCCACAACTTGCACCCTTGCCAAAAAGCAAAAGTGCAAAAACACTACAACAACCTCATAGACATTTATTTATGTATAACTTATTGTTGTATGTTCTTGCACTCTTGCTTTTTCGCAAGGGTGCAACTTGGGACCTTACTAAAAAGTTCTCTGTTTGTCGGTATGCTGATTATCTATAAAAAAAAACTGTGTATGGGGCAAAGGTTCTGATAGTTGATCTTATATAATTTGGGGCCAAGTAATCGAATGACGTTCACCATTTTACCAGATTGGCTCGAGTTTTCGAGGCATTGCCATTTTTTGTTTTTTTTTAAATTTTTTTTTTAATGTTGAAATTTTTTTAATTTTTTTTTTATGCGGGATTGTTTTTTTTTCAAAAGCTTATGTCTTTTCCTTTAAGGTAGTTTTGATCGCTTTTTGGACCGCGATTGGCTTATGTATAAAAACAATTATTTCTAACTCAAGACGAGGGGTTTTCAATTTTTAGCATATGCACTAATTTGAATTGTTTCCTATTTTTGTTTAAGTGTTTCTAAAACCTTAAAAATAAAACGTATGCTGAGAAACTAGACAATTTAACCATACCGACGGTATGTAACATACCCAAATAGCATTTTATACCTTCGATACTGTAATACCCACAATATGTTAATCCCGGGAATTAAATCACTTTTTTCTATAGAAATGTTGACAAATTAAATTCTTTTTATTAATTTGTAATAATTATTAAAGTAATATAATTAATAATAATATCTAATAATAATAATAAAAATAAAAAAAATAAATTATATGTGCATATGTATATGTGTGTGAAAATGAAGTTTTGGAAAAAACTCATTTCATCTTATTCTACACCCTTTTAGGTACCAGAATCCACTCTTAAGTCCAAACGCGTTTTTGTTTTGCAAACGCTTACTGTTCACATTATGTGAATATAATGATGGGGTATCCAAAAAAATTAAAATAATTAAATTCCAATATCTCGAAAACTCGTGCCCATCCGACAAAACAGCGCAGTTTATAAAAACATAATGAATTTTTTGTCGATTTAAAGAGTTTTTTTCACCATAATAAAAAAAACATGCGAAAAGGAAAATGGAAAAATTATATTTTGGCCAGAAAAATTGGTTTTTGGACCACCGTGCAATGGGAAAGAGAACACTGTTAAAAAATTTTTGCTTTATGGAGCGAATTACAAACAAAATTATGTTTTTCTCAAAAACTAAAATTGTTTTATGTGCCATTTGTAAAATATTTTAAATTGTTGCCAATTTGCACCAGAAGAATTCCACTAGTTTCTGAAGATTAACTATAAGGGTTTTCACGATGGGTAGTGCAGAGTGTATAAACTATACAGAGATGTGCAAAAATACATACAACACAAAAAAATGTACGCATTTGAGCAAAAATAGTTGTGCATAATTGCTCAGCTGCAAACAAATGAAAGCAATAACATTGGACATATTTAGCGCCATTTTGTTTGTTAAGGAAACTTAAAAATTGAAAATTTGTTTGGGTTTTAAAGAATTAAATCTAAATAATTTTTAAAGAAAAAATTTGTTTTAATATGCTTGTGAATAAGGTTTCGTTTAAATGTGCTAAATTCTCATTTCATACAATTGATAAACTGAAATATATTGTTGATGGGATAAGCTATGCGCATTTCACTGGTTGCTTGGGCCAGATCGTCAAGAAACTTCATCCAAAATTTTTTAAAAAATTAAAGATATTATATAAATAAAACTGTTAAGCGAATAAGAATTATAAACCCCATTTTAACTTGTAACAATATCAAAGCTTAAACAAAAACAATAAACAGTGAGTGTATCTTCTTACAGTCCCGACTACAATTATTTGAGTTTTTGTCAACTCTGAATGTAGTTGCAGATTTTTGGCAGTGCTACCAAAAGTTTTTTGTTTTGACAGAATAAATTTTTAGAAAAATAACACATTTGTACAAAAAATAAAACCGGTATGCTCACGATAAATCTGCAAATTGCCAATTAGCACAATGACCATCGTGATAACCCTTTATATAGTTTAAAAACGAAACAGCTTATACATATTTCTAATATAGACATTAAACAAGTTTATCCTCAACAATTCAAAAAACATAAGTGTCTGCTTTAAAAATTTTGTAACGCCTTTGTTTAATTATCATTGTACAAATGTACATATCGCGTTTGAATAACAAGATGGTATTAATTCAAAATTTTTATTTTCACATCTTTTGAAAAAGATCGACACGTTATATTCTATATTTTTGGAATAAAACGGTGAGTTTAAACATTTTATTTCCTAAGCCTTTAATATTAAATAAAAAATAATAAACAGTTGTTTTTTTTCTACTGAAAAATTTTTTAATTCCGAGCTAATAACCTCTTGTTGGTCAAGTGCGATATGTACGTATATCAAAAAGTTTTTTATTATAATATTCGGAAAGTTCTGTAAATCTTTCGGTATTTTACTTTGTATATTTTTTCTTTCACAATGCAAGCACTAACTAGCTATTCACAATAGAGACTTTTGTTTATAAAGCACTGACAAATAATTCACAATAGACATTTGTATTCCCAAAATATTTGCGATACCGATTTGTTGGGGATGGGAATATTGCCTTGCTCCCATATAACAAATTCCCATAACATTCGCGATAGGGGTGAATACATTTTCGGCTATGACGAATCTTATATACCCTTCACGATGGTGCAATATGAACAAAAAGTTATATAAACACCATTCTTAATATATAAATGAATATATTTTGTGTCACGCCCACTTATCCAAACCGCCCACATTATGTCGGATGTTGTGTTTTAATAACCACGATGCTTGTACATAATTTGGAAACTTTTTGTCTTCCCATATATGTATGTACACATACAGAAAAATAGACGGACATCGTTAAATTAACAAAACGCAAAAGTTATATAAACCGTTACTTTTTGTAACTTTGTTTGTAAAACTTATACTCGGGAAGATCTATGTTTCCCGAAATTGAGTATTTTTCAAAAAAAAATATATTTTGGTCATAACTTTTTTGTATCTGAACCAATGTTTCCGAGTTGTTCAGAAAATATTTTCTACAAAAATTTCTGATCTTTTGATATATAAGGCGTATCCCTAACATTTAAGTTTTTATACAAATTTTAATGGTTTAAGGCCCATTTTTGGAGTATTTCACTCATAACTTGCCCATTTTTTAACCGATTTGACAGATTTATATACCGACGTGTTAAAGAACAAATTTTTTAATAACTTGGACTATAAAACTTGGACTCGGGAAAATCTATGGTTCCCGATAACGCGTATTTTTTTAAAAAAAATATGTTTTGGTATCTGAACCAATTTTTACGAGTTTTTCATTTTCTACTAAAGATTTTCGATTTTGATGTTTTTGTGAATATGGATAAATGAAATAAATAAATTGTTGTTATGTTTTTAAGAAAATCTATTTTTTCTTATGTACATATTTCTTTTCAAATGATAAATATATTTTAGCCCACTTGCTGAAATAAATAGAATAAAACTTATGTGCTGTTTTCACAACACATGTGACGGGACGTTTAGTGAAAGTTATATGAAAAGCACTCTGTTTTTTGAGTATTTTCCATATAAATTTAACTACACGTTCAGTCACTTGTGTTGTGAAAACAGCACATTAACCATATCACTTTCTTAATCATAAATAGAATTTCTTGCTAAAAATTTATATTTTTGAACCAATCAATGAAATAAATTGTCTCTTATTTGTAAAATTTAAATATTTGACGATTTGTTGACGATTTTGTTAAAACTTTTGACGATTTTTGAAGCAAAAAGCCTAACAAACCTGCTTGTTGCACAAAAAAAAATTACGGTTGATGATTACATTAATAGTTGCTATTTTTGGTACTTTTTGAGTCAAAACCGCTATATTTTATGAGATTGGCAACGCCATTCAACTAACGTTGAACCTATGTTTTGTGCAATAAGTCCCAATTTACATTATACGTTTTTTTGTCGTTGCGATTATTGTCGTTTCTTCTTTGAAGTCGGTCTGATATTTAAATTGTTCCATTTTTGTCGTTACAACTTTTTCTGTGCCACCGAACTTAAATGCATTTTTCGTCATATAAGAGAACATAACGAATCGAGTACACGCGCTTGTGAACCCCTTTTAATTCCTCTTTTCCCTCTCGCCAATAAGGTAAGAATCGCAACAACAAAAATCGTTTAATGTAAAAGGAGACTAAATTGCACTGACTTTTCGCACTTGCTCATGGGTAGTGCGAGGTGCAAGAGTCAATGCGAAATTCCACATAGCTGTTGTTATGTTTCAAAAAAATTTGCATTCTTGCAATCTTAAAAATGTTGACGTGAATTACTCTAATCATTTTTACCTAATCGGTGAAAACTTCTGTTCTAAAATATGTAAGCTTAAGTTTCTATTAGTGATTAAACTATTTATTGCAACCTTTTTAATCTTCTTTTATTAACAAGGGTATGCAAAGGTTTTTTTTAAAACTTTATCCAATATAGATTTTAATCATTTGCTTCGAAACAGCACATAAATCGATTAAAAAAATTTTGAGCCCAAATATCATACAAATTAAAGTCATTAATTAATGTTTAATCATTAAAAATTCTATTTTACGTTATTTGTTATATGTGATTTATTTATATTTTACGCAAATAATATAAATTGTTTGTAAATAAAAAAATCTAATCTTTTTTTTTTATTTATTCTTTTATTTTATTTATTTATTTTTTCAAATACAAATTTACCTCTTACTGGGTTTTAAATACAATAAAAAATAATAATAATAAATTCTACATCAACATCAACAACAACAAAACAAATTAAAAATTTAACACATCTTTACTTTACAACTCAAAATTCTAATCTTTTCTACTGAACTTTCTACTTACTTCATTATTTACGCAAAAAAAATGTTTTTTCTTCAATTTGTTTAACGTTAACGACACTTCTATTTACTACACTTGCAATTAAAACCAATCAACCAATCTATAAACAACTATACACCTCTTTAGACCTGTCCAGTATTTCCACTTGCTTTGGCTACCGGTGGTCTACATGCTGGTATATCGGGTTTAACGGATCCTTTATTAAAGGGCGCACATTTATCAGGAGCAGTACCAGCACACCATCACCTACAGCAATTGCCCGATGTGAGTTTTGGTTGAACGAAATTGTTTGAAAGCATTGCATTTATTTTTGTTTTTCTACCCCTGTAATAAAAAAATACCCCCTTTAGCGCCTCTCACAACCCCCTTCTTTAATGTTCGATAATTTTAAATGCTTGATTTTTTATGAATATGGTATATTTTTTAATTTGTGTTTTCTTCCCACACTAAACGAATAAAGTAAGAAGAGTCTTCCCATTGTGTGTAAAAAGTAAAACGTAGTTTGGTTTTAGTATTGTGTACTCCCATTTCCCATACTACTACTTCTACCCCCATGAAAACAGAGACCCAGCGAATTGTTGCTATTGTAAAATTGTAATACAAAAATACATTGACAGCCATGCCAGAAATTCATTTTTATGTTTTATTTTATTAAAAAAAAAACTTTAAAATCGGAAAAAGATTAAGAAAATCGTTTGTTTGCTATTTAAATTTGACTTTTTAATTATAACTTTAAAATTTTTTTTTAACTTACGTTTGCCTTGTATTGTATCCATTTATTTTATTTACTTAAATTTAATAGGATTATTGAAATTAACACGATTTTGTTAATCTTTTTCTTATCAATCAATCTTTATTACTTTTTTAATCATGATTTATTCTCTACAAATGTTGCCAATCTTCAAATGCCTGCTAATTTGTTATTTTTTCTATTGTTTTTGCATGAGTTTTTAATGATTATTATTAAAATATAAAACAAAATTTTTTTTGATACAAACATAAAAACATTATTTTAATAAGATTTAAAAAGCAAGAAAATAATGCTGTAGGTAATTGGTGTACAAATGAAAATCCTTTTTAATGGCCCTCGACATTTTGTTTCCACTTCCAAACTTTCCACTCTTGTTCTATCTCTAACTGACGTTTTAACTTCCATTCAACTTGTTTTCTTGTACATAATTGTTATGAAACGTTCATGGTCCCAGCTTGTGAAAGACAACCCAGTTCCTTCCAAACAACATATTGTAATTTTAAACTCCCTTTGTTCCTTTAAACGTACCGTTCCATTTACACATTTGCCAAACTCAGGCCTCCACACTTGTTTCTTTCATCAAATACACACAAATAATACAAAAACACAATTAAAATTTGTACATCTTTAAAACAACATTATTTTATTAATTTCTGTTTATTATTATTATTAATAATTTATTAAGTCTGGGTTCACTCTATAAACGTTTTTTTTAACCTGAGTTTATTGGTAACACTTGGGACACTTTCTGAAAGGAACCGTTGGCAATGTGAACCCAGACTTGCGGATTGGAACGCTCCAATGGTTGTAACAACAAAGTGGTTAAACTTAAAATAAGTATATAAAAAATATTATTTCGTTTAATGCCCAAAGTTTGCATATTAAATTTAATCACTTTGTTCCTACTTTTCTCATTTTTGTAAAACTCAAATGTAAATGCTGTAAATTTCAATTGCATATTTTTTTATCTGTTGTTTTATTGTTGTTGTTTCTGTGTTATTTTTTATAATTTTTTTTCATTTTTGTTTGACTTGTTTTTGATTTTATTTAAAAAAACAAATTTCAGTATTCGACAGGCATGGTAAATTAATATATTTAACTGTTTATTGTTTCCATACAGGTGGCTAAAAACCCTTTGGCTAGTTTGGCGGCATTAGGTTTAGCCGGAATGGCTCCTGCTAACACCGGTGGTCTTAACCCAACAGGTTGGTAACTTGGAATTTTTTTTGAACACATCAGTTTTGATTAAATTACTTGAACTTCTTTTATTTCTGTTTCAAAAGCAGCTCTGGCTGCTTTAGCTGGTTCACAGTTGCGTACCGCAAATACAAATCGTGCGCAACAGCAACAACATGAAATGACAGTTTCAAACGATTTGATCGGTTGCATTATTGGCAAAGGCGGTACTAAGATTGCTGAAATACGTCAGATTTCCGGTGCAATGATACGCATTTCGAATTGTGAAGAACGTGAAGGTGGCAATACTGATCGCACCATCACCATCAGTGGCAATCCAGATTCTGTAGCCTTGGCCCAATACTTAATCAATATGAGGTAAGTCCATTTAATATTGGTAAATTGTTCGTTCATCACTTAAAGTTTGTGCCTTAATATTGTTGGTCTTTATAAAAAAATTTTAACAACTTTTTCTGTGTCTTCTTTTGATTATTGTATACATGTGTGTTTGTTTTTGTAACTAATTATTATTGTTATAAAATAAATGTAATTGTATGTAGTTGTGCAATTTTGTCGAATTGATTTGAACTGAAACAAATGGGCAAATTTGTTTTGAATTATTGAGACATTTTATTGAAAAAAAAAAATCAAAAAAATAATTAAAAGTATTTCCATCATAAAAGGAGAGGAGGATCTTTGTTTTTTATATATATAAATATAGTTAAAATCTTTTTTATCACTTTTTGTATATGTAAGCGTTCATACTTTTCTCTTAATTTATATACGAAGTGTATTTTTTTTTTAATATAGATGCAATAAACAACTTTGTACATATATTTTTTTTAAGAAATTTACATTAAAAAAATCTCATAGTTAATTCAGCAACATAGGAAACCCCCCTTATTTTACGTTATATACTCCTAGTGGTATATAAATTCCCATTCCAAGATATTTTCCCATCTAACCCCCCACAAGTCCACCTTCATTGTTTTTTTTTCTACAAACTCTTAAATGAAAAAATATCTTTAAAAACAATACAAGTTTGTATATGTTAACAAAAACTTCTAATAAATAGAAAGATCAAAAATAATTTTTGTAAACATTGAATGTTTAATTAATTGATTGAATGAATAATTGATATATACATAAAAAATATACAGAACATAGTAGGTATCGTACATAATAATTACAACCTTATTTACTTACTATTAATTTATAAAATATATATATGTATGTTGAAAATCTTCTTCTACATACATATATTGGTTAGTTTTAAGTCTTATTGTAAATCTCTTTACTTATAATCGTTATCAGTTTAAAACAAAAGTGACAAAGTGAGAGGGGATTGTTTTCTAAGTCGATACTATTTTAAAAATTTTAAAACCAACCAATCAACCACCACCACCAAGCACCATCATCAAACTTCTAATTTGGTAATTGGAGATAAAACGACGTTTTAATCCTTAGTAATTCCTATTTTATATATGTAAATTGTATTTAATCCATTCAGACGAGAAAATCCTTTTTGTTGAGTTATTTTAATGCAAATAAAATAAAAATGTATGAGAGTTTACAAATAAATATGTATAATGGCATTTATGATGTTTTTGTTATTATCTTCTGGTGTCATTTTATTATTATTTTTTTTTTTTTTTTGATAAGCATTAACATTTTTTTCATTAACCCAAATTTTAAAAGTTCCCAGTAAAAACTTCGCTTACTTTTACAAAATTAATAGCTTCTTTAACTCATTATTTAGAAGCTTTCTTCTATAGCTACATCTATAACAACTTCTATTTTTTAGATGTATTTAAGTAAAACAATAATGACTTTCTTTTTGGGGCATCCCTTGTTAAATTTATTGGTTCTTTCAGTAGAATTGTAAGTAGTGCTTTTATGTTTTTCTGATTACTCAACACATTATTTTTTAGGCGAAGTTTTTACTGGGTTTTTATATATTTAACTAGTCGAAAAAACATTAGGAATTAACAGAACTAAAATTCTTGTTCACAATGTGAGTTTTTTTTATTAAATTAAGTAAAACTCATTGTTAATATTTTGTTGTAATTGTTATAAAACCTTACAGAGATAAATATTGCGACATATATTGCAACAAATGTCAAAATTATTTTAACTTTAATGAAGACAGCAATTTTTTGTACATATTTATTGCCGGCAATTTATGTTGCAATAATCGTTAATCCATTTCGTTGACAATTATTGTTAACTTAATTCATCAATTGAAAAAAAGAACGAAAAAGAAAAAAAATAGAAGCAAATTGTGTGGAAAAGAAATTAAATTTGTTAAATGATTGCAAATTATAATTGAAATAAAAGAATTAAATAATTAAAAAAAACCACTTTACACTGCACCTTTTTTTTAAATTATGTGTTAACATAAATACGTTTTCCCATGCCTTTAACATAATCTGAGCAATAAAAAATAATGCTCTGTATTTCTGCCAACGTTATTGTCAAATTGCTGAGATTTTTATCTTTGGTGTAGACCTGGGCTTATATCTTTTAAAATTGTAGACAATTTTGCTAGGTATATAACCGATACCGATATATCGGCGATACTTCAGCATTGCCGATACATCGGTACCGGCGATATTTTACTGTCGATACGACGATATGTACTGCTTGAATATTACTGAAGCGTTTTCGATTTCATATGAAATGGAATTTTCATAATAAATAAAAATATACATGTACGCTGACTTACTTGACTTGAAGTATTCCAGTTCAATTTAAAATATCCAATTACATCTTTTAAGACATTTATCCTTTGCTTCAAATAAATACAAAATTTTACCATATTCTGACTTATTTTCACATAGAAAATCACTCCTAAAAAAAGGATTTTTTTGCATCCAACTCTAGTCATTTTGCATACTTGATTTTTAGATAATCAGCCTTCTTATGACAATTGCACTATTTAAAATCGCAAATGCCAGATATCTTAAGGGGTTCCGAAACTCGTGCGTTTTGCTTGCGATCTGCCATAGTTTTTTACAAAAATTCTAGTTCTCTTCAGAATACTATTGCAATTTTACGTCTCCAAATTGCTTGCGATTTCCAGTTAGAAACACAAATGTTAAGCGTTTTGCAATTGTCTATTATAATATAAACACTCTACTAAAATAAGGCTAAATAAGGAAAATTTAAATAAAGGGATTTTTGGCGATTCTCAATATGCTACTTGGCGATGAAGGTGAAAAAAATCGGACAACCCTGCTTATGTGTATAAAATTCAACGGTAAAGAAAGCCTAAATTAAAAAAAAAGAATACATCAAATAACAAAACCATAAAGAATGCTATACATGTTTCCATATTACGCAGATAGAAAACTCTAAATTATGGGCGCCACGAATATTGGGGTACACGGTTTTGGCAACTGTTGAAGATTGCCAGGCTGTTAGGACTATAGGGTTTCTGTTAAAAAATAGTCCATTTGTA
Organism: Pollenia labialis; assembly: GCA_949318255.1. Classification (NCBI taxonomy): domain Eukaryota; kingdom Metazoa; phylum Arthropoda; class Insecta; order Diptera; family Polleniidae; genus Pollenia; species Pollenia labialis. The sequence continues at coordinate 39,942,688 of OX439140.1, forward strand.
CTTAAATGCTATTTTGTATATGAAACATTTTAATTTTTAAATGAAAATAAAACGAATATTACGTATCCCAGCTAGCATTTTGTATCATAATCTTATCATTTATAAATCAGCTTCAAGAGTAAAATACCCGTATATGAGCTTATTTTTTTAATCATAAATGATAGGACACGTTCGTAAATGCATCACAGCGCTGCATCAGAAAAGCACACTTTTTTTAATTCCGATAAAAAAAAATATTATAATTTGATTTATTGTGTGACTATTAATTTTGTGGAGCATTTGACAATTTTTTGATCCACATTCGCTTCACTAATATATTTATGAACATTTAAAATCACTGATGCATGTACGAACGTTCCCATACTCTCGTTGTGAGAAAATGGTACCCTACCGATGAATCGCCTGAAAGAATCATTTGTGATACAATTTTCTAATTCCTTTTTGAGCATTTTAATTATAGTTTTTATAATAACTATTGAATCGTTTACGTTTCATTTTTAATCGTAAATTACATACATACTTAGTTTTTGATATTTCATATCAATTTTTAATTGTCTTGTTTTTCTAATTGTTCTTTAATAAAATCAGCACCATTATAACTTTTGATTATACGAACCAGCCTTATTTTGAACCAAAGAAAAGTCATCGGTTTTTAGCCAAGATCATGGTAGAAAAAGTACAAGGTATAGTCATTATTAGGGCGTGGACTTTTATGCAGCTAAAATCGCGTTTTATGAGCATAAAAAATGCGCTCAAAATAGAAATATATGCGCTAAAAATTAAAAAAATATGCACTTAACATTTTTTTATTACTGATAAAAAAAAACAGAAAAATAACAAGAAAAAACCAAAGTTACATAAAAAACATTAAAATTCAGTCCCATCAACGTAAGTAAAGCAAAATACATACATACCCACAAAAGTAGAAGTTAAAATTTAAGTTTACAGTCTGTTTTCAAAATAAAATAAAATGGAAGTGTAAGATTTAAGCAGTTTTTTTTATTGTTTTAAATCCTTCAGTTTTGTTTAAGCTTTATCGAATTTGTTTACTAAAGTTACCGTGCACAGCATACATCTTATTTATGGCAATATCAATTTACTTAAATTTATAATTTTTTTTTTGTTGATTCTGCATCACCACTGTTGAATCCATTCACCACATCTTTGAATTACTAAAAGTTTTCAGCATAATACACAATTGCTTTCAACCACGTTCCCCACCTGGTTGTTATATGATATGCTGCAACACGCGAAAAAATATTTTGTATAGCACCTACAAAATATTTTTTCCCATAAGAAATCAATAAAAAAATATCGAAGTTGTCCTTTATCTCTTTTGCAACAGGGTGCAAGGCAAAATAAAGCAATTGAAACAAGTTTTATTTAAAATATGCAAGAATAATATCCAATATCAGCAATACATATATGCAAAAATATGCACTAATAAATCGATACCATTTTACTTAAAATTTGTTGATTCGCAAAGATATTTAGTATACGATAACCTCAGACTGGCGATAACAAATATGCATTTGCATAAAAATCCGGGCCCTGGTCATTATAAATTTAGTTCGCAATTTTAAAATGGAAAAAAATTAAAAAAATGCGTAAAAAATCGAATAAATTTTATGAACATACGTGGTACTTATTAAACTATGGCCATGTATTTGAAATACGTATTTAAAATACAAATACGTATTTTGTATTTGTATTTTAAATACATGACGTGCAAGTATTTTGTATTTTAAATACGTGTCCAGCAAGTATTTTGTATTTTAAATACATACAATAAATAGAAGTAGTTTGTATTTTAAATACATAAAAATGGGAGTAATTTGTATTTTAAAAACATAGTTTACAAAATATATTTTTCAGTTTTTTGAAGATTGTTTGCATTATGATCTACCAAAAACTAGAATCGCTAAAGAACGTATCAGAAGTAGAAGCACCAGTAAAGAAGACGATGATTTTGTTGTTTTCGTAGATAGGGATAATGGTGAATCTAGGACATCAAATTTGGAGTTGGAATTTGTCAGTTTCCTCAGTGACAAGAGCAAAGACATTATTACTCGTGACATCTATCCAAATATAAAAAGAGTATAATAGAATTTAATACAAGTTTGTGCTCATCAGGACCTGTAGAAAGATTTTTTTCTTCAGCAGGTTTTATTTTTTCTTCAACAAGAAACTGTTTTATGCTACATTCAAAAATCTGATATTAATGAAAGGAAACAATTGTTTTGTTTATTAGTTTTATTTTTTGGTTTGAATAAAAATAGTTTATTTCGTATTTTAAATGCATACAGGTACATGCCGTGAAAGTATTTTGTATTTTGTATTTGAAATACGTACAATAAATGGAAGTATTTTGTATTTTGCATTTTAAATACATACAGATGTGTAAATATTTTGTATTTTAAATACATAACCTGAAAGTATTTTGTATTTTAAATACATGACCAGCAAGTATTTTGTATTTTGTATTTTAAATACCGCAAACCATGTATTTTGCCCAACACTGACTATGGCCAAGCTGTTTATTTGTTTCTATTTCAATTTTTTTGATTTGACAAAAACAAAAATTCAAAATATGTAAAAATCATTATTTTAACATACCAATGAATCATAATATGAATTCTTTTTCTATCGCTCAAGTGATAAATCAGTTTTTAATCATCAAAACTGATCTGAAAAGATTCATTTAGGTGATGTTTTACAAAAAATAATCACCCAAATGCTAGCTGGGATTTTAAGACAATATATAAAGAATGAGATTGATTATATTTTGAAAATTCCCTACGTTTGCCTTAAAATAAAAAATCTGTCCTATTTTCCATACGCTTGAAATTTTCCGAAAAATTCGCTACAAAAAAAGGGAAAATTCTCTACTATTGGCATCAATGAGTAAACAAATCTTTTATACTCAACGAAGTTATGGTCGAACGAATAAATATCGTCACTTTGAACGTCCTTCAGTAGTAATAAACGGGTTGCTTACATATTTATTTTTCTGTGAGTCAAAGTTTTAAGTATTTCTATGTTTTTGTTTTTATTCCATTTAAATCCAGTTAAGGCCGCTTTAGAATATTATACAAGTCTGAAGTATTTTGACGAAAATGCTTCTCTGATATAATTATTGTTTAAAACATTTTCTATTTTGATGACAAACTACGTAAGACTTGTGCCATAGTATAAAGTACCTTTAATTAACAAAATTTCAGAATCAACCCCGTTAGTATTTATTTAAATAGTCAATGCTTAGTTTAATATGGGATAAATATTTGAAGTTTGGGAACTGAATTAATAAAAAAAATCTAGTCGGTTTTTTTTATTAAGTTTATGTAATCAGGTAGCATTCAAGTTAATAAAATTTACTTTATTTGCATTAAAATAATTTTAACCTTTAATAGTTAATAAAATTTACTTTATTTGCATTAAAATAAGTTTAACCTTTAACAAACATTATTTTCTATTGCAAAAAGAACGCTTTTGCAATAATTTCAAATAAAATCTATATAAAATTCCTAAATATCCACCAAAAATCCCTCCTTAACCTTTTGAGAGAAACGAAAAATTAATTTTAAAAATAAAAAAAAACATGAATATCAATTTGATTTGATATAAGTTTATTAAAATATGAAATGTAAACCTCAACTCAATTCCACAAAATCATTGTCAGTGATAAATAATTAAAGAAAAATTAACCATCACTACAAATTTTACCTTATCATCACCATTAAAACAAAAAGAAAACAACAATATCCTATTTTCCTTTTCTCTTTCTCTCTCTCTCTATTTATCCCTTTTTGCAGCGTCGAATTGCAGAAGGCAAATCTCCAAGAGGCAAATAGTGCAACAACACTTAATGGTACCACTGCCGCAACAAACGGAGGTCAAATCAATAGTAGCAACAACAACATCACTACTAATACAACAAACACAAATATAAACACAACAACATCCACATTAAGTAACAATATTTCGAATAGTAGTAACACTAACACCACAACATCATCATCCCCAATAAGCACCACATCAAGTGTATTAAGCTCTAACAACACATCATCCACAACATCATCAACAACAGCTACCACACCAACACCACTAACAAATCCTCTAGCAGCCGCTGCTAGCTCATTAGCTTCAGCATTACCACTGGCCCAACTGTTGGCCAAGCCAGGAGCTCTTAATGCCCTCACAAGTCTTACTGCTTTGGGTAGTCTGTCCGATTTATTGGGAGGTCTGGCCACTTTGGGAGGTCCACCAGTCCAAACCACTGGTGTTCACCGCACCAAAAGCTTTGCTTCGTCTCGTTTTCGCAATCATAATTCAGATGGCAGTGCCGAACCTGAAAAAACTCGAAACAAATTTAACCCCTATTGAAGCAACAACTAAGAAGACTTTGATGACGTGTGCCGAGTATTACAATAACAAAAAAAAAACAAATTAATTGGGGTTTCTTATTTACATTAAAAGTGAAGCAAAACAAAACAAAAAATATGCAAAATGCAACCAAAATTTTTAGAAGCTTTAGATTTTTACAAAAAAAAAATTTGTAAAACAAACAAACCATATTAAATTCGTCGTATACATTTGTAGTTTGTAGAACGATCATTTAGGAATATAAGTCTTGCCGACTTAAACTTTACTTATATTATTTAGTGTAGAGTTAGTAACATTTACAAAAAAAAAACTTATTTTACCAGCAATGACAAAAATTAAAAACTCCCTTCTCCCCACCCCCTCCTCTATCACTACATAAACATACACATACATTTTGTTTAGATTTCCCCATTTCTCGATTACTATCTCTGACTCTGTTTTATCTATTTTGTTTTTTTTTTCTTTTTTACTTTTTCTCAAATGATATGCATACATACATACATATGTATATGGACTTTGAGTCAAAATTGCAAAGTTATTTTTTAAAAATATGACCAAAAGTTACAATATCTCTAGTATATCTACATTTGAAATTATGAGTTTAAGATAAAAATTTTGAACATTTTGAAATTGTTAAACACAGATATTAACTTTGTTAATTTCACCAAGTTCAGTTATAAATAACTATCAGTTATAACTGTCAAAAACATATTTGGGGGATTCACAAGGTTGTCATTAAGTTGTAAAGTCATATGTCTTAAAATAATTACAAGAAATATACATATATGACTGCTGTGGGCAACCGCTTATAATTTAGATTTCTACTGTATAGTTATGACGAATTAATGAACACAGCATTAAAAAATATTTATTTTGTTTGATACACAACAATATTTTTTTTAAACAATTGTTAAATATTATTTAGGACATTATTACGATATGACTTGATAGCACACCTTGTGAATCCCCCAATTATTAAATGGAAGTTTATGTCATAATTAGTTTTAACTGAACTTGGTAAAATTTTATTTTGAAATTTAATGTTCATTAAATTTTTTTTTTGATTTGTTTAACTTTTTAGAAATTTTGTATGTTATTATTCACATGCTTGTTCAAACTTTTTAACTTAAACTATTAATTTACCTTAATAAGCTTTAAATCTCCTTATAACATGATTTTATTAAATAACACTTACATACATACATACGTGCATATGTATATTAAATATCTAAATATCACTACTCTTATTAACATACATACATACATACAACATATTAATATAAATTTATACGAACTCCCAATAAATATGGGTTACAATATAATTTATACCAATATTTATCATATATAATTCTGATATTTAAGACATACATATTTATACATAAAATTCTTTTGTTTTTTATTTAAACGTTTAAAGTTTTTGTTCTGAGATTCGTTGTTATTAAAAAAGTTTTTAGATTTAATTATATGTAACACAAAAAAAAAACAATTGTTATAAATCTCCAATGTTCATATTACTCTATTAATTCAAGTGGAAGTTTTAAGTGCAACACAATCGGATTTATACTTGTAGATACACTTTAGGTGGAATATTCTTAGAACAATAATAAATTGGTCAGTACTGAAATCGTTGCAAAACATAAGTAGAGCATAATTGAGGACAGTTTTAATGTATTTGTCTTGAAAAGCTTAGAAGATATTGGAAAGTTAACACTTACATTGTGATAAATATACGATGCACCTTAAACATAAACCTACCCAATAAAAATTGAGCTTCAAACGAAGCAGGTGTGAAGGGAAAAATGTAAGAGTTTCGCATATCATCTCGCTTACGGATGGCATGAATTTTAATGCATTTTTGATACAAAAAGTGTTTTATTCAACGCATATAAAAACTGGTGAACGTAGCTATCAGCTTTACACGATGAATGTTTTTTTAAAGTTATTTTTTGATGTTCTCGCTTGCAACCCTGCTTCGTAGTAAGGGAATGCCGTGGCACTTGAAATGTTATTTTTTCTCTTAATAAAATTTATAAAAGAGTTCCTTCACTTCACTGCATCTCTGTATGTCTTAATGTAAATGTTAATACTCGATTTTTTATTATATTTTGAAAAGTAAAAAAAAGTCATATCGAAACTGATTTAAAAAAGAAGATCTCGTTTTAAAAATAGCTTAAAGGCCAGTTGATAAAATCCTCAAGATTGTTTTTGAGATCTAATTGACTGTTATAAATTTTTAAAAACTTTGAAGTTTTTTTGTTGTTGCTTTAACAGCTTCGCCTGAAATACAAGTATGGTATAAATATTATTTTCTATTCCTCTTCTTCGCTCTGTCCGTCCAACTCAGCTAGACCAAGGCCAAGGTGTGTCCATAAGGAAACTGTTTCTAGCTGGGTTGGGTTTGCACTGTAGTTGAATAAGTGTCGAAGGTGTGTGCCTGCCTATTCCACATTCACATTCTGGTCTGACGTGGTAAAAGGCAGTCTTATTAAATAACTGGATTTCCAAAACAACAAAAAAAAATTAGCGTTTTTGACTCTTAGTAGTAAAGTATATTTGTAGACCTTGTTAATCTTATGGATGTAGTTAAGCTACTAAAATTGAAAACAAAATGTATTGGACTAAAATTTACTACGCTGTGGTTGAAAAATCCCCCAAAAAGCTGTAGCAAACATATGTGTTGAATTTTCCAGAATAAAACAGTCGGCCAAACTCTATCTCTCTCTCTCAGCAGCAGTGATGCCGTTTAGTTACATTTGTGTATGTTCGTAAAAGCATCCATCACTGCGCTGCATCAGAAAAGCAAACTTTTCTAAATGCCGATAAAAAAAACAATTATTATTTTTTTTTATTGTTTGACTATTATTTCTGTGTAGTATTTCACAAGTTCACTGACATATGTATTAATATACATATATGTATATAAGTATTTGAAATCTCTGAAGCAGCGCAATGATGCATTTACGAACACGCCCCTTGTCACATTTTTCGAAAATTTTAAAGGCCCGACGTAACATGTACAATTTTATTATATTTATTCTAAGATGTGTTTCTGTTCAATATGTACATATTTCAATAATAAAACTGAAATATGAAATAAAAATATATATTTTATCTATCACATTAAATTACTATTTATTCAAGGAACATTTCAAAATGTAACTTTTGACGAAAAACTTATATAACTTTTTTTTAAAGAAAAGTGTAACTTTTTTGCTCAGCAGTTTCATTAATTTACAATACATACGAAAAATATACTCACGCTTTGTAGTATAAAATCGTATTAAATTAATCAGAATTGCTTACTTAACAAAAAGAGTGAAAACCGCTAATATTTTATTTTAAAAAATTTCCTTAATCGCATTTGCTGACAAAATTTAGCTTTCTATGCTTAAATAAATTTGTGTTAATAAAGTTTACAAACAAGCGATCGGTCAGAGATTAGAAATATCTATTTTAATTTGATATTAAATCCAAGGTTGTCAACTGAAACGAATTTTGGTATCGACATTAATGTACTTTTTATTTTGGTGTCGGTAATAAACTACATTTTTGTTGTCAATCAGGCCTGTTCTTCAAATCACATGTGCCTACTAAAATCACACGTGTGATATTTTAGTGTCTCACGTTTGTGTGTTTTGGTGTGACCTTCAATTACCGAAACCACATCTAGAAACACAAAAAAGGTATGATTTTTAGAACACCACAAAATTACACTTGTGATTTTCAGAACAGACCCGATAGTATACCGGTAGAGAAATTTTTATAGCGGTAAAGGTATTTCGGTTTTACAATATAATGAACTAAACCAAACAAGATTGTCAAAAGAAAAAAAAGGGGGCTTAACAACTTAGATGACATATTTTTAACATGATAGCAATTTTCAAAGAGACTTTTCTCTAAAATATTTATATTTTTTTAATATAAATTTTGCAGAGTACAAACAAATTAACTTTAGCTATTGCAAAATATGTTTGCTGGCAAACAAACCCAATTTCGGCATCAATACCGGTTTTAATATGTTTGTTATTTTGGTACCGATATAAAAACCAGTATTTCATTTTAAACGTTATTTTAGCGGTTTCGGTATTAAGAACGGTATCGGTTGCCAACCTTGCTTAAATCATTAAAATAATTTGATATTAACAAAAACATAATAAATTAAATTGATTTTTAATTCAGTTATAAAGGAATGCCTTGCAAACTAACTAAGCGGATTAATTACATTCTATGAATAATTTGTAAGAAGTAATATGGGAAATTTAAGAATTAATACTTCCCAACTTTTGAATATGGGTTTATGAACTTTTCCCTAAATTTAATTTTTTTTACATTTTTTTTTTTTTTTATTTAATTTAGCAAAACTTAAGTAAAAAGTTTTATTTTTAAATTCGTTTAAAACTGTCCTGTAACAGTTTGTAACTGTTTTTTGTGTTACAAAAGCAATCAATGTATGTTTAAATAAAACTTGAAATTTTTGTAAATATGACAACAATAAAAAAGTACGGGAAAAACAAAGAAAAGTAAATTAATGGACTTAAATTTATGTAAATGTAAAAGACCATGACTTGTATTTTAATTATTACTTTACATAAAGTATTGTATTATAAAATACATACAAAATTTCTATATAAAATTTTTATATACTTACATACATATAAGAAATACACTTATACAAGGTATAAGAACATCAATTTTTCAAACAAAAATAAAAATACAACTCGGAAACGAAAAAAATACAGTAAAGGATTTAAATTAAATTCATTATATAAATATATACCATGTAGGCCCATTTAATTAATATATTAATTCATATAAAACTTCATAATGACAATTTGTACACATTTATACATTCATTACATACATACATACATAATATTCATGAAAAGTTTAATCATAAAAGCACATTAAATCATAAATATCGTAGTGCACTTGTGTAATTTTAATTGTATTAGTTAAAAAAAAAGCAAAATTTAGAAATTTTTCAAAATATATCTACACACATAACACAATGTTCACCTAATTAAACTTAAATAAGATATTGTAGAACTATAATTAAGATAAAAGAAATTGTTAAATACAAATCAAACTTCTTCAAGAAGTTCAAATTCCAGTTATTAAAAAAAATGAATAAGGACCAATTCGCTCATAATAAAAAGAAATAATAATAATAAATTATTTAAAAATGTATAACAAAATTAACTTATGTGTATAAACACAATTAACTAAATTGACAATTTATAGATTTGATATTTAAAAGGACTTTTGTACGCTGACAACATATTTGTCAATACATATACTTGAATTTTTATTAAAAAAAAAAATATACAATAATAAAATTAAACTTTTTGCCAACTAATGGAAACTTTTACAAAGTTTTTTTTTTCTTTAATTGAAAAATTTATCATTTCAATTTTAATATTTATGAAAATTGTTTTTATTTTAAGTGTTAAATTTGTAGTTAATAACACGAAATCCTTTTTTCCAAATTATCTAAAATTTTGTATTTAAAATTTATTTAACAGTCTGTTCATCGATTTCGAACGTTAACGTGCGCATAGAAAATTATATTTAAAACAAAAACCAAATTCGAAAATTTGTTTTTGTTTTGAATGTAATTTTCTATGCGAACGTTAACGTTCGAAATCGTTAAACAGGCAGTAAAACTTTTGGACTAAAAGTCTTTCAAAAGTTTTCTTGTTTGTACTTTACAAAATTCTATCTCTTTGTATTTGTTAAAAATTAAATTTTTGTTAAAGTTTATAAATATTTTCTTTTCCTTTCGAAAATCTCATTATATTATTTTCTAAATGTAAGTCAATGGTATCCAAAATTTACTTAAAAGTAATCACCCCTATAATTGTATTTTCTAAGTCGTCATTGCCAACAATGGATTACACAGGTCGACATTGAACAATTCCCACTGATTCTTATTATGTTTTATGGCAATATGTGCTCACTTTTCTCTCCTCACATCACATTTATCAGATAAATTTGTGTTTATCGCTGTATTCTTTCTTTCAGCCGCCTTTCAGAGTTAAGATCTGGTTCAATTAAAATGAATTATATCTTGTTTGAAAGGCCACTAAATTATGCGCCGAATAGTGGCTAATTGATTTTGATCGGATAAAAATTCCTTAGTTAAAACAGATCTAAGCTAAGATTTTATGAAAATCTTAACGTTTTTCCAGAATTATTGTCATTTCGGAATATGTTCTGAACGAGATTCATAGTTTTATTACTTAATTGTATCGTCCATTTAATTAAAAAAAATATAGCTATAACGGACGAAATCTTATAAAAAAATACCCAAAATATAACTTTCAATTAATTTATATTTATAAATTTTTCAAATACTTTAATAGAAATGTATGCATGGCATTCATGCTAGTAAATTTAAAGGCTAAAGCTTTGTTTATTCGTCTAAGCGTGCCAAAAAACACAAGAATAAGCTGGAATGATTAAAGAAAAGTTGTAAATCGTCTCCCGTTGTTTATGTTCAGACGGCTATGTGTTATTGACATGATTCTTACTTTTTCTTCTTTTTTGACGACTTTTTTTGTGTCTTTAAATACGAATAAGAAAGCAAATAAAAGCGAGGAAGCAAAACGTACTGACAGTAAATGCATCTGTGTACTCGTGTCTTTTCTCCTCGCCTCTCTCGCCTTTAAAGTAGCAATCATGTCAATAACACATGAGCCGTCTTAACACAGTCTCACTTTATATGTATTTTCGAAGACAATTTTAAGTCGACGACGAGCCAGGATTGACTTTGTTTTAGGCGTGAGAAATTTTTACGATGACTCAAACGAAATTTAAAGATATGTATGTATATGATTTGGAACGTAAATATGCGTACAAACATATGCACATGCACATATTTATAAAATATGTACGTTTTAAATAAAAAAGGCAAATATTAATGAACTTATGGACACACATTTTATATATCTACATATGAGGAGCCGCAGAACAAAACGTACTTTTTCACACATTAAAAAATTTTTGGGAAATTGAGGATTATTTATTTCGACCCCTTAAAAAACTGCATGAACCTGGAAATGAAAACAAGTTTTTTGCTTACCAAAAGATGAATCAAACTGCCGTAAGTCAACACATTAAATGTCAAGGATGTTTAATATCAAACCAATTTTATATCGAAAAAGTACGTTTTGTTAAAAAAAAAATGAAAAAGTACGTTTTGTTAAAAAATATAGAAAAAGGAACGTTTTGGTGTGCGTTTTTTTCTACAGATTCTTGTAATTCTTCCATGTTTTAATTATACTATTGAATTAATTATTTTTTTCATAACACTCATTCACCAAACAAAAGTTAAATTATTGCAATTGTTGGTGGATATTCTTGAAAACGCGTCGAAGAAATACAAATTTATATTACAACAAAAGCAAATTTTATTTAACAGTTAATTTTAAATAAAATGAAATGATATAAATAAACGTCAAACAAATTAAGAATATTAAGAAGAATATACATATATAAATATATGGCAAAAACAATGAAAAAAGCACGTTTTGAAAAGAAAAAAAGTACGTTTTGTTATGCACCAATTTTTTTAGAACCCAATTTCTTGGTAAAAAAAAAAAAAAATATGCTAACTAGATTTTTTCTTAAAGATTTCAACCCAAATATTATAAAAATATCAAAAAACCAATTTGTCAAAAAATGCGAAAAAGTACGTTTTGTTCTGCGGCTCCTCATATATGAAATTCTTAAAGTTTAATAGCAAAATAAATCCATCATCAACCACTTCAATTTCAAAAGCCGTCGGGATAAATAAATTACCTATAATTTTGCTAAAAACATACTTTATTATGCTCTTCACGGAATGTTAAATGGAATATAAAAGTGTGTCCTTCTTTTCTACAATATTAATCTTAGACCATGTAAAGTTTATCTATTATAAGTAGCGAAGTTGATTTAACAAAGTCCGTCTGTCTTGAAAAGGGTTTTCCGTAGACCCCAGATGGGTACTTGGTTGTTATATACATATTTCTGGTACGTCTGCTCCGTTAAGCCAAATCGGTCCAGAAATGGCTGAGATATGTGTAAAAAACCACGACTCATAAAATCCCATGTTGGTTTTTAACACCAATCACCTTGTAATCTTGTATAAGTAAGTTTTATTTTTTTAATGTTTAGACTTTTTTTGTTTTTTTCCCATGATGGCCGTCTGTCTGTCTAAAGAACGGCATTTAAATAACTTTCTGTTATTATTGCACCATTATGAAGGGGAAATAAGATTCGGCATAGCCGAATAAAAAAATAATAAGAATCGGAAAGAAAAATAAGAGATAATATTTTTCTTAATCTTATAAAATACCAAATTAACGTGGAAGTATTAAGCTACGGTCACGCTTGTCAAATATTTGACGAAAAAAACGGAACCAACAAGCAAACTAAATAATTATTTTCTTTATTTTCAATATTTATTTTGATTATAATTCCATATCTTACAGAAAACAGTTTTTTGCTATGTCTAGCTGTACATGTAATAAGCTTTACTTTGTGATATTAAGAGTTTGTTAAATCTCACTAACTATTTGGTCAAATATTTAATAAGTGTGCCCTGCCCGTAGCTTTATTTTCGTCGACTTAATGTGATAACAACTTAATAATGATGGCGAGATCGACCATGACTCACATAATTGGGGTGAATGTATTATTTTACTTTTAATTTGAATATATTGTTTAGATTTGAAACTGAAAATTTTATTTTTATTTTATAACAAACAGAAAGTATTTGATCAGTAAGAATAAAAAAGAATTAAAAATGCTAAAAAAATTATTAATAATAATATAAGGTATTCATTTAGAAGAAAACAAAAAAAAATTGAAAATATTATTGATAATATTACGCTAGACAGCCTTAGAAATTTGTATTACACAATTATTAAAATAAAAAATAAATAAAAATGGATCATTGTAACCCAACCACATTTTGCATACACGTAAACATATTTAAAATAAATCTTAATAACAGAAACAATAAAAGCAAAGTAATGTATTTTAGAATATAGATTTAAAAATTAATAATAAAAAAACAACAATAAAAATATAACTGTGTTTATTATTTTAAAACTTAAAACTCCTGATAAACAGAGTGTTACCTAAAAAGACCAATAAATAAACTAAACAAGATTTCAATAAATCAAATTAGTTTTTGCCCCAATTTATTCAGCAATGTGTTTTTAATATATTTTTAACCCTTTTAATATTCTTTAAAATTATTAAATTTGTTATTTACAGCAATTATGACTTGTTAATTTTTTTTTTAATATGTATATGTATATATTTGCTGAAAGTAGTTATTAATTGTATTTTTATAAAATCCTCTTGTTATTTCCAATATTTTGCTACAAAACATCGAGTAGCATCAGAAGAAGTAGTGATATCTCCGATTTTAGCGTTATGTTTTTGTTTTTAAAATATATATATTTAACCCTGATAATGCAACTCGATGTTTTCTTTTTTTTAGCGAAATATTGGAAACAAAAATGTGATTTTATAAGAAATACAATCCTGGGCCTTGAGCTTAATTAATTACTACTTTAATATTAGAATAAAAAAGGATCGAGAAAAAACAAATTTGAATATGTATATATCATTTAAAATTTGGTTTCACATGAGCAACAATTTTTTTATGTCTAAATCTAAGAAAGAATACAAAAACAATGAACTCACTCAATTATAAACCAAAACCTCTAAGCATGTCCTTATTTATCCTTGACTTCATTCGCCTTTATATGGAAAGAATGACAACACCTAAACCAAAACCAAATAATCATCATATTCCTCCTCCAAATATTCTTCAACATCTGGTAAGATTTTATGTTAAATTTATTATACAAAAATCTATTTTAAAATAAAAAAAAAACCTATACATAATTAAAAAACAAAGTTCTTATAAGATCTGTAAAAGAAAGCTGTAAATTGATTTTTCTTGTTGGACCTATTTTTTTGAATTCGAGTAAAATAAAATTGATCAAATTTGAAATATTCCCCTAAATGTACTTTGCACTTTAAGTACCAGTTATCTTTATCAGTACCCATGCTCTGTTACTTTAGTGAGTACTTCTCGCATCGAAAAGATGGGAAACAAAATATTCCATCGTTTCTCGAAAGGTGAGAGATAAGTAACTCTGTAACTCATGTCGAAAACTGTCAAAAAAGATGACGTCGTTACGTTATAAATGTCATAATATTATACTCGAAGCCGATGTAAAATTGCAGACGCTGAGAGCGCCAGTCACACTTATCGCTGACGGCGAAAAAATTTACTAAAATTGAAACGTTTTCAAAGACGGCGGCGAAAATTCAACATTCGGCTGTACCAAATAATGTAAAGTGCGACTATAATGTTTGTTGTTTGCAAACCAGCTTTAACAGAATTTTTATAAAAATGTTAAAAGCAAAATAAATAAACAATGGAAAAATGTGCCAAGAACAAAATAGCATTACTATTATTCTATGCATTTTTAATCGCTTATTTGACAGTTCAAAGCGGGAACTTTTCTCACAAAAATGTTACAGACACACTTTTTCTGTAAATTGGCGAGTAATTTTATTAGGTGACAGCTAGTACTCGCCAAAAAAAAGTTACCGACACAATTTAGTGAGAAAAACAGCTGTTTGTTTCAATATATGGCAATTTTTATTTCATTTCCATCGAAAAGTTTCTCGTCGCTAGAGTTACAGAACATGGGCACAGAACTACTCTTAAAATTGAGAAAAACTACGATCTTTTTTTTTAAATTGAACCGAAAATCGCCATCGACTTTAATATTACTGGTTTTCGATTTAAAGAACATTGCCGATAAAGTTTTTGTTAAAAAAAATCTTGTTATAAAAATGTGCATTTCTAATAATAATGCCAGTTTTCGTGATGTCTTGAATTGTTCTTGGCTTATTTACCTACACTTTTTCTTTTTAATATCCCCAAAGAAAGAAGTCGATTAAAATTTACCATTTATTTATAGGAAATATTCACCCTTATCGTATTTGGCGTTTTTAAAATACGCCTGCGACTGTTTGGTAATATGTACATATATTAAAGGAAATAAGTTTACGTTCTCTTTAATCTATTACCAAAAAGTTGCAGGCGTATTTTAAATTCGCCAACCACAATAAGGGGTGATTGCTAAAATTTACTTTTTGTAGCAAATTTTGTTAAAATTAACATTTTATATAAAATTTTGCTAAAATTTTCTTTTTATAGGAAATGTTGTGAAAATGTACTTGTCTAAAGTGAAGGTGACATAAACCCACTTACATTAATTGTAATAATAAGACAATGGCTGCAAACAAAATAAAGCTCTAGATTCTAGACCAAAGTTGTGGAAAATACGTAATTCAATTTAAAATAAAAATACTTTTAATATAAAACAAGTAAAAAAGTATAGTTGGTCAAGCCCGACCACCTACACCACAGTCTTTAAAAACAAATTTTCGAGAGCGTATGGCTATATGAATAGGGATCTATCTACATATGTATTAAATTTCATTAAAATCGGATTAATATTTTCTGAGAGGCAAATATCACCCCCCATCTCCCCTCGTGGTCCTATTTTTTTTAAATGCAAAGCTTATGTGTCCGTACTAATATGGATCTATCTACATTTTAAATTTCATTAAAATCGGTTTGATAGTTTCTGAGTGACAGAAATTGCCCCTATCTCCCCTCGTGGTCCTACGATTTGGCCCATATTCAATAGTCTTGGTCTTGGTCTTTTGGCCAAATTTTATTAAATTATCTCCAAAATTGCGACCTGTACTTTGCGCACAAAGTTACATGGACATCGTTAAATCAACAGAACTTGATTCTGAGTTGATCGGTATACTTTAAGGTGGGTCTAGGACCAATATTTTAAGATGTTACACACATCAGCACAAATGCATAATGCCCTCTCCACTATTGTGGTGTGGGTATAAATAGTTTTTAGCAAAAGTATATTGAAATACAAAATTGAAAATATGTATTTATAAATTTAATTTTTTAAAACACTTTATTGAAATAAAATTTAAAATAAATAAGCTTAAAAGTATTTATTTTTTACAAACACAAAATATTTATTTTATAATTGGCCATGCGCTTGAAATCGAAATCGATTCAAATTTAAATTGAAGGAAGCTTTCCGTTAAATTTTTGTAAAAAATTTTAGTGTAATTCTAATAAATATAAGGGGTACTCAAAGTATGACGTGTATAAAACGGAATACATATTTCTATAAAGCTTTAAAATGGGATCGTTTTGAAAATTTGTTCGATTTTAATTTTATTCGAATTCGATTTCTTAAAAATAAATAAATGTATTTTGAATTTAGTATTTACATTTGAAGTATGGGCCTGTTCGGAAATGCATCACTGCGCTGCATCAGTGATTTCAAATGCTTAAATATACATATGTATATCAGAGAAGTAGATGTGGACCAAAAATTTGTAAAATACTCAACAAAAATAATAGTCACACAATAAAAAAAATTAAATTATTTTTTATTGGCATTAAAAAAGTTTGCTTTTCTGATGTTTTTCAAAAAATTTACATCCCTGCTCCAGATATAACACATATTATTAAAAAGAAAAGTTTTAATATTTCAGAAAGAATTTTCTTTTTTTATTTTTTCTCATCTTTAATATATTTTTGTATGTGGGAATACTTTACTTAAAAAGGTTTTTTTTAATATCTTTTACAGAATATCCATGGAAACAGCTGGACTGCCAATACCCGGTTATCACTACATTGCCCCGAATACGATTGTTAAGACACCTATACATTAAAAACTCCACATCAACCAACAATTTACACACTCACATACAGACAAACACAAATTTAATTTGCAAAATGAAAAGAAACTTTTAATTGAATACAGACACAAACACAAACACACAGCCACAGACATGCACATTAAGAAAAATTAATAAAATAATAATAGAAACAGAAATAAATTTAATGAAACTGTAAAAGCAATATTAAAATAATTTTTAAATTTAAATGGCATAAGACCGACAAGTTAAAGTTTATTAAATAATTAATAAACAAAAAAGAACAGACACAGAAAGAACATAAACATTTAAATGCATAATTATTAGGGGTAACTAACTAAATCATACAAACATACATATTTACATAAATACATACATACATAGTTATGTTTCTTTCTCATTTAATTTATTTTTTAATTTTTTCTCTTAATTAATATAATTTTTTTTTTTTTTATAATAAAACAAAAAACGTTTTTCAAGGCACTGAGAATATTTTTGCCTTTTTGGACGCAAAAATGAACTCGGCCTAAACCGTAAGAGAAAACAGCAATTAATTTGTAAGTGTAGTCAAAGCAAAAACAAAAACAAAATATATCAGCTTAAATTTAACAAATGCAATAAATGTTTTAGAATTTTAACAAAAAGGTAAAAAGAAAATAAAAACAAAATTAATAATAATAAAACAAAAAACCAATTCTTAATATCACACCGTAAAATAAAATTTAAAAGAAAAAATACAATAAAGAAACAAACAAAAATAATATGTAATAAAAAAAATTAAATACATCAAAATGGAATGTGTGCATTAAAATCGTTTTGTTTAAAAATTAAATTTAAACAAAAAAAAATTATAGAATAAACTTAATGAAAAATACATATGAAATAAACAAATTTATTTTTTATTTGAAAAGTTTTAATTGACAAACAAAGAAACAAACAAACGCCTTTATATAAACTTTTATTTATCGATACAGTTAAGGGCCAAAATTATACAAATAAATTTTGTTTAAATTCATCATCAACTGTTGTGGTTGACTTTTTTAAAACTGTGATTGGAAAGAATTTAAAAAAAAAATAATGTATGTTGTTTATTTAGTAGAAAAATAAATGTTCTCTGATTTTTTAATTAAGCTTTAATTTCTATTTTAAATTATTCCATTAACAAAATCACTTGCAAATTTTTGTTAAAACAAAATCTTTAAAATGAAAAACTTTTGAATTTTGTTTCAATTATTGTTTATATATTATTTGAAATGTCAACCCTCAACTGTATATTTAAAAGAATACAAATACATACATAATAAATATGTAAAACCTTAAATAATTTATTTTCATTTTAGAAATATAATTTTTTATTTATATTTATAATATATTTAATTACTATAATAATTGCATATTTTAATTTTTTTTTATTGTCAAGAGTGTTTTCTAGTATAAAATAAAATTCTTTTATTTAATTTTAATTGTTGGCATTTTTATAGGCAAATATTAGAAACAGAATCTTTAAATAAATTATGTTTTCTTATATAGTGAAATTGTTTATATTTAATTAATTAAAAAAAAAAAATACAAAACAAATTAAATTGTTAAACCAAAGTCTGATTTAAAACAAAATTTATATAATTAACAAAAATAAAAATTGTTATGAAAACACTCTGTTTTTACTTTAATTAAATCTATTTTTAATATCATCATCTTACACTTGTTTCCTTCACCCTTTAAATTGATCAAGTAAATTAGGAAAATAATGTTTATTTTCATTAAGATTATTATAATTTTTTGATCAGTCTTAATTAATCATCATCCATCATATTCATTCATATACATACATATAAAGCTATTAATATACCAACACATCAATACATGCATCCAAAAATACACCTGTATCATTACATTAATTTACATACACATGCATTACATCATTATTACAACATACATATTATTAAATATTTAATAAAAAATTTATTAACATAAATAAATAACAAAATATTTACAAATAAAAAAATTTAAAAATAAAAAAAAAAGAAAAGAAAAGCCCAAAGAGCTTATGCGAAGATAAAAGACTTTCTTATTACTATACATACACACGTACGTACGTACATACAGACATTTACATTAATAACAAAAGAAAACAATAAAATAAGAACAACAACAACAACAACAAAGTTTAAATAATAACTACAATATGCAAGCATACAAACATACATACATACATACCTACATATTTAAATAAATATCAACAATTTAATGTTATAATTAATAATAATTATTTACAACAAATAAATATTATTATTAATCAAATTATTCCTCTCATTCACATACACACACACACACATGCAAGCAAACAAATACTTGTCTTGAGATATTAAAAAAAAAGAAAATATACATTAACTGCCGTATTCACAAAAAATTAAAATCGATTTGAAATGCGTTTTAAGAAAAATTTGTATGAAAATTTTGCCTTAAAACACATTTCAAACTTATTTTATTTTTTATTAATACGGCAGTAAATATACGCACATTTTTTAAGTTAGCCGATAACAAATAGTTTCATATTTGAAATTATTATTGATAAAAAAATCAAATCCGTACTGCAATTTCGTAATTTTTAGAACTTTTCTACTTCTACATCGTTAAGTAGCGAAAAAGATTGTAAGTTTTCACAAATCTCTTAACCCTTTTTTAAAGTCAAAACTTTTATTGAAATGTAAAACAAAAAACTCCCTTTCCAGTGCCCAGGGAAACATTTCTGGAAGAATGAAACCGATAAAGCTTAAGCTCGTGCAATAGGGGCAAGTGGTAATTCCAGCAAATCTACTGCTCCTGAAAGTAAGATTTAAACCAAACCCACTTTATGATCTGCAAACTTGAGATCCATCAACATTTCTTGAGAGTGCAGCGCAAACCTCAAAGGGCATACGCAATCTCCCAGAGCAAAGCACTAAAAAATCACTGTAATTGTACCCTAAGCTTCCTTAATGCAATTGACGTAGGTAAAACCTCTTAAATTTAAAAAAAAAATTACTTATAAATTTTGTAAAAACAAATAAATCACCCGCTTAATCTTAATTATTAAAAACTTTCTTCCCGCAAGTTGGGTTTAAACTAAAGCCACTTTATTTTCTGCAAACTTGAGATACAGCTACATACATGCATATCTTAAGAGTACAACTCCCACAGAAAGATGCAACCTTAAAGCTCATACACATAATCTGCTATAAAATCAATGTTATGGAACAATGCGCTTCCTTAAAACAATGCCATGTCTACGTTAAAGTGTAACAATCGATCTTTGTAGAAAATACAACTAAATATTTATCACAAAAAAAACAGATAATTTAATATGTTTAAAAATCTAACTTCGTATTAATGAACCGTTAGATATGTTATAGGTTAGGTAGAAATGGCAGTCAGTACTCATCTGACACAATTAGGCCCAATGATTCATTGTGATGCCATTAAATTTTACGAAACAGAACTCCAACCGAGGAACCAACTCGAAATTCTAGCTTCTTTATAATGACTTCAGGGGCTACTCTCTATTGTGATACGAAAGCTAAATGCGATAAGGAACCAATTTGGTACTCTCCATCGTTTTCGCCAAGCCTTTCGATTTAAGATTCAAGGTGGAGCCGATTGACAGTAATGAAATGTCAAAATATTCAATAGAAAAGAGGGGAATTAAGCCGCTTAAAGAAAGACAAATGCGCAAACGCAATAAAGAGTGGCAATTCCTCGATTTGCTAACAGTTTTCTTTCGCATCGCAATAGAGTGTTGTCCCCAAGTTTAATGCCAGAGTTGACGTACGGTTCATCAAAAGTGGCAGATCCGCTTTCCACCAGTTGTCTTCACGCTAATGCAGGACAGTTATAGAGGAGGTGTTCCTTCTCATTTTCGTAATCGCAGTTTTAGCTTCTTTAAAACGAAAGAGCTTCCGCAGTGTCCACCAGACTGGACTTTTTCAGTTTTGATGATCAAAATTAGATAGGAAACAATGTTTTCTGATTTATGGTCGTTGACCTTTCTGAACAGCTTCCTCCCTCGGAAAGGGCAAATGTCCAAACGGTATAAAGGAAATTGTTTTAAGAGATGATGATTTTTGCGTGTAACTTATAACGAACTCATTTTCTGCTTAGAATTTTTCCTTAATAGTCCTACTGTTATCAAACCTTTATGTACTAGAAGAAAAAAAAATTGGAAAATATTTTTATATTTTCCAAATTTTATTTTTTAAGCTTTCCGAAATTCTGTGCGTCTGCTTTTGTATTTTTTTTTTTTTAAATATCCTTAAATTAACATCACATATGGAATTTAGTTTTAAAAAATGTTAAACAATATTTTAATTTTTTTTTATTTAGCGTTATATTTTTTTTTTTTTTGGATTAGTTTTATTTGTTTAGTTTTTATATTTATTAATTATATTATAAAATATTTAACATTATAATTAATAATTCAAACTTTAATTTATATTTATATATTAAAACAAATTTCGAGAAATGTTTAAAATAAAAAGGCGTTTAATTATTCAACAAGAAAAAAATCGTTTATTATTTTTATTTTATCAGTTTTCTTCATAATTTTTAACACAAACAGTTCTTCTTTTTTTCAACAACAGACACCCAAACATGTTACAGAAATATTTAATATAAAATTATTTACAATCCAACAAATCTGACTATAAGGAAATAATACAAAAACAAAACAAACAAACAAATTATAAAAATATATTGAAAAAAAAAAAGATTTTAAAACAAACCACATATCCTTAAACATATTGATTGAACACAAAAACAAAACAAAAAACCAACAATTGAATGGATTTTATTCAAGCAACAACAACAACAAAATAAAAAAAATAAACACATATCTACAACAAAATAAAATTTAATTACAAATTAAATATTTACCAAAAATTAACGATAAACCAAAAAAAAAAAACAAAAAAAAATGTTAAAAAAGAGAATTTACTTGTATCGAACTTATAGACATGTTTTCTAACCAGTAAACAGTTTGCAAACATAAAATGTAAAGCGTTGTAAAGCAATATTAACACGTTATTTTTATTTTTAATTGTTGTTAATTTTTTAGCTGCACTAATTTTTTGCTCTAGATTTTGGAATTTTGCAATTCAAATTTCACTTTTATTCACTTTTACACATTATGAAATACTTATTCAAATTTGTCTTAATTTCTTTCTTTTTTTCACATTTTACAAAAATTTAATGTTACCAACAAAAGTTTAAAAAAAAATGAAAACAACATAATAAATAAAAACGAATATGTAAAAACAAACATGGAATATGCATACGGCATATATTGGCAAAATTTTAACAAAAAGATATAAATTGTATAAAACAAATTACAAAAAGGAATTGATTCATATTAAATTAATATTATAAATTCATAAAATACAAAAACAAAATGTTGCTAAATGTTTCAGAACTTTTAATATACATAAATGAAAGCAATTAAAAAACAATTAAGTAAAAAAGTCATATGCCTTTTAAGGTTTTTTTTCTTTGTTATACCTGTTTAAAACTTTGCGACATGTTCCTAAAACAATATTCGTTTGTTTTCTTTGGGCCTATAAGAACTCGTATACGCTCAGACGATACGTTTTTTTGTTGAATTTGACTTTAATTCAAAATAAACTGTTTGATTTTAAAAATTCGGATTATACGAATTATGTTAAAAAGCAAAATCAAATTATTGCTTTATTCTTCTGTAAATCGAAATGAAGTGGATTTAAAATCGAACAAATTTTGAAATCGAGCCTGTAAAGAAATTTCATAAAAATATTCCTTTTTATAAACTCCATACTTTGAGTACCAATTATGTTTACAAGAACAACTCTTAAAAACCGGAAACTCTACCGTCATTTTGTAAATAATTGAAATAAAAATTTCGTTTGATTTTAAATCCACTTCATTTCAATTTGTAAAACATGCCCGATTGCTTAACCCGCAAGCGTCTCTACACCCTCTTTTACCATCTTCTTTTTCATTAAATATTTCTGTGCGAATTGTGTCGCATTTTCTGGAATCAGGTATTTGAAACACAAATTAGATAAAACAGTTTTATTCTTAATTCTATTTTTTTACCTGGGGCAAATTGCTATGTTCGATACCAATCGAAATTACAATATAATTTAAATGGAAATTTCTATCGATATCGTAATTTGCTCCTTGACTATTTTTTTTATCGCAACGTATACCAAAAAAAAAAAAAATATTTTCACATAAAGCTTTTGGTTAAGAAAAGTGTAATCAGGTATTGTGAAATTGAGTCTTAAATGTGAAATTCAACTTAAGGCCTGGAACAGAATAAAGAAGTTTTAGTAGTAGCTGAAACTGACGAATGCTTTGTAGCGCGACAAAGTTCAAAAATTTTAATTTTGTACTTCAGCTTCAACTGCAGCGATTACTACAACTTCGTATTCTGTTGACAGTACTTTGGAACTTCCGTTTTTAACTTTTGACAGTTTGCAGCTCTATTCGTAACGTTGTACTACAGCGACTATTCTGTTCCCCACTTAAATTATTTGGGAAATAAAACCCAATAAAAACAAACACAAATTGTTAACAATTTTAAAACCAAATACTATTACGAACAAAAAATATTTTGATGTTAAGAACAGTAAAATATAAATATTTTGTACGGATTACGTTTTTCATTAAATGTTTTCTAAAGGCCGGCAAAAATGTGTTTGCAACTCATGTTGCAATTTTATCAAAGAAATAAACAACAAGAAATAGGCTTGCCAGACGGCCTGGATTGTCCAGTTTTTTTTGGGTCTTGTCCAGGTACCAGCTAAAATACAATTCATCCGGTTAAAAAAATTTATTTAATTTTGAAAAATTACTTCATATAAAACATTTGCTGCGAAACATTTGAGTTTGTTGATGAAAGGGAAAAGACGAATGGAAAAGTATTATTTGTTTCATGTACAAGCAGTTTTTGTTAGTTTGTTATTGAAAGAAAGAGAGAAGGCATAGAAAATTACTCAGTGCTGTAAAACAGAATGTTTATTCTATAGACACGAATGCAATTTCAAAAGAGAATTGAAAAATGTGGTTGCAGCAAATGTTTCATAATATGGATGATTAATGATTAAACAATATTAAACTATTCTGACAATCGCACGATTTTAAATCGCAATAGCGATCTGCAATAGTTTTTTATAAAAAATACACCGGTTCCCTTCAGCAGACTTTTGCTATCAGAAGCCGCTGCCAATTAGGAATACTTTTTGTGGTATTTTTAGTAATCTTTATTCACAAGAAACCATTCCTTTGACCGAATAACAGCTACAATTATAATAAGACTAAATTGTTATGACTTTTGCTAGCAACTAAAGTAATAGAGTTATTAAGCTCTGCAAATGAATATACAAAATAGTTATATGAGGCTGCACAAATAGTTATCAGCCATTTTCTGGAAGTTTGTACTTTTGATGTGATTGAAATTAATATATGTATACTAATGCGAATTTATGTATACGGTGGCAGCAATTCTGCAACAAAATAAAAACAACACAAATTTTGCATTGTAAGAAAACATTGTGAAATCAAAATAAATTGGTTCGAACTGTCAAAGTCAGTCAGCAAGCTTTTCATTGCCACCTGTAGTGAATTGGCCCGAATATATACATACCGATGGCTAAATAAAAAAAAGGCGTAACTCGATTTTTTTATGTTTACAAGGGAAGGAAAAAACTAATTAAAATCCATACAATTTTTGATTAATAAAAAGTTTTAAAGCAATAAATAATAAAAAGATGCAACAAATTTTTTATACTATAGCCCCCGAAACCTTAAAGCAAGCTGCGTTAGGTATTTATCTACCAGAATAAACGAAAACTCTTTTTTTGAAAGAAATTGACTTACGCCTTTTTTATATTTAGCCATCGATACATACATAATTTTGTAATATGACATTAAAATGAATTTTAAATGTTTTTTCTAAGAAAATAAAACTTTTCTTGCTTTATCAGGCCTGTTCTGAAAATCACATTTTTGAAAGTGATTTAAAATCACAAGAAATGTGTTCTATATTATTTTGTGATTTCAAAACGTTCAGCTACGTAAACAACTTTTTGAAATCACTTTGTTATTGTTTCGGCTATTGTAAGTTAACCGTTATAATAAATTTCTTAAATAAAATATTCCATGTGTTGTTTATTAATTTTTTATGCAATTAGCTATTTTATTTACAACAAATCATTTAATGTTAAGAAAATTCGATGATACTACAAAATGATATTTGCTTTTGTGACTTCTGTTGTGATTTCAGGTTTGTTTTTTTTTAGTTGAATTAAAGTTCGCTTTTTTGCTAACAGCGGCATGAAAGCAAAGTTTAATATTTATTAAAAATTGTAAAAGCTGTAAAGAATCACAGGGAAAAATCGCTTCTATCTCTAATATGGCTAAAATTCGCAAAAAATTGCATACTTGGAAACTAACCCTAAAATCTATTTAAAATCTCTAAATGGATTAAAAAAACAATATGTCGAAAAATAAAACAAAAAAAATTTGCACAATAGCGAAAATTCGCGAAAAAATTTTATATTTCAAACAAGCCATAAAATTGATTAAAACTCCCTAAAACTGTAAGGAATGGCAAAAATTCGGTAAAAATTGCTAAATTAGCGGAAATTCGCAAAAATTTGCTAACAGCAGCATGATAGCAAAGTCTACTTTTTAATATAAATAGTTAAAGTTGAAAGGAATCCGAAAACTTACAGGAACAAATCGCTTCTATCGCGAACATGGCTAAAATTCGCAAACAAAATACAAGATTTTAAACAACCCTAAAACTAATTTGACATCGCTAAATCGGTTAAAAAAAAAATTGTCGGAAAATAACATAAAATGCGTTAAAAATTGGCAATAATTTTGAAAAACAAACCCTTTGTGTTTACATGTGCTTTCGACAATTGAAAATCAGACCGAAAAACACAAAAACGGTGTGATTTACAGAACACCACAAAATCACAAGTGTGATTTTAAAAGCACATGTGATTTGAAATCACGTGATTTTCAGAACAGACCTGTATATGTTTTTTTTATTGTAAAAAAATATGAAGTTAGACTTTACTTTTCTTTTAGTTAAGTGCATTTTAAAATTGTCCAGTTGTTTTTTTCCAAAGTCCAGGGGAATTTTTTCTATTGTCTAGTTATTTGACTCTTGGTATCTGGCAACCCTAATCCTATCCCAAACTCACAGTAAGAAAAAAGAGAGTGTGTGCGTTTTTTGTTCGCTCTCTCATTGCTGCGTGTACATTAGGGAGACCAATTCCGAAATTCCGGGATTATTCTAATAATTTATGTCTCGAGTCCCGGGATTTTTTATGTAAAAATCCCGAGATTTTGGATTTAGTACATATATTTAAAGAATATCATCGATATTCAGACAATGTTGTCAAGTTTCAATATACTTAAATGCGGTGATAAACAAGAAAATAACATACATACATACATACATATGTATATTTAATAATCCGTTATTCAACCATTAAAGAATAGCAGACAAATTTCAGGAGAGTTCAGTTTTATATCGAGTGATAACAGACAATGTCGATTACATTCAACTTTCTTTTATACAGTGAATCTTTCATAAAAATGTCTGCAAAACTGTATTTAGCAGTGTCGTTGTCGCGTACTTTCATCGACATTTCGATATTTTCATAGAAATTGCGCCTTGAGACCCAGATTGTCAGGAGGAATCATAGATCAAAATATCAACTTGACAAAGTCGCTCAAAAAACTCCACCGGGTATGTACGTTAATTCGTCGACTACACATCTTGTTAGTATTGTTTTGTGACAGCGACACTACAATATAAAGTTTAAAATAATGTCTACCACATCAGATATGCTTCAATCTTCACTAGTCAACTTGAAGGCATACGGATTAGAAATCAAAATCAAGGGGAAATAAAATTGAACGAGATTTTTAGTTTTTGTTCTGAAAATGTTATTGGATCCTTAAAGCATGCTTTAGTTCTTATTAAATATTTGTGAATTGTACCAGAGATGGAAAATTAAGATTTTAAAATATTGAATTCCTGAAGAAAAACTGCGTTATGCAAAAAATAAAGTAAATGGGCCTATTATGAAAAGCAACCAAAGTTCAGTTGCTTTGAAATCAACGCCAGCGACGACAAAATTAATATTATGATGGCAACTTTTGTCAGTTTTCAAATGTGGTCAATACATAATTTCATACATCATCATTTCTATTTATAAAGCTTTCTTGTCATAGTATACAGCTTTCTGGCAATAGTGCCATTCATTCGATATAGTCTTTATTTTGACATTTTGGCAACTATAGAAATTGTAAACTAACAACAAAATAAATACATGTGTTTGGGTAATCCTTGGGACGTAACTGTTGCGTCTTATGAATGTGTCCTTTAGTTCTTAAAAATAATAAGTTCAGTGGAATAATGTTATCATTTAAAACGAATATTTGTGTATGAAATAGTTGTTAATAATAAATTGCTCCTCCTAGCTTGAAGGCGTATTTCCGACTTCCAAAATATGCATTGGAAGCATTAAAAAATATTTTCAAAAAAGCCGTCGGCCAAAAGAAATACCTGCCCTCCTCAAGGTTTGTTCAAAAGGCCCATGGTAATGACTTCAACCTTGGTGGCATGTCTTAAAATTTATCTAAAATTTGTGTCGATGGGCCATGGCTATTTAGATTTTCTGTTATGCCCTTTCATACTTCATCTGAAGTGGCTTTGGTTTCACCAAATAGACGAACACTACTAAGATTCCATTTTCTTGAATAATTTTTTAAATTGTTGTTTTGTGGTGATTTCATTTAGTATTAAGAAAACGTATTAAAGCACCAGAAACAAATTTTTATGATGAAAATATGAATAATTTAATTACAAAATTTATATAACTGGTAGTGAGGTAGTCTATTAGCGCCTGGGATGCGGTTTCGATTCCCGCCAGAGACTTTAGTATCTTTTCTGAAGACAAGCGTACAACTTCGAGGGATTAGCTAAGAGAAATAAAAAAAAATAATCAGTTGACACACAATGGCCTATTTAGAAACTGATGGGTCGATTGCTGGTGGCTACACAACTGAAGTGGTGACACCGGTTTTTAAATTTTTGGATCGATTACGGATAGCAATACAATTGAAGTTGAGCTGTCAGCAGCAAAATAAGGCAAGGTGCTCATGTTAAAATATACATTTTTAATATTTTAACAATAGCGGTGATTTCGCTGCTAGCAACTCAACTTCACTTCAGTCGTCATCCTTAATCGACCCATTATATTACGTATGGCAACAGCATGTTATTTCTGTTGACATATTGGCAACCATAAATTTGTTGTTGCTGCTAATATTTTTTAAGTAAAGAAGGCGGCAAAACAAATGAATAAATATGTATATAATTCTTTAATTTTAGATTTCAAAATAGTGAAAATAACAACTCGAAAATGCTTAGCTTTTAATCCATGAAATTAAAAATAATAGTAAAAGCGTATCGCAGAAAAATTCAACAGTGTACATTTAACGGCTAAACAAAAAAAAAAAAAAAGCAAAACGTCGCACATTAAAAAAAATGTATACACTACCCTCGGAGGAAGTTTGGTCAAGATTGAACAGGGTGCACCCTAGCTTTTATAGATAAAGTTAGCAGTAAATCCTTAAGGAAATGTCTTTGGGACAAACTAAGCTGAAGTTTTGGAACAACTGCATTCTCTTGTCTTTGAAAGTTGCAAAGTGAAAGCACATTGAAAGACATTTTTGTTCGGTTTATTATCAATTTGTAATTTAGTTGCCAAGCTGTCAAAATAGCATTATCGATAACTTTTCGGCAACTAAACAATGTTGCCGTACGTAATACCAATTTAAATGTCAGTTGCCTTGCTTTTTGGCTATTCAACTGTGCTGTAATCCGTATCGACCCTTGAAATTGACAACTGTATTTCGGTAAATGGGGAATACAGTAGTTTTGACTTAACTGCCTTTTGTTTACGTGCACTTTTGTCTTAACTGCACAAAATTTATCATTTTTGGAATTATTCTATCTAATTCCATACAAATTCCTTTTTTAAGTGCACTTTCTATACCTGCACATTTAAGATAAATGCACAAAATTTTTGGCATTTTAAAATTGTTTTCATACAAAAAATCAAAGTTAGCTGCACTTTGACTTAACTGCCCAAAATAAATATTTTCTGGAATTATTCTTCAAAATCCTTGTTTACGTGCATTTTGTATACCTGCACATTTTTCATATTTTTGGGCAGCCTTAAAATATTTTCATACAAAACATCAAAGTTAGCTGCACACATAAAAAAAATGGTGTCCAGTTTTTCAAATAAATATCCAATTTAAGCTGTTTATAAAAATATAAATCGCAATTATTTTGTTTTTTATGTTTTATGTTCTTTGTGAATTCTCATTGTTTTTGTTAATGTTTCTTTTATATTAAATAAACATACATACATGTATAAAATGATATGTTATTTCCCAGCTAGCATAGGCTGTTTTTTATTTATTTTTTGACACGCTCGTCTGTAAATCTTGAAATGAACCTTTTAGGACTCTCTGTAAGAGTCGTATAACAATTACTGAGCTACCTAAATAAGACAGTTTTTGAAGTATGAAAATGCTATTGACAATACAATTTTAATAAAACAGACCGGCCTAAGAATCTGCAAAAAGGATTTTCCGACAGGATGGTGTTGATTCCGCGACCTTAAGGTTTGTTTTATAGAAATTGTATGAAAATTAGAAGTTGTGGCTTGAAAAATACGCCTAATGCCCTTATTTAGGTAGCTTAGTCATACGGCTGAGTATTTCACGAGTTGTAAAATAATACCTACATGAGTCTCATACTACTCTTAGCGTGCTTTTTGAAAGGCTCGTTAGATAATCTCAACATACATCATAAACGATTCCCTTTACGATTAATATAACCGTTTTTCGATGCGTTATGGAAGAATCTCTCATACGAATCAGCACGTGTAACAGTTTCTCCCGTGCTACGAATCGTCTACAATTAAAAAATAAGCTCGGCGACGATCAAAAAGACTCTTTGTGAGATACCCAGTAAGCTCCTGGGTTGAAATAAAATTTTAATAAAATATAAATTTATGTATTAAAAAAATAATTTTTTTATTCTACTTTTAAATCAAACACTTTACTTTAGCTGCACTTTTCTGCAGGTAACCACAATTGTGTACCTGCACATTTAGGCAGGTAAATGCATTTAAGATAACTGCATTTTTGATTTACCTGCACAAA
This sequence comes from Pollenia labialis, assembly GCA_949318255.1. NCBI lineage: Eukaryota > Metazoa > Arthropoda > Insecta > Diptera > Polleniidae > Pollenia > Pollenia labialis. Next base: position 39,973,120 of record OX439140.1, read on the forward strand.
AAATCGTGCAAAGGAGATTGTGCAGTTAAGTCAAAACTACTGTATTTTAAGTTTAGTTATGAAAAATAATATCTCGCAAGTGGTGGCCATTTCCTGCTTCGCAAATTCGTGCTCTTTCCAATACCTTTTTCATAACCCCCGTATTAATTTTCAAAAAAAAATAAGGGCCAATTAGGTGAGTGTAATTCTCGCTGTTGAACTACTCTCGGATTTTCCGTAGCCCATATCCTGCAGTTTTGCTTATTAACGAACCCACTTAATTGGAAATGGGCTTCGTCGCTCATTATTAAATTATAAATAAATTGTAAAGCTCAACAATTTGGGCACGTTGTTCAATTGAGTACTGCTCTATTTTAAATTTCCCAAGTCTTCTTTACAAAATACTGAAAAGAAAAGAAAAACAAATTATAATAAAAAGGTTATAAGCAATTCAAACCCTTTCGGTAGTTTTGGGTCACCTTGCATTTATTAAATGAACTTCTGTGAAAGCTTTTAGACTTGTTTAACTTGTACATGACTTTTAATTTTGTTTCTAGTTAAATACCATACGAAAATACATGAATACTTGATTTTTGATATTCGGTACCCTAAATAAAAGGCAGCTAGAAGTATTCATATGTATATTTATTAGGTTTACATCTCTAAAATATTTATGCAATGTTACAAGGTAGTCTCGGAAAGCCAGCTGCTTATTTTTTATTTGCTTGTTTTGTGATACGAATTGTCAAATATTGTATAGGAAACAAGTAAACAAGTTTTTTGTATTTATCTTTTGTCTCTTATCAACCCCTTTGCTTTTTGACAGTTCGTATCACATAGCAACAATAAAAAACCCTGTTGTTTGTTTTATTGTACAATTGTTGTAATCTCGCGGCTACCTGCTATAAATATACCTTGCAATGTTATTTACATTTAATTAAATTTACTTTTCAAAAATACCTATTAGAAAACTTGTTTTAAGTTTATGCTCCACTTTCAATTCAGTGGTTGTTCTTTTAAATGTTTTTTTTTTACAAATTGTAGACTTTTTGTTTGCAAATTGTGTGCTTTTTGTTTGCTTACTTAATTGAATCATATGTTTTTGTTTTCTAATGGATTTTACTGGCAAAAATTTTGTAGCCTCTTTGCTGACAACTGTCACTTTACTCTCTCAAGAGAAGCTCTCTTTTGCAAATGTATGTGTACGCGAACACATTTCAGTAAAAGCCAGTACAAAATTGTTAAAATTTTGGGGTAAACGAACGTACCTAATAATTAGATCAGGGAAGCATTTTCGTAAAAGACTTTGTGGGATAGGATAGTTGGTGTTAAAAACAAGTAACAATTTTGCTTAAACCAGTAAGTAAAAATTTCACATTTAAAAAGGAAATAAAGATTTGCATGTACATATTGCGACCTTAGGACAACTAGACTCTATTTGCTCCTGAACTACATGTAAAATAGAACCTTGTTGCCCTAAGGTAGCAATATATATATACATTTATATAATTTCCAGTTCTAATCAGATTTGCAAATTGAAATCGCTTTTCTCAATTAACTTCTTTCTGATAAAAAAAATCTTTGGTATTGATTGCAAATGGAAAACAATTACGTATACAACATTTGGCAAAATTGAAGAAGTCGTTAATAAATATATTAAATATCTAAGTTAAACTTATGAAAACACAAAATCTAACAAAAAAAAATATTACAGGTATTAAAAAGTAAAATGAATAAATTACAAACAAAATATAAATTAAATAAAGTGTAATAACAATAAGGGATTTATTTCACAAATTCTACACATACATTGGCAAGCATTATGCTCGTGCGTAAAATAAAACAAAGAATTTAATTGAAACAATGTATTAATGTCAAACAAAAAATTAATACATACAAGTACGAGTTCTAAATAAATATTTACATACAAATATTTATTAACAAAAAAATTGTTTATTAAATAATTTATTGTTTACGTGCACTCACACTCACACGCACATGCATACATGTGTATAAGAAGATATTTTATATTTTCTGTATGTGTATGTGGTGTAAGGACTTATTTTAGTAAATAGTAAAACTAGTAATGTGAAGGATCAAATGACAAAAACAAACATTAAAAAAAAAGATTTTAATAAAAAAAATAATTAATGAAAAAATTATTTATTAGTTATAGTTAAAAAATCTATCTAATATAAATAAATAAAAAAAGAAGACAAAATAAATCAAAGGCGAAAGTATTAGTGATGGTTTTTTAAAGCAAATATTTCGCTTTTGATAGAAAATTCAAAACAATCATTTTGAAAACAAAACAAAAAAATCTAGAAGTAAATTAAGCAAATATTTAATTATAAATGACATGTTATGTATTTAAAATATTTAGCAAAATTTTAATTTTTTTCTAGTTTAAGAAACATATATTTAAAAAATAAAATAAATAAATAAATATTTACTGCATAGAATGTGAAAAGATACAAATGTAAGTATAAACAAAATAAACCCATAAACTAATGAATTTCAAAAAAAACAAAAAAAAAAAATGAAAGAAATATTTTGAAACAAATTATTTTCTAAAGGTGAAACTTAATTAATTAATAAAAAAAGGGATACTACTGCTAAATAAAAACTGAAAACCATTTACTGGGCCAAAACATACAAAAAAAAAATGATTTAATAAAGAACTATAAGACATTTGTAGCAAAAACAAAAAAAGGGATAATGTAATTTTTTTGTTTTTTAATAAAATTTATTATAATTATTAATATTTATTACTATTGTATCTTGTATGTAAAAACAAATTTCAAAAAACAAAACATGTGCATTGTATACTTTACTTAAAAAAAGGAAGTGAGAACATCCAAAAACGGTCTTTACACGATCAAAATTCCTAAAAAGTATGATTAAAGTAGGAGTAAAAAATTTATTAGAATGGATGTGTAAACAACGACGATGCTGGATGGAAAATTAAATTAATTTAGAGTTTACGTCAAGCACACGTACACGAGTTTGACACCAAGCTTTTGATCGTGTCTGAAACCCTAAAAACAATATCCTTTAGCATTTAGTTTGACACAAACACAAAAGTGAAAACATCAAACACAAAATAAAGAAGAAGAAATGGAAGGAAGATACATACGAAAACTGAACAAATTATTTAACAAAATATATATTTTAAAAACAAATAATAAACTTGTATATTGCAAATGGAAAAATACGTGTAAAAAAGCAATTGTAAATGGTGCCTTAATTACGGAGTTACTTTCCAAACAAATTCCAACATCTGAAACAGAAATTTGTTGATTTTTCCAAAAAGAACATAAGAAAAACAAAAACAAACATTTTCCTTTAAACTTCATTTCAATTCCAGTCTTAAAAACCACAAGCACAATCTGGCTCCAAGTCTAATTCTAACTTTTTGTCGCTATTTTCAAATTCAAAAGCATTTTGTAGTTTCTACACAGGGTTACTGTTAAACATTTTTAAAAAGTGGCACACAAGGTTGGTTATTTTCTAAAAAAAAATAAAGCCGCACAAAAAAGTCGTTTAAGAATATAAGTCGCAAACCTTTTTTAATGATTTTAATTTTTAAATAACAACCATTAAACAATTTAAGCAAAAGAAACATGTAGCGTTGTTGACATTTTCCTACTCAATTAAAAGATTAGTTGTTTCAATTCTGTTGCGGCAAAAATGCCCCCAGGAAGGTTCCAATCCCCCCCTTAGAAGCCGCGTACTCGAACACTGAAAGATAAATAAACGGAATTATACAACATTAAACTGTCAACTAACACAATTCTACCCCATAAAGAACTTTAAATTCATCTATTTGTCCCCTTTGGCCTTCATAAACATGTCATAGAAGCATCCGCTCACTATCTTCCTATGACATACCACTTTATGCATAAAATAAATACATATTTGTAGTTTTTTGTTTTGTAGAAATTCTCTTAACAGCCAAGGTTTGAAAAACTGCAGTCGAGGCCATAAACTGTCAAACAAAAAACCAAAACTTGTATACAACTTTTCGCTTTTTGAGTTAATTTGACAGCGACTGTTTACATTTAATGAATCAGAAGTAAAAGTGATTGCTTTTAATTAGGGAAGTAACGAATACCTTTATATCGGCGATACTCAAGGTTTGCCAAAATATCAATATCGACGATAATTTACTGTCGAGACGACGATACTTTTAAAATGCTTTTTTTTCGTTTTTTTTTTAACAAACAATTTAATTTTCAATGCTTATTTGTTTGATAACAACTAAGGCTGGGTTTTTGAGATCTCAGTTAAACTAGGTTTAGTAAATCTGAAAACAGATAAGTGCGGACATCACCAATTTTGTATACAAAATCTTGTTTTGTTTAAAATGTTCGTTTTTTAATGAAATAATAAAAAAAATCTCATTTCGCCGGAAAAATTCGAGTTTTAGGCTAAGTTAAACTAAGTTTAAACTTAATCCACATCTCAAAAACCCGGCCTTAGAGATATAACACATAAAGCAGCAGAGCATAAAATCACAACAGAATAATAAACTATTTATATTAATTCTTAGACGTTTTGCTTTGCACCATAGAATAGAGATTAATTTGGGTAAAACCCTCAAACATATTTTTTTTTAGATTTACACAAAAAATTTATGCAGCATTAGTGCTAGCGATTCGTTAGCAATTTGTGATTCGGGAAAGTGGGCTGCTAACCCTCGTCCCCTAGATTGGTGATAGGGCTGCTATCTACGTGTCCAATCCCACGATGCAACCATGTTTCAGCGGTTATCGCCTACTATGCTCCAATGGGAGTTAAAGGAACACATATATATATATTAGTGCTAACAGTTGAGAATATACAATCACAAATATCGATCGCAATGTACAACCTACTTTGACTGAAGTAGTGCCGGAGAACTTGCTTATTTCGTTACTACACGCAAAGAAAAAACATGGTTGTGGTAAACATATTCTAAGAGCAACATATTATGATAAGATTCATGATTGTAGTCACCATATTACGATTGTTATTAAATCATATTATGACCAAATATGTTCGTAATATAACATCATAATAGTTTTCCCTTAATCATATTATTATCCTGTTAATCATAAAACGTTAAGAAGTTATAATATTACTGTCATGGTAATCATAATAAGATAAGAAGTAATCATATTGTTGCCATGGTAACCATTATAAGTTAAGAAGTAATCATATTACTGTCATGGCAATCATAATTAGTTTAGAAGTAATCATATTATTGTCATGGCAATCATAATAAGTTTAGAAGTAATCATATTATTGTCATGACAATCATAATAAGTTTAGAAGTAATCATATTATTGTTATGGCAATCATAATAAGCTTAGAAGTAATCATATTATGATGCAAAGTGATATGAACTGTTATACATAAATTTTTTACATCATAATATGATACAACTTTAAACATAATATTTTTATCGGAAAAAAATACTTATGATAAAATAAAAAACATAATATAGTTACTGTAATCTTTTTATCGTAGGTCGCCATTATTTATAAATTATTTTATGGAGTTTTCATTATTTTTCTCTTAAAATAACACAAAACTTACCAGTAATGGTTAATATTTTGCACCAATATTTCACAAATTTTCCCACCACTTTAAGATTATTAAAATTTTTTAGCAAAGATATTTTATTTTGTGACACTACAACAACCCTTTTTAATTGTTTTTTCTTTATTTTTTTTTTAATTTCTTGTTTATTTTAATGGTTATTTTGCTATTTCTTTTTTAATATTTTTCTTTATTTTTTTTTAATTTCTTGTTTATTTTAATGGTTATTTTTATTATTTAGCCACTCACTAACAAATAATTCGATATGTTTATGTAAAACACGACACAACTGATACAAAATTATTTTACAAATGGCGATACCAAAATATTATTAGAGTAACGATATTTTGATTGCATCTTAAACTTATTATGATAAATGTATATAAAGTTATCATGTTATGGCTATTAAATATCATGTTATGGTTGTGAGTAATATAATATGTTTTGAAAGTTATCATAATTTAGTTGTTAGAAAAATAATTATTTTTCGGTCAACAATACTCAAATTTATAATTGCGATAAACATTAATATGTTTACAGTAACTATAATATTGCTGATATTTAATAAAAATAACAATTATTTGTGTACAACAACAATATATTGTTACAATAAACACAGTGTGGTTGCCGTAACCATGCCCAACCATATTTTTTCTCTGCGTGTAGTTTTTAATACAATTATTTGGATTTTTGAGTAACGAAATTGATTTAGGCTAATTTTTGATATTTGTCATACATATAAAAATAAAATTTATTCTTCTGTCTGTAAAAACCGACACTCATTTAAGTTCACCACATTATTTTTGATAATTTCGACCGCATAGATAAACAACACTTATAATTTTATATATTATAATTTTATTGCCAATGAAAAATTGGTTTATTATATGAAAATCAAAAAAGAAGCGTATCGTTACTTCCCTACTTTTAGTCAGTCGTCATCGAGTACATTCTCGATTCGAAAGCAATTTTATTTCAGTTGATACTTAACGATTCGAAATTATTTTTTCAGTATTGTGAAACTCAAATTAAAGCTTTATAACACTGAAAAAATAATTCCGACTCGTTCAGTATTGACTGAAATAATTCGAATCAAGAAATTACTCGATCACGACTGCCAGAATTAGGCCCCAGAATAGAAAGCTGTCTTATATTTTGGCGAATTTTAGTTTAAAAAAGGAAAAGGTCGCCGCAAAATTGAAAACATCGGAAACTTAGATGAGTTTAAAAAGTCTCACGCAAATCGCAGACCACGAAAAAGGGGTCAAATTACGACTTCCGTCGACGGGCGGTGGTAACCCTGTTTTTAAAATGTCCAAATGAGAATCTTGTTCGCGACAATGAGCATTTCTTTCTTACAACCGAAAATCACAACTTTTTTCCAACTTCCAATTATCCCTTTTTAGAACATTACAAATGTTGTTTGTTGGTCAGACGACAGACACATTTTGTAGCGATTCCAATTTGATTTGCAAAGAAAGTATTCCGCAATAGCCACAATTTATCCCAAAAATGAAAACAACCAAAAAGAACATAAGTACATAAATACATACATACATACAATTATAAATTAAATGCATCAATACCTCTCCAAGTCGGTATAAAAACATTTGAAATCTTTTACAGCAGCCAAAGTTAGATAAAAATTTGAGGGAAAAAAATAGAAAATATTAAATTGAATAAACGTAGTTGCACCTAAAACATTAATGTAGAAAAACACACACAAAACAACAATAACACAATTAAAGTTTACTTATATTTTTTTTTATTTGCCATAGTGTATACATAAATTGTTAAATTAATTGTATATAAAATAAATTACCAATGACGTTTGGTTAAGAGTTGGTCAAGGCTAGTTTACACTATCTCGCAAGCCTTACGTATTCCATAATACTTTGTGAGATAGAAATCTAATGAGTTTTGTTGCGACTGTCAAAAAATCTAACTTGACATAACAGTGTAAACTATCCTTGAATGTTATCAAAACAGCACCGTTCTCAATACATATTTTTATTTTATGTTGTTTTTAAACAACAGTGTTATTTTTTCCGCGGGTTTCTATTAAAAGTAACATCTTTAGGTTCAAAATGCATATGCAAATCTGTGTTTAAATATAATTATATTTAAAGTATGCCGGGTTGTTTATTATATATTAATTTGTATTACAAATTAATATATATAATACAAATTAATATGTATATAATAAACAACCCGGCATACTTTACTACGCTCCCCTCCCCTCGTAAGCCATTTTTTGTAAAAAAAAATGGAAAAATGTATGTACATATGTAAATAGGAATCCATCTATGTTTTAAATTTCTTTTAAATCTGTTAGAGAGTGAGAGAGAGGTAGAAATTTCTTTCTAACTCCTCTCTTGGTCCTTGTTTTCAATATTTTTTTTACCATAGTGAAAGTAGCCCTTGTAAACGCATGTTTTCGTTTGTAAATCGGTAGAGTGGTTATCGAGTTAAAAATTAAGAACATGGGACAACTTATATTGATATACGTATGTACATAAAATATGTACATTTTTCACATACTATATACATAATTTAAAAATTCATAAGTATGTTAGGATATATTACAGAAATAGCTAAACAAAAAATAAAGGATACAAGGAAAAATAAAAAAATCCATTTATAATTATATAATTTATAACACAGGTCGAAATTGAACATTTTTTAACCATTCCAACTAAATTTTTTTTGGCACGCCGGATATGAGCTCAGTTTTCTCCCATCACGTCTAGTTTATTTCAAATTAATTATTTGAAAGGCTTTTAAATAACGAGTCAAAAAGTGACTAAATTTATGAAAATTTTAACGTTTTTTACCAATTCGAAGATATTTTTATCCTCCAGCACTAATAGCGAATGAGGGTATGTACACAGAAAAAATTATTTTTCGAATTCAAACAAAAAATTTGTAGTATCAAAACATTTTTTGTCTGAAATCGGTCCTACAAACAAATTCGCATATTCAAACAATTTATTTGCATTTTGTTTACTAAAAAAAAAACACTGATTATTTCAAACAAATAATTTACAGAATCAAACAAAAAGTTTACTGAAATTCATATAAATTTCAAACAAATAATTTTGCTGAATCAAACAAAATTTTTTTGCACAAGCAATGACGCGCACCCAAGCTATTACTGAAGGAGAAGATGAAGGCAGGAGCAGAGCGGCGGCTGGCTTTGAGACACATGTTTTGTTGGAATTATTTTTGAACGAAGTCTTGTTTATACACACAATGTTTTTCTTCATCACTCACTGTTGCTGTATCCTTTCCTTGGCTAAAGAAGAAGAAATGTAACAAACAACGGCAGCAGACCGACTCGATATGTTTTTCGTCATCATTTTATTTTTGTATTTGATGTATTTAAGTAAACAGTTTTCAAAAATTGAATACGGGATTTTGTTTTTCATTCTTTTTTTCCAACTTTGAAACCAACCAAAAATTTATTTTGTTTCTTATAATGTTGTTGTTGCTTCTGTTGTTTAAAAAAGAATGAAACCTTTTTTACCTGCTATTTTGTTGTTTTTTTACTAATAACCTCGTCGCGCTATTTTATCATCTTTCTTGTTGTACTTTTTTAAAGCGTCCAAAAATTACCTGTATGTGTTTTGTGTTGTTGTTCTTATATTTCACATAAAGAAGTGTTGCTTACGATCAAATAAAAAATGCAAAAAACGACAACATTAAAGAGCGTTAAATATTTCATACAAAATTATGAAAAATTGAAACCAATAGCCGAGTATATTATATTATTGAAAAGTTGTCCACATTTTTGTTGGTTAAATAAAAATCAAACAAAAATATTAATTGAATCAGTAAAAAAATTTGTAGAAATTAAAAAAAATTTCAAACAATCGTTTGTTTGAAAATAACTCGGCAATAATTTTTTCTGTGTATGTACACATATATGTGTGCTAAAAAGTAAACTAATTTTGAATAAAATCGTTTTTATTTACTATATTGAAAACGCGCTGATTTAGGCATCGGTGCCGCAAACGCATTACATGAAGAAATGTGTTCTCTTATTCTGTCTTCGTTTTTTTTAGACATCATATCAGACGTAATTGCAGTTATCTTAAAAGTATGCTACAGGCGTTTTTATCTAGGAAGTTCAATTAAAATATTGTAGCATACTTTTGAGGTAAATAAAAGACGTGCTTAGGAAAAAGGCAGTAAAATTCACTTACTGCCTTATTTAAATTTTGATGCCAATAAATTCTTTTAATAATTCTTTACTCATTTGTTATACAATCAATCATTTAAAATTTTATTTCGAAATAAGAACAATCTGCAAAGTTTGTCAAATATTAAAAAATACATAACTTAATACAAATTGAAATTTCAGTTTTCTCTGAAATAAATTTTTATACTGTTCTCCCTTTTTCCTCAGCACGGCAGTAAACACTATGGCACTTAAAATATTTTTTTATGTGTTATTTTTCTTTTGAAAAATCTGTAACTTAAAAAAACTAATTTTTTATTGTTTAATCAATTGATACAATACTTAAAAAGACTAAACATATACATACATACATACATAGGAGAAAAAAATCACAAGAATAAAGCATAACAGCTATAAATAAGGTATTTTAGATATTCTTATTTTGAAAATCCATAAAAAAATAATAATAATTAAGTTATATACCTGTAAGATAAATATTATACAAGATTATTTACTAATATTTTAACTATTTAAGCTGGAAGATGCAGTGTTCGTTAAATATAATATTGCTATTTTCATGCGAATATTTAGTAAAGTTTTAATATTGACCTGGCCATAAAAAAGATAATTTTCTTGATGGAATTATGTATAACCTAAGTTTAATAGTTTAGTACAATTCTATCAAATAATTTAAAACTTTAAACTCTGGTTTTTTTTTTTTAACTGAATTGAATTATTTTGGTCTAAACCGCAGGACTTTCTTTTACTATTCGTATTTAGTGATGCCTAGTCATCACTAAAGCCGGCAATTCACTATCCTATTTTTCGTACGATTTGTTGATGGATGTGCTCGTAACACTGCCTTTGTAGATGGCATCGATTTGTAGATGGCATCGATTTTTGCATATTTTATCGTTTATACATTTTTCTTCATATAATGTTGAGGAATGTATACAAATTCGGTAATTGTGTAAATTTTGTTGAAAAAAACATTTTTTGATTTTATTCAAATGATTTAAAATGACTTATACAAATATTTAATAAATTATTTTTAAACATTTGAATAAAATAATGTCCAATTTCGTCACTTTATTTATATCTCAATTCATGTTAAAAATTCGTTTTTCATTTCAAATAAATATAATATTGAATGAAAAACTATATTTAAGTATGAATTGATATTTAAATAGAATTGGTGAAATTTATCATAAATTAATTTATTAAAATTTTAATTAGTACTGTTATTTTGTAATTGAAAACATTTTGTATTTGAAAACAAAATATTCTTTAAATAATAATATTTGCATTAAAAAAAACAAGCATAAAATTATAGTCTGGTATTTACAGACACATTTTCAAGATTGCACCCTATTTGGATAGGGTGGGCCCAACAAAACAAGGTTATATTATGTTGGCTAAACTCTTAGCAATTTTTTTGCGGCGAATATTCGTCATTATTATGAGTGTCGTTGCCGTAATCGAAAGCCTGTTGTTTTTAGAAATTTGTATTATCATTGACGTATACGACACAAATATTTTATTGCATTGCATTGTTAGTGCTTATAGCTCGAAATGTCAGCTATTCTTAGCAAACAAATAGGCTCGAACTGTCAAAATCAGATGCCGTTTCGACACAACTTGTGGTTAATTCACCTTGATCTCAAATGAGTTAATTTATTTTCCTCTCTTTTCCAGAATTTGTGTTTCATTGTACCCAATACCCTGCAAATAATATTGACCACCTAATCCAATTTGATTAAATAGACTACTCCATGGACTGGTCTGATGTAATGCAAGTATGGACAATGTCATTGTTAAAAAGTGTTTGTAGTGAGACGATATGTCTTCGTTTTTTAACGACATGTTTCCGTTTTTAAACGAAGTTTAAACTAATTCATTTGTGCATACAATGGAGTAGTTTTATGACTACTCCTTTTTAATCCAAAGCTGGGTTATATGGTCCTGCCCTAGGACATCGTAATGTTAAATAGACCATATTTTTTCCATACGTTTGGGTTACTTTTGGAGTAGTCCTAGTCCCTTGTGGGCTACATTTTACAGGCGTGTTTGGACTAGTCCTATAATTTGCAGGGTATGCACTCGCCACTACATAGACATTTTAACTGTATCTCTTTATTTTCTCTTTATTACACACATTACCAAAAACGTTTATAATTTGACAGTTTTGAATAAAACTTATCTTAAATGAAAACTTGCTTTGGCTTACAAATGTAGAGTGAAAATTTAATGTACATGCCGAAATTCGAGCAAGGTTTACAGATAGATATTTAAAACAGAAAAACCATTTGTTAACCAGAATTAAAAAAAAAAAAAAAAAAATTATGCGAAAGCACTTGTGAAAATATATGTATTAAAATATGCTTTAAATATGTGAAATATGCTTTATGAACTTGACATTATGAGCAAATTATCATCCGTTGCAACCTGAATATAAATTTGTTGCTATATGTTGTATTTTCCCTCGCAGGTTTCTTGTCCTATCACTTTATTTAGTCCTTTAAAGTCTTCAGTGACCCGCTCCCACTGATTTTTTCAGGCTGTTAATTTTTTAGTTGTCCATGGTATGGTTCGATTTTCCATAAATATCCTGACGTTGAGACGACTACCAGCCAAAATTTGAGACCATACTTAGTAGATTTTAATGGCATATGTTTATTGCCTAAAAGAACAACGACCACGAAAAGCCATCAGCTGCTCATCAATAGTCACATTTACGTGACAGTTGCAAAACATTTGAAGGTTAGCTTCTCAGCAATTCCACAAATCTCGAATGGGTGCGAACTTATCATCACTTTGTCTCGGTCTTCGGGCCGTAGTATCCTCAAAGCGAAGAGCACTTAAAATCATATGAAAGTTTTTCTCGCTCATTATTGCTTGGAAAATAGGGCTACAAAAACGTTCATAAAATAAACCATGGAGATCTTAATTTTTTCGTGCTAAACTCCTGCAAGAATTAGTACAGAAATGTATGCACGCAAAGTAGAAGTTTCTAGATCTTTCAATTTCTTGTCCTTGATAGACCTTAATAGTGTGACATTGCGAACAGGTTTTGCGGTTTTTTTTTAATGTAGTACAGAACTCTGTCAGATTTTCGAGTGAAGGATAGTGAATACCGGATTAAATAGCACTTACTAATTTTCGCATGTTAATTCTGTTAATTTTTTCGAACTTAAAAGAATAAATATTAAAAACGAATAGAAACCACGAATTTCAAAGTGAATGGAACTGTTTTATTATTTACTTTTGCTGGCAACAAATTACAAATTAAACAAAGAACTTCACAAAATAAATAAAAAAGAAAATTTTTAATGATACGGTTTCTACTTAAAATAAAGCAAACAACAAACAATTTATAATAAGAAAAAAGTAATAATAAATATTTATTTACAACAAAAAAAAAAATATAATATTTAATAAACAAGCAAAACACATTTAAAAACGTGGTTAAGAAGACAATATTGTTTTTAATTGGAATTATAAAAGAAATTAAGAAGTATTTAAAACAAAAGCATATTTAAGCAAAAATAATTATTAAAAAAAGACCGTTAAACATCTTTTAGGTAGATGTATTTAGATAAAATGTGAGGAACAAATGAAACAAAAATAATAAAAAAAAATGTTTCAAATTTAAAAATAATTGAATTGCAAGAATTAAATAAACAAAACAAAAAAAAAGTAAAATGTTTAAATTTAAAAATAAAACACATTTATTACAAAAAAAAAATAAATAAAAAAACAAATCATATTTATTAGTTTAACAGAAAATGAAAAAGATAAAACTGAACAATCGGGATCAACTTGTATTATACATTATAAATATATACATATATATATATATATAAAATAATAAAAATAATTTTTAAAGATTTAAATGAAATCACTTATGTAAGTATAACAAAACAAAATAAATGTTTAATTAAAAACAAAATAATTAACAAATCAATTCCAAGTAATTATTAAATTTTATTGTATTTACACATGAGAATCACAATTATGTATTTAACTGTGCCAAAAAACAACAACAAATTAAATTTGTTTTCACATTCACAAAACAATTAAAAAAAACTTCATTAATTTTGATGGAAAATTGACACCTTTTTATAAATTATTAATAAAAAAATGTTTTACATTTTACAATTGAATGTTTTTTAAAATAGATTCTTAATGTATAGTAGATTATAGATTTCCGTTTATGCACTCACTCCACTTATTAAAAAACAACATTTGATTTCAATTAAATTATATAATATTAAAAAAAAGCACACAAACAGTCATCATACTGAAAATTAAGTCAACATTAACAGGGTTCGATAAACAAAATGTTTAAATTAAGAAATCGATTTTTGTTGCTGTTTTCAAGGTATGTTTTTTTTCTTAAACGTTTTTATTTTCTCGGGCTTGGATTATATTTCTCCGATCTATTGAGGTTAACAGAATTACCTTTTTTCAAGAGGAGCATAATTTGTCTATACAATTTTACACTGATTCTACTTTTTGACAGATGCATGAATTCATCAACACATTAAACGCTTGGTGTGAACTTTCAGCTTAAGCACTCCATATTTATTAGCCAACAGAAATTTAGAGGTTATTGAAAAGATCTAAATTTTTACATTCAAAGTGACAGGAAAGACCTTTTGTTGAGAGCGTATGCCATATACGGACAATAGGAATAAATAAGATTTGTTTCTTCAAATTTGGAGATCGTCACTAAAGCTTTTTGACATCCTTAAAGCCTTGCGTGTAACTTGAAGCGTGAAACTTACATAAGTTAGGTATGAAAAGCATGCAATGCTGAACAGAGAAAAGACACCTTAAGCTTTAAATATCCTGCTTGAAAAGTCGTTTACACCACCGGCGTCTACTGAAATTATCCTGCCAAGATAATTGAAAGAGTTAAAATTTTCATTTAAATCATAGCCCATTTTAAAGTTGAGGACTGAATCGATCAAATTTATTTTTAGTGCTTTCGTCTTTTTAGAGTTGATCTTCAAATCAACTGCGTGCGATTTAGTAATGATGTCATCGATTTTGCTTCGCATGTCCCTATGCCTTGAAGACATCAAACCCATATCGTCAGCATATGCCAGATCGTGAGTTTTAAAGCGGCCCATAAACTTGCAATATTATTTTATATGATATTCGTACAATGGTTTCCTCCACTAAGAAAAAGTAAACATAACATAAACAGCATTATACAACGTTACCAACACATTTCACTTTCTTTTCGTTGTGCAATAGAAATCAAAAGTCTTTTGATTGTTGCCAATATATTATGCCACCTTATCATATACACATTGGCGATATATTTGTACAATACGTAAAATTGATCAATTTTATTGCAAGTGTATGAGCCTTTAAAGGCCATTGAAATTTCTGCGATAAAGAAAACATAAAAACAATTTTTTAACATTTAGAGATTTTGCAATTTTGAGTAAAAATATATAAAAGCTTCTTTACATACAGAAATCGTTTACATTAATACATATTTTATTTTTTAAATTCCGGGGATTTCTCGGATATAAGAAAGAATGTATGAATATTAGAAACTCTTAACTACAACACAATAAGGGTTTTCATGAAATCTCTTAAAATTGCCATTTGTGCATGAAGCCCATTTTTAATTTCTGTGTAATTTTAAACAATTAATGCCAGTTTGTAAGCAACGTAAAAACAAAAATAAATTAAAAAATAAAAATCAAAAATATGAAAATTTAAGTAGAATTTGTGATAAAAAGGTACAGTAAAATTACAGTAAAATCCCGATAATTCGTACCCCGATTAATCGTAATTCCCGATTATTTGTAATAAACTGTCGGACCCTTGAAAAAATCTCGTTAATTCGTAAAATTTCCATACATTTTGGTCCCCTCGCTTATTCGTATGTTGTTTTTCAAATAAAATCTTATTTACCGCTTATAAATCGTAATCGTTTGCTAACTACCACTTGAAATTCGTAATAAAAACAACAGAAACATGGAATGAATGATATTTTGTTTACCTCTATATTTTTTGCGTGGGTTTTTGCTTGTGTGTGTGTTTATTTTCTTAATATTTTTGCTTGTGTGTGTGTGTTTATTTTCTTAAGATCTTAAGATGTTTCTTGTGTTTTTTATCGTTTTAGTAAATAAATTGTAAAACCCGTTAAATCGTATTTATTTTATTTTAACACCGTTGAATCGAAAACCCCTATAATTCGTAAGAATTGGCCGGTCCCTTGCGATTACGAACTATCGGGAGTCCACTGTATTGCAAGAATTTATTGTCTGTTATTTATTAACACTTGCATTTTTTATTGAAAACGAAGGTAAGCTTTAAAAATCTGTTTGTGTAAATGCACAATTAAACAGCGTTAGCTTACGAGTCAAAACACTTGGGCAAATTTCCGAAGTTTGTGTAAATGAATTCACATACAATGTTTGACTGTTCATTTGCCAGGGCGTAAAAATGCATAGATTGCCAGGCTTTTAAGCGATATCATGAATATTCTTATTATATTAAAGCCCATTTGCATTAATTTAAAATCTTCTTCAAATTCTAGTGCGTTTACATTACAATTTGTTGACATTAGTAAGTGCTGGTTCACACACGTCAAGATTGACTCTTCAAGTCTTGCTCTTTTAGGAGAGAAGGGAAAAGAGAATACCATTTATTTGCCCCTCTCTCCTAAAAACTCAAAACTTGACGTGTGTGAACCGACACTTAGATTTTTCAGAACTTGTAGTGTCATTCAATATGCTTTTTAAGCCACAATTTTTTCGTTTGAAAATTTTAACCACAAAATTAACCATTTTGCTATTCAATAACACTTTTTACGATATCTGCTGGTGTTTAAGGTTTTTTTATTCTTCTTTGTTATCTTATCCTATATTGATGTTTTGCTTGGCAGAGTTTCCACGAAATATCAATTTGAATAGAGAGAAATATTAATCTGTTTACAATGGTTATAAATAAGTCAGTGAATCACATAGTGGCATGTGCAAACGTCAAATTGTGTGTTTAAGGTTAACACATTTTAAAGTGTTAAAAGTTAGTGAATCGCACTGCAGAACAGCTGACTGAATGTTTTTCGTGTAATACATACATGAATGCAAAAAATAGGATTTGAAAAATTTTTAACATCTTTTATATACAATTAACTTCATTTATTTTATCAATTTTATTTATCTTTTTTATTTTATTACTATTTCGTTAAATTTTTTTATCGAAGATTTTTTGAGAAGATTTCATCAAATTCTAGTCACGAATTAAGTAGATGCTATTTTGCGTGAAAAATCTAGTTAAAAACTACTAGATTTGGCTCGAAATCTCATATGTACTAGATTTCGTTGTTGTGTAAACGGGCTATTCAGTTTTTTTTAATTAATTTTAAAATTACAAAGTCCACTGTATATGGATTTGTTTTGTCAGTTTTTCTTTAAATAATAAATGCATATTTTTTATTGTTTGGGGCATATTTTAAATTTTTTTTAAGAATTGTTTATGCGCATATTTTCTAACAATATCTGCATAAAGTTCTTTGCTCATTAAATATGCAATACAACAATTAATAGCCAAATAGGAATAAGGTAAGTTGTATTTGCAAGGTGCAAGGAGTCTACTGATATACTCCATTTCTTAATGGTTTAACCCGATAAAAATACACTTTTTATTAAATAGTTAAGTTCGAAGTTTTTAAAGTATTTTTCTTAACAAAGTAAACACATCTCAAACATTTCATATAATCATATAATTAAGTCTTTTTGACAGCTGTGTTATGTTTTTCTCTCCCTTTCGGTTCATAACTTTTTCCATGGCTTAAAAATTAACCCCCGTATGCATAAACGATTATTAAAATTAACTAACGTTTATTAAGGAAAATTTTCATACAAAATTTGTTTTGTAAACCTTTATTAAATTTAAAATATTTTTGTGAAAACAGCCATAAAACTTTATTTCATATTTAGTTTAATAAATATTTGAAGACATGCAGCACTAGCACACTAGATTTATAATTGTTTCTATCGTTTATCAAACCCTGATTAATTGATCGTACAACAAGCCTCTCAAAAAATGTTAAAGGGATCAACACATTGGAAATTCGAATTTGTTTTATTCTCTTGGTTAATAGTTTCTTAGTAATTAAATTAAAAACCCAAAGGCAACAATTGCTACTTATTAATAATTATTTTAATACATAATATTAATGATAACAATAAAAATAATAATAATATAACTGAAAAAACTAAAAGAATTTAAATCAATTTCTACATTTCAAATATAAAAATTTAATTTTTATTTTATGGTTAATTTATAGTTAAGGGTAGAATTTAAAATAAAAAATGTATCTGCAATGAGCTTAAAATAAAAATTATTAACACTAACAACACATATTTATAAATTATATATTTATTATTACAGCAATGAATTATTATTAATAGAAATATTAAGTAATAATTAAAAATTAAAACAAAAATTAAATAATAAAAGATTAAAAATGATTGTGTTATTTTTTAAGAGACTGGTTTAACATGTTTTTTAAACAAAATTTATTATTTATTACACACACACACATATAAACACAATTATACAAAACGCAAATACATTCATAAACATGAACATAATTACAACAAACATTACAAAATAATACATACATACGGATATCTGATTATATAATTTAATTTTTTAATTATATGATTTAATATAAAGTTATCAAAATCAATAGTTTTCTTATGACTCGTAAATAAATATAAAATGTAATAAAATTATAATTATTTTGGTGATAAAATGTCTAAAACATAATTGATTTTATTTAATTAATTAATTTATTTATGTAGACAAATCGTGCCAAATACAATGGTTTAATTAAAACAACAACAGCAACAAAATTTAATTAAATTAACAAAACAAATACTTATATACAATATATTTATTTCTTATAATAATAATAATAATAATAATAATAATAATAATAATAATAATAATAATAATAATAATCATCATAATAATAATAATAATAATAATAATAATAATAATAATAATAATAAAAATTATAATAATTAAAACAAAAGAAAAATAACTTAAAGCAATATTTGTATTTTAACATTTTTGGAGAACTTTTACAAGAGTACATACATAATTATTTATTTCATTTTGTTAAAGCAATTAATTTTAAGTAGACAAGTATTAAAGTACATATACATTAATAAAAATTTCGTTTATTATTTTGCAAAAAAAAAAAAAATTTGCGAAATGAAGAAAATTTTGTTACTAAATTCTGTTAGACAATTTGAGACTGAGTTAGTTTATTTGGGTTTTCTTTCTGAAAATTTTCATTTCCATATTATTAGTAGTTAAATTTTCTTTTCTTTTGATACTTTCAAAAAAGAATTAAATACAATAAATTAATTAATATATCCCAAAAAAAAAAAAAATAAAACAAAATACATAATTTTTTAAAAATCTTAGAAAATATTCACCAACACACTCAGAAAAATAAAACAATCAAACAAAACCACAAACATACTTACACTCTTTAGTAGCAAATAGAAAATGTAGTCAAATCATAACAAAAAATATTTATTATTCTATGTAGGCGACAATATAAAAACAATATAATTTTATTTATTTATAAATTTCAATTTAATTGCTTTTTTCGTTGGTTTTCTCTTCTTTTCTTCTCGAAACATACATATTGATCATTATACATATTCATTAATATTGATCAAACGAAGAAAAATAAATAATAGAACTTAAACAAAATTGTACTATTCAATATAAACAAAATGATATGTGTGTATATGATGGAGTTTTTAATGAAAAATTTATGTACATTAAATAAACATACATACATACATACATTCATATCAACAAATATATTCTTATTATTATATCAAATTTACAAAAATACATAAATAATTAACAAATTTTTCATATACAGACATACATACATACACAGTGTGTATTACACATCCAAACAACCAAAAAAACAATTTACATAAAATACATAAATGGTATTCAAATTATGCAAAATGAAAGAAATAAAAAATTAAAAAAAACACACACACACACATAAAACAAGTAAATAAAATAAAACATTATATAATTATTAATTATAGGAATTTTATGTAACGTTCAATTTGTTGGATTCAAAATAAAAAGAAAATTTGTGGTTTTATTATAACATAAAAAACAAAAATTGTGTTTTATTTATTCTGCCGTATTCATTAAAACTTAAAATGGGCTTGAATTGTGTTTTAAGAAAAATGTTTATGAAAGTTTTAACTTAATCCCGCACATATTTGGGGAAAAAATCCCTGGAAATTAGTGCGGGAATTCCCGGGATTTTTTTTAATTTAATTATGGCAACTCTACTGCTGACATAATTGTAAATAAGTTGTGCCATGAAATAGATCTTAGCCGTTTAGCAAAAAGGTCTTAAGTCAAAAAAACGCACTTAGAATTTTTGATTGGCTTTATTCAATTAAATGTTTTTTCGTCTTTTGTTTGGTTTAAACCACTTTATTATAGCACAACTGCTTTTAATCGTTATCATCTGCTCTTAGGGAAAAAGTGTATGAAATACACCAATTTAATTCAACATAACGAAAAACTACAGTTTCTGACATTTTTCATATCCGATAAATGTGGTTTTACACGATCTGTATTTAAGCCCTTATGACACTTCATTTTTTATTCATTATGTTGGGTACACACTATGCAACACATTTACGCAATCTAGTGAATTAAATTCATTTTCATTCATTCCACATTGCATCATCATCAAAACGCTTTGATATTTTGAGGTTGCATTGAAACAGATTGCATGCAGGTTGCACTGTGTATACCCAGCATTATGCTATGTTCATACGCCGATATAAACCACTGGTTTCGCTCTCTGAAACTAGATTGCCAAACATGCTGTTCATACGATTTGTTCTTGTTTCATTTTGATATTTTTTTGTGTGTCGTTAGTGTGATTCTTTTTAAAATAGATAAAAAGTAAATAAAACTTAAAAATATATTATTTAATACTTTTATTAATAAAATTATCACTTTATTTTATTAAACATCAATTTTTATTTTGTTTTGTTTATTTTTGAGAACTAGCTTAGATAAACTAACGATAACTGTCATCAAAATTAGAGATGATAGTACATTTTTCCTGTTTCGCAGCCTGTTTCAAATTGAAACGACCTGTTTCGCTCTCAAAATTTTGTATGGGGAAACAAGTTGTTTCAATCATGTTTGGGGCGCGAAACAGGAATAAGAGAGCGAAACTCGAATATTGCTGTCCGTGTGAACATGGTATTAATTGATATAGAATTGATTGAAAAAATGTAAGCAAAGTTTTTTAGTTTTTTTCATTTGTTATGGTTTTGTTTCAGGGATGGCGTTGAGAATTTTTAAAATTTACCAACAACATTTAAAAATTGTGCTTTTTTACCCTAATTGTACAAAAAGATTTTTTTAATTGAAATTAATTTTATTTATGTTCTTAAAAAACACCACAAAAAGGTATTATAAAGCTTAGTTTAAAAAGTGTCAACAAAAAAGTACAATTAAAACAAATTAGCCATCCCTGTTCTGTTAATTTTATTAAATGTTGCCAACTTTTGGTTTATGAGAAACCTAAAAACAAAAAGCGGCATATCGCTGAATTTGCCCATAAGCCGCTGATTCAGCAACACTTTTAATATTTTTAGCTTGAAATGTCGATTTTAATGGCCATTTTCACCAAGTTCGGATAAAACTAACTTTCAATTAAAGTTCCGGTTACCAATATGTTTTGACAGCTATAACCGATAATTAATTATAACCGAACTTGGTGAAAATGGCCGTAAGTTGAACAATTTTAAATTTTTTTTGACATAACTTCATTTTTTATCGATAACTTTAGTAAAATTTTTGACAGTTTGCCATTTATCTTAATACAGCTGAACCCTTCGCACTTGGTAAATTTTTCAATTACTTTATGCTTGCACTGTTCTCCAAAACTCTAACAATGCAATAAAAATGTAGTGTCATAAATGCTTTTGCAGTGTATTTGTCAAATTTCCTACTGCAAAGTCATACATGTCGTGTAAACGCAAAAAAATTTGATTCTGTAAATGTCAGATGGAATTAGCAGTGTAAAATATTTTAATTAGATCGTGTTCTATTTTGATCTAACAAACCATCTGACATCAGCTGTTTTGCAAGGCATTTGTTTGTGGCGGCATATACGAATTTTAATTTATTTGTATGCACATATTCTTAGAAAAAACAACATTTTTAATTAACTAAAATAAAATTAATTAACTAACAAAAAATAATTTCAATTTTTGGGAATACAAAATTTAAATTTTCAAAAGATTTTGTTATTCGTGCTTAATTCCCAGTTTTTATTCTTGATAAAAACACTTGAAATTTATTGTTGATGGGATAAGCTATTCCTATGCGCATTTCACTGGTTGCTTAGGCCAGATCATCAGGAAATTTCATCCATAAAGATTTTAGAAAAACTAAAGATATTAAACCAAATAAAACTGTTAAATAAATTGACTTTTATTCGACCTTTATAAAATTTATTATTATTATTATTTTATTAAGCTTGAGGTCTCTTTTTTTTAAAAATATTAAATTTATTGAACCAATATTTCGGCACTCCGTTGTGTGCCTTCTTCAGGGTTTTTTTTCTTTAATTTTTGACAAATAATAACAATTTTAACAAATGAAATAAATTTAACAAAAAATCATAACACAATTTTCAATTAAAAGCAAAAAAGGTTTTCCAATTTAAAAACTAATCATTACATTATAAATAAATTATTAACTTCCGTTTATATTTTTACAAATTAAATGCCTATAATTTTGTGCTAAACTTTCAGTATCTGACTTAAAATTAATTCTCGATATTGTCGGTACATTTATAATTTGCAACATTTCTAACATAAACCTACGTTTATAATTATTTTCCGTATTTAAAACTGTTGTATTTTCAAAATCAGGATAATGGTTTAAATTTGCACAATGGGCTGATAAAGCTGTTTTTTGTGATGCAATGTGCCTATATTTTTGATCTGACTTATGTCCTGCTAACCTAGTTTTTAGTTTATTCTTCGTTGTACCAACATATACTTTACCACATTGTCCATTAACATTTCCCCTACAACGTATTTTATAAACTACATTCGACATTTCCAACTTATTTATTTTATCTTTCATATTAGTAAATAATCTACCTATTGTGTTATAAGATTTATGCGCAATTTTATACCTTTCAGTATCATAAATATTAGATTTTTCTAATCTCTCCGAAAATTTTGGTACATAAGTTAGCGATTTATAAACTTTTGGTTCCGTATTACCGTTATTTATTCTATGGTTATTATATTGTGTTAATAAACTAGATATAATTTCCTTCGGAAAACTATTTTCCCTTAAGGCTCTAAAAATTTTCCCCTTATTATTCCTATGGAAACAAGAATCACTTATTTTCAATACTCTATCTATAAAATTTCTAGCCGTGTTAATAATAATCCTTTTAGGATGATTTGAAAAATAATTAATTATTCTACCAGACGATGTTGGTTTTTGATACCAATCAATTAATAAACTTTTTCCCTTTCTTATTATCAAAGTATCTAAATAAGACAATTTAGATTCAAACTCCTTTTCCATTGTAAATTGTATATCCGCATGCAAGGAATTAAATGCATCTAAAATGTTTGCTATTTCTGATTCCTTAATTACGCAAAATAAATCATCCACATATTTTGTCATAATTTTCGGTTTAATAGTCAACTGTTCCAAACATCTATCCATTAATCTCTCCATAACAATATCTGCTACAATTGGTGACGCTGGTGATCCCATAGGAAGTCCCCTTAGTTGAACATATATACTACCATCCAATTAAAAATATCTATTATCAATTATACAAAATTTCAGAATACGTAAAAATAAGTCCTTTTCCATGTTAGTGTGTTCTTCTATCTTATCCCATTGCTCTTCTATTATATCTACAGCAAGATCTACAGGTATACTCGGAAATAATGAAACTACATCAAGAGATATTAATTTCTCATCATCATTTAACTTAATATGTTTAATTTTATCTTTAAATTGAAGAGAGTCCCTTACATTATATTTAGAATTTTCCGTTATATTCCTAAGAACCGTTGTAATATATTTACAAAGTTCGTATGATGGAGAATTTATGCATGAACATAATGGTCTTAATGGAAAATCAATTTTATGAATTTTTGGAACCCCATATAATCTAGGTGCAATTGCTATATTAGTTTTAAGTTTATTCTTTTCCGTAATTGTTATCAAATTCCTCCTAAAAAGTTCCTGAACAAAGTCATTATTTATCCTTTGTAATCTATTAGTAGGATCCTTACTCAATTTCCTATAAACTGAATTGTCCCTTATAATATCATTAATTCTTAAATTATAATCTGTTCTGTTCATTGCTACTGTCGTATTACCTTTATCTGCATTCAGAATAAGAATATTCCTATTAAGTCTTAAAAACTTTTCCGTTTCCTTTACTTTGTCGAGAACAAATTTATCCCTATTAGTCAATTTCATTTTATTTATGTAGCTATCTATACTTGTTGTTAATTTTGTCCTAGCTATTTCCTGATCCTCCTTATTTTTCAGTGTTTGAACTAAATCCTCACCTTCGGTTATAACTTTTAAAATTGGAAAATGTTTTCTTTCTGTTGGTAAAATGTGTTTGTGTCCTAACGAGAGAACCCATTGTGCATCTACTGGTATATCTATCTTAGTCTTATTTATAAACCACTTATTGTTTAATTTTATACCTAATTCTTTCCTTTGTAAATTTACCAGATTTTCAAACTTTCTCTTATGTCTATTCTTGACCTTCTCATTAAAGTTCCTTGCTACTTTATCCTCAAAATCCAAAAATTTTTTTTTTTTTTTTTATTCTTCTTTATTAAAATATCTTTGTAAATTGTCTGTGGTCATTCTATATTCCATTTTCACTTCCCTCATTAATTGATGTTGTTGATTTATCCTCAAATTCAGAATTTTATGTTGTAGATCTTGTAGATACTTGGATATTGTATGATGACATGATGGTAAACGTTCATTCTCATGAAAAATATTTAAAATGTTTTTAGTTGAATTTTTTATAAATTTAGGAATGATACCTACATTACGACAGCGAATTAAGAAAGTTATTGTTGCTTTAATTTTGATAAGCTTATCCCTTACGGTTTTAAATCTGTTGATGTTTCTTCTTACATCTTGATTCTTTTTGAATAAATTGTAATTGATTGTAGATGTGCTTCTCATTTTATATAAATTGACTTTTATTCGACCTTTATAAAATTTATTATTATTATTATTTTATGTACCAAAATTTTCGGAGAGATTAGAAAAATCTAATATTTATGATACTGAAAGGTATAAAATTGCGCATAAATCTTATAACACAATAGGTAGATTATTTACTAATATGAAAGATAAAATAAATAAGTTGGAAATGTCGAATGTAGTTTATAAAATACCTTGTAGGGGAAATGTTAATGGACAATGTGGTAAAGTATATGTTGGTACAACGAAGAATAAACTAAAAACTAGGTTAGCAGGACATAAGTCAGATCAAAAATATAGGCACATTGCATCACAAAAAACAGCTTTATCAGCCCATTGTGCAAATTTAAACCATTATCCTGATTTTGAAAATACAACAGTTTTAAATACGGAAAATAATTATAAACGTAGGTTTATGTTAGAAATGTTGCAAATTATAAATGTACCGACAATATCGAGAATTAATTTTAAGTCAGATACTGAAAGTTTAGCACAAAATTATAGGCATTTAATTTGTTAAAATATAAACGGAAGTTAATAATTTATTTATAATGTAATAGATTAGTTTTTAAATTGGAAAACCTTTTTTGCTTTTAATTGAAAATTGTGTTATGATTTTTTGTTAAATTTATTTCATTTGTTAAAATTGTTATTATTTGTCAAAAATTAAAGAAAAAAAACCCTGAAGAAGGCACACAACGGAGTGCCGAAATATTGGTTCAATAAATTTAATATTTAAAAAAAAAAGAGACCTCAAGCTTAATAAAATAATAATAATAATAATAAAACTGTTAAACGTATAAGAATTATAGCAACAGTTCTACTTGTAATAATATCAAAGTTTAAACAAAACAACATCAACAATAAACAGTGGCTTCTTTTTATCAATAATAAAAACTGGGAATTAAGCACGAATAACAAAATCTTTTGAAAATTTAAATTTTGTATTCCCAAAAATTGAAATTATTTTTTGATAATAAACAGGCAGGTGCACGGCCTAAAAAACACTTAATTGACAACATCTTTTGTAAGTTGTTGTTGTTTTTATTTTGTTTTTCTTAACCTACTTACAACTACAATTAATGTTGAGAGAATTTCAACTAATTGTAGCGGGGAATGTAAGATGAGATAAAGCCACTGTTTATTGTTGATGTTGTTTTGTTTTAGCTTTGATATTGTTACAAGTAGAACTATTGCTATAAGTCTTATACGTTTAACATTTTTATTTGGTTTAATATCTTTAGTTTTCCTAAAATCTTTATGGATGAAGTTTCCTGATGATCTGGCCTAAGCAACCAGTGAAATGCGCATAGGAATAGCTTATCCCATCAACAATAAATTTCAAGTGTTTTTATCAAGAATAAAAACTAGGAATTGAGCACGAATAACAAAAACTTTTGAAATTAAAAATTAAAACTTTAATATTTTATAATATAACAAAGTATTTTCATACCCCTACAATACTCTCTTTGTTGTCATCGATGGTAGAAAATGGTTTGCCCGCCATCTATGCGGGAGCACAATTCACGGCAATCCTTCATCCAGTGTTCGCGGCCTACCTGCCATAAGCAATATCGATAGTCGATCGCCGAAGTCCAAGTTTGCAGGAGACCAGAGGCAAACGATAATAAAATTTTCCAATCTGGATAATAGAATCTTTAAGAAATACTATTTTAAAAATAGATTTTTCTACTTTTAGAATCTGAAAACTAAAAAAGTTCATTGTACAAACCCCCAGGCGTATGATTAATATTAATAAGAATTAGCTTTAGTATTTGCTATGATATTTTCTAAACTAATTGAAGTACAAACGAATTTTTTTAATTCTTAGGAAATCTGACTTATTCAGCTATAAATAAAGGGTGTCCAAATTTGCGGTATCATTTTAATTTTGACAAAATAAAGAAGTTTTTTATTTACTTTAAATTAAATCTGTGGCTATAAGTGCTTATTAAGCACTGTTTAAGTCTATTTGTGGCTTTTGTAAATTTACTCCGTTCTCTGCGTTAGTTTTTAAGTTTTTATTCCTAAACACTCCTAATGTCACAATTAATGTACATTGAAAAAAGATAACCGATAAGTAATTTTGCTAAAGCTTCCTCAAAAATCCTACCAAATAATTGAAACTTTGCCCATGTGTACTTTTGCACATGAAGATCTCAAGCAGAAGGCTGCTTAATATGGAATCTAAGGTGAATTATGGACCCTACATCACAAAATTTCATGATATTTTTTCTGGCCATATGAATACATAGTTTTTCTAAATCTTTGGATGAAGTTTCCTGACGATCTGGACTAACCAGTGAAATGCACATAGGAATGAATAGCTTATCCCATCGACAATAAATTTCAGTTTATCAATAATATGAATTAAGCACATTTAAACGAAACCTTATATGAAACTAAGTTGGAAGAAATTTTACCAGAATAAATATATCTGCTACGGTTTTAGGCGTGTTTATTTAATAGCCAAGAGTAGGGTTTTTTGGGGCCTATAGTAACTTATGGATAGTGTAATTTCTAGCCATATAAAACAATGACGCACAACATTTTTTAATGATGGCATTATTTATTACGGTTTAAGGCGTACTAAATTGTTTTCCGGGAAGTAGGGTTTATATGAGGCCTAGGGTAAATTATGGACCAATCTTAACGACATTTGACATTGTGACTGCTAGTCTAATAAAGCAATTAAAATTGCTAATATGATACATTATAAACTATTGCTCAAAAGTTATCATCTTGAGCGTGTGGTATACGCCTTGGAATTTTCCTTATAGATTTTTAATTTCACAGGCTTTAAAATCCTTCATTTTACGAATTTATTACACAACTTCGCTGAGATTTGCTTAGAAAAATCTTAACATTTAAAATTGTGTCAAAATATTTGCTGGCCGGGTCTAAATTTTGTTTCGCGACACCTGGCGTTATAGCGTTTTGCATTGACTGTATAGCTTTTGTGTATGTTTTTGAGTATCTTAATAACAAATATAACACACTAGCTTAACCCGGTGCGCTTTGATACCCCATCGAAATACAATTAGTAAAATTTTTTTTATACAGATCTCGTGTTTTGATAACAAAACAGCTTGTACCAAATTTTAATGCTTTTACAGAATCCGTTCTACTGATATGTATACAAAAATCTCATGTGTTGGTATGGGAGGTGCCATGACTACTTTTCCTATTGAACCTACTTTTGGAAGATGTTGCGTATTATTATCTAAACTATTTGTAAAAAATTGTAAGACCTTCACTGTAACAGTACTCCAACTGAAGAAATCTTTATTGTCATTGTATGAGAGGTACCACTCCCACTTGAAAATTATAAAATATTAATTGCCTATGTTAAGAGCCGGGTTAGAAGTCTATAGGGAACAAAATTTCATACGCTTTTTTAATTATATATTATTGATTGCTCCTTCTGCACCTAACCCCTTAATTTTTATTTTGAAAGGTTTAGTTTACCATAAGAGGGGATTCTATAAAGCTTGAAGACATTTGTCTTCAGATATTCGTAATTTAATAATTTCGTTCTATGGGGGTACTGCTCTTTTTTCCTCTATCCCGCCGATTATTATTTAAAAATATATAGTTCACTGTAATAGTGGCTTTAACCACGTTTGAAGACTCTAGCTTAGATAGTTCTTCATTTACGCGATAATTATTATATACATCCTATGGGGGTATTTCTCAAGCTACGCCTTCCCCCTTTGTTTTTATGTTCAAATGTTAAGTTTACTATAAGGGTGACTCCTACCAAGTTTGAACATTCTCACAATAACAGTTCTTAAGATATGCGATATTGAACATTGGCGTCCTATGGGGGGTACAATTTACCCCGCTGGTATTTTATTTCAATTTTGTGGCTCGGAAGATCCTACATCCAAAAGCTCAACAAAATGCATGCAGCAGCTCTTAAGATATGCAATATTTAATATTGGCATCCTATGGGGGGTACCAATTCCCCTGCCCCTATCGAAAAAATAAGTAGCCTATTTTATTTTTAGGGCTCACGTGGTGCTACTGTAAAAATCGGTTCAGTAGTTTAGGAGTCTATAAGCCAACATACAAACAGACAAACATTTTTCATTTCTATGTATGGGTGTTTCCACAGAAAATTACCCCTTATAGCTCAAAAATGAAATTATTATTTTGAATTTTTTCCGCTTATATTATACAAAATAAATGTATCTGTCATTTTCCGAAAGATTAACTTTTATTTTCTTTATACTAACAAAAATATGCTACTTTGAGTTACCCATTATAAATGAATTCAAACACAAAAAACGGTTAACTTTTTAAAATGTAACGACCGTCACTTTTAAAAATAAAAATTTTTTTAGGTGACTAATTGCTTTGGTTTGAAAATAAATCCATTCCTTAAACAAAACATTTCAAAGAATTTAATCAGATATTTCTTGTAGGGTAGTTCACTTTTTTTAAATGAACTCTAATGACAACCCTACAAGAAATGAATGAGCGAGTAGTCGCATTTTTCATTTTGGTGTTAAGAAAATGATAGAAAGAAATTACCGAAATAAAGTTTTCGGTCACATTCGGTCATTTATTTCTATCTATTTCTTAACACCAAAAAGAAAAATGTGACTACTCGCTCATTCATTTCTTGTAGGGAAGTCGCCTAAATGAACGATTAAGCACAAAGGCCTAACCATAATATGCATAGCCTTGCTCAACCTACTGTCAAAAATTAACAAAAAGTCTCTCAAATGTATTTAAAAAAACAAAAACATAATAAAAAACATTTGATTCCGTACGGAATGTGCGATTAGATTCGCATCTTGCTTAAGTCTGGGATCACACTGTGAAAGTTTTCTTTCAGAAAGTCTGAGTTTATTGGTGAGAGGGGAAGATAACATGCTTTTCTTTTCTCCTCTCTCACCCATAAACTCAGACATTCTGAAAGAAAACTTTCATAGTGTGAACCCAGACTAAGCAAATGACAGTTTCATTAAACTTAGCAAAAAGTTTATTTATGTTCAATATGGTTTGCCTCATATAATTAACATGTATTCGCACATTTGCTAAAGCCAACTTAAGCACATTGTGGTTGGGCCTCAAGACTTAAGCATAGTTACGTGTTAGGAAGGAAGAAGTTAGCTCTTAATAAGAAGTCGTGTAGAAAAATGGGTGCAAAGAAAAGAAAATGCATAAGTTTGGAACTAAAATTGGACGTAATAAGACGTTTAAAGTCGGGTGAAAAGGCTGTTGATATACATATGTATGTAGACAGAACCCTTGGTTTAGCACCTTCAATTGTAAAAACAATTTCAGCTTTCAGATAGCGCTAAAAATTAATCATTTAAAGATAATAGCAAATGATATTTTATTTAATGTTTTTGTGAATATGGATATGGATATACATACATACATACATATGAAATTTTTGTAAGAATATATATTTTTTTTATGTACATACATATTTCTTTTCAAATGATTAATATATTTTTGCTTATTTTTTATAATATCTATGCCAACTTGTTGAAATAAATAGAATACAAGGTAACCATATCACTTTTTTTTATCATAAATAGATTTTCTTGCTAAAAATTTATACTTTTGAACCAATTAAAAAAAATCAGTGCAATAAATTGCCTCTAATTTGAAAAATTAAAATATATGACGATTTTTTTGTTAAATGTTCTTGACGAATTTTGGTAAAACTTTTAAAAATTTTTTAAGAAAAAAGCCAAACAACCCTGATTGTAATATAAAATAAATGAAACTTCGGTTAAAAACTGGTCTACTTTTTTAACGAAAAGTTCATTTAATTTTTAGTGTCAAAAATTCTACCGGGAATTCCGTAAAAACAAATGAATATGCAGTTATTTTATATAAATTAACTGTCAAAAATTCAACTACCAACAAATTTTTTTTACTTTTCTATAAAAAACGATTTGCTTGTTTTGGGTAAAACAATTTTCAGTTTCTATTTGTTTAAATAATTTAGTTAAATACATCAAATTTTAAAAGTAAAATAATTGCGAAGCCATATCGGTCATGCTGCTGGTGTATTATAATTGAGAGTTCTTCTGGTCAGTACAACAACAATAAAACAAACGTGTGTAACGGGGTAAGTAAATAATAATATTCTCTCTCTCATTAGAAAAACAAGCGGACAGGTGTCTGTCTGGTATCTTTTGTGGAGTAAACGAAAATTACCGAATTAAATAAAACAACTGAATATTCCTTTGTTTTAACGGAATATTCAGTTAACTTTTGATAGTTTTTTTATATAAAATAACTTAAAATTCATTTGTTTTTAAGGAACATGGAGTTGTTATTTTGACAGTAAAAATTAAAGGAACTTTTCGTTAAAAACAAATGAAAAATAAGTAGACCGGTTTTTAACTGAATTTTCATTTATTTAATATTGCAATTTCAGTAAATTTTACGTTCAGAATATTGGGAGTGTGTCGGGACTATTTTGATCATCCCAAACAGTTTCTATCAGGGGTGTCATAGAATCCAAGTCATTTTTGCTGTTTGTCGGTTTTGTAAACCAATATTGGTTTCATTTGGTGTCATGAAAACAAGTCAGTTTTGTTATTTTCCAACACAAATAAAACCGATATTCACATAATCTGTTTTATGTTTTGGAACATGTTTTTACTGCTTTAAATGCAATTTTTGTTTGTTTTTCATAAAAAGAAAATTACATAAAAGAAAATAAGAATGGTAATACAGTAAACATATGAAATAAATGCCATGGTTATATTATTTGCATTTGTGGTTTAAATTTGTGTAATTGTATTTTTTTGCAAAAACATAAAGCGAATTTATTAAAAGTACAAAAAAAAATTTATTTATATAGTTTGCGACGAAAGAGCAGAAAAGCTGGGGGAAAAAAGTATGCAAAAATCGCGTAAACTCGCGAAAATTTATAATATTTCAAACAAGCCATAAAATTGATTAAAAGTCCCTTAAACTATAAGGAACGACAAAATTTCGGTAAAAATTGTTAAATTAGCGGAAATTCCCAAAAATTTGCTAACATCGGCATGATAGCAACGTTTAATATTTATTAGAAATCGTAAAAGCTGTTAAGAACCCCAAATATAAGAGGAAAAAACGCTTATATCGAGAACATAGCAAAAAAAATTCGCAAAAAATTGCAAATTGGAAAATTTATTTAAAATCGCTAAATGGTTTAAAATGACAAAATGTCGGAAAATAGCATAACAAAAATTGCGAAAATTAGCGAAAATTATTAATATATCAAACAAGCCATAAAATTTATATAATAATACATTGCTATTGTTGCATATTTGCTGAAAAAGTGAGGGAAAGACTTTTGCGAGTTTGCAGCGACCCGCTGCCGGAGACATGCAAAAAATACTATTTTACCAATTTTATGTACTTCCATCTATGCAAAAAATCTAACTGTTGAATAAATAAAATAAAAATATTACGCTTTTAACAACTATATGTATTTCCAATAAAAAAAACAAGAGCTGTAAGCTGCTTGGTTTGTAATCAATAAAAAACCGATTATATTGGTTTCTGTGACACCTAAAACCGACACTAATTTTAGTTCGAACAAAAAGCCGACAATATTGGATTTCATGACACCAACGTATTTTTTTTTTATCGGTTTCAAATCCAATTCCAATAAAATTGGTTTCTATGACACCCCTGTATATAATCCTTTTAATCGAAGCTGCTTTATTTCAGTGAAGTTATCTATCAATAGACTTGTTAAATGATTAAATTTCATCCTTCGGATATCTTGACAGGGTGTCTGGTACTATGTCGAATAACGAATGAAAACAGTCTGAAGAATCCACGTTTTGACATCAACCATTTTAAAGACAAATGATCGGTAATCACTATGAAGTTCATAAGCTCCACATATCCTTTTTCTCTCCGCTCTGTTCTGCCATGGGTGTCTGCTAGAAAGCATCATTGAGATCAATTCTCGAAATAAACCGACCGACCGATTCAGGAGTCTCTCGATATGTTGGAGTACATGTATGTATGCCCTTAATAGTAAAGTCATTGAGCTGCCGAACATCCAAACAAATTCTTACTTTATTCCCTTTTGCACAAATGTTAACCGATTGTTTCACGGGCTTTCAATTACTCCCAACGACAACATGCCATCCAGCTCATATACCATAATTTCTACACCAATGGTGACACCGGGTACTGTTTCTCCCTAATTTGATCAACCGCTTCTGTCTCGATGTGATGTAAAGTCATTTAGCTGCCGAACATCCAAACAAATTCTTACTTTATCCCCTTTTGCCCAAATGTTAACCCATTGTTCCACGGGCTTTCAATTACTCCCAACGACAACATGCCATCCAGCTCATAATACATAATTTTTCTACACCGCTGGTGACACCGGCTACTGTTTCTCCCTAATATGAACAACCGCTCCTGATGTCTTACCTAGGAATCTGCGTGTAAAACACGGGAACCAATTTATGACAGCCTCAAATAACTTCCGCTGTTGCGTGTTTAAAAAATGCATTCTTGGAAAAGAATCATCCTCTACCCCGATTGAGCAGCTATCCATACGTATTTCACTTAATCTAATCAAGTAAAATGCTTTTATAAAATCAAGCCCTAAATAGAGTGGTAACTCGAGAGACGTAACTGGATAAAGATTAGCTTTTTCGATCAAATCCAAGCAGCATTTCCATGTACTTTCACTGATGATCCTCTGTCAATTAATCCTTGTACTGGTTATCCGTTTATATTGATGGTGGTATAGATTCTTGCATCTGATCTTTCGTAAATACTTGCTGCCGTAAATTCTTCAGATTTTATTTCTTGGCTTTATCATTTTCTTCCATCTTCACGTGTAATGGTTTTAGCGGCTAAATCAGGTTTAATGGTTCTTGCTGGGTAAGTTTTTGTAAAATCTTTGTGCCAGTATCTCCATGACGTATGTTTGGCTCACATTCTTTTATTGCTGTTTGGAATATGGAGCTCTGAAACGTGTCTTCATCCGAATACGATACAATTAACATTTTAAACATATTGACCGAAAAAATAAAAATGTTTATATTCAGGTTTAAAATATTATAACTAGTTTAAACATTTTAACTTTGTTAATTTTCTTTCGAAAACTCTAAATTTATTCGCTATTTTTAGATTTCTGGTTTTCTTCTAGCTAATTTTTCATTCCTATTTAAACATTCCTTACAAGAAATGAATGAGCGAGTAGTCACATTTTTCTTTTTGCTGTTAAAATTATCGAAATCAAGTTTTCGGTCACACTCGGTCATTTCTTTCTATCATATAAAAATCGTAGAATCCCCAATTTGGTTTTGACGTGGCGCTTTTAAAAAAATTCAACGCACCTTCCATTTGAAAATATTTAAAGATGTGTGCTCTTGCGATTATTTTAAAACATTTTTTTAATAAAATTCAATCGTAATTTTCTTGAAAATTTCACAAAATTAAATAATTTTATTAATTTACAAGTCGAATTAATAACTTATCAGATAAGTATTGCACTATTTTTATTATTTCTTCTTCTTCTATTTTTTTGATGCATTTTTTTTAATTGTTTAATTTCACAGTACAACATTTTTTAGGTGATTGATTCGGGACTCAATTCTGATAATGATAAACAAAAGAGCCTATAACGTGACAAATGCCCCTATACGATACTTACTAACTTCAAATTAATTTTTAAATTAATATTTGAGCCACCTTGACCAAACTAATGATGCAGAAGTTCTTCTTTTTTGGTCTACTTTCATAAACAATTATCAGAATTGTGTCGCGAAATCATGTGTTGTACTGTGTTTTTTACAAACACTAAATTTTATAATATTTTTCTTTTAAAAATAAAATTTACGTCAAAATGGTATTTCTGCGTTATTGTTTACTGTAGAGTTGATTTAATGAGTACTTTTTAATCATTTTTTTTCAATATGGCAATGCCATAAAAAGTTGCAAAAACCACACAAGTCAAGTCAAGTCAAGTCTTGAGCTTTTAAGAGAGAAGGGAAAAGAGAATGCCATTTCTTTTCCCCTCTCTCCTAAAAACTCAAGACTTGACGAGTCAAACTTGACGTGTGTGAACCGGCACTATGCTTTTGCTCTGATAATCTTTCACTTACTTCGACCCTGACAATTTTGCATCGTTTGTGCGAAATAATTTCTATATGGCTGTTGTTATGTTTTTGGACTTTTGCTTTTTCGCAAGGGTGCAACTTTTGACTCGAATGCCTTAATTATTAAGATTTTGATACAACATATAATGAAAGGATGTTCAGGAAACCCTAGCTGAAGAAAGTAAAGAATCAGAAGAGCGGCTTAGTTGACAGATATGACCAAAAAACGTTGGTTTGTGTCTGCCATATTGGGCTCATTAAAACAGGCTATGTCCTATCAACTCGCCATTGGGTATGTTTTAAAATATATAATGTCGGAGGCCATAGTATGTTCATTTTCATTAAATTACTTTTATTTGATGTCAGAGCTTATTTTCCTACCGAAGTTAAAAAAATGTTTTGTTTTTCCACTGAAGAGATATCACTCTCTTCTAAATCAGAAGTGAAAGATCCCAGCGGGAAAATGAAGAATTGATAATTAATTATTTCCGAAAGAATAATAATGCATTCATTGGAATCAAGGAGGGAATTTTATCAGACAAAATAAATTGGCATTGATTGCCACGTATATTCCCACATTTGCAGAACAAGGAATGTTTGGTTTCTGTTCGTGACTAGTTTTCGTGTTTTCATATATTTTCTTAATAATAATTCGTTCTTTTTTGCTGCCTTTATGTCGTTTACAAATATTGATCATAAAGGATGCATTATTAAATTATTCGCAGGATGCAGTAAAATAATTTATTACATGTTCCGTGTTACGAATAATGAATTTAAATATTATACAAGAAATGTATTACATTCTCGATTCCTATTGATTACATTTTCCCGCTGGGATGTGGCCTCAGACGATGTGAAAATTGAGAAATTGGACACTACGAGTAAAAAAAAAGAAAATAAAATTATCAAGAAGTAATTTCAATTTTTGGGAATACAAAATTTAAAATTTCAAAAGATTTTGTTATTCGTGCTTAATTCCCAGTTTTTATTATTGATAAAAACACTTGAAATTTATTGTTGATGGGATAAGCTATTCCTATGCGCATTTCACTGGTTGCTTAGGCCAGATCATCAGGAAACTTCATCCATAAAGATTTTAGAAAAACTAAAGATATTAAACCAAATAAAACTGTTAAACGTATAAGAATTATAGCAACAGTTCTACTTGTAATAATATCGAAGTTTAAACAAAACAACATCAACAATAAACAGTGGCTTCATCTCATCTTACATTCCCCACTACAATTAGTTGAAATTCTCTCA
Organism: Pollenia labialis; assembly: GCA_949318255.1. NCBI lineage: Eukaryota > Metazoa > Arthropoda > Insecta > Diptera > Polleniidae > Pollenia > Pollenia labialis. The sequence goes on from OX439140.1 coordinate 40,009,549, forward strand.
ACATTAATTGTAGTTGTAAGTAGGTTAAGAAAAACAAAATAAAAACAACAACAACTTACAAAAGATGTTGTCAATTAAGTGTTTTTTAGGCCGTGCACCTGCCTGTTTATTATCAAAAAGTAATTTCAATTTTTCCCATCAACAATAAATTTCAAGTGTTTTTATCAATAATAAAAACTGGGAATTAAGCACGAATAACAAAATCTTTAGAAAATAAAATCTCTAATGTCGAGGAATTATCTCTTTGCAGATGTACTATATGAAAACGCAGAATGTTTTTTTGAAAATAAATAGCCCAAAAAATTAAGGAGATATTTAACGAATCGGTCATGAAAGGGACCATTGTTCATTGATATGTAAAACTTTTACCGAAATTTCTCCAGAAAGAATGTACTTAACGGGCAATTTTATAGCGTTTTCTTTCTACTTTTGTAAGCGTCACAAGCAGCGTTCGAACAAATCAGCTGATTTTGACAAATTAAATTTTATTTTTACTTGTGCTGCTGCTGCATAAATTGCGTTGCATGCAACTTGAAACGTAGAACGCAAGTAAGGTTAGAAAAGCATGCACTGCGTGGAGGCGAAAACGCAAAGTATGAACCTCCAGGTTTAGTAAGCAAAGTTAATAAAGAATAAATACTGGGGATAACTACATAAGAGAACAGCACAGGTATCAGCCAAGGAGAATCTGTTACAGACAGCATAAAAATATAGGAAATAAAATCGTAGGAATGTGTTTTGACATAACGACTTTCAATACTGGACGCATGACGTTGGATGGCAAAATCAATTAACTGTCTTCAAATGTTATTTTTAGAGAGCAGTTTTTCTATGACTGTAGATGAGCTTAGTTTACTATAAGTTATTTGTTTATTTACTGTGGACTCTTAGTTTAACTCTCGTGGTGTAAAGACGTGTGCGGAATACTTGTGTAAAATTTTAATTTTGGTTGTGAAGCGCATTTTTGTTGTATCGTCAGTTTTTGAAAGTGTTGTTGGTTCGTTTTAAATAAATTGTGGGACTCTGCTGGCGGGTGCTCCAAAATTTGTTTGTAAACAAACCTCCGACAGAAATTGAGGTTAGGTAGAGACAGAGGTGAAATAGCTGCTATGAAGGAGATCACCAAGGCGCTCACTGAGGTGTTGGTGAATGAGAGTGTGGCGGCGAAGGAGGTGTTGGAGTGCGCGCCCAAGTATGAAGATGTGTTGATTAGGCTGCTGGCGGAAAAGGAATTTAAGGAATTTAAGTAGCTGGTCGTTCCCCTGTTATACGGGAATCGGTTGGCCCTCCTGACTTGGAAAGGCCGGAAGTTTCGGACAGTATTTGCCGCGTTAAGAGTAGGAAATCGCCAGGTATTGATGGTACGACTGGAGAGATGGCTAAAGCCATATGGAAGGTCATACCGGAATACTTGGATTCAACCTTTGGGGAGTGTCTGAGTGAGGGCTATTTCCCTAGGGCTTGGAAGTCTGCTCGTGTTGTTGTTCTCCTGAAGTCACCTGATAGGGTAAGGAGTGATCCTCGCTCGTATCAGAAGATGCATGGCTGCATGTTAGGCAGTGCATTAGTAACTCTTCTGACAAGTATGTGCTAGGTGTGTTTGTCGATTTTAGGGGTGCGTTTGACCATCTCCACTGGAACGCGGTTCATGACAGACTACGTAGTGTAGGTTAACTTGTGGAGAAGTTACTTTAACTGCAGAAAATCTTGTGTGGTTGGTGCCAGCAACACGGTTTGGAGAGATGTAGCTCGGGGGTGTCCGCAGGGTTCTGTCTGTGGTCCTGTTATATGGAACCCCATGATGGATCCTTTGTTGGCACGCTTGGGTCGTCTCTGCAATCTGTGCGCTTATGGAGATGATTTGCTCATTTTGCTCGAAGGGCAGTCTCGTGCTGTTTTGGAGACGAAGGGTGAGCAGGTTATGAGCATAGTTAATGAATGCGGTGCACAAGTCGGCGTTGAGATTTCTCTCGACAAGACTGTGATAATGCTGCTCAAGGGCAGATTGTCCAGTGCACGTCCTCCTGCCATTAAGTCTGGTATTATTAGTCTCAGATACGTGACTCAGGTCAAGTATCTGGGAATAATGATGGGTGAGCGGATGAACTTTTTGGTTCATTTTGTTCATGTAAGGGAGAAGCTGACTGCTGCCGTTGGTAAGGTCAAATGCGACTGGGCCTCCGCAGGCGTGCTGTTCGAACCATTTATGGCGGACTGTTCGTTGCGTGTGCAACGTATGGTGCGCCTGAATGGTACGAAACGGTTATGACTGTTGCTGCTCGGAGGAACGTACTTGCTTGTCAGAGGGTTGCTATGCTTGCTTGCATGTTGGACTGTTTCTACGGATGCTCTTCAGGTCTTGCTGGGTGCAGCTCCCCTTGACTTAGAGGTGATACGCCGTGCTATCGCTTTTAATATCAAGAAGGGGTTGCCACTTCTTACGCATGATTGGCTTTCTGCTGTTGACGTGGTGAATAGGGATCGTAGGGAAATCAAGGTGATGTTAGACGATAATCTTGATTCTAGGTGGCGGACGCGCTGGACGGACTCTGACAAGGGTCATGCCACGTATGCTTTTATACGCGATGCGCCCTTCGTACGTGAGCGCCCAGATTTTTGCTTCGGCTTGAGTCTGGGATTCTTACTGACGGGACATAGCTTTCTCAATGCATTTTTGCATAGAAGGGCCTTGTCGGACACTTCGAACTGTGTGTGTGGGCTGGGAACCGAGGACGTGTGGCACGTTATTTCCGAGTGCCATTACTATGATGACATTAAGGCCTTAGATAGTATGGGTAATGCCCATCATACTAGGGCGGGTTGGGATTATATAAAGGACAATCGGACGATGGGGAGGTTGGGACAATTTGCCCGCAAGGTGGGCTCGATCGTAGTCATTTGCGAACCGACGCTCGCGTATATCTTCGAACTGTCTAATCTGCGCATTGCTGGCGTGCTCGGGGGTGGGTCGCTGGTTTTGGTGGAGTCTCGTTGTGTTGGTGGCTGGTGATTTGACCATGCTGCTGTTGCTTGTGCTGGGTCACTTGTATCTCTGGTCCCTTGGGGATTGAGATGGGAGTGTCCTGTGGAGTAGCGGCATGCTGTCAGCTGATCTCCGGAACGGCCCCCTGCTCGGTTCGTGATCCCCTTGTGCTGCGTGGTTGGCTGCTGCTGGTCACTTGTGACCGTTGAGTCTGTCCGAGAGGGCGGCTGTGTATATTGTTGTTTTTGTGGTAATTGTTTGTGCGTGAAGTCCCTTGCTGGTGTTACACGAGGTGGCCAAAGTGTCGCTCGTGAGAGCGGCTGTTTATTGTTTTTGTTTTGTCTATTGGTGATGTTATGGTCCCTATATGTAGATCTCTGTGATGATTTTTCGCAGTCACGGAAGTGCGGTTCCTGTGTCGCTGTGTTGCTGACTGAAGTCTTTATTCGGTACCACGGGAACCACGTTAAACTGGACAAATCTGTTTATTTACTGTTAGCTTTTATGTAAAACTGTGGTTTCAAACGTTTTTACTTTTTAGCTTACGTAGGCTTGGTTAGGGCGAGCTACCGACTGTTAATGTTATGTCACAGATCGGAAGTTTTTAATATTCCAAATGTTATCGCACATTGAAAAAAGATAACCGAAAAGTAATTTTGCTATAGCTTCCTCAAAAATCCTACAGAATAATTGAAATTTTGCCCATGTGTACTTTTGCACATAAAGATCTCAAGCACATTTTCCTTTTTGCGACAGAAATAAAAAAGTTGAATACATTTATAAACTTATTTAATTGATCTCAGGAAATGTTATTACTTTCAATAAATTAAATTACATTATATTTTGCATCGATTTGCGGAATGATCAGTGCACAACACCGAAAGTCTTGACTGTTTAATAATGTTACAATGGATTTTATATGTTTGACTAAGCATCCTCAGCTAAGGTGAGTGTAACCACAATAGTCGTTGACAATGCAAACAGTAAATGTATATGTAGATCAAGGTGTACTCAGAAAAGGTACTGAAAAATATTTACTTAACCTGTGGTATCTTATTTGACAACAATAAATCTTATATAAAAAATAGCACAAAAGATTTTTTCTGCAAGAATAATGAGGCTGCAAATGTATGAAAAGCAAGCCGTAAAATTATTTTAAAATGTTTTTAATGAGAAGTTTGTTTAGGATCAGTCTTTTTTTGAATATTTCACATTTAAAACGGTTTTTTTTTTATCAGACGATACAAAATACTGGTTTCGAAATAAACATTTTTAAAGCTTAACAATTTTGTAAGAGACGTCACGGCGGAAAAAAAGAGTTAAGTGAATTAAAGCATTTAATATCACTCTTACGAAACATTAAAAGCAAAAACAGTTCCAACTTCAGGCGGTATCGGAATGTCGTCGGCAGTATTCTGATAATTCCAAACTTTGTCTAATGAATGATGCTGAGCAAACTTATTATGTATTTATATTTATTTATCATTTTAAATTATTTTTGGTAAAATCATTTTATATCAGTTTATTTTGAAATTTGTCACAAATTTTTCTTAATAACTGATTATTATAATTCATGAAAAAATTAAAGAATGTCTAACATAATTGATATATGTATGTATATAATTATTCCAAGAATTCTTCATCAAAAAAAAATATACATATGTTTTTAATAGGGTATTCATTCGATTAATCGTTAATCAGTTAGCCGATTAATTACCCCCCGATTAACTTATCGGTTAATTTAAAATTGGCTTTTTTCGATTAACGATTAAACCGGTTAGTTTCAGTCGATTAACCGATGTAAAAAATTTTTTTATATTTTGTAGTATTATAACATATTTATTTGTGTGTTTAATCATTTGTTTCGTTTCATATACAAAGGGTATGTATGAATTTTAGTAATGTTCACACTGTTGAGTTTTATTTTTAAGACTAACTTTATTTTTTCAAAATCATATTCTTATATTTAATTTCTTACAAACTAGAAGGAAATACAAATCATTTATTGAAATTAGATTCTTTCTTTTAATGCCAACACAACGATTCTTTAACAGTTATATTTTAAACAAATCAAACGTTTACAATTTCATTGCCAATTTTACATTGGCTTACACAAAGCATGAGTTGGATTTCATTGTTGTAAGCAATGAAATCATCAGATCGCTGAATTGTTCAAATGTTTACATTCGATTCTTATAACTAAATTGAAACTTAGTTATTTCTTCAAATATAAACAGTTGCATTCCAAGACCTCAGATTACAACTCGGTTCTTGTTGCTTTTTGTTAAAGCAGCAATTGGTGATTTGTCTTTGGGTAAAACTTCCCCGGACGAAGATTAGTTCCCCAATTCTGAAGGAACTTTGGGAAACGAAATTACTGTTTTATTTATAGTTCTCTTTGATTTAATTTTTATGATGAAATGTGAAAGAATCAAAATTATAATCAAGGTGATTATAATATAAAAAGTTATGTTGACATTATTTTGGTTTTCTTTTAATTCTTTTATAAACTTTATATTTTTAATATGTTTATAAGTTAGATCATCTAATGATAGATTTTCTTTGAAATTAATTTCAATTTGCTTGGAAAAACTTGGAATTATTACATTATTTTCAAAAACCTTTCGGTCATACCATTTATCAAAAATATTTAATTTACATGAATCTATTTTTATTAAGAAATGACCGGTAAGTATAATAGGTATATTGTTACAAGATTGATTAACGGTCACATTTTTCATATTAATAGCAAATAGCAGGTCAGAGCCTACCTCAATTATGGTTATCCTTGGATTCTTTTGGTAATCACAAAACATTTTCTTGTCATTTAATACATTTTCAATACAATTATCTTTTAAAGCAGTAAGGTTGTTCTTAAAATTAGTTTCAAAATATATTTTATTATCTTTTGAAATATATCTTTTTTCATTTTGTCTTAATTCTAAATTATTATTATTTGGGATTGGTTGGATATATAAGGAGTTATATGATTCTTGGGTAAGTTCAGGAATTTGAATTATTAAAAGTATATTTCTGTTTTTAGTCGCTATTGTCATTTTTATGTTTTGTAATTTTTCGAAGGTAATATTATATTTTATCACTTCTTCATCAGTCAGTATATTCTGGCTCAAGAGTCCTAGCCTCGATATTAGTATAATTCCTTCTACCTTGTCAATTATTCTTTCGAGCTCCGTAATTTGAAAATTTAAATGTGTCCTTTGGCTTTCATGTTTTTCATAAACTTTTTCATTATTGACATTTATGTATTCTAAATAATTTTTCTTTGTTTCTTATTTATATAAATTTGAAAGTTTCGCTAATTGTTCATCGAAATGTTGGTTTATTTCAACCTGACTGTTCGATTGTTCGATAACATTATGGGTATTTGCTTCTATTCTCTGTAAGGTTTTTTCTATTTCTTTTCTGTCCTCATCGTCCATTGTTCCGTATAGGTATTTCATTCCTGTACCAAAAAGATTTATAAGACCTCTCTTTTGTCTATGAGGTGTAAGACTTTTTAATGATGTTCTTAAATGCTGTATTTTATGTCTAAGAGTTTCATCGTTTAATTCCGTTACGTTGCTAGCTAGATCTTCAACATATTTTTCATATTTTGTAATATTAAATAAATGTACAATGCTGCAATATTTTTCGACCAAATGTTTCTCTCCCAACTTTATCACGCTGAATCCACTTCCTATAGTTAGGTCCCTAAAATCAATTTCTTGACAATGCGTCACACGGATTACAAGCATTGTTAACACCATTGGTAAGATCTTCTGAAATTCCATCTTCGATATAATTGTCCGTGGGATCAACCAGAACGTCCAAGGATCTGAAAGTATTTCTGGCACGTATTAGTTGGTCTTTATAAACCCTTTGGTTTTTATTTTGATAATTTTTATCGTCTATTTTCTTTAATGTCACCTTTTCATGTCTAGTATCGATTTTATGTGCCCTAAAGTCTTTTTTAAAATTTTCATTAACTTCTTGGTCTTTGCGATTTTTGTTAAGGTATGCAAGATTTTTCTCCTTTCTGTCTTCAATTGTTTGTCTAATTTTTTGGTTTTCTAAAGGATTATTACTAAAATGAATTTCAACAGGCTTCCTACGTATTGTTAAATGGAAAGTGTTGTTATAGATAAAATTTGCTTGAATAGGCAAATCTACATTATAGACAATATCTGAGGTTTCCTCTCGCTTTCTTAGTATTCTTATATTTTCATTTAAGTTACTATGAAACCTTTCTATATCGGAATTTCCAGTATGTCTATAAGGAGTTGTAAAGTGAAACTCTATATTATTTCTTTCTAAAAAGTCTTTAAACAATGATGAAGTAAATCCTGGTTCATTGTCCAAAATAAGTTTTTTGGGGGTCTTCATTAAATTAAACAGTATTGTAAAATGTTTAATTAAATTAAGCGGTGTTCGTTCTTCAATTTTCTGAATTAGAGCATATTTGGAGAATTTATCAATTAGTGTAATATATGAATTTTTTGAGTCCATGTACCAAATGTCTGTATGGTAAATTTCATGTGGAGATGATGGGGTTTCTGTTTTTTCGAATGGTAATTTTAAGGGTCTTCTTTCAATTTTATAATTGCATATATCACAGTTATTTATAACTTTAGTTATTTCTTTTTTCAAATTGGGGTAGTAGTACTTTTGCTTAAGCTCTAAAAACGTCTTATCAATACCCGGATGGTTATTTTCATATTTGTGATGTCTCATAATTATTTCTAGTAAATCTTGCTTCTCTACATTCTCTAACAGAGTATATGTTCTATATACTTTAAATTTTTTAATATTTTTTAATTTCCTAACTTCTTCTTGGATCATAAGGTATAAATCCTCAATATTACAGAAGATCACCAAATTTTCTTCTTTCTCAATTAAAGCTATTATTTTTCCTAAAACTTCCTTAAAATCATTTGAGCTTACTGCAAATTTATATACTTTTTTATTGAATTGAGTTTTTTCCTCATATGAGTCTTTGTCCTGTTTCTCAATTAATATTTGTTTGTTCGCAAATTGAAGAGGGCTTTCTGTTACTGGGATATGATCAATTCCATCATCCTGTGCACTATGCACAGTTGGAATCGGTGATCCAATTCTATTTCGATTTATAATTCTTTCTACTTGGTTTTCACAAATCTCTCTTTCTATTACCTTAATATTTAATTTTTCACCTTTATGAATGCGCAAAAAATGTCTTTTTACACCTACCCTGCTTTCAAAATTTCTTTTACACAAGTTACATTGAAGAAGTTGTTTTCCATGTTTTTGCTGAATATGTTGTTCTAAAATAACTTTTCTTTTATAAACTTTCTGGCACACGTTACATTCAAAATAATTTATTTCTGCCGATTTTATATTGATTCTTGAAAGAGCATCAGCACCCTTATTTTCTTTGCCTTGTACATGTTGGATATCAAACTCATATTCGTTGAGTTTAATTTTCCAACGAACCAATTTTGAATTAGGTTCTTTCAATGAAGACAACCATACTAATGGCCTATGATCAGTTTGTAATCGAAACTTCCTACCATAGAGATAATGTCGATATTGTTTGCAAGCCAACACTATGGCTAACAATTCTTTTTCAATTGTGCTATAATTTATTTCATGTTGATTTAAGGTTCTTGAGGAAAAGGCCAGTGGTCCATTTTCCTGAGACAAAACTGCACCCAGCGCAAAATTGCTTGCATCCGTGGTTAGTACGAATTCTTTATTGAAATTTGGATACCTTAAAACCATATCGGATGATAATATTTTCCTCATTTTGTTAAAAGCTTCCTTATCCCTTTCCGGCCCTGGCTACACAAACGTGTAGGTAAATTTTACGTTTTTTGAAGAGAGGAGTTTATATATAAATATCTTACTTTTCTTACTTCTTTTAGTCTCTACATATTATGTGTTATCTCTTCATCGTTGTTTTATAATTTTTTGGGAGGTATATTTTAGTATTTGTGTGGCCGCGTGCAAAAAAGATGATCATGTTTCGCAGTGCGGAAGACAAGATATGGAATTATCATTATTTTGTTTAAATTACACTAAATATATGAAGATTTTGTTATTATTTTGTAACAAAAGCATCATATATTTAAATAATATGCAAATATTTTTAAATACACAAAGAATTTGTTGTGTTTTTTGGGAGCCAATGTATACCTACACATATGTGTAATATGGGTTTCTACTACCTCAATTTTGCGTAAGAAAACTGCGATTAGGTGCAAGCGCTTGGTGAGGACCTCGCCGAATAATTCCTTTGTATTCTTTGTTCGGAATTTTACCAGCTTACTACTTTTGGGGCGATTGTCGAAAATGAATGTGCATGGAACTGGCACCATACAAACAAATCGTTTGCGCCTAAACTAACAAGTAATTTGCGCAAACAAAAACAAGGAACATTTTTGGAAAAAATAGTCCATAAAACATTAAAAAAAACAAAATTTAATCGAAATATTTACAATCGTGATCAAATTACCTTTAATTGAAGTACCCTAATATAGATATAACTAGAGGGGGCACTGTTTTTTGCCCCAGAGGGCTCCAAAAGTCCCGCCCACTCTAAATGTTTTTTTCTTGTAAAATTACCGTTAATTCAAGTACCTAAACATAACACTAAGTGGACGGGACCGTTTTTCGGATTCAGGGGGCCCACGGGCCTAAGTCCCTTTAAATTTTAATTTTGTTTTGTTTTTTATTTTTATTTTCAGAGGTTTTCCAATTTTTTTTCGAGTGCCGTGTAAACTACACTTTTGCCAAAAAATGCTTATATTTTGTCCAAGAGAAATCCCAAGGTACACATATGTGTATGTCCTGTTTCTAAGGACATGGGCTTTGTATGTACCTTAAAAGTTAATTTTTACGTTATACAAAGGCGAATTATTATATACTGAAAATTTCATTGAAATCCGCCAACTTTGAAATTGCTTGGGTCGGAAAGGGTTATAGTCGGAGTCATTTTCATTGATCTTCCTGTCCTTTTTAAGCCTCAACGTGAGAGGTTTTGCAATTTTTGCATAATTTTGTATAAACTTCCTGTAATACCCACTCATACCTAAAAATGATTGCAATTCCTTAACCGTTTTTGGTATTGGGAAACTTTTAATACATTCTATTTTTCTAGGATCTGGTTTAATACCATCAGTAGTCACTATGTGACCAAGGAAATTTGTTTCCTTTTGTAAGAAATCACATTTATTTAAAGAAACCTTTAAGTTGGCTTTTTGTAATGTATAAAATATTTTGGCTAAATTATCCATATGTTCTTGTAAAGAAGTTCCAAATACCAATATGTCGTCCATATAAATTACGCATATTTTATTTATGTATTGCCTTAATACATTATTGAGCATTCTTTGGAATGTGGCTGGAGCGTTTTTCAACCCAAATGGCATACGTCTAAATTCGTAATGACCGTCACTGGTTGAAAAGGCGGTTTTTTCTTGATCCTTTTCATCAACCTCTATTTGGTAAAAACCTTTTGTCAAGTCTAGTGAAGAGAAATAATTTGCTCTCCCTAATTTATCCAGAACATCTTCGATGATTGGTATTGGATATTTGTCCTCTTTGGTCACCGCATTTAGTTTCCTATAATCAATGACAATACGCCATTCTTTATTTCCTACTTTATCTTCCTTTTTTGGGACTACCCAAATAGGAGAATTGTAGGGTGAATTACTGGGTACAATAATACCTTGTTCTAACATTTCATTCATTTGTTTTTTAACTTCATCCCTGTGTATCTCGGGGTATCTGTAAGACCTCGTATAGACAGGTTGTTCGTTATTTGTGAGGATCGTATGTTTGACATTATTTGTAAAAGTTAAGTTGTCTCCCTTTTTGTAGAACACTTTTGAAAATCTCGCAATTATATTCTTAAGTACTCGTTTTTCTTCATCGTTGAGGTGCCCTGTTCTCAACTGATCTACTATTCCCAATTCTTCCATATGATAGAGTTCGGGCAAATCTTCTATTTCTTTTAGATGATTAATTGGATGTTCGCTTTCATCCTGACCCTCAAAATATAGAGGTAATTCTTGGCTTATTATTATTATAGATTGCGTTCTATAATTAATGATCGCATTATTATTTTTTAATAATCTAGATCCAAATATTCCGTTGAATATTGGATGAAAGCTTAGGATTTTAAAAATTTCGTCTTTTTCAAGGCGAACTTGTAAAGAATTCTTAGAAATATTGGCTTCTTCGTTTATTACCAAAAAACCTGAAGCGGTTTTGATTTTCTGGGGATTTCTTAATGTTTTAATAAAATTTTCTCGGCAATGATTTCTTTCTAAAATATTTTCTGTCGACCCAGAATCGATTAAGATTCTTGTGGTTCGTGTCCTTCCCCTGAATAAAATGTAGGGGAGTCTAAATTCGGCGGATCCTTCGCTTGAGAGGCCGTATATTGAAAATTTTGCAAACGTAAATTCTGTTCGTCATTTATATAATGGTTTTGTCTGTGAGTCTGTCCGCTAACCTCCATTGGTTCTATCTCATCTAATCTCATTCTACTTGGAAAATTTGTGTTATTATTAGGATTTTGGTATCTGGGGTTTTGGGATGTATTACTATGGAGTGGATATCTATTAGGGTTAACGTTAGGATTTTGGTATCTGGGGTTTTGGGATGTATTATTGTAATTTGAATACCTATTTGTGGTTGGAACCCTATGGTTAGAGGGGTTTGTACTTTGGTTTATGTTAGGTTTTGGAGATTTTGGTTTTTCGTTTATAATTAGGTTACAATGACCTAACTCATGAAGTGCCTTTTCCAGAGAATCTGGCTTTAGTGCACAAAGAATAGTTTTTAAATTAATGGGGAGTTTATTAATAAAAGTTTTTAAAGCAACATTATTATTATGACCGATTTCATTTACATTGCCATCCAACCTCTGCCTTTGATTTAAAAATGACAGTTTGGTTTGAATAAAATTATAGAATTGGAGGACATCCCCTCTATATTGGGCGCCCCTCAATTCTTCATAAAGTTGTTCGGCAGAAGCCAAACCACCAAAATTTAGCTCCAAAAGAGATTTAACCTCATTCCATGTATTAAGATGAGGATGAATCTCCAGAACCAGTCTGGCTCTTCCGACAACCTTGTTTTTAATTATTGTTAAAAACATCCTTTGTGCTGTTGGATTATAATCCGACATGCACGAAACTACATTATCTATCCCTTCTAAAAAGGGATATAATTCCTCCCTTTTGCCATCAAAGTTAGGCATTAAACTTAAAAATTTAAGGGGATCTATATCCCTAGCATAATTCATTTCTACTTGCTGCTGTTGTTGGTATTGTTGCTGTTGTAATTCTTCTTCCTGTTGCATTCTCCTGTTTTCATCAAACAGGTTCCTTCTATGCCTTTTCCCAAGGTCCAGAGTTAAGGCTGCCCAGGCAAATATTCGTTGCCTGGTGACTTAGTGATGAGTTAAATCGCTGCCCAAGCAAAATTCGTTGCCTGGTGACACAATTTATTATTAGTTTTATTTTTCTTCTTTTTAGTCACTTCTGTTCAATATTGGTAAGTATTTCTTAAAAATTCAAGTTGTATTTTAACATTTATTCATTTTTATTGAAGAATAATAACTAATTTTTTGTTATATAGCCGTCCAGGGACTCGCTTGTTAGGCTGGTGTATGTCAGGCTTTGTTGAGTTAAAATTTAAGAATTAAAAACTTAATAATTTTTTTTTTAAGCATATTATTATTTTATTTTTTTCTTTAGCACAGGATTTAAAACCCAAAAAAAAAATTTTTCCCGTTTTATTATATTTTTTTTTTTTTTTTTAATTTTTTTAAAATTTTTTTAAAAAAAAAATTTTTCCTTTTTCACAGGATTTAAAAACTTAAATCCTTTTTCGCAGGATTTTTCCTTTTTTTTTCTAGAGAAAAAAAATTATTTTCCTTTTACACAGGATTTTAAAAAAAACTTAAATCCTTTTTCGCAGGATTATTTCACCGACTGCGCCAATTTTAGTAATGTTCACACTGTTGAGTTTTATTTTTAAGACTAACTTTATTTTTTCAAAATCATATTCTTATATTTAATTTCTTACAAACTAGAAGGAAATACAAATCATTTATTGAAATTAGATTCTTTCTTTTAATGCCAACACAACGATTCTTTAACAGTTATATTTTAAACAAATCAAACGTTTACAATTTCATTGCCAATTTTACATTGGCTTACACAAAGCATGAGTTGGATTTCATTGTTGTAAGCAATGAAATCATCAGATCGCTGAATTGTTCAAATGTTTACATTCGATTCTTATAACTAAATTGAAACTTAGTTATTTCTTCAAATATAAACAGTTGCATTCCAAGACCTCAGATTACAACTCGGTTCTTGTTGCTTTTTGTTAAAGCAGCAATTGGTGATTTGTCTTTGGGTAAAACTTATGTACATATGTTTTTAGAAAATATTTTTTCATACAATATATTTTTTTCTAGCAATACATTCTTAAAATACAGTACAAAAACAGAAACTAAGGAATGCGGAAATAAACTTTTTTGCAGAAAGTTCGGCGATGACAACAGAAGAAACTCTCGATAGTAACACAAGCAAACTTTTAACAGAATGAGGCTAAACAGTTAGAAGTGTTAAAAATTTTCAATAATTAAAACAGGACTCTAATAGAATAATGGGAGATTTTATATGTTTATTTTTCTAAAAGGTTATTTTATAAGATCTCCTTAAACCTTTGAAATAATTAATAAAATTATCTCACAGTTTATTTTTTAATAAATACATAATTGGGGTATTCACAAGGTGTGCTATAATGTTCTAAACAATTTTTGCAATTGTTTAAAAAAAAGTGCTGACAACAGAAGAAACTCTCGATAGTAACACAAGCAAACATTTAACAGAATAAGGCGAAACAGTTAGAAGTGTTAAAAATTTTCAATAATTAAAACATGACTCTAATAGCATAATGGGAGATTTTATATGTTTATTTTTCTAAAAGGTTATTTTATAAGATCTCCTTAAACATTTGAAATAACTAATAAAATGATCTCACAGTTTATTTTTTAATAAATACATAATTGGGGGATTCACAAGGTGTGCTATAATGTTCTATATTTTGCAATTGTTAAAAAAAATTATTGTTGTGTTTCAAACAAAACAAAAATTGTAGGGTGTTGAAAGTTGTTTAGTAAAACTAAAGACGAATTGAAGAAAGATGACCGATCAAACCTAATATATAGGATATACTGCAATGGTGATGGTTTACATTTGTGCAACAAAACATATGTGGGTACAACAAAAACCAAATTAAAGACTAGAATCTCATCCCACAAATCTGATCTGAAAAATACCGAAAAACCATTAGAGCAAAATACTGCACTTGCGGCCCACTGTGCAAAAAGTGGTCACAAGCCAGACTTCGAGAAGGTGAGAGTACTACAGGAAGAGAGTAATTATAAAAAGAGATTTACTTTAGAAATGTTACATATAATAAATATTCCAACGAACACACGACTTAATTATAAGACAGATACAGACAATTGCGCTCAATTATATCGACACATAATAAATAAACATAATAAGAAATGACAACTAGTTGATAAGTCTTGTTTGATGTTATAGGTTTGTGAAAATAGACGCGGTAAAATAATTTAACTAATTATGTACGTAGTATGCAAATTATAAGTTTTAGTTTTTGTAATATTAAAGAAAATCACTTGTTGTATTTTAGATTCCTTGAAAATGGTTGACGAAGTTAACCGAAATATCGGAGAAAATAAATTGTTAAAACTAAAATAAAAAGTTGTTTTTATTTTAATTTTATGATCCAAGACATTTAGCCGAAGCAAATGAATAATCACACACAAAACAAAAATGTTAATGCTGTGTTCATTGATTCGTCATAACTGTACAGTAAAAATCTAAGTTATAAGCGGTTGCCCTCAGCAGTCGTATACAATGCGTCAAAAGTGAGTCAACATCAGCGAAAACTAAACACTTATTTTTACTACAGTAAACCCGTTATCTTAAAGGTAGAAGTACATAACACGCGTTCATTCGTCGACGTTTGCAAGTTTGGCCTGGAACAGAATTAAGAAGTTGTAGTTGAAGCTGAAGCTGAAAAATGCTCTGTAGCGCAACAAAGTTCAAATTTGGAATTTTACGCTTCAACTTCAACTGCAACGACTCTACAACTACGTATTCTGTTGACACCATTTCGAAATTGCCATTTTTAAATTTTGAAAGCTTGCTGCGCTATTCGTAATGTTGTACTACACGCGTTTACAAAAACCGTTCCGGTCAGCTATTTTTTAATTGTTTACTTATTTACGTTAGCCAAGATATGTATATTTTGAAATTTATTTTCCCGAAGATCCTATAAGGAGCATAGGGCCCCAAGATAGCCAAGATAGCAACGATTAATAGCAACGCCGGAAATAAAACAATGGGATTTTTACTGACCATTTTGGATGAACCCACTTTTTTCTGGAACGGTTTTGACGATTTTTTCCAAAATATGTTTTTTTTAATCTTTAAGTGGTCTTTATCTATATAAATATTTCTAAAATGATATACAAAAGTTGCGAACCAGCTCTTGACGAGTACGGACGTGCATCAGTGCATAAGAAAAATAAAAAAATAAAAAAAAATTCGAAGTGAAAAAAAAAATATTTGTTATACATCCATAATTGAAAAAAAGAACAATAACTAGTGTGCCCGAAGAGATTTGTGAATGAGCCTCACAAATACTCCCAATAAGGAGAGTAGGCCCAGCACAAATAGCAGAAATGCGTATATTGTGGTAAGCTTCCCGAGCGTGAGCAATGAAAACATTCGATACCCAGAATTAAATAAAAATTATTTAAGTGCAAAAATTGCCAGCGCAACTGGTTTTCCATACAGCATTTTAAGTGCAAGTGTGCCCAACCTGAGCAAGTGTGTTGATCCGACCGTAAATGTGGTTCAAAGTGTGAAGTCGTCTGAACACAGGAATAATAACGAAAAACCTGGAACATCTCGATCTGCATTAATAAATACAGGAGCTGTGCCAAAAAGTACTAAAGTGCAAACAGGCATGGACAGATATATTACAATAACTAAGAGAAAGGCTAGCCCTAGGTCCACCCAACAGGAGCGCATGGCCAAACAATACAAAAGCTCTAACGTAGTCTCTTTGCCAACAAATGGTAACAGATTCTCTGTACTATCCATACCTGACGATGAAGAAGCAGAATCAGCTAATGGAACAGCCACTAAAGAAGTTAAACCGCCACCCATCTATCTGCGGGAGCAAACATCAAATAGCATAGTCAACATGTTGACTCAACTTGTAGGTAAGAATAATTTCTACGTCGTTTCTATACGACGCGGGCAAATTCAAGAGACCAAAATTCAAGCCAGTACAGAAACGAACTTTCGTATTATATCAAGACACCTGGACGCAGAAAAGAAAAGTTACTATAAATATCAATTAAAAAGTGCTAAGGGATTGATTATTGTCATAAAAGGCATAGATAGTTCTGTTCCTACAGAGGAAATAAAAACTGCCGTAGAGCTAGAGGGGTATGAGGTAAAATCTGTTCATAACATTTTGAACAGAAATAAAGTTCCTCAACCAATGCACCACATTGTAATATCGTTTGATTCATCGGTTCTCAAAACCAAAAATTCAGTTCATCCCATATACAACTTGCGCTACCTACTCAACAGAAGAATAACTGTTGCGGAGCCATTAAAACGAAAGGGCCCCTCCCAATGCACAAACTGTCAGGAATATGGGCATACAAAATCATATTGTAAATTGCCTCACGTATGTGTGGTTTGTGGCGACGCTCATAAAACCGCCGAATGTAATCGTTCTAAAGCTGACCCGAATGTTAAGAAATGCAGCAACTGTGGCGAAAATCACACAGCAAACTATAGGGGTTGTAAAGTCTTTTTGCATTTAAAAAAACCTGCTTTTGTTCAAAAATATACTCACTCCCAATATGGTCCGTCAAATGAGCCCAGCCAAGCCGCTGGCTCTATTGCTAGTACTACACAAGCAAATAAACAAAATCAATCATATGCCCAAATCTTAAAAGGAAACCCTAATGCGAAAAATCCCCCGAGTACTTCCAACACAAAGCAACCTCCATACGCTAATGTTCATAGGGAAGGTCTACAAATGCCTTCTGGAAATATGCCTACCTCAATAGAAAATTTAATTCAAACTATGAATAACTTCATGGCCACTATGCAGAACATGTTTCAGGAAATGATGCGAAGCCAGAACATGCTCCTGCAAGTTCTACTCAACAAAAAATGAACCAGTTAAAAATATGTTTCTGGAATGCAAACGGGTTATCCCAACATAAGCACGAAGTTACAAACTTTCTTCATAGGCATGAAATCGACGTACTTCTTGTCTCTGAAACACAATTTACTCATAAAAACTGCTTTAGGGTAAATGGATACCATACGTATGACACAAAACATCCCAGCGGACGAGCTTGTGGTGGCACAGCCATAATTGTGCACAAACACATCAGACACTTACCATTGCCAGAGTTCGAAGAAGATTGTATCCAGGCCACATCTATAAATCTTACTGATTTCAAACTAACGTTAACATCCGTTTATTGTCCCCCGAGGCACAAAATTGTATACGATAAATTTCTCAACTTCTCCACATTGGGTCAGAAATTCATTGCTGCTGGCGACTACAACGCTAAACATACATATTGGGGCTCCAGACTTATTAGTCCTAGAGGTAATCAGCTATACAATACCGTAACTGCAAATAATTTTGATGTGGTATCGAGTGGTGAGCCTACCTATTGGCCAACCGACTTCAATAAGCTACCAGACCTTATTGACTTTGCTGTAATCAAAAACATCAAGCGCGATCAGGTACTAGTTAGTTCCTCCTATGATCTTTCGTCTGATCATTCACCTTCAATCCTCATTTTAAAAGGTAACTCCGACGCCGCAGCTGCAAACTTTATTTCCTATCCAAACAGAAACACAAATTGGTTAAAGTATAAAATGTATGTGAGCCCTCACCTATCACAGTGCATTCCCCTAAAAAATTCATCTGACATCCAAATAGCTGTCGACCGATTTACAGAAGTCTTGGATACTGCAGCAAGAAATGCAACCCCAATCAAGCGGACAATTAAACGTGCTCCTTACAATACATCGGCGGATATTGAGACCCTTATCAGAGAAAAAAGGAAGTTAAGAAGACAATGGCAAAACAGTCGTTCCCCAACCACTAAGGCCCAACTTCAATTATGCCTGACAACTCTTCGCAACAAATTGAGACAGAACCACGAGTCTGCAATAGAAGGCTATCTAAACAGCCTAGATGCCACAAAAAACTCTAATTATAGCTTATGGAAGGCTGTACGGCATATGAAATGCCCTATAACCCAAGAATCTCCATTAAGACTGGAAAACCGCACTTGGGCCAAAAACACAGATGAAAAATTTAACGCTTTCGCGGGTCACCTTGAGAAAGTTTTCACGCCACATGATACACATACTTGTTCCAGTCGTCCAATCATTCCTAATAAGGTAAACCATCCATTAAAATTTAACATAACTCAAGTAAAATCTGCAATAGAAAAAGTGAATATAAGAAAATCTCCCGGACCTGACCGCATCACAGGGTCAATGATAAGAAACTTACCATCGACTGCTTCCAGAATCTTGCTGCTCATTTTTAACGCTATATTAAGAGTCGGATACTTCCCATCCTCATGGAAGAGGTCTATAATTGTTATGATTCCCAAGCCAGGAAAAGATGCTAGCCAGGTTGCGTCGTACAGACCGATAAGCTTATTATCAATTCTATCGAAGCTTTTCGAAAAAATATTCATTTTAAGTATAACTCCTCATCTAAATGAACACGACATCATCCCGGATCACCAGTTCGGATTCAGAGCGAAACATGGTACAATAGAACAAGTGCATAGAATTGTCACCCTTATTAGATCGGCGTTTGAGAAAAAACAATACTGCTCAGCCCTATTTATAGACATTTCCCAAGCATTTGACAAAGTTTGGCATGATGGGCTACTCATCAAAATAACACGAATGCTTCCTCAAAACACTCACAAGCTTCTGGAAAGCTATCTAACAGGCAGAACTTTCATAGTAAGGTCGCAAGATAAATACTCCCCCCTCAAGAAAATTACTGCTGGTGTCCCCCAAGGCAGCATATTAGGACCGCTTCTATATATAATATACACAGCGGATATGCCAACAAACCTGAGCACGCATACCTCTACATTTGCAGACGACACAGCATTTATTAGTGTTAACCATGACCCAAAAGTCGCATCGCAAAATCTGCAGTCCCACATCAATGAACTAGAGGCATGGCTAGAAAAATGGAGAATAAAGGTTAACCCGGCTAAATGTGCTCACTTAACTTTCACGCTCAGAAGACAAACGTGCCCAGCAGTTAAAA
This sequence comes from Pollenia labialis, assembly GCA_949318255.1. Taxonomy (NCBI): domain Eukaryota; kingdom Metazoa; phylum Arthropoda; class Insecta; order Diptera; family Polleniidae; genus Pollenia; species Pollenia labialis. The sequence goes on from OX439140.1 coordinate 40,028,975, forward strand.
TAAATAACATCACTGTTCCGGTAGAAAGCCATGTTAAGTACTTGGGAATTCATATAGATAGACGCTTGACCTGGTCTCGTCATATTGAAGCGAAAATAACGGCTATGAAACTTAAAGCAGCTCAACTACATTGGCTTCTCGGTGGAAACTCAAACTTGTCTTTAGACAACAAAATTCTTTTATACAAGTCCATCATAAAACCAATATGGACATATGGCATCCAATTATGGGGTACTGCATGCGCATCTAACATCCAAAAGCTTCAAAGAAGACAGTCTAGAATATTACGACAAATTGTCTGCGCCCCATGGTATATACGTAATGATATTATCCACAGAGATCTCAACGTCCCCACTATCCAGGAGGAAATTAAAAAATATTCAATAAGCTACATCGATAAACTAATGGCCCACCTCGCTCAGGGTCTGCTTCAGTTCGAAGGTCACCAGAGGCTAAAAAGAACCGATACTTTGAGCCTAACTAGAAGACAGTTTTAAAATTTGAATACAGCAGTTAGTGGTTACACTGGTAACAACTAATAAACAACAAGTAGAATTAAGATTTGAAAACATATTGTAAATTTCGATAAGAAAGATTCAATAATAAAAATAAAAATTTAAAAAAAAAAAAAAAATTTTTCATTTCCGGCGTTGCCACTAAATCCCTTGATTTTTAATTTCCGCCGTTGCTAACTTTCGTTGCTATCTTGGCGAACGTTACTTATTTGTGCATTGAAAACGGACTCGAAAGTATATCAAGATTTATTTATTTTTTAAATTTATTCTTTTTATATAGTAAATATTGTATGTTTTTGAAGCTCTTCAATAAATTTTTCTTCACGTATCGCAAATTTGTTAAATTTTTTTTTTGTCAGCTGATTACTTGTCAAAAATACACAACGCGTCAAAAAGTTCAAAGTTAAACAACTTTCTGGCGCTAACGCGTCAAAATATCTTGCATGTAGCTTGTTCTATTAAAATACACTAATTTGACATTTTTGACAGAAGTCTACAGAGCGCGCGCGCACTAACGCGTGTTATGTACTTCTACCTTAAGAATCATGTTTACTTTTTGTGCCTATAATCACAGTTTAATGGGAATCAATCTCATTTATGACATTAATTTTGAGAAATTTTTGATGGTAATAAATTTTTTGAAAAAAAGGAAAATATAAAGTTTTTATCGATGTTGACTCACTTTTGACGCTGTGTGTATATGCTTTTTGGAATTATATTAAGACATATGACTTTACGACTACCTTGTGAATCAACTAAATACGTATTAATTAAAAAAATATGTATGTATTACATATTTATGAATTATTTTTTTGTTTGCTCGTTTTAGTTCAAGAATTGTTATGTTTATTATGTTATTGTTTTTTAATAATAAATTATTTATGCATTTTTATATATTGAAATGACTTAATTTTAAAAAAAAGTTATTATTCGGTTAAACGATCGATTACAAAATTAACCCATTAAACTGTACTAGTTGCAAAATTAGTCAAGCCGGGCAAATGGCGTTTTAACATAATTCGGATACGCTAAATCCAATGGTGCTAACCGTTTTTTTAGGTTAGCTCTTGTTTTCGAGATATACCGTTATTTCGAAAATGGAGGAGGTTGCACAACATATATTCGCGTAACTCAAAAACGGTTTAGTTTATTGAAATTACTAAAATTACTAAAAACCGAAATTCTCTATACATACTTGCCCTTTACATCTACTGCTTAGGGGGGCTCCCATACAAATATTGCGTTTTATGAAATTCTTAAATTAATTAAAATTGTAAGACTTTTGTGAATATTTGTGAGGACAAACGCTTCTGCTTTTAATTGTATCTAATAAGCCATGGTAGTAAAGCGGTACCAACAAAGTGAAAATGTATTAAAAAAGTTCTATACATTCTATAGATTTAATGAAGGCGATTTTTAAAAATGTCTAGTTCTCGGTAAACAACAGCGCTGTAAATAAATGTTGAAGATGTAATAAACTATCAAATTAATACAAATAACAAAATTAAAACCAGTTAGAAGGTAAAGTCGGTCAAGTCCGACCGTATGATACACTTCACCAATTGTTCGAAAGTGTGCCTCATTTAGGAACCATGGGCAACAAAATTATGGTATGTACTTATGACTCATGTAAAGGTCTCACTACGCAACATCAGTAAAAAAGTGGGCGTGGCAGAGAATAAAATCATGTAAGACTAAAGAGCGAGAAGTGTAAAATTGTACAAATTTTTGTAAAAATATAAGGGGTTATCGATGCACAAAATATGTAAAAAATAAGAGGAATTGGAGAAATGGGCGTGGCGCGAACAAGAATTCTGTATACCAAGAGAGCGACAATAGCTACAATTAACAAACGTGGTACAAATAGCTTGGTTATAAGTGCACAACATCTGTTAAAAAGTGGGTATGTGAAGAACGGTAATAGGCTTTCTACACTGACGATATTAAGGTGAAACGCATGGAAAATGTAGAAAATATAAAACATCAATGAAAACTGTAAATTATACAATGTACAGAAAACACATAGAAAAAGTAATACAGAAAAAAAATTTAATAAACAAAAAAGTAATTTGTACATATGAAAGGCCCATCTATCAGGTCTGCTTACTTGTACAAAAATAAAAAACGATTCTTTTTAGTTGTCAAAAATTTACTACCACAAATACAAAGCAAAAGGAAAAAACGTGTATGTGTGGCATACCATAAACGTATACATGCACATGTAAACAAAATGTAAACAACTTTTGACAACTAAAAAGAACATAAACAATGATCATCAGGCTTCTTGCGCACACCTTTTCAATGGGCCTTGTACATATCGACCCCTTTGCGCGAAATTATCGTATATGCCAATTTTTTGAAATTGAGTTTTTGATGCAATCTTGTTCTATACTCAAAGAGACGTCACCTGACAAAATATTGTAGGCGAATTCCACTTCTTTGCTCCAAAAATTTAATGTATATTTTCATTTTTATATGCAAGCAAACGCAGAGAAAAGTAGAAAAATGGCTGTACTGTAAAATTTGGTTTCTGTAACATACGATAATTTCGCGCAAAGGGGTCGATATGTTAATAAATTTTAAGAAATTAATAAAACACAAACAAAATGTAATAAATAAATAAAATTCTACAAACAAAAAAAAACAAAACTTTTGTAAATTAGTGGATGTTTAAACGCTGGTTTAGTTAAACTAAACTGAAATTTATATGAAGTTAAAACTCATCTACTATAAATAAGTGTCCCATATATTATATGTAGTAAAAAAAATAACATGTGGCAGCATTAAGATAAATTTAGTCAAATTCATATGGCCGATATTAGTAGTTTAAACGCCCAATTGTTTTTTATGTATGTACACATGTTTACTGATTTATATAGATTTATTGGTTTAAACACAATTTAAGCCAAAAAGAGAACTTAACTCCCTCGAATTTATTGGCCCTTAGTAAATAAATAATTTTATCAGCAATGCCAGTAATAATAACACATTTTGGCACTTTTCTAGTGATGACCATTTTTCGACAAGATCTATTTTACATATTTATTTATTTTACATTTTATATTATTATTTAAGTATTTTTATTCGAACTCTTTAATCTAACATAAAATAAGTAATTAATCAAGCTTGAGGTCCAGGATTTTGTTTTTTTTTAAATTATATTTTATTTTCCAATATTTCGCTACAAAACATCGAGTAGCATCATCAGGGTTAAATATATAATTTAAAACATTTTTAAAAACAAAACATAAAAAAATGCATTGCAATATCAGAAGAAGTAGTGATAACTGCTTTTATAATAGCGGTTTTCACCCTTGATAGAAAAGTGCCTTGTAGTCAGGGTTTTTTCCCGGGAATTCCCGGGATTATTTTATTTCCCGTTTTTCCGGGATTTTTCTTGCGGGATCCCGGGAAATAAACAATTCCTCATAATATCAGAAAACAGCTATTTATACTTTAAAATTTAGTTTTCTATTCTCTAAATTTAGCATCGGTGGATTGGTTGCGGATTATATCAATTACAAGAAGTGAGTACATATTTAAATCAATGTCTCCTGATGCAATAAATCTACTAAAAGCAGAATGGGCAGTGCAACAGTTGATAATTATTACATTAAGTGAAGTGAAGAGTTGATCAAGTACATTAATTCAAAATAAGATGCAGACAGTTAAGTTTCATTGTCCATGAACAAGTCTTAAAAATAGAAGATACCTAAACATATCGCTCCTTTATTGCAACATAGTCATATCTAGACTTTATGTCTAGAGAACGGCAACAGCTACATTTTACAAATTTGATACAAATAGCTTGGTTATTAATGCACAAAAACTTAAAAACAAGTGTACTGTACTGCAAACGTTGGTCCGCCTACGCCTTCAATACAAAGACAATATAGATTTTGGTACAAGTGGAAAATGGTAACAGCCAGAGTATTAACACATGGTAACAATAGCTTCGCCACAGAATTTAAAAACAGATTTTCGAAAGTGTACCCCATGTAGAACCCATGGGCAACAAACTTATGAAGTTGCCGTATATTATTTAGATATCTTCATCTATATGAAATTTGTTTGCCTTCAAGCGATTGTAGGAAGAGGTGTTATATGGGACCTATGATTAATTTTGGACCTACCAGAACAAAATTTAGTCAATGCATAGTTATTGTTGCCAATTTTTTATGTAAATACATATATTTAAAAGGAAGTTATGGCATTATAAGCTATTTATAGGTGCAGAATTTGTATGGGAGCTGTGATTAGAAATGGATCGATTCCAATATAACGTGTATGGAGGCGATGTGAAATTATGGCTCGATTCTCACCATTTTCAAAAGACAAGGTCCTAGAGACAATAGGAACCTACATTTGTACCAATTATCATAAAATTATCTCAAAAAGTGATCCTAATGGCTAATAAATCAATGAATGTTTAATCGTTGGTTTTGTTGAACTAAACTTAAATTTACATGTAGTTTTAACTTAAAAGCTGGAAATCGCAGCCCCATATATTATTTGTAGTACGAAAAACAATAATGTGGCAGCACAACGATAAATGTTGTCGAATTAGAGATGGTTTAAATGTTTACTGAATTATAGATTTAAACCAAAAAGAGAGTTTAACTTGCACTGATTAATTAGCCCTAAATAGATCGGTATACCAAAAGGTGGGTCTATGATAAATATTTTAAAGTGTTACAACCGCCACCACAAACGCATAATACCATCTCCACTATTGTGGTGTGGGTATAAATATTTTGTGTTAACATCATAATCACACGTAAGTAGTATCAGTCAGTTGATCAGACTAAGTAATCGACAAACTTTTTTTAGTACAATCGATCAGTTGTTTTTAAGCCATCGACGGGTAATGAACTCTCAGTTTAAAAAATAATATATTGCTCAGACATACTCTTAAAAAAGTTCCACATAGTTAAAATACACGTCACAAAATGCAAATATTGTTTTAATTAGACAAAACCCTAAGGTATAATTTAAGTCTGTAAAGAACGATTAAACCGAAAATATTTCAAGTCAAATTTTGAAAGTAAAACTAACATGGAATCCAATGTAAACAGCATATCAGCTACTGTCGATATAAACATGTCAAACAGTGTGTCAAATGACCATGACAGTTATCAAGATGAATTTACTCTAGACTCTATACTCAAACGTATAGGACAGTTTGGAAAGTTTCAACTATTCATATTCATACTTATTTGTGTACCAATGATGTTTAATGCCATATTTTCTGTAACATATGTTTTTACGGCCAGCACAGTGACTTATAGGTAATAGAATTTCATCTCAATTGTCCTACTTAAATAAGTTCAATCAATAGCCTGAACATAAATAGTTCTTATTAGATGTAACATTACAGAATGTGATACTGCAAACAGCCGTTACGATGAGCCCTGGACAGCTTTCTCAATACCAAATAAAACAAACAGTTTGGATCAATGTAATCGCTATGTGAGAAAATTAAAAGAAAACTCAACAGCCACAACGCCAAGATCTTACGGTATTACCGATCGCTATGATTTTGATAAAAACGACAAGGCGTTTAATGCTGATACATGTAATGCTGATAATTTTGATCAAAATCAAATCGAAATTTGTAGCAGTAATAATTTAATAATGCGCAGTAATGAAGTCACAATTTCAAATGACGTAAGTATATTATTCGTACGAGTATTCAGTCAAAGTCTACACTTTGTCTGTCAAACGTTTTTCCCCCTTTTGTAAGTAATAATAATCTAAAGTTTTGTTTGTTTTAACGATACGAGTAATTTGGCATAATTAATTGCGATAAAATACAATTCCGATCGCTTGCTAGTGACAATAAGTGGCAATTTAATTCGTTAAAATGTAATTAAAATTGTTATTATCGTGATAACAATGTAGTATACATACATATAAACATTCATTCATACAAACATACACATGTTTAAAAAAATTGTACATTCATAAACATATGTAAGAAGAATACAATACAATACAAAACAATACAATACAATACAATACAATACAATACAATACAATACAATACAATACAATACAATACAATACAAATACATATGTACATACATCCATATCAACATACATACATTTTTATTACCGGTTGTTGTTAAAAAAAAGAAGATTAGACATTTATTTTTTTTTTTAAATTTGTTTAAAAAAACAATACATAAATTTAAATATTAAAGTTTTTAATCATTTCAACGATTTGATTAAAATCAAGTAAAAGTGGTATATTCGGCTGTGTCGAATCTTCGTTGCCCTACAACGTAGTACTACTAAGGAAATTTTTGAGAGTTTAAATTTTTTTGACTTTGTTGTATCTGTGTTTTTCCAAATATTTTCTCTAAAACCGAACCATTAATTATAATGGTTCATATCATATCGCCATATCAAAACCTCAAATGTGATTGTCAATTTTTACTAATTTGAGGTCGCAGCTTTCAAATCTACTCTTCATTTTTCTCTATCAGCTCTACTTTTCGAGATATACCGTTATGTCTAAAATTAAGGCACATTCACTACATATATTGGAATAATTTAAAAACGGTTGAGTAAAAAAACAAATTTGAAACTCGGCAACATTATTATCTTTAAGCCGTGCTTACAATTTACTGAGAAAACTGAATATAGATTTCCATACAAAAAAAAAAAACGTCCATGAAACACACATATTTTAAATTTAATTTTTGTATGGAAATCGATATTCAGTTTTCTCAGTAATTAAAAAAATTAAATCTTTTGATTTTTCTTCAACCAATATTCCATTAGGAATATTTTTAGGAAAGTCCATATATTTTCAATGAGCTTTTTTTAATGCAATTTTTTAAAAATGCCTTCGATATAACAACGGTATCAAAAAATATAATACATACATACATATACATATACACTTAAGAACCCTTAAGATTTCATCTGATGTATTAGCTTCATAGCTCCCGAACTAAAATTTTCCTTCCCAAAATTTATATATCTCTAATTTTAGCATTTAATTACTTTCATTAAATGGATTTAAAATGTAGTTTTAGAAAAAATTTTATGAAAAATATAACTTAAAACACAATTTACAATCTTATTTTGTAATAATAAGAGATAAGTTCTTAAAAAATTAATAATTTTTAGCTTTTTGCCCGTGTTTCAAAAAATTTTAAGATTTTTCTCTTCAAAATAAGATTTTTTTTTTCGCCAAATATAGATTTTGCTTCCAAATCTTGTAACGATTCTGAACTACTTTTGGGAACGGGCTACCTAATAATTCGGTTGTGCTTGTCGTTGGGGGGGGGGGGGGGGTGTGAGTGTTCCTTTTTGAAAATAATTATTAGTTATATTTATTAAGCATCTTAAGAGATATTACTTTAGGTAGCTATAAACAAACAAACCATACAGACCTATGCCCACCCACCATGCTGAAAATATATAACTCCAATCACAAAGCAGATGAAATGCAGAGCCAGCCGAAGTATTTAATCTGAGAAAAAGTGACAAAAAAACAAATTCGTGAACCCACGGACTATCATGTCTATAAGTCCTTTATATGGTAAATTTTAGTATTTCCACCAACAACGTCTTCCAGTTCATAGTTTACATTTCCAATTCGACTTTTAACAATAGCTTTTATACCCGTGGGTGCTAATTTCGCATTTAAATTGTTTATCAACGAACTTTGTGCAAAATTTCGATGAATTACCGTTTGGCCTATATTAAATTCTCGCCCTCTAAATCTCAAATTGTAGGATTTGACGTTGCGTTCATATGCTTGTTTTATTTAAGTCCGTAAAGAGTCTCTTAGAATTGTAAAATTATCATGTCCTTCCAAACTTGTATCTGTTTCCGCCAGAAGTTCCAAATTGCGTAAGATTTTATAGTTCTTTGTCCAAACAAAAGTTCATAAGGTGTTTTCCCCGTTGTCTGATGAATACTACTACAGAGAGCGCAATTAACGCTAGCCAGATATAAATCCCATTGTCATTGGTCGTTACGGATATATGATCCGCTTCATTAAAATAGCGATTGACTCTTTCGCTGGCAGTTGATTGGGGACTATGTATTGCTGTAAATTGATGTTCAATTCCATGTTTTCCCTAAGCTTTCTAAAATCAGTTAATTTAAACTGGCTGCCATTGTCAGATACAATGGCCTCAGGTACCTCAAAACAAGTAAAAATTTCATTACCGAGAAACTCGACTACATATAGGTTTTGTAATAAATTTCCTTAATGGTTTTAAAAATGTAAACTTTGCGAAGTGATTCAAAATAATAAAAATTCCAATATTACCGCTCTTCGTTCGAGGGAATGGTCCCATTAAATCAACTTAGAGACGTTGTAATGGCCTATCAGTATTGACCATTTGTCCCATAGGAGGTTTAAGCAACGCTGTTGGCGCTTTTGACGTTTTGCAGGAAGAACAGTTTGTAACATATTCCTTCACGTCTAAGACTAATTTGGGCCAGAAAAAGGAATTGTCGTATACGATGTACAATTTTGGCAATGCCACCATGTGCTGCGTTTGGAACGTCATGCGCTGCAAGAATGACTTCTTTACGTATTCCCTCTGGAACAAAAAGTTTCCAACTATCTGACTCATCTAGATTACCGAATGAAAAATGTGTCCTCTTGTAGATAAATTTGTCAACCACTCGATAATCGGGTAAGGCTGATTTCGAATATTCATTTCTCAAATGAGTATATTCTGGACTATTAAAGGCGCTGGAATTAAGATTAATTGAAGGCATAATTTGTAAATCAATTTCCTCTACTGTTGGGTCATCATGAAATGCACGAGATAATGCATCAGGAACGACGTTGTCTTTTCCTCGTCGGTGTTCAATGCTAAAATGAAAGCCCTGTAATTTAAGAGCCCATCTGGCCAAGACTTGCATGGTCTGTAATGACTTTAAATTCGTGACCTTCAACATATGCCCTTAATTTTTATAATAGCTAATATAACTGCCAAGCATTCTAATTCCGTTATAGCGTAATTTCTCTGAGCTTTGTTGAGCTTTTGCGACATTAACGCTATTGGTCAATCGTTTTTATTTCCATCCAGTTGGGCTAAGACTGCACCAATTCTTGCTTGCGTCACATTGTAAGATGAAAGGCTTATCAAAGTTCGCATGAACCAAAACAGGTGCTGAAGTCAATTTTTCTTTGGCAGTTTGAAATGACTTCTGAGCCTCATCTGATCATATAAATGTTTTCTTTTTCGACAATAACTCAGTCATGGGGAACGTAATCGTAGCATGATCATCAATAAATCTACGGTACCAACCAGCCATACCGAGAAATTGACGCAATTGACGAACAGATTTGGGAATGGGAAAGTCCGATATGGCTTTCACCTTGCCTGGATCCACTTTAAGTGACCCTTTTCCAACTATATAACCCAAGTATTGCACCAGGCGAAGACAAAAATTACTTTTATTCACGTTTATAGTAAGGTTAGCCCTTCTTAATTGTGTTGCCATCTCCTGTAAATGCTTTAAATGTTCGTCAAAGTCCTTCGAAATAACTAATAGCTCAACTAAGTACACAAAAACGTTCGATTTAAAATTATAAGGAATGACTTGGTTCATCAGTCTACACATAGTTTGTGGAGCATTGCACAATCCAAACGGCATTCTTGTAAATAAGGGATTGTAAAAGCTGTCTTGGGTCTCGAAACTTCGTCCAATTTTATTTGCCAAAATGCATCTTTAAGATCCATTTTGGAAATAAAATAAATTGGAGGTAGTCTCGAAATTAGTCCTTCAATGTTCGGAATTGGGAACGCGTCTTTTGTCGTAACGTTCAAGCAAAATCGCACCTTTCCCGGCTTTACGATTTAAACCCCTGACCAAGGAGAAAGGACATTCCTCTATAACCCCCAATTTTAACATGCGGTCTATTTCGCCGCACAACAATTTTCTCTAGCTGGAGATATTGGGTAATATCGTTGCTTAATTAGGTTTAATTCTCCGCAAAATGTCATCTTTAATGTCATAATCGGTATGATAATCCTTAAGCTAGAAGTCGTGCGTTTAAAAACTTTAGCGCATAAAAAATTAGAAGTTACACAACACGCGTTACAAAAGCCGTTCCTGTCAGCTGTTTTTTATTTGTTTACTTATTTGTGCATTGAAAACGGATTCGAAAGTATATCAAGATTTATTTATTTTATTAAGTTTATTCTTTTTATATAAATATTGTATGTTTTTGAAGCTCTTCAATAAATTTTTCTTTCACGATTCGCAAATTTGTTAAAGCTGATTACTTGTCAAAAATACACAACGCGTTAAAAAGTTCAAAGTTAACCAACTTTCTGGCGCAAACGCGTCAAAATATTTTGCATGTAGCTTGTTTTATTAAAATACACTAATTTAACATTTTTGACAGAAGTCTACAGAGCGCGCGCGCACTAAGGTGTGTTATGTTCTTCTACCTTTATACTGCCGTCTTAATGCCTCACACAATTTTTCCCAATCAATTCTATTGCAGCTACGATGAAAACGCCAAAACCATGTTAACACTTTGCCCTCGAAAAGTAAATGTGCATGTTCGCATAATAAATCAATATCTCCTCTTAAAGTAGCTTTCGTAAGAGTATTGACTCTATAAATAAATTCGTCCACCGGAACTTCCGATGTATCACCGGTAAAACGAATGCGCCAGTTTCGGATTATATTTAGCACCCTTTCCGAATTTCTTTCAAAATTCCCAGTTGCGACTTGAGGCTCGCGATGTTCATCCCGTGAAGTCCAACTTCTATCATCTCTAAACTCGCGTTCCATGCCATCCTCAGCATTTGTCGGAAAATTTGTCAAAGTCAAATCGCGTAATTTGTCCGAAATTAAATTGGCAATGTCATTTCTATAATCTCCCAGTGAGTCATTAACTAACTATATACCGAATCCGTTCATCAGTCAAATTTTCCTGATAACGACTTCCCTTCACGCTTGTGATCTTGTTAGCACTAGCTCCCCCATCTAATGACATAGTAACATTAGTAGGATTCTGTTCAACCCGAGCAGGAATATCGCCGGTACTACGTACCAACGGCATCCTAAGTCTAAACCGAAACTAAAAAAAAAAATTAAAGAATTACGAAACGCCAAAACTATATAGCAATCGTATAAATATGACAATGATTGTTATTGCAAATTATATTAAAACCTAACTAAATCTCAATTAAAATTGTTATTATTTTATTTCAACAACTAACAATCATTTATACTACTTGGTGAATTGAAGGTAAGGTTATGGAACAAAAATAAATAAATATGATTTGTTAAATCATCCTCAACACCGCAAAAAAAAACAAAATAGGAGATTTAACTCAGTTATTGCTGGAATCTATTGTCAGTAGACAATAGACAATAGATTTAAGACCAAGCACAAAATAAAATGAATTAAATAAAAAAAACTAATAAGGGATTAGCAGGAAAGTAACCAAAAACAATTACTTTAAATCCACACAACCAGAAAAACAAACTTGGATAGAAGAGGGAATTAGACAAACGAGGATTGAGCCAATGTCAACCAGAACAACTTCTCAAATTCGAACCCAAACCCTGATAGATTTTGCCCGTTAATGTGCAACTGGGTTTTGATATTCAGTACTTTAGTACTTTAATATAAGTAGGGTGATCGATCGAATAGTATTCGACCGGTTTTTACCGGTTATTATAGTTTTGCCCAAGTCGAATATTTTAAAATGTCCATTTTTCGATTTCGAATAAACCGGTTATTTTAGTAAAATAAACCGGTTACTTAATTAATGTGTAATTTATATACGTTTTCCTTACTTTTGTTATAAATGTACCCGCAATTTAAGTATTTTTCTAATTGAATATTTGGCAAACTTAAACTTTTTATAAAAAATGTCAAAACAAAATGAAACAAAAGTCAAAAAAACATTATGAGCAATGTAAATACAAATCGCTTATATAAGCGTGGTTGCTTGTAACAAAAACCAACAGCAATTTAAAGTACTACATAAAAAGTTCAGCTTTAATAGTAATTAGCAATTTGACAGTATTATAAATACTATATATATCTTTATAAAGATGCTATCTCTGGTGATATTTCGAACTGACTTAAATGAAAATTGTCCTTAAATGGCCCTAAAATGATAAGTTGCAAAGGTTCTTTAACGTCACGACTTATAAATCAATTTAATTAGACTACAAGCTTGACATAAATATACGCCAAGTAAAACTTGACCCTGTTCCAAGTAGTTTTTAAGAGACTGCAAATAATACTTTACTAAAATATGCTGCCAATAATGAATGAAAAACTCTTAAGTAGTTCTAGCATATCTTTATGCTTACAACAAGAACATATTTGCGGAATCAACGATATGGGAAAATTCATCAGTTTTATTTATTAAAACACCAAGAACTTAAAATAAAATTGAAGGAATCAAAAATGTCCTGGAAGGGTTTAAATTGTGTGATCGACGAATTGACAGATATTTCACAAACAATGCATGTTCGTATCACTATTGTTTCTATAATGCTGAAACAAAAAAAAAATTTAAATATATAATCCTGGATAAGAGGTTTCAAAATATGGCTGAAGTTTACTGCTTCATATAGACATGCTTAACCAGCAACAAATTAAAACTCACTTACAATAAATTTGGGAGAATTTCTCAAATAATAAATTTATTAAATTCCTATATTTTTAAAACCAAAGTTTTTCAAAAATTCTAAAGCTATGTTCACACCTATTAAATATTTGACTCCTAACGTAACCACCAGTTTTCTTAAAGAACTGTTTGCTTTTGCAAAACGTTTGGCTAGCGCAAACATTATTTAACGGTTTCTTAACTACATCATACATAAATGCAATTATCATCTTAGATATACATAAAGTTAAGCATATAACTAGAAATTGTTTAAAATAATGCTTAAGCTTAATCAATTTACTGGTCACGCTTTTTTTTGATTTTATCGTCAAATATTTGTTAGGTCTGAACATACCTTGTAATATCTATGTATTTTGTTGGTTCCTTACCTTCGTGAATTGTTTTGTTTTTATTCTAATTAACCTTTTATTACAAAAACTAATTTGATTTTTGTATTTTTATGTATTCGAATTAAAACCGGTTAACCGGTTATTTTTAAAATGCTTAACCGAAAACCGGGTTTTTTAAAATAGCAACTATTCGGAATATTCGAAAACCGGTTATTGAAAAATGTCGAATAATTGATCACCCTAAATATAAGGCACAGTTCTTGTTGTACTGTCTTATCTAATAAAGAATCAATTCAATTCAAATAAATATCGATGTATCGATATATGGGTACCTTAAGGTACGGTCACATATGGCAAACAATTTTAAAATTTGTTTGCCGGCATTTTTTTAAATTTTGTTAAAAGAAATAAAAATTTTATTTGCTGGTCACACTACGCACATTTATTTGCCCATTTTTGTTTGTTCAAACAGATATTAAATACCTTCAAATAAAAAATGGGAAAACATGTTTGCCATGTGTTCACATATAAAAATATTTGCCTAAAAATAAATATTTGATCAAATTGTCAAAAATAAAAATTAAATAAATAAAATTACTTTTTATTAAAACTAAAAATTAACATTTTTATGCAAAATATGGAAACTTTTGTGGTTTTATGGTACAGATGAGCGAGAACAGCAGTTTTAAAAATAAAAGAGGATTAAGATAACAAATAAAGGGATAAAGGCAATTTGGCAAAGTAATTTCCAGTCTTAAGGTACGTTCAGACTAATGAAATATTTGACAAAAATATTTGTTCTGATATTTGCTTCAAACTGTGTGAAACAAAAAAATATTTTGTTTGATGTTCAGACTAAGCTCAAATATTTGACAATTTTTGTTTGTTGAAACAGTTGGCAAATAGTGTCAAATAAAATAAATTAATTCATGTTTGCCATGCGTTCAGACTAAAACAAATATTTGCATCAAATAATTATTTAATGAAAGTGTTCAAAAATAAAAATATATTTCACAAATAGTAAAAATTCGTGCAGAAGCCTAATTATTTGTTTTATTCTGTGGGGCAGCATCTATTATATTGTTAGAACAGGAGTATGTAAAAGAAAAACAAAACTGGAAGACAAATGGTTAACGGAAACATGGCTAAAATTTGCGAAAAATTGGTAACAACCCCTAAAATATATGGTTCGGTTAAAAACAAAATGTCGGGAAAAGAACCACAAAAAAATGTTGCAAAAACAGCCATAAAATTGACTAAAAGTCCCCAAAAGTATAAGGAATGGCAAAAATTCGATGAAAATTGCTAACTTAGCAAAAATTCGCAAAAATTGGCTAATAGCAAACCCTAAAATTTATTTGAAAGCGCTAAATCGGTTAAAAAAACAAAATGTCGGGGAAAACCCAAATAAAAAAATGTTGCAAAAATAGCGAAAATTCGCGAACAATTTTAATATTTCATACAAGCCATAAAATTGACTAAAAGTCCCCAAAAGTATAAGGAATGGCAAAAATTCGGTGAAAATTGCTATATTAGCAAAAATTGGCTAATAGCGGCATGATAGCAAAGTCTAATAATTATTAAAAATCTTTAAAGCTGTAAAAAATCCGAAAACTTACAGGAAAAATTGCTTCTATCGGGTACATGGCTAAAATTATTTGTCGTTGTTTGCTCTTACAATTTTTTTGTAATATCAAATAAATGTTTGCTCAAAAATTACTTAAAAATATTTGATTTTTTGTGTTCACACTATGTTCACATTGGACAAATATTTGTTTGCCGGCAAATACTTTTATTTGCTCAAAATCAGCTGTTATTTTATTTGACACTCAAAAATATTTTGTGTTCAGACTACGTTAATGAAATATTTGATGTTTGCTATCAAATATTTCATCAGTCTGAACGTACCTTTATACAACTAAATTAACATATGTACATACATACATTATGAAACTAAAGTATTATTTATTACGGTTTTAGACGCAAGCAATAAAGTGTTTTAGAGAGTGGATCTATTGTAAATTATAGACCGATCTTCACGAAATTCAGTTATATGATTTCTAGGCATATAAATTGAGTTTGTGCAAAATTTAACGATAAAAGGTGCATTCCGCCACCAATTTACGTTAGTTTTTGTAAATAAATATTGATTTTTTCAAGAGGTTGTTTCCCATTTCGCTCCATAACTCTTTTCCTACTAAACCAAAAGTGCTGAATTTCAATCCACACTGCTTGGACGAACTTGCGGCCAAAATTTTTATTTTTCGTCAGCATCCTTTTCTAAATTGATATAACAATGTCCATCCGTCCGGCTAGCTGTCGATGTTTACCTTATTCGCAAAGTACATGTCGCAATTTTTGAGATAATCGCGTGTGTTCTAGAATCCGAATTCACTCGAAAGTGGATTACTGCAGCATTTTTTGTGTTCCACAATTCACCTCCACATGTTTTTATTCGTTTTCAATTAGAGTGGTAAGGGGTTAGTGAAAGTAAAACGAATCGACTATAATTCTTATGTATATGTGAGAACATTTTTAGCAAAAAAACATAATATTGTTTTTAGTTTGAAATGTTTATTACATAATGAAAACATACTGATTTAGCAATATTTACAGAATTTTTACCACGCCTTTTAGTTTGGGGGACTTTTAATCAATTTTATGGGTTGTTTGAAATATTAAAAATTTTCGCGAATTTTCGCTACTTTAGTAAATTTTTTTTTGTTTTTAACGACATTTTGTTTTTTAACCGATTTGGCAATTTCAAATAAATTTTTTGGGTTTGCAATTTTTCGTGAATGTTCGCGATAGATGCAATTGTTTTCTCTGATTCTTTACAGCTTTAACGATTTTTAATAAATACATATAAAACTTTACTATTAGCAAATTTCCGCTAGTTTAGCCACTTTTATCGAATTTTTGCCATTCCTTATAGTTTTAGGGACTTTTAATCAATTTTATGGCTTGTTTGAAATATTAAAAATTTTCGCGAATTTTCGCTACTTTAGTAAATTTTTGTTTTGTTTTTTCCGACATTCTGTTTTTTAACCGATTTGGAAATTTCAAATAAATTTTTGTGTTTGCAATTTTTCGTGAATGTTCGCGATAGATGCAATTGTTTCTTCTGATTCTTTATAGCTTTATCGATTTTTAATAAATACATATTCAACTTTGCTTCATGCCGCTATTAGCAAATTTTTGCGCATTTCCGCTAATTCAGCCAATCCTTATAGTTTAAGGGACTTTTAATCAATTTTATGGCTTGTTTGAAATATGAAAAATGATCGCTATTCTTGCAATTTTCGCGTATCTTTTTTGCTCATAAAAACTTATATCTGGAGAAAAGTTCTGTGCCATAGCTCTTATTCAAATACCGATTCTGTAAATAACTTTTAATGTCATAATAATCTTATAAATGTTGGTTTTGGCAAAAATTTCTATAATAGCTTGTAAATGTTGTCTTGGTAGGCCGAGTATTGGTTCTAGGTCACTTGCTACAATCACTTCAAGACGAAAAAATCTCATAAAGATGTCGATGTCGGTAAATTATTCGGCACTAATAAGTTTTATATAAATCTTAAATTCACTATTTAATTTTATTTTGGCGGGTCCATGATTGTCCACTGACCCCAAACTATTTATATAGACACACCATTTTTGCAATGCATAATTCGCAACATTAGCTCATATATTATAAGCATATTAAATAAATTACCCATTTACTTAAGAAAAATGTATTTTGTAACATCTTGAAACCTACTTACCGCGCAACTCTTTGCTAAAAAGAGAACACAGGAAAAATTGTTTTCCATAAATAAGTTTTTTCGTAATTAAAAAATTATTAAATTCTGTTAATTTTTTCAATTTTATTCAATAATTTTTATTTTAAAGCTTTTTTATTTGCCGCTGTTTGGTCTTACAAAATTTTTGTAAGAACAAATATTTATTTGCCTAACATCGAGGAAAATATTTGACGTTAAATGGTCACATTAGGAGCATTTTTGTTTGCTAGCAAATAATTTTATTTGCCCAAAATCAGCTGTTTTTCTGTTTGCCCCTCAAAAATATTTTGTGGTCAGATTAGGGCAAACAAATATTTGATATTTTTTGACAAATGTTTGCCATATGTGACCGTACCTTTAAATATCGGCGATATATATATATTGGTTATTATTTTTTAAATATCGATACTTTGATATATACATATTTATTGCACATCCTTACTGCACAAGGTTGGCAACCGATACGAATTTCGGTATCGGTATTAAAATATTGTTATTAAGGTATTGGTATCAGTATTAAATTTTTTTTATTTCGGTATCGGCATTTTAATTATATCGGTATCAGTAATAGGCTATATAACGTCAACTGATGCTTATCAATGCATATCAAAGTTATGATTTTTCATTGATTGGTTATGCCCATATTTATACTAGGAATGCCAAATCGGACCAGGTTTTTTGAAATCCGGGATTCGGGATTTTTTAACCAAAAAAACGTGATCCCGGGACGAATCGGGATTTTTCGGGATTTCGTACAAAATGCATTACATGTAACATTTATTCACAAGCGACTTCTTTTTGTAACCAGTTAAAAATTAGATTCATTACCAGTAAGATTAAGGCCCTAATTTTGTAAAACAGAACGCACGCCAAAGTATTATATTGAAAGCAAAAACAAAAACCATTGTGTGACAAATTTACTTTTGTTATTTTTGGCAGAAACAAAACATAGTCAAACTTCGTATTTGATTTTTCATTTCCTCATCTTTTGTCCATCTTTAATAATTTTCAAGAATACTTATTTTAAATATTTTTTTTTAATATGTATAAGTATCTTATCATTTTTAACAACTTGGTACCAAATAAAAGAGAAGGTTCTGTAAAATTTAAAAAAAATATTTTCTTCAGTTAACCTGAAGAAAAATGTAAACAAAATTTCTTTAAAACATTAAATCCTTCGTTGTCCTTAAAAGTTTGTATATTTTCATTTCTGGGGATGGACATAATATCCAGCGGAGAGCCCACTCACTGGCCAACAGATTGACAAAAGTTACCGGATCTAATAGAGAATAACAAGAGAATTGGTGAATTAGAATCATCACTATAGCGGTCATCAGATCACACACTCACACTTAGCGCTAATAGACAAAAGCACAGATTTGTTGAAATACAAAATGTTTATTAGTGCCCATTGTTCGGAGAATATACCGCTAAGAACACCAAATGATATAGACATTTCGGTAAAAAATTTAGAACTTAAAATCACACTGGCTGCTCAACTTGCTGCCAAGTCCCCCCGACAAAAAAGAAAAACCATAATTTTCTCAATAGATGCTGAAAGACTCCTAAGTAAAAAAAGTAGTACACGAAGAGAATGGCGGAGAAGAACTTGCGTAGACTTCTTGAAAAAAAGAGAATTGCATCGCTTAATAGGCTTCTTGAAAACTTAGATTTAACATCAAAAACGAATTACTCTTTGTGGCGTGCTACAAAAAATCTTTAAAGACCCGTTTCTTGTAAACCTCCTTTACGCAAACCAAATCGAAATTAGACTAGAATTGATACTGAAAAAGGAAATCTGTTCGTTGATTGCTTAAAGGATGTTTTCACGCCGAATTTATCTAGCACTTTAATTGAGTTACCCCCTGTAATATCCCAGCACATAGCAAGTGTCCCGCTTATCTTTGAAATGCGAGAGGTTCAAAGCTATTATTGAGTTGGACCCAAAAAAAGGACCAGGCATTGAGAATTTCAGTAATAAGATGCTTTTGGAATTATCCCGCATAGCAGTAAGAATAATTCTCTATATTTTTAATGCTATTTTACGCCTAGGCTATTATCCGCCAGAATGGTAAACATCGCTTGTTAAAATGATACCCAAACCAGGCAGAGACCACACTAAAGTAGCATCTTATAGACCCATCAATCTTTTACCCAATATGCCAAAACTGTTCTAAAAGTTACTCATGAAAAAGTTAACTAAATATGTAAACGAATACCATACTATTCCAGCACACCAATTTGGCTTTAGGAGAAAACACAACACCATTGAACATAGGTTAATCACAGTAATTAGAAAGGCATTTGAGGGAAGAAAATATTGCTCTGCTCTCTTTATTGATATCTCACAAGCCTTTGAAGTTTGGCATGAGGGACTTCTTTTAAAAATGAAACTCTTGTTACAAATCAAAAAATTCGTTCTTGCAGAAAAAAGTTTTTACAGTACCCCCCAAGACATACGAACTGGAGTACCGCAAGGTAGTACATCAGATATGCCATTAAACACTTACACATTTACTGATGATACAGCAATTCTTAGTGCCCACATATCACAATTGGAAAATTGGTTAGAAAAATGGAAAATCAAAGTGAATGAACAGAAATGTATCCACATAACTTTTACGTTAAGAAGAGGATCGTGTCCACCAATCCAAATTAATAATTACAATATACCCGTCGTCTTACATTGAAAAATCATATGGCGTGAAACTTATACAGATAAAGTTAAAAACTGTTGAGCTTACATGGCTTATGGGTAGAAACTGTATAGGTACTACGCTTGGATTGTAAACTGTTGCTTTATAACTCAATTTTTAAACCCATATGGTGCTATGGAATTCAGCTCTGGGGTACAGCCTCAGCATCTAATATAGAAAAAATACAAAGACGGCAAAACAGGGGGCTAATTCCGGCGGTCGTGATCGAATACTTTTTCGTTTCGAAAGCTATTTTATTTCTTATTCTTTCTGTCGATACTGAATAAATCGATATTATATTTTCAGTGTTGTAAAGCATTTATTTCAGTTTTCACAATACTGAAAAAATTGTTTCGATTCGTTCAGTATCGACTGAAATTAAATTGCTTCCGAATCGAAAAAGTATTCGATCACGACTGCCAGAATAAGGCCCCAGGCTTCTAAGAATGATTACGTGTGCACCTTGGTATATCAGAAGCTCCAACATACACAAGGATCTAAACGTTCACCTTATTAAAGATGAAATAAAAAAACATTGCCAAAACTATTAAAAAAAAAACTCGAAACCCATCCAAATATACTAGCCCTGAATTTACTAAATAGCAGTGGCCACCTGAGGTTAAGAAGGAGGCACACTGCTGACTCGGCCCACTTGTGAGAAGTTAAATTTAATGAAATCATGAAATTTTGTCTAGCATTGGCTGGACTTAATATTTTTATTTAGTCTTAAGATTTGAATACTTATTGCTAGTTCACAATTATTAAGTGAAGATTCAATAAATAAATGAAATGTTAAAAAAAATAAAAAATGATAATGAAAATAATGATAAGTGATTCCAGCAGGAACATGTTAAAATTTAAAAATACAAAAAGAATTAAAAAACTTTAGGAAAAATAAAAAGTTTATCAATTATATTTCGACGTGAAGCAAGTAAGCTGTAGCTTAGAAAAAATGTGGCCCATGCTTCGGTCACCGTTGGCCGCCTTGATAAATTCATATTCTACATTACCAAAACGATCAGTGTGCTAAATTGAGTAAAGAACACTATCAAATGAAATTTTTTTCCTTTTGGTAACCTGGTAGTTCGATTTTGTTGTTTTAACACTAAAATGCATCTAGCATGCTTGCCCTTCTTTACACAAGACCAGCTGTAACCATTTAAGTTTTAAATTTCGTGAATATTGGTCCATTATATGTCCCATATATAGAGACCACTTTTGCAAAAAAAAAAAATTTAGTACTCGTAAAACCGTAAAGAACAATGCTTTTGTAACAAAATTTGGTCTGCCACAGGTTAACATGACTAGAAGTTACACCATCAAAAAGGTTCGGTCCATAAATAAAAATGTGCCCCATATAATGCCCTTAAACTGCTACGAATCATGATATTTTATTCAAATTATTTCAATTAAGTTTTGTATGGTTTAGGCATACAACTCTCTGATTGTCGGATAATAACTTTACATAACTAGATCTAAACCGCAACAAATACTGATGTCAGTTTTTACAAAGATTGGTTAATAATTTATAAGTGTTTCCCATATGGAACTCCTCTATTATGGAATTCCTTAAATACAAAATGTGTAATTTATACTAATTGCTCATATTTCTGTTTATTTTGAAGTTTAATATATTTTGTTCTGACGAATGGAAACTATCCCTGGTCGGTACTCTAAATAACATTGGGCAATTTGTCGGTATTCCCATTGGAGGCTTTATTTCAGACAGGTGGGAAGAAAATTACATTTTAAGAAAAACCTTAATAATATAAATTATGGTGTTTTCTTTTCTACAAAAAAAGTGTATTTTTTTTAAAAAAAAATTCAATTTGGTGTCTTTTTCTTAAAAATTTTGCTCCCGAAAAGGGTGGCTTGTTTTATTCTAAAAAACTCATGCTTTTCGGGAGCAAAATTTTTAAGAAACAGACACCAAACTGCATTTTTTTTAAAAAAAAGGCACATTTTTTTGTAGAAAAGAAAACACCATTAGTTTAAGGCCCGTTTTCACAACTTACCGATAGCTAAAAGTATTCCATTATTAAAACTTTACTTTAACCTAAAGTGAGCGATAAAATAGATTAACGGTCAATAAAATCCTACCTTTAGCTATCGATAAGTTGTGAAAACGGGCCTTAGTGCCTTCATATTTTTTATTTCATGTTCTATCCCAATAACTAAATATTTTAGATATGGACGCATTACTGCACTTGCTTTGGCTGGATTGGTTTCAGCATTTTTAGGTATAATACGTTCGTTTGCAACTTCCTACACATTTTTCGTTGTATTCGAATTTTTGGACAGTATGGCTTCTAGTCCTTTATATTCAATATGTTTTATCGTGGGTATAGAACTTGTAGGTCCAAATAGACGTGTTATTGCGTGCAGCTTAATAACGATTTTCTACGCTATTGGGGAAATGTTATTGGCTGTATTTGCCAAGTACTATCCAAACTGGAGAATTTTATTGCGCATAATGTATGCGCCAGCGCTATCGTTAGTGCTCTATTTTTGGATTTTGCCAGAAAGTGTACGATGGCTTTTAAGCCAGGGTAGAGAAGATGAAGCTAAACATATTTTAAAGCGCGCTGCAAAAGTTAACAAGCGAAAGCTGTCCGACCACTCACTGGACAAGTTGATTTTGGCTAATCGTGAAAAACTTAAACATGTTTCGGAGGGAAAATTTCCGATAAAACAAGCTTTTTCGAAGCTGTTTTGGCGAATAATAAATTGCTGTTTCTGTTGGATAGTAAACGTTTTGGTTTACTATGGACTAAGTTTAAATGCTGTTCTATTGGATGGTAACAAATACAATAATTTCATATTTATAGCCATGGTTGAAATACCAGGATTTTTGCTGCCACTTATAATTATGGATCGTTTTGGCCGAAGATACTCTTTATTTGGTTGTATGTTCATTAGTGGCTTATGCTGTTTGACAACGATATTTATGCCACAGGGTAAATGCCAGATTAAATGCATAATTTTATAAATATACATTTTATTTTTTTTAATTAACTTGCAGACGCTTACTACTTACAATTATCCCTCTTTTTGATTGGCAAATTAATGATTACGGCTAGTTTCCAAGTTTTATATTTCTTCACCTCGGAAATATTTCCAACTAATTTACGTAACAGTTTGCTATCATTTTGTTCTATGGTTGGAAGATTTGGCTCAATGATTGCACCACAAACACCTCTTCTTGTAAGTATCAACACACAATTTTTATGACATGTAATGTGAAACCTACTGTTCTTTCTTCAGGCAAAATATTATGAAAATGCGCCGCCAATACTATTTGCAACAACTGCTATAGTTAGTGCATTTTTATCACTGCTGTTTCCAGAAACTACAAATTTAATTCTACCAACAACCATGAAGGAAGCAGATGAAATTGGAGTTTTAAAAGAAAAAAAACCTTCTAGTAGTGTCAGCAGTATTCCTTTATAGTACTTAGTTCATTTTTGTAACTTTAGTTTAAGCTTTTCGCCTCGTATAATATTACAGATAAACTATAACATACATTTATTGATAACATTTGTTTTTATATGAAACTTTTGATATTAACACCCTTCTTTCGAAAACACTTCTTCCTCAAACTTTTAAAGTGTTTTAATAAAAAAAATTTATATGAATTTTTAAGTTATAAAATAAGCCCTTAAATTAAATGCCGTAACAAAAAAATATTCGCAAAAGAGCGTTGCTAAATTTCTACGTTTTCTAGTAGAAATAGGACATATTTTTCTAAGCATTTTTGTGTTTGAACAAGTGTTCGGAAATAAACACTAAATATCGCTCCTTAGTGTTCGGTTCGGTAGATTTGTGGAAAACATAAACGCTAATAGTGTTTGTGTAGAAAATCATTAAAAAAAATAACGTTTGCCTGTTTGTCATCTTTCGAACACAAAATTAATACCGTTCATATCAAACTCAATAAAAGATTAAAACAATTAATTCCGTTAGGTTTTTTTACCAAAAACTTCATTGTGTTCGGTTCAGCGGCTCATTAATGTTCGTCGCTTTTGGCTGGCAAAAAAAAACCAAAATTTTTTTGTTTTTTAATGTAAAAAAAGAAACATTATAGAACATTAAAATATAATGTTTGTCTACAGTATCACTACAATTGTTCTGTTTTTTAACGAAGAATAGAACACTATAAAATGTTCGGCTCTTTCTTGAAAATAGTTACGAAGGGTATTAAGTGTTGTGTTCGTCTACACAATCACTAAAAAAAATAGTTATAGTTCTTGGGTGTGTGAGCCGAACGCTAAGTAACGTTCTGTTTATTTTCGAACACTGGTTTGAACGTTGTTTTTTACGTCATTTTAACGTTCTCGCAAATGAACTGTCAAGAATTGTAAATAAAAATTAATTTCAATTAAATAAATTGTGAAATTAATTAAAAAATGTATTAAATTTTCACCAGTAAACGTATTAATAGTATCAATTATTAATTTTTTAATTGTATGAAGCATAGATACCAGTCAAAATACACGGAAAAAATTCTGGCAAATTTTTTTTAAT
This sequence comes from Pollenia labialis, assembly GCA_949318255.1. NCBI lineage: Eukaryota > Metazoa > Arthropoda > Insecta > Diptera > Polleniidae > Pollenia > Pollenia labialis. The sequence continues at coordinate 40,053,462 of OX439140.1, forward strand.
AAAAAAAAATTGATATTTAATTAGGTGAAATAAACTTTTAATTATACCAACAACATTACAGCAGACTAGGTTGGTAATATTAAAAGTTTTTTTCACCTAATTAAATATAAATTATTTTTTTTATTAAAAAAAATTTGCCAGAATTTTTTCCGTGTATTTTGACTGGTATGCTTCATACAATTAAAGCAAGTTTAAAAATATTGTTTTTGTTTTGCATGTAAGTTGAGCGAACGTATTCTTCGTTCGAAATCGAAGAACAGGCCAAGCCATTAGCCTCTTGCCTTCTTTATACATTTTTAAAAACAAATTTCTCCTTTCAGAAATAAATTTTAACTTAAACTTTTTATTTTGTTTTTTATTTAAGTTTCTTACAAACTGACCTTAATCGTTTTAAATTACACAAAATATAAAAAAGAACTTCACGAAACGAGTCTCGAAAGTTTGCCCATTTTCACAAATGGCAATTTTAAGCGATTTCACTTATTATTTTTATATCTTACGGAATACATTGGGCAAATACTTTTATAATCTAATATTTAAAGTATTTTGTGTAGTAATCCTTAAAAAAGGTGTAGTCAAAAGAACCGTAGTTCTTGTAGTCGTGCTCCATGTAGGATTCAAAGGTATCATGATGGTAAATCTCAACATCCTTGAAGTACATATTGGGGACGAAGAATTGGTATTCATTGAGGACGCGGTCGAATGGATAGTAGAATGGCTTATTGTCAACATAACGATTACCAGATCCAATACCACAAGAGTAAGAATAATCAAAGGTAGAGAATTGTTCGTGATCAGCCATGTAGGGAGAGACCATGAAGAACATTTGCATAGGCATACCCTTTTCCCAACCGCGGGGCAAGATAAGACGATCTGGGAATCCACAATGAGGTTCACTCATCTCTAATGGGAATTCGTAATTGCCATCGAATGCCATCATTACGTAGTGGTAGAGTTCAGTGTAGGTTGTACGATCTTTTGTGGTCCAGTAAAAGTCATTGGAGCTACGCTTGAAGATGTTTTTGCCCATAATTAAGTCGTAAACGAAGCTATCAAGTTCAAAGAAGTTTTCTCGGTTTTCAGTCAAGGAGAGCACGCGTCCGAATTCGTCATATTTTGGACCGATGAAGGAACGAATAACAGCCTTTTGAGCTTTGCCGGAATCAATGGTGTATTCAAAGTTGAAAGGTTTGTGGTTCAATCGCATTTGACGAGCCATGAGCGCTTTGTCCCAGACAAATTTGCCGTCAACAAAATGTGCCTTGTCGCTCATCAAGTTGGTAACATCGAAATCAACTAAGTCGAAATAGGTGACTAAGTCGGTAACATGGACGTCCTTAATGTAAACACCAGGGAACATGAGTTCTTCCTTGGTGTAAGGTTCAAGGTAGTTTTTGTAGTGGAAGAAGGCGTCGGAAATCTTGCTGTGGAAAATGTAGAACATTGGATCGCGTAGCATGGTTTCAAAGTTAAGGAAGACATGTGGGTAGACTTGGGAATCAGTGTAATCAACTTCACTGAAGTACATATGGGATAGCATGTACCAGTAACTAAAGAAGTATTTGTCGAACATATCAATATTGCCTTGCAACAAGTTTCCAATGAATTCAATAGATTTGGGTTTACGCATATCAATAACAGTACCATCGTTCATCTTATAATATCCTAGGTCAATGACTTCGTAAATGCGCTTGAACATACCGTAAACCTTGTTGAACATATCAACGTTAGTATATGTTTGAACTTCCCAGTAATTCTTACGGTAACTGAAGCCAACACCATTGTAGTTAATCAATTGGGGATCATAGCCGTGTTCGATTTGTTGGAACCAGAAGAATTCTGGAATTTCACCGAAACCGTGGGATAAACGTTCCATATAGTAGCGGGAAATCAATTGTTGTACATTGTACATCCAGTATTCACCACGACGATCCTTGTTTAAGCCAAAGGTCTTGCCGTCCAAAAAGAAGGCGTAGTCCATATTCAAATAGTACCAGTAAGCATTCCAGCCCAAATCTTCAGTGAAATAAGAAAGGCTTGAGTGTTCGTTGTAAATCTCAATATCGCGAGTATAATCAACGGGCATCCACCACATCTTAACGTCCTGCAACATTGAGATCCACTTAGGGTCCTGATTGAATTCATAAATGTTTTCACGGAGCATATATTTGTCTTCAGCATACCAGTGTTGACCAAGACCCATCAATTTCCACCATTGCCACATCTTCCAATCCTTCATGTAGACATAATCGCCATGATTGAAGTACTTGTGGTTTTTATAGTAGACATCATACAATTCCTTTTCGTACATAATGTATTTGCTCCATACATCATAGTCGAATTTTTCTGCTTCAAAGACAAACTTGCTGTTAAAGAAGTATTGTGGGAATATTTCGTAGATAGATGGCAACATTAATCCATTGAAGTCGTCACGATGGATTACAGTCAAAGTGAGAGCATAGACAAACATGCCTTCGTTGACATGCATACGGGCCCAGCACACATTATGGAGGAAAGTTTCCCAATCCTTGGCATAGTAGAAGAAGTTAAAGAGACCCCAAGCTTGTTTGTGGTGAGTCTTAACTAGAGCGCCAAAGAATTCGCCTTTAGGCAAGAGAGCTCCCATCTTGTAGGATTCCCAGAACTTCTCCATGTGGGTGTCATAGTGCTAATATGGGACGGGATTCTTAAAAATTTTCTATACTTTAAATCAATTAAGATAAACTTACAGTGTAGTAGGACTTGTCGACAATAAATTTATCACCAAGTTTAATGTATTCCTCAAACATTAATGGGTCCTCAATACGGTAAACAATTTCGAACAAGAATTTTTGTTTCTCCAAGAAATCCTTGTCGGCAACTTTGACTTTGTGAGTTGTGTGAAGGCGTGTGGCAGCCACTACAGCCACACAGGCCAATAGTGCGATGGCTAATTTCATTTTGAAGACTGCTCCGGATTAGATACGTTGTCCCAATACCTAAAGACTGTTAATTATGACACTTAATTCACCTGTTTAAATACAGTTTTGTTATCTGCAACAGCAGATGCTATTCAATATTTTGATCAACTTTGTGACCCACTAGAGAAATTGTTTTGATTAAATTTATATGCATTTAATTTCTTTATAATCATTGAAAAATTATGCTTATCGAATAATTTTGCTAAAATATTTACCGTGTGAAATTCTAACAGCTGGCATAGGAAATATATGTGAGGTCCATTGCAAATATGCCCATACATAAGCATGTAGTAGGTGCGTACTTAAATGCATCTATTAATCTTCAGCTTTGATTGTTTCTAGTATGACACACTTTTTTCTTCATAAATTAGTTACATTTTCGGTATCCTTTGGTTATCAATAAAAGTCTAAACCTGCTATAAACCTGTAAATTTTTTTTTTAATATGGGGACTAGTATATAAGTAGGGCAATTTTTTTATTCCATTGCCATGAAAAATATGGTTTCGAATATTTTTAAATTTTTCCCCAAAAAAACTATTTTTTGATATATTTTGCATATTACGCAGGTTGGTAGCCGTTTTCGACAAAGGAATTGCTTTTGAGTCAATCTGTTGCAATTACAAAATAAGGAGCATTCCACGATAAATGGAAAATCTTCACATTTTCCTAAATAAATTTGTTATACGCTTCTTAACTTCATATAAAATAATTTATATAAATTATAACGAATATATCCCGTTTGTATACCCTTTACAGAAGAGAAAAGTGTATATACATATAAGTTTGTCATTGCGTTTGTAATTTCTACAATTTTGATCTTAAACCCTATAAAGTATCTATTAAAGGGCCGCAGCAAGATAACAAAAAAAATGCGGCCATGTTCTCAAAAGACAACACAAGTACTTGCCCATTCAAACCACAAATAATATCATATTTTCTTGCTAAAACAAAATATTTATTGGTCCATAACTAAAGTCATAAACGAAGCATACTTTAAGAGTTCTAAAGTAAATTTTATTAAAAATATGCCTTTGATCTACTATAGACAAGCAAAAGCATACTTTACACGTTAAAACCGGTGTTAATTTTAAAACAAGCTTAAGTTGTTTTTAACTTATTTAACAACAGCATCAGCTGTTTTTCGCCAAATTATTGGTTATTGGTTTGGTGCACATGCAAAAAGTTTTCGTGAAGTTTTCTGCTTCTGGCATATGTTTCGAAAAAAGAAATGGAATTTTTTTGAACGTTCATTAACGAACATATAAGTTAATAGCATTTTATTGAAATTGAAAATTATTGTTTTGTGCCGCATACGCCGCTTTTCTAAATGCATTTTAAAAAATTAGCTTTTTGTCCTGCATACGTATGTATACTTACTGCCGTGTATTGATTTGTTGACATTTTACGTTGCATTTGCTTTAACTACTTTTTTTACTGCAATTTTGTTTTGAATTCGCTTTAATTAATGAAGCAAAGCATGAGTTAAATTTATTTTGTACGATTTTGAATGAGGAATTTTCTGCATTTATCAAACAGTGGCGTGAAGAGCAAAACAATACTTAATAAATATTAAAATAGTTGATATAGAGCAAAATTAATGCTTATTATCTCAGAAACCATAAAATATTTGGTGAAACCGATTTTTAATTCAGAAAAGGGGTATTTAAAGTATATTCATATGTATACCCCATACCAAACTCAATTTTTTTTTAAAATGGTCGTAGGTCAAACCAATAATTAGCTGACGAGTTATTAATGATTTGGAGGAAAACACAAAATACATACATACATATGAATGTATAGGCCCTAATTGTGTAAAATGCAACGGCAAATATTACATTGCATGCAAAAACAAAGCTAAAAATATTTTATAATTTTGTTGTTGTTTGCTACATAAATTCGCATTGCGTTTTTTAAATTTTTAACGCCACAAGATGTTTCCACATACACAAAGAAGTGACCATTATTTACTCAAGCAAAAGGAGATTTCCATTCATCTGGCTGTTATCATTTTGTGAGTAAATGTTCTCAACTGTTTCGGTCGGTATTGACAATTATTCACATTTTGAGAACAAGAAATACAAGCATAAAAAATTTAGTGAGATTACCAAGACAGTTTTTTGCAGACATGCAGAAGTTTATTATATTTACTCTGGGTCCAAATGCAGTGTTGCCAGAGAAATTTCGAGAAAGATACATTTTAGTTTCCAAAAAGATAAATTTTTTCCCAAAAAGATACATTTTGAAAAAACCCATTTTTAACGTTAACATTTATTAACATAACATTTTTATTTCATATTAAATGAATATTATAAAGAAAATTATATTAAATAAATTAATTTTTATCAATAAATTAAATAAATAGTCATAAGTATTAAGTATGTAATTTTTAAAAATACAGTAAGCAAACTTTTAAAATGATTTTATGTAACTTTTTTTGAAAGTTATCAAAACAAATTCATGTAACGGGTCCGCCATCTAACGTTTTTTTTCAACTAGTGCTTATTTTGTGAATGGTAACACTTAGCTCATATCTGGTTTGACAGGTAATTGATTTTATCCTTCCGCTGAACGAATATGGTTGTGTATATGCTTGAACAACGCTGGGAAATATTGCGACATTACTTTGAAAATCGTGGTAATGTTGCAGAATGTGTGGGTATGTAAACAAGCAAAATTGTCGCATTTGGGGCACAGAAAACCCGCACGCATACATTGAAAAGCCGATTTACCCAAAACGAGTCATTATTTGCCTTCAACAAAACTAATTTTTCAAAATTAGAGTCACTTAATTTATTTCTGCGAGGAGCGTCTACCATTCCACTAAAAGAAAAGAGTCGCTCTACTGGGTATGTTTTGTTTTTTTTTTAACTTAATATTTTATTCTTTAAATTTATTTCTTAAAACATTAGGTTATATGGCGATATTTGTTGTTAAATTATGTTAATACAAATTAAAATTGGTAAGATTTAAATTCCTGAAATTTACGTTACTTAAAAATTTTGAGTTTTTATTTTTTTTTTTATACAATAAAAAATAATAAAATGGAAATATTTTGATGATATTTTCAATATGTTTGGAATATTTCTATAAACACCATTTTTGAGATTTTAGGGCATATAATATAATTAACGCATACATGAAGTGATTGTTAAAAATTTGCACTATTTTACTGTTGTGCAAAATTTAATTAGTGGTAACTAATTTTTTTAGTGGTAGTTAAAATACTTTTCACTACCACTATAGTGATGAAAAAAAGTGGAAAATCAAAATGTTGTCACTATAGTGGGATTAAGTGGAAACCCTAGTGCACTAAATATTTAATGCACTACCCCCAACTCTGTTAAAAACACCTAAAAGTGCTATATTCGGCTATGCAGAAATATTAATAAATCTATTTTGTGCCACGCCCACTTCTCCAACACCACGCACATTTTTTCGGATGTTGTGTATTGATACAAATTAAATGAAAAACATATAAAAATTAATTATTTCATATATTTCGCGAATAAAAAAATAGTTAAAGAAAAATAATGATATAATATTAAAGCAAAAAACAGAAGAAAAAATAGCACGCTGAACATACATTTGTTTGTATGTACCAGGGCTGTGGAGTCGGAGTTGATTATTTTGTGCCGGAGTCGGAGTCGTAGTACCCACAAAAACTTGCGACTCCGACTCCTAAGTTTTTCGGCATAAAAAATTTAAAAAAAATTTCCAAAATAAAAATTATCTTCTTAAAACACATTTAAAATTTAAATAAATGGTTTATGAATACTGCTCTTATGTGCTGTTTCCAAATGACAGGCGATGGACTGAGTGCTTTTCATATACAGGGGTGTGCTGGAAATCGCAAACGTAAAACGCAAGAA